>JAXDDW010000010.1:4092500-4692500 GCA_034670385.1 Hoplostethus mediterraneus | reverse complement strand
GGAAATTCCAAGCACGAACTGAGTTTCTCCCCGGACAAGAGAAATTACATTGATTTCTGCCATATAATGGGAAATAAAAGGGTAATCTAGAGAATGCAATGCCGAGTTGTCACGTTGATACAGTTCTTTTGGGGGGGGGGGGGGGCTGCGGAGCTTTACAGGAAGGTTTAACTCTCTGGGATTGGAGCAGTAATTAGTATTGATACCTCTTTTGGCTCGGCTCACAGCCAGCTCTTACCTTCCAGACTTGCACACCGTTTCAGATGAACTGTAAATGGAGACAATTACATCTCAAAATAGCAGCCTGTGCTGTTCGCCAAATGGTAGAGCAGCAAAATAATAGCATGCCACAGGTTAAATGGGAAAAAAAAAAAGACACCTATTGCCGCGCTTTGTGCAGATTATTGTTTATGGTGTGCAGCGTCAGCGAGTAAGGAAAGTGTACGTTGGGTAGATATCCGAGGGGAAGCAGGTTTCCTGGTTCGCCAGTGTCCCCTTTGGCTTTAAGCACAGCAGATGAGTGCTCTTGTTATCAGGACGCAAACACAATTCAGCCAAAGCGTCCTGTCACTCTCCGGGTAACAAGATAAATGCTTGTTACCCTCTTAAAGCGTCAAGATAAAACTCCCCCAACCGGTATCCATGTTCGAACACCTCTCATTTGGGCTCGTTGAGTTCGCTGCTGTGAAGAGGCACTGCAATCGGAGCCTCGCTGGAAATACACACACACACACACACACACACACACACACACACACACACACACACACACACACACACACACACACACACACACACACACACACACAGGTCTGTGGTTCACAAATTTCCCCGGGGGGGCCGTGTTTAATTCATTGAGACCCTCACATGAGTCAGAACGTGAGACCTTGCAACCCCCGTAATCTATTCGGCGAGGTTGGTCGGCGTGTCCCCCGCCTCTCCCGTCTGTCCGTCTCGTTCCCCCCTGCTCAGATGCGTGTCACGTCTGTCTGCCCTTTGCTTTGGACCGTCCGTGTCAACACTGCATTCCTGTGTGGATCCTATTTGTGACGTGGTCCCCTCACTTCTCCGAGCCTGCATTTTTTTTTTTTTTTTACTCCTCGCTCGTCTAACGATCAAACAGAGTAACGTCACTGACAGATGACAGAGCAAAGACAGATGTTGTTGAGGTACAGGCACAAGCAGCGATCCACCCAGATTCCTCCGGTTGGTTGGTTTCAATACGCTGTGTAACTCTGTGAAACTTAAATTAAAAGTGGGGCTCTATAAGTTAACAGCCTCTTATGGAGCTCAAAAGGTGTTTGCGTAAGATTGCAGCTAAAATTAGGGCCTTATCAGCGTTCCCCCACCCGCCTTCCTCCTCTATAAACTGCAGCAGTGGCTCTTATTAAATCCCACATCATTCAGGAGACATTCAAAGTTGTTCCTTTTCTACTTCTCCTGTCAGTTTGAGCCTATAATTGATGTTTAAAAATACCAGTTTTAACTCGGGGAGCAGAGAAATGCGAGTTAAAATCTGTCATTACATCATCCAGTCACTCCAACAGAGCTAAAAACAACCACAAAGGAAGCATGTCACACTCACTACATTAGATTGAATGACCCTCCAAAGCAAGAGAAGCTACGACGGTTAAACAAAAGAGAGACACACAGGATGATGTAGCTTGTGTTGTAGTGCGTCTGTATATATGTGTGTGTGTGTGTGTGTGTGTGTGTGTGTGTGTGTGTGTGTGTGTGTGTGTGCGCACGTGTGTGTGCAGCAAGCAACTGGCAATGATGCGCCCACTCTTTGGGGGAATGACGACGTCAAAAACGCGGCAGCTGAGACTGCTTCATTCTACAGGCAAATTAGCAAACAGAGTGTGCATTGGGTCATCTCCCATGTGAGCCTGACAGCTAATCCCTTACATAAGTCTTCCAGCAGTCAAAATGGTGCACCTTTGTCATCTTTTATTTTTTTTCCATGTTGAATTCTGATGCTGTCAAAAATGAGAGACATCTTAAATCCCTTTGGGATTTTCTTTTCTTTTACGTATTCTCGAAGGACAGGATGTTCAGATGGAAAATCTGCTTAATTTCGCCTCAAATTCAGACTTGCTTTTACCATGATTGATGATTCTAAACATAAAGAAAGACATAGAGAGCTTCCTCACACGTTAGCAAACATACCAGGAAGGCAGTGCTTGGCCAGCATAAGGCATTGCTTGCCTCAGCTATGAAGTGCTGTGTAATATTGTGCTGATACTTGGCTTCAAGTACAACTTGACAGTTGGCATTTCTTTATTCACATTCCTTTCGGTATACCAGTGTATTGTTACAAGGTCAGCTGCAAATGCGTAGTCACAGTCATTACAAATGATTCATCTGTGGTTTACTATTCCAAGAAAGGAGAGTCTACCTACACACATCTCGAGTGCACCTCAGGTCATCAAAACATTACAACCAGTACAAATGCTAACAAAATACTGGTTCCTTTATGTTTGAATTTGCTTTTTGAAGCTAATAGGTTCAAACTGCCCTTTCTGGTTTTTGTGGGTCCCAATTACACCAGCTGACAAATATTGATATATTGATCCACTCAAATTGCTTTACATGACGTGCTGAAAAATAATGCGCCTGTGGGATAGCAGTACGCATGAATACAAATGACACTACATGGCTACGATGTACGATATGTGCAAATGTTTAAGTGTGTATACGTTTTCCAAGTGTGTGTGCATGTAAAGGTGACATAAGTGACTTTATAACTGACTCAATTGTATTGTACTTTGTTCTCCCCTTAGGTGTTGAGCTTCAGCTGAGGATGGCAGGAGATTCCAGAGTCCTCATGGACCACGACATGGAGATAGGAGTCACACCTGGACAGGTAAACGACACCGTCACTACCGGCCATATACAAGCCGCCACAGTCTTCATTACATTACATTACATTACAGTCATTTAGCAGACGCTTTTATCCAAAGCGACTTCCCACAACTGAGGAGATGAAATGAAAAAGTAGCATTTGGGGGAGAAAGGTAGACTGACCGCTTTGAAGAGTAAGGGGAAAAAAACAAGCCCTTATATATAGATATAGATATAGATATAGAAATAAAAAGGAACAAGACAGATTCTAGACCAGTGTAATCTCATTTGTTTCTCCGGGGACTGGGCGGATAAATAGATGGCTCATCTGACTTAGCAGATGCGATGGGGTGACAGGGGCAAGGGTTCTTGGTGACGACTCCACACTCCCAATAATGAATGGTGGAATTGCAAAGGTTATTTGTCCTCATCCCCCCCTGCCCCCCAACCCCCCGCCGATTGGATCTTATACTGTCTAACCAAGCGTGGTCCAGAAAGCTAAGTGAGAGAAAACACCCACAGCTTACTACTACCGCTCAGAGAGAACTAATGAATTTGTTTATTGACAGGCCCCAGGGACTGTATTGACTACAAAGGCCAAAGATTGGGCCGCACTATCTGCGACAGCTTCATCTATCACTCAATTAGCCGATGCCTTCACAACCCAGAAGTGTGGAAATGAACGGGTCACTTTTGTCTGTCTGTGATTTAAGGGCTGTGAAGTAGCAATTAAGAGCAATTTGAAACACAAGTGAATTACACTGACTGATCTTGTCATTGGAAATGTTGAATTTAAAGAAAATAGATGAAACTAATTAGACTCTGCCCCTGAGCAAACTTAGTAATAGGAGAGTTCACTGACATTTAGTGAAGGCATTGTCATTGAGTCGCTAATTGCTATTCTGATCAATGGGCATTGTCTTTCAGTTTTTCATTGTCAAACCTCTCCTTACCACGTTCTCCCCTACAGGGATCAATTCAAATCAATACCTGAAGATTCAATACGCTGCGGGCCTCAACTAATGTGCTTAGTAACACGGGACGAGAGTGCCTCGCTGACATATCAGTGGGATTCACGTACCTCAAATCAATCGCGTGGCGTATTTTACTGTCCGGTTTCGATACGCGAGGATATCGTGATGCCTCAGGTGTGTCCTCCTCCTCCTCCTCCTCCTCCTCCTCCGACTGAACTGTGAATGTGATTGCGCGCGAGAGCAGGGTATCGCTCAACGCAACCTCAGTGGGGTGTCGCTTTCCTGATGCGGCATTGAGCATTGACTCCGGAGAGAGATGGATCACAGGTGTCTGATTAGCGCCGAGGGATTCAGAGGGCACCGGAGCCGCTCTCTCGCCTCAACACAATGCTACATTTCAATTAACAACTCAGATTGGGGATGGCCCGTGTCATTGTGCTGCCAACGTGTCCTTGGAACTGTTTGAAGGGTGCCTCGCATCCTTGTCCAAATGTGTGTGTGTGTGTGTGTGCGTGTGTGTGTTTTTTTCTTGGGATGCGGTGAGGGCCTACTGGGGGGGGGGGTTGGCGGGTCTGTTTCTGTTCCTATCCAGGCCTGCCAGTTTCCCATAGGGGATGAGGGGATGGAAGACAGGGGACTGGGAGGGAGGCAGGGCACAGCTGTGGAGCCAGATCGCCTCGCTGGAGCCGGGCCAACCTAGACAAAGACCTGGGTGTCCTTGTGTTCTTGTTCTGTCCTTGCTCACTCACTCACTCTCTCTCTCTCTCTCTCTCTCTCTCTCTCTCTCTCTCTCTCTCTCTCTCTCTCTCTCTCTCCGTCCACACACACCGAAACCCACAATGTCACTGCCGAGCAGGGACTCTCTATCACAGCTCTTAATTGTATCTGGTCCCCAGCAGCAAAATCCGCTGTCTCCTTTCCACTGCTGGAGAAGGAGACAGGCCATGTGAGGGCTGTTCTGCGAAGGTTGAAAGAAAATAAAGAAATATGTTTTCCATGTGACAGTATGGCAAAGCCTGGAGTACAAACTCAACGTAGCGTTAGACAAAATAATGGCAAGGAATAATGAAGGCAAAAAAGACGTGACGTACTGTAAAATATACCCGTGTGGAGAAAAATAATACTCATTCCTTTCTTCCTTCCTTCCTTCCTTCCTTCTCCCTATCTATCTCTACCCATCCAGGTGAAGAAGCTTCCCAAACACTTGCGGGAGGCTCAGATCTCAACGGAGCGCACCCACTTGATTTCCGACCCGGTGAAGAAGCCCCGCCAGCGATACGTGCAGAAGGATGGCAAGTGCAACGTTCACCACGGAAACGTGCAAGAGACCTACCGTTACCTCAGCGACCTATTCACTACGTTGGTGGACCTACGCTGGCGTCTCAGCCTGTTCATCTTCACCTTGGTCTATGTGGTCAACTGGCTTTTCTTCGGCCTTCTGTGGTGGCTGATCGCGCTCATCCGTGGAGATTTGGTGCACGCCGACGAGGAGGGCTGGACCCCCTGCGTGGAGAACCTCAACAGTTTTGTCTCGGCCTTCCTCTTCTCCATCGAGACGGAGACCACCATCGGGTATGGTTATCGCGTCATCACAGAAAAGTGCCCCGAAGGGATCATCCTGCTTTTAGTGCAGGCCATCCTGGGCTCCATTGTCAACGCCATGATGGTGGGCTGCATGTTCGTCAAGATCTCACAGCCAAAGAACCGCGCCGAGACCCTCATGTTCTCGCACAAGGCTGTCATATCGGTGCGAGACAACAAGATGTGCCTGATGTTCCGGGTGGGGGACCTGAGGAACTCACACATCGTGGAAGCGTCGATCCGCGCCAAGCTGATCCGCTCGCAGCAGACCAAGGAGGGGGAGTTCATCCCACTCAACCAGACTGACATCAACATCGGCTTCGATACGGGAGACGATCGCTTGTTCCTGGTGTCGCCGCTCATCATCTCCCACGAGATCAACGAGAAGAGCCCCTTCTGGGAGATGTCGCAGGCGCAAATGGAGAAGGAGGAATTTGAGATCGTGGTCATCCTCGAGGGAATGGTGGAGGCCACAGGTACGAAGGGGGAGGAGGAGGAGGAGGAGGAGGAGGAGGAGGAGGAGGGGGGTGGGGGTGTACAGATGGATGGATGGAGGGAGGGAGAGCACATGGATGGCGGATTGGATGTCGGATCAGGGATTGTCAGAGGTATGGAGGAAGGGATGGGGGGATGGATAGATGGATGGAAGGAGGGATGAAAAGGGGTGAAAGGCCACAGACGCTAAAAGATAGTAATGGATGTAAAGAGAGAGAGTAGCTTTGACATTAACACATATATTCACTCTCAGGTTACAAAGGGAGATATAAATGACATGAATGCATTTCAGTGCATGGTCAGTACATGTTCCTGAAAACCGAGCCAACAATAATGCCAACAAAAGATCATTTTGTACCAGCTGGCAAAATGTTACTGCAAGGAAGGTGTCTATGATTTATTCGACCAATTTACCAATTCTACGCCTTCAATTCAGTATTTTCACTGACAAATTATTTTGACATTGTTTTTCAGATGTAGATGTTATTTCTAAAAAGCCCAATTGCGACTTGTTTTGCAGATGTTTCTCTATACATACCCGCAGCCCGCATTTCCTCTGTTGCTACATCAGGGGTATGTCTTTGATACTGGTTGTTTGAATTGGTAACTGTGGCTACCCTCGCTGCTGGTCTGTGTTTTGGGTGAAAAACCCAAGCAGTGCTATAAAGAGTACTCTGGGCTGGTTCCATTGTTAGGGAGACGTAACCAGCCATGCTCTGGAAAATTCCACAAAATATACCAGAGCCTGCAAAAAGAAAACAAGAATATATTTTTTCTCAATGTTGAGCAGTTGAGATAGAGCAGTGGGCAAAGGATTACCAGACCAACAGGATGTCCTTCATGCCCGATGGCACGTTGATTCCATTCATGACATCCCCAGCTAGTGTTGTGTTATCCTTGATGAACCTCTCATCTGGAATATTGATCCCCTTATTTATTATTGTAATGTGGAGAATAAAGACACCTTTACAGCATGATGGTCCACCGCTAACTGCGCAGTCCTGATTTGCTGTCCTAGTGTGTTTCCTGTGGGGGTATTGGCTACCTCAGATAAATAAGCGCAAGCTGCATTGTTTATCGTCCTTTGTTCAAGGACTGATTATAAATACAATGTATTATACATGTCTACTCGTCTACTTTATTGGGTGTCATCATATTTTGTCTCCCATGGGTATGAATAAATAAGACACACATCATGATGATTAGGAGCTTTTAGTCCCATGGACACACAATTATCTTTTTAAAAACAGCAGAAATCGCAGAGCTCCCCGATGCGATCAAGCGTGGCCTTTCATGCATCTGAACATTTCTGCTCTATTTCTTTTTTATTTCTTTTTTTCATTTATTTCAGACTTTGTTTTTTTCCCCCTCCAAAGCACCGGTAGTCATCATGCTCTCTGCTCACACTGTTGGATGCTTGACTCAGGCATTAAATCGCCTTCCGCTTCACCAGCAGAGGCCGCGCAGAGGTTATGGCGTCACCATCCCTGACCGCTGGCGAGTGGACAAATCTGATCCTCCGCCAACCCTCCCCCACTTCCTGTCTCTGACATCATTACCCTAAAGAGACTTACAGAACCAATAACAGGGTTTTCTCCCAGGAATTGACCAAGTGGCTTCTTCTTGCATGGGGAATTGTAGCTCTCTACTATTTCCCATTATGTGATATTCATCTACAAGAAAGCAAGTCAATAGGCACACGGGGAAAATGCAGCCCGCTCTTCACTAAAGACATTGATTTTGGGGACTTTGTGTAAATTACAGCAAGTACTGCATTTGACGCACAGGCTAAATCATAAGTTGACATGGTATCGACCAGAAAAACAAGACGACGACCCACAATTGTTAGGGCTGGATTAAAGCCTGTAGCTAGTACTTCTGGTAGATAATGATGGCTCATTTTTGAGGCAGAGCTAATGGCCAGTGGCCCTTTTCTAAGGTCACAGACATTCAAATGTGCAGCTGAATAAGCATCCTCGCTTGCTCGTGAAAAACAATGATTTTGCCTGTCTGACCAGTTATGTTTGGTCCGAATCAAATGAAGGGAAGGCCAATGCTGTTGTACCCAAATAATAATATTTATCGAATGAAATGCATTAATTTTATGATAAATAGGAAACCATATCAATAGTTGGCCTATTGCCAAGAGAGTCACGGACAGTACAGGCATCCAGCAACCACATGCAAACAGATTACAATCCACAGTAAAGCACACTCGTTTTGTTGTAAAAAAAGAAAAGCAGGGCAAATGCATGGGCAATTATGACCTTTCATCTAGCAGCATCTGCTGATTACACAGGATAGAAAAACACTCAGAATGCAGCGGAGACAATCTATAAGGTAAAATAGTCACCACGACAGGAGAAGGAGGCTTTGGAATTGACAGATAACTAGGTGGTGAAATGGTTTCATTTCCTCCTTAATGGGCAGCCATCATTTCTTTCCTCTACCACCCTGTGGTTCCCTGCATACTAGCCAGGCTGAGGAAATCACTGACAACATTTGTTTCTCACACACACCCACAGCATTTGAGATAGAAAGTCGCAAGCACCAAACGAGACGATGATTTATCTTGCCAAAGAACATTCTGCTCTTATCCTTCACGCCACGGCACTAACAGAGGGAAATGAATCAAATTTCTGCCTATTTAGAGACAGAGTATGAAGTTCTTTCAAAATTAGACTGCATTTTATTCACTCTCAGTTTTCAAGCACACTAAACTTTTTCACCACTTTTGAGATTCTCTCTCAGTGCATGAATGCACAGCAGCAGATCATAATTAAATGTCCATCTTGATAGAGAAGTGATTTGCAGTGAAGGTAATGCAGTACATTATATCTTTACTCTCTTCTGTCTTGCAAAGTAATATATTTTCAGATTTAATTCACCATTGTGAATAACCGCTTGTCCCCCAAAAAAAAACCCAAACTGCACTTCATCTCTCCCACCTCCTTCCTCCAAAGAGAAAGATGTATTGAAATACTACAAACAACAAGTAAAAATATAATAGAAGTACGGAAGCAACAGATGTACAAAAGAAATATAACTGATGATATAAAGATACTAAAGCCACGATAGCAGCATGGTGCCCAGTGGCTCAGTTCATGCCACGATCCACTGTACTGTATTTCTCTACGACCTTTACCTTGTCCCCTGTTCCTTGTCTCCTCTCCTTCATTATGAACTATTATAACAAGGTGTACATAGATAAAAAATGGTTATTAGTGCCTGCGGGGGCCTAAGCAGCAGCAAGCCTCAGTATTTAATCATGTCAGCTGAATTCCCAGTCAGCGACGGGAAAGCATGGCCTTGAGGTGCTGGCTGATTGGTCACTTGTCTTTTTTTTCTTCGTTTCTTTGCCTCGGGATGTGAAGGCACTTGCCCTAGCCCCATTCAGTCTCAGGGTTAAGAGGGGCACAGATATGTGCGTGTATGACTCTTTGGCTGACAGATTAATGCCATGGGGTGATACCGGAGGAGGAGAGGTAACAAGGAAGCAGAGAGAGGAAGGGGGGTAGGTCCCTGGTATCAAAAACACCTGGCTGTGTCATTTCATTTCATTTTGTCATTGCGGTCAAGTACTGTTTTGAATTAGAAAACCAACCTACCTATTATTTGTGGCTAAACTCTAAACCAAAGTAATACTGTAACAGTTTATTCTAAAGTTGCTGTTGGTACCACTGTGCCAGAGGCCCAGTCTTCAAAGTGCCTCGCTGGCTGTTGGTGTTGCCAACAACAAGCCTTGCTTCGTTTACTGCAGTGTCTCTGAAGATAGAAGCTATGAGACAGTGTGAAGGTGTCTCTGACTTCCTTTTCAGTGAATTATTTATAGATAAAAGATAGATAGATATTTTCGATGCCTTTTCCCAGAACCCACAGAGCATCTTGCATCAACTTTGCTGTTGTGCAAATACTGGAGTATCTGCAGTTGTGTCCTTAGGTGTATACCTGCCAGGGAAAAGGGAACAGTGAGTACAGAGGCATTGAAGGAGGGCAAGATTGTGGCACCTATAAAAATACTTTATCTTTAACACTGTTAAGTTAATACAACTAATAATAATAAGTAAAGCAAGAAGAACAAGAACCCTATAATCCATATATTACAGCTACTGAATTCGGCTGTCAAAAACATATCTTTTTTTTAGTGATGTAATAGATGTAAGTTATCTGAGATTGTGATAAGGAAAATTATGTATTTTTCTGATATCACATGTCAGGTTACCTGTAGTGCCACTCTTGCATCTCACATACTTTCTAGTATTTGACATTTGAGTTCAGCAAACAAAGGTCATTCCTCTGTCTTCCTCTTGAAGCCATTGTGTTGCTCCCCATCCAAGTGAATGGCTTCACAAAACCCTGATTTAATCACAGTGCAGCCGCATTATCCAGGGACGATTTCATTTAGCAGGTCTGTAGATCACAGCACTCTTTCTATGCTCCAGATGTGCATAGACACGCACGCGCGCGCACACACACACGCGCACACACACACACACACACACACACACACACACACACACACACACACACACACACACACACACACACACACACACACACACACACACACACATATTACATTAGACACACACAGTACATTAATTCAACCATTCAGGATGAAAAAAATTAAATAGATGGGCTTTTTTCTGTAGAAGCTCAGATGCATTATATGCTGTCAATTACTGTGAGCATTATCCAGTACTTCGTAATAGTTTGAACTCATGGGTGATAGATGCATTGTTAGTTACATCTGTACTTAATACTGGAATGGTAATACTAGTACCTGTTGGGATGCTTTGCAGTAGATTGTCTCTGTCTATTGGGTTGCTTCTCCTTGGCATATTAAAGTGGCAATCCTCAAGATTCAACTTTTTTTTATTTTGGAAATATCTTTATTTATATATAATTATCTTTATAAATATCTTATTTTCCCGGTGTTCACAATCAAACAGTGTGGCCAATACTGTGAAGTATTTTTTCTTGGATATCCCGTTGATGACGCTTTGTTCAGCCATGGTGGCTATCGCTGCTCATGCTAACTACCCAGTTCTTCTGTTTACCCCAAAAACAAAAGGCGTTTGCTGCTACCAGAAACGGAAAATACCAGAGGACTTTCCAGGGAAGGACCTACCTGACACCATGTGTTTAGAAAAAGCAAATGTAAAAGCGTTCATGAACTGGGTATAGATTGAATCACTATTGTGTTATATCAATGAGAGACTAGCAACATGGACATTTATTTATGTGAAAATATCATATATTATTACTTTGTCTAATCTTTGCCTGGTTACAGTTCTGAGATGTTGCTAGCGGCTCCTCCAATGGTCACTTGGTATCAGGGGCTGATGGTATATTCCATGTCAATATCCTATCCAATATCCTTTCTGTGTCCTCCCCGTGTTCACGTGGGTTTTCTCCCACGGTCCAAAGACATGCAAGTCAGGTGGATTGGCGACTCTAAATTGCCCATAGGAGTGAATGTGAGTGTCTGTCTGTGTTAGCCCAGCGATGGACTAGCGACCTGTCCAGGGTGTCTCCCTCCGTTCCGCCCAGTGAAAGTCCTCTAGTGCAGTGGTCCTCAAATCCGGGCCTCCGGGTCTTCTATTCTGCCACGTAGTTTCCATTCTAGCTGTCTAATCAGGGATTGATTAAGACCCGGGACGCCAGGTGAATGCCATTAACTTCCTGGTAGGAGAGAAAACCAGCAGCACTCTGGACCCCGAGGCCCGGATTTGAGGAACTCTGCTAGTGGCAGTGGGGAGAAGTGTTGGATTTGATCTTGTGCCTTATGCTAACATGCTATTGAGGGGGAAAAGGGCCCTGATTAAAAGCTGGTTTGGGAGGCATTTTGAGACAAATTTCTGAGACAAAGAGAAGGTCCCTGGTGTAGTAAAACTGTGGACCATTCAGGACCAGCTGATCGTAGGTTATTCCCCCTGATGGCTGTGTCTGTTTGTTGATTCCAAGCCTGTAATTGACTCAAGAGTGTATCCCTGTTTGTGAATAATTCACTGTTGCTCTCTCTCTTTCTCCCTGCACCCCTCTCCATCTGTCTTTTTCCACTATGTGTGTGTGTGTGTGTGTTTACCTGTCCACTAAACTGATTGTTTGTGTGCTTACCTATTTGACATACCTCTTGTGTATGTGTATCCACGCTACATGTGGATGTTATGTGCCCTAATGTGTGTGTCTGTGTGTGTATGTATGCACATGGTCTATCCATACCCATAACAGGGATGACGTGCCAGGCACGAAGTTCCTACCTGGACACAGAGGTGCTGTGGGGCTACCGCTTCACACCTGTCCTGTCCCTGGAGAAGGGCTTCTACGAGGTGGACTACAACAACTTCCATGACATCTACGAGACCAACACCCCCTCCTGCAGCGCCAAGGAGCTAGCCGCTAAGCTTCGGGAAGGGCCGCTGCTGCCTCAGCTCTCCCTCCTCAGCCCTGAGCCCAAAATGCATACCTTTGACCCCCTGTCCACCCGGGACCCTCTCACCCGGGATGAGGACAAGGAGGAGGGAGAGCCAGGGGGTGACAGAGGGGAGACCAATGGCTCAGCCTCTGCTTTGGAGGAGCCGCTCCGGGCTGATGGACTGCGTGACTGATTGCCCACTCCAGCTAAACCCCCAGGAGAGACTGGACTAGTGGACAATACAATGCTTCGTTTAGTCAATGGCCAGCTTGTTCCATTGCATTGCTTGGAGATCCAAGATATCCTCCCAACCGCAAACTCTCCCTCATGCAATACTCCTCTACTAGAGTGTCAATCTATAGTATAGATTGGTTTTGTAGACACACAAGTACACATACACAGACACACGTATATATCTATTATGTACACATAAAGGTCGTTGGTGGGTCGGATTGTCTTTTTATAATCATAACGACCACTTATTGCTATAATAGCTCAAGTTATATAATGTAAACTTGAGCTGAAACTGGTAGCCATGAGAAAGTACCATGGGCTAATTATGGATACTCCAATATCCTCATTTTAGAGTGTGTTGATTCAGCTTCATTCGAGCGGAGTATCGATCTCATAACTCAGCTAATGCGTCTGACAGCAGCTCCTGCGTGGTCCTGGAATCTTGTTAATGACGGTTTCCAAGACATGTGGGCGATTATTATTTCCGATCTCTGTCAGTGTCGTTATTACTCTGTGTCGGAAAACCCCCTCACCTGGAGACAAAATGTAAGGCTCGCTGTAGTTCACATAGGCAAGAAAAGATGTAGAAAACTGTTCTACGACAGGCTCTGTGTCCTGGGTAGCATCCATCCAGCTTTGTTTTCTTTGTCAAAACCATCCTCATGGTTATACTGCCATAAATACTCCCATGGTGTACGTCTAAACGTCTCCCCCAGCACACTGGGAGCCTTGGCCCAAAAGTAACCAGCTAGTACCTCATTTTGATACTCATGATCAGGGCTTGGAATTAACCGCAGCCACTAGCCAAACGCGGGTGGCTCAGTTCAATAAGTCGCTTTGCCTGGTAGCCAGTCGAGGTCTATTCTGAACGTGCCATTGGCTGGTTAAATACTGAACTCCTCCCGTCGCTGCGGCCAGTTGACTAGAAAGTTAGTTCCATGCCCTTTTCATGATACATAAAGCACAATTTCCCATGAGGTGACCCTGCAATGACCCCCGCCACCCGCCTAGCCACTGCTATTGGCTGATGCATGTCAGTTCTGGACAAAAATGAGATTCTTAATGTAGATTCAAATATTTATCTAAAATATTTATGCTCAACTACTGTTTAAAATGTCCTTGATTTTTATCCACCAGGCACATGAATATTTCAAATGCTCCTCAAGCTAAATCAAATACTCCTTGTATACTTTTATTTTATTTTTTTCCCCAGTTTGTTTTGTTTTTGTTTTAAATATTTAAGACACAATCAACCCTGAGATTTTTCAGTTGCATGAAGGCGGAGGATACTGATGCTAGGAAGAGGTTTCTATGATGTCCAATAGCTCATGAGTCTAAAACTACCTGTCTTCTTTCCATCCACTGTGATATTTGTCTTTTTGAAGTTCTTTCACCTTTAGATTTATCCTTATTATTAGACGTCTTCTTTGTCCAAACACATTTGGTTCAAATCTGCACTTTGTCCCCATTTCACAAACTGCCCCTGGTGTCTTTTTGCTTGATATAGTGTACGGCCCGTGTGACCAATGTTTTGGAAGCCCACACTTGTCCTGTGGGGGACATAGCCTAGAGTATTTTTTCGACTTTTCTTCCAAAGGACACGTGTCAGAGCTTGCATGCACGAACCAACCCCCCATGCCCCCCTTCGCATAGTAAGTTTACTACAGTACTAAATACAGGGTATTTTTTAGGCATGCAGATGATGCGAGATTTCTACAATATATTATCAGACAATGTGTTAGCCAAATATCATTCGTTGAAATAAAAAGACAATGAGATTTCTGATACTTAAACTCTCCCACTTCCCAATTTAATGTTAAATTGCATTTTTACAGATGCTTGTCCCATCAATGTATTTATTTTCATTGTGACATTATAGCATCTTATGTATTCCATTTGCAAAATGATACCTTTGTCATTAGAAAAGAGATCATCTTCCATTGCTGGAATGTCATCTGTTTTCTGTGTGTTCTCATGGGAATAAACATAATATGGCCAAAAGAACAACATGTTCCTGTTAGATAATGCACTTGTATGCATGAGTGAGTGTGTGTGTGTGTGTGTGTGTGTGTGTGTGTGTGTGTGTGTGTGTGTGTGTGTGTGTCCATGTGCGATGTGTCCTCGTGCAACGTTCATATGATATCTTACAAAAAGGTTATGCACCCTTGATTCGTACTATACCTGCGTGTGGTCGGTCACTCACTGGGCTAGTAAGAATAACGTGAACTGCAAATTTAACTCACAGCAGAAAATTGCTTTCCATGAGTCGGAAATTGAACCCAGGTCGTTGGAGCTGAAGGCGAATGTATACGCCTCTCCGGCCCCCTGACCTGCAACAATCCACCGGGCTATTTCGATGTTACACTACTGCCGGTTTCAGTTACATGACCTCCCGTTTCGCTCGTTTCATAGTATATCAGAAGAAATTCTTTTTTACAATCAGTAGCTACAAATTTGATATGAGAACACCGTGGTATGTGTGTGTGTGCAATTAAGTGTGTGAGTGAGTGTGCACACATAAACACGTGCTTAATTGTGCACAGAACTTTGTCACTGAGGACTGGAAAGTACCTTAATTTAGACCAAGCCATTGTTGTAAAGACAACCCACCGACTGCAAGTGTGGGGGAGAGACCGCACTCTGTGTCAACTGGAGCGTGGAAAAATACCAGATTGAACCTATGGCTCTGTGACTTATACACATGCTACCTGACAAGTGGATTAGCTGTGCATCAAATCATGAAAACAAGACTTAAGCAACCATTTGTAATTAGTGTGGAACAATCTTGTCTTGCGCTACAGCTCGAGGCGAAACCTTCTCCACGCAGGCAGCTTGGGAAACAAATATGGGTGATAATATCAAGACGTTTCTCTCCCCTTTTCCAAGCCTGAATTTGAACTGTACAACCAAAACAAGTCTGTTTCTTTGCAGTGACAAAAATGTACAGCTAATTCTGCACACATATCAGCAGTTACCCAAAAACGTGCTAAATGCCAAAGCCTGCCAGTAGTTGTCCAAGCCAAATATCCTATGATTTCCAGTGGATTAACACGGTTGTGACCTGGAATAGCAGCTAACCACTCGGGAGCTAAACACCGTGAGTCAGCTTGGTATGTAAGGAGATTCCAATGACACTCCCCAAAACACACACACACACACACACACACACACACACACACAACACACACAGAAAACAGCCAGCAGACTGATTAAGACGGCCGTCACGGCTATTAACCAGTAACAGGAAACACTGCAGAAGTCACAGTGGTAATCGCATTTATTCAGTGCCTACAAAGTAAAGTACACCAGTCAGAAAATGGAACATGGTTTTTCATTTTTTCATTTGGTGGCCAGTGTGCCATAGAAATCCACTGAATCACAGCAATTTGCTGTCAAGGCTATTCTTGTCCAAGCTATTAAATTTGGAACCTAGACCGTCAGCGAGCTGACAGTCCTTGATTCAGATTTGAATAATGTAGGATGATGAATAGAATGGATTTATTGAATGGTGCATTGAAATAGGTACCCAAGGCAGGTGTGTGTGTGTGTGTGTGTGTGTGTGTGTGTGTAAACGAGAGAGAGAGAGAGAGAGAGAGACATCATCAGTCATGCATCACACGCACCAACACACACACACACACACACACACACACAAACACATCCATTTATACCTTTGCCATATTAAACATACTTTATTGCAAAGGAATTATGGGAGGAAATGAAAAAGCTGACTTCTGTAAGACTGATGAATGGCTCCACGCCAACCACGTAACTAGCTATTGTTCTGTTTCATGGCTAGCTAATACTCTTCCCCTCTGCTTTAAATAATGCATGCTTGTGACGACGAGGGAAGCACATAGGCCATTAACAGTTGTGTAGTCAGAATAGAACATCCCATATAAGAAAGAGAATTAAAGTCTCAGATAAAGCAAGTGGGAGGATTTCTGCTCAGCATCTGCTTCGACACACTGGAGTGGGCTCTCTCTCCTTCCTCCTCCTCCCCCCTCCCCTCGTTCACTGGCTGACTGGCTGCCCCCATCAAACAACTCCCACACAGAGTGCACACATACACACAAGCAGACGCAAATACAGACACAAACAAGCAGCCAGGCATGGCTCTTTTTACAGTGAAGGAGCGCTCCTCGTTTCATTTCCACGGACTGTCTGGCGATGTTGTCCTTACCACAGATCATCCACAGCAACACCCAAAATACTAAGACTGAAAGGCAGCTTCCAGAACCCCAATGTCCCCTCATCAGCAGCTGTGGCTCCCTGTTAAAACCTTCACCTTATTAATCATTAAAATCTGCTCTTACATGGTGCTGTAATGGTTCCCCCTGTCTTCAGTCCCTCACGGCCCCAGCTGGGGAAAGAGGGCTCTGCCTATGTCATTTGTCTCTTTTCCCCTTTGAAGCTTCACAAATGTGAGGTACCGGTGCATAGATTGATAAAGGATCGCCTCCCCGAGCTTTGAATGCGACAGACAGACAGAGAGACAAACAGATAGATAGAGAGAAACCTTTGACTTTGCCCAGTCAGGAGACAGAGGTCTGCCCTTTGATGTGTCTGGGTGATGGCAGCCTTTGATGGAGAGATCTATGGCCTCGGAGCTGCGGCTTCCAACCGAGCTGGATGAGCTACCTACCTGCTGTGAAACACAGGCAACACAGGCCGTGACAACATGGGAATATTCAAGCCTATAGTTAATGCTGAGGTTAACAGCCTCCCAGGTAAATAGGTAAAAAAAGTCCCCAGGGAAAATGTTGAAATGGCAGAATTTTTTGGAGTTGTACATTATTGAAAGCTCTCCGAGACATCTCTGTCACCCCGAGATTTACACAGCAAACCAAGAGCCATACCGTTTGGATGAATCGACACTGACCGTCTGGCGTCGTATAGCGAGGCATTACTTCTGCATTAATACCGCAGTGACGCATGCATTCACAGCTTTCCGATGAGGTGGAGAGGAGTTTTTAATCCACAAACAGCTTCCCTGACTCATCATCATGCAGCAGCAAAGAGCAATGCAGCAAACTCTGGATCTTGTCCTGCCTGGGATCTGAGCAGTTAAAAGAGTTGGGGGGAATCAGAGTTGTTTTTTTTAATTTTGTTTTTGTTTATTAGGCAGAAAATGATGATGAGAATCCATCTGTCAGTACCGTCTGTCTTGGAGATTTTGATTCTCGCAAGAACAGGGGGAGTCCAGGGGAAACGGCATCCAGATGGCTATTGGGGAAAGAACTCTATCTCTCTTCTAATTTTGATATCTTATAATGAACACCTTAATTAAGAGAAAGTATGACAATTTTCAAAAGCATTTTAACTTCTCCAAGCTGGAGAATGGAGGTCCAACCAGCGACCGTTCGCTTACCAGCCAGCTTTTATAACAGTTTAAAACAGTTAAAACTGCTTTCATCCTGAGAGCACTGCAGCGTTTTACTGTTCGACTCGATAAACGCTCCCTATCTCCTGGAATATTTTGCAGCCAATTACGACATGAAACATTTTTTTGGGCTCTCATCTGCATATCGAAATGGTTAGGGCAGGAAAAGATGGGCCGGGGATTGATGCATGCCTTTGAACCCAAGGTGGATTTCAGCCCTCTTGAGAATCTTTGAATGTGTAGGAGAAAGTAGGAGAGAGAAGAGAAGACTTAGAGAGATGTGAGCGATCCCACATCAATGGTGGAAATAAATCAATAGTTCCACACAATGGCTCCAAAACGAAGGCATCAGTTAGCTTTGTCTGGGAGTCCTATTATCAAGAAACACTTTGTTGTAACAGGGGTTTAAGAAGCTGAGAGAGCTCAGGAGCTGCTCTGTGCGCTGGCAGTGTGGTTTCTACTAATATTAAAACTCTGTGCCATTCAGTAGAGATGCAACCCTCTCTCTCTGTGTTGAGAGGAATGGGAAAAACAGGTATCAATAAGCACACATGAATGGCTCCAGGCGATTTGGGGGTTGATTGATTCAGAAGCACCATAAAAGTCACTGAATCAATAGATTTCCACCTGAGCCAACGAAGCAGCGTGTAGTCTCCATTACCGTGTGTCTTTATATTCTGTATTCAGTGGGAGTACTTCATCTATGGTGTGAGAAGTAAATCACTATGTCTAGATTCTAATGAAATATCTGTAGAGGGGGCTTATATAAACTTGCAGGCCTGATATATACCTGAAGGTGCTTTTTCCTCTACTGCACACTCTAATATCTTTTGTGAAACTGTGTATACTGTGCAGTTCACCAGTTTAACTGCGGGAAATCAAATTACCTCATCATAGAAGCCCATTTTTGCAGAGATAAGTTTGTACTCTCTATATATATCATTTCATCTCTCTCTCTCTCTCTCTCTTACCCTCTTTCTCTCCATCTCTCTTGCTCATTGAGTGGGTAACCCTGACGACTCTACACGCCTACACACCAAAACAATACTAGTACAGGAAAAAGTACTCTCCTGTTCTCCCCATACCGGTGATGCAACACTGTTTGGATGACTAAACTGTTTAAAGGCTACAAAAATCGCATGCACGGATGCAATTCCAACACCCAGGTCATTCAAATCAATATTTTATCACAGTGTCTGGAACTCACTGAGGACAGGCTATCTACGGTGTATTGCTGCGTCACGCCTCGGGCCATGAGCAAAATTGTGAAGCACGTCCGCTGCATACATGAGCTCCACAACCACAATAGCATCTGGTAAAGGCCTTTGCCAATATTCTGGGATGCTAAATGCAACACTCTTAACAGTTGACAGAGTGTGTGTGTGCGTGTGGCCGGTGGGAAAATCCTTGATGCTTGTAAGACATGCTCAGTGATTACTCATAGAGCCAAATCACATTGTTAGTACAGTATGAATATTGCCTCACTTCAACTTCTGTTAGCTTTTTGGCTTGAGAGAGAAATGCCAAATATTTATAGATTGGAGTGAGCTGCATTCAACGAGGAAACACGCAATAGTCAACCAGGGCTACCGTCTCCCTTGGGTACTGGAATTCACTTGCATCTGCGAACTGCTTTGTACTATAACTCCACATACATTAAGCAGCAATCCTTTATGGGTCATACTATAATCACATCAAGTATATACTGCGCCGCATATACGCAGGGCTTTTTTTCACGGCGGGCCACGGAGAGCGCGCCCAGCTGCGGAGAAACGCTCCCCTCATCTCGGTTCTGACATGCAAACCGAGACATTGAGTCCTAAAGACTCTTGAAGTCCCAGAAGCTTTGTGCATCTTTAACACGTGCTTCCTTGTCACTGCATGTCCTCCCTCCAGCCAAGCTAGTTGTTGTGCCTGTGACCTTTTAACAGATTCCCTTGGCATCATTGCAGCCTGCAGTCATTTGCAGTGTGGTCTGTCACAAGCAGCATAGTAAACGTTTCCAAAAGGGTCATATACTGTGTGTCAAGCGTCAGAGGTCGGCATTTGATGATTTTTTTTTGAATGTAGATTGAGCATGTTGTACTGCTATATTGCAGGGGTGAAGCGTCAGTAATTTGCCCCTACACTATCATTTGTTTGTCTGCCCTTCAGCGCTGGATTAAGACTATATTTAGACAACTGAAATATGCTAATGAGCACCTAGCTTCTGGAAGGCATATCTGACAGCCTCCACCACGCGCTCTGCCAAGTCCATAATCTTTACCACAAATCCCCTTTTTCTCGGGCTTCTATTTTTTAACACACTGTGTTGTGATCCCATTGTTAAAATGCGCACGGCATTACATAACGCGAGGTTGGTTCACATGAATACGGGTGGGAAAGGTGAAAGATGTGTTCTCACGTTTTATTGTTCACCGTAGCGCCGCAGCATCTTAATTTGAAACTCAGCAGAGCCCCTGATGAGATACAGGCCCGAGACGGTTGCATAACTGTGCTCTCTCAGATAGACAGAGATAAGACATTTGTCCCCTGTTAGGACTGTACTGGCTGTCCTGATGAATCACACTCATGGTCACATAACTTTTGGTGCCAAATCCATGTGAGCTCATATATACATCGCATATGGCTCTTATTGGATTAAATGTATCCTAGCAGAATGTTTACAATTCATTTTCATTAAAAATGACACTGCTGAAGGACATTTTTCATCTAAAAATAATGAACCTTATTTATAGAGCAATTTCCATCAAAACATTACTACTAAGCAAGGAGGAAAGAGATATAAATCACTCATTATCATTAAAAATAACCACAAACAACTAAAATGATGTGATGATATGTTAGTTGAATGAAGAAAGGAATAGCTACACACTATAACTAAGAGGTCACTGTTCTCTAAAAATCAATGGAAGTTAAATTTCTGACATCGACTCTGTAAAACCATCTGGATTAAGCTTGAAAAAAGGAGCCTTTGTCGACTGCTTACATCAGGAACAATAAAGTAGTCATTATAATGAGCTTTTGCAGAGGTGACATCTGCTCTCTATTAATTGCTGAGCTGGCAAAACACATGGATTTAATTAAAAAAAATATGGAACACATGCCATTAATTGACAATTGAAAAGTATCACCTAAAATCAATCAGAAAACCTTTTACTCAATGTAAAGGCTATTGGTTATTATATGGTGTATTATAAAACATTCTGTTAAAGCTTTAATGGATAAAGATTTAGACTTGGAGAGACACTGAATTGATTGTGCAGCATACAATATTTATCTTTTGCCTGTTTTGTCCACATCCAATCAGGTATGTTTCTAAAGCTCACCTGGGGCTCCAGTACCACAGAGGCGTGTCAATGTGTTAAAGGAAAACGGCGGCATTGCATTAACTTTAGTAGGCCTTTCAAGAGGTGGTAAAAAGTGTTCACAACAAACTTTGTTATTTCTTTGATGATCTTGTGTGTGTGACAAAAAAGAAAACGAGAAGCCTTCAAGTTAAAGCAGAGGTGTAAAGCATTACTGCAGTGTGCCTCTGAGCCTCAAAAGGCTTTGTTGGAAAAAAATACACCTGAGGCCATGTGAAACAATGAGGTCATGTAGAGGAAAAAACTATTCTTGGCCTATTCTCAGAGTGACAGCTTTTCAAACTTTTTTTCACAAAACAAGTCCCATGGTACTATTAACTGTTTCATAACTGCATGGTAGATATTCAATTTCATTTCCATGTGACGCTGAAACCTATGCCCTCAACAGCAGCCTGGATGGATATAGCAATTTTATTTCCATTCAAAATACCAGTCCATACATTCATTTTTTCCCCCATGTTTTTCCCTAAAGGTATTCAATACATCTTACACAGCAAGAGGCCAGAATCACAAAAAGAGATCACAAAAAAAGAAATTGCATTAAATGATGTAACATTTAAAAAAATTTAAACCGATCCAGGTTAACCAATACATCAACTTTCAGTGAGCGCTGGGACTTTCATTCCAGGTTTTTGGGGCATAGTATCTGAAAGCAATCTTTTCCAGATCAGAGTTCACATGTGCTACATGTGTTCACATGTGCTGGAGCAGCAATAATTCCTGAGAGCAAGTGCAATAAGCTCCAACTCTCCAGTCCAGTCCACTTATTTGTGGATAAGGGCTCTGTAAATGAACAAGCACCAGTGCTGGTCTCGTCTAACAAAGACTGCCAGCTTACTTTTCCATGTAAGATACAGTGATGTGCACAATAGTTATCACCAGGTGGTAGACAGCATCAAGGGGTTTTAGAGAAGAGGCAGCCGCATGACTATAGATTATGTCCAGAACTGAGAGAAAGGTTGACTCTATTACCCTCTTCCTACAAGACATGGGAAAGAATGAAAATGTAGTCATTTAGCGTATTTAGCAGGACACTGAATAAAATTTTGCAGACTTTCAATAGCCACTTGTACATAATTTACATAACAATACAAAAGTGTGTCGTCCGCATAAAGATAGACATTACTACTAGTTATTGCTGAAACAATGTCATTAATATGAGCACTAAATAGAATTGGACCCAATGAATAATCAACCGTGTCAAAAGCATAAATAGAGCAGCACAGTGTTTACCACTATAGGGCAGATACAGTATCATTCACAACCAGAACCCAGGTTGATGAGTACATAAGAAAAGGTTCCTTGGTAGAAAAGTCTTAAATTGTTAATTTACTAAGGATTTCAGAATTTTAGCCAGACAAGACAGTTTTCATATAAACCAATAGTTATTAAGGTGCATTTATCCCCACCCTTGTGTAGAGGAGTAATATGCTGCTTTCCACACTTTAGGAACTGACCCAGAAATGATTGTTAGATTAAAAATATGAGTTATATAATCCAAGATCAGAGGGAAAGAGAGTTTAAGGAAGAAGGGATCTAAACTGTCCTTATCGGTAGCTTTCTTGGTATCAATGGCAGAAAGTGCATTAGAGACTTCTGGGGATTTGAAAGTACAGAAACTAAAACTAGAAAGAGGAGAGTTGTTCTGAGAAGACAATGAGTCATCGCATACGGGAGGAGGAAAAGACTCTCTGTAGAGTCTGTAGACATAGCAACTCCCCTATATTTAACGTCAAACAGGTGACCGGCTTCAGCAAAATGTTTTTTAAAAGCCATGCCTTACTCCTTCTGCCAAGATTTCCATAATTTATACGGGTAGTCAGAGAAATTACTCACTTCCGGAGATAGTCAGAGAATTTGAGATAATATAATATTATAAAATATTCACATTTTGTTTTCTCAAAGATGAAGTACACTCGTCCCTATGCTGTCTAAATGTAAGCTAGGCAGAGGGATCCCCTGAGCGAGGAGCCAGGGCCCATTGTTTCTCTTGAGAGAAACTCAATGCTCAATGCTGATAGTTTGGAGGTAAATCAAGGGCTAGATCTTTAAATAATTCTTATTAACCACCGAGTTAAATGCACCTATGACATAACTGAATGCCTCCTCGCTCTCAGGGATTTCAAGATTGTAAAATAGATGACAATGACAGAGATTGTGAAGAAAGGCTTGTTCATGGAAATTCCTCCAGTTTGGCATTTTTTTCAATCTTACATCTCTTATACATGCAATGCGAAAGTGATTGCTAAGAGCCAGGTTTTGAGCCCGGTTGCGACAGATCAGCTTGAGAGGCCAAAATGTAAATGATCCAGCATAGGAACAATGCTCCTTACATTCATATGGGGCAGACTAAGCCCTTGCCTCTTTTTAAGATCTTTTGAAGTTTCTAAAACCCTTAACTCATAGTGGTCTATCAGAAATGGGAAGTGAATGAATTATCATATTTTGCCCCTAATCAAGCCCTTTTGGGCCCTTTTGGACTTGATTGGGGGTGAGGTCTGAAAATAGCATGTAGGTAAGGTTTTCAGTATTGACAGGATGGGACACTTGAGTGGTTCTAGGATCATTATATTGCCTGTATACAGGGGAGGAATGACAGGGTTTTATATTACAGGGTAAAACAAGCTGTCAAAACCATATGGGCTGTCTATCGTTAACCATAACAGAGATGAGACAAGGACACAATCCACATCCCTGACATAGTGTTTTATAGTCAGCGGTAACCACACAAGGCAGCATTTTTAAGGCAGACTGATTGGTGAAAAAGGAAGGGCAGTATAAACTATCAGGATTCATATTGAGATAACAGGATGTGGAGTTTGTTGACGTGTGTGTGTTTTTGCATATCTGCTTCCATTCTTCCTGAGTTATAATGAGTTGTTTGGAAATTTCTGCTTAACTCTGAAACTTAGTCATAGTTGGCTTGTTGCATCATTTTCACTGTCTTGAGGCTGTTTAATGGTTGCAAGACAAGAGGCTTTCGACAATGTGAAACAACAGAAACAATGTAAAAAATAACAAAAACATATGTGTCATAGATGGGGCGTTGTACTAGTAATTTTCATTGGTTGGCTGGACCAAGCGTTCTAACGTTGTCATGGAGATAGAAACAGTTGCTTAGTTGTTTGTTTTGGTTGAGATACACGCATACATACTAGGAGGTATTACCTCACCGGTCTGGTTTATCTGTTATCTGTTATTGACACCTCCTCCTCCTCCTCAATAAAAGCGTAGTTAACGTTTCCTCCTCCTCAGTTAAGTCGGTTATATTGTTGATACCCTAGCGCTGCCATCTTTTCTAAATGAACATAAACAAACCAGCCAGCTGGTTACCATGGAGATGACAGCTTGTGCAACAGACGACTCCCTATTATTTTTCGTAAGACGCTTGTCAACACTTGTCTTACGACCATAAAACTGCTTATCTTCATCCCTCCTAGTATAAACATTTAAAAGGTATTGCATCAGGGGACTCACTCTTTTTGGTGCATTAAATCATTTCCCACTTGCAAATATCCATACAAATGTAGTATATACATTTGTATATACTCCTGAAAGAGCTGTTTAAACAATTCATTTCTTTATCATTAAACAATTGCACATATTTGCACTTAATAAAGACGCAAATTAATTTTGTTGTTTCTGACATGTTGTTTCTATCATTCCAACCCTTCATTGTATTGATCACCTAGCTATGTTGTGTGGCTTTTGCGTGAGCCTTCTTTTATTTCTAGAAAGGTAACACTTTTAAAGGGATACCTCCACTATTAATTATTTATTTTCTCAATAATCTAACTTGCGTTGCTTGCTAGTGGATCTTTAAATTTGGCATGCAATTTGAGAACATTCATTTCTGTTCTTGGGGTTCTCCCTTTCCATTGGATTTGCCTAGTCAACTATGCCACACTTAAAATGTACTTAGATAATGCCTGAAAGACACACTGTGCACACGTTCGCTCAGGGAAAAAGGTATTAATGCCAATGTATTCAAAGCATGTCTAATCTTTGAAAACAGTTCTCCATAATATCTTTAGTACAGATCATTCAGATCTTTTGTTATTTTAATATTTTCCATATCCCAGGCAGTTAATTTCTTCCTTCATAGTATAACCAATAAGCATAACTATGTTTAATGAGTAACCAAACCAAACCATGGGTTTCTGTAATTTTCATCAAGATATTGAATGGATTTTGATGTCAATGTGAATGGTAAAAAAAATTAACCTCTTGTTTGAACCAACTATGCATTGATCACCATATTTTTCAAAATTGTGCCTCAGGCAGTGAAATCCCTGGTATTTGATGACCTATGCAAGATTACATATTGATTCTTGGGGGTCCCAATGTGATTGCCTTCCGATATTATCACGCATTGCTACAGCAAGATTTGTGATACTTGTCATCAAAACAGATTAATGTTAAAAAAAGTCCTCAGGATAGGCATACCGTGAGCTTGTGAAGTCATGGGTCCAATTCATCATCTGTTCCATGTCAAACTCTGTGCCGCTCTCTCCACTCTACAGCATCTAAGAAAGCATCTAATAATGCCTTAACCTTGATGGCCCCTAGGAGGTGTTGATGTTTAGTGAATCAGTGAAGTTCACTGATGTGACATTTATTAATGTTCTTCCTTGAGAAATGAGGAAATGATGATTAGTTTTCAAGAACCTGGTTTTAGTCCCTGGTTTTATTAAACCTTGACTGACACCTGGGGTTTGTGAGGTTGAATCAAAGGATGTTTCACTGAAGAATAGCAATTTCCATTCTTAAGCTGGTGGTTGGTGGATACTTTGAGTGGTTTTCCCTCATCTCATTATTATACCCACAACTTCCCGTGTCTCAGCCAATCACTGTGAACACACAAGCTGATCCAATACAACCTAGCAAAAAAAATGGCACCACAGTTTATGATTGGTTGAAGCAACCAATCATACCACTCTCTCTGGATTTTTTTCATATCAACTCTCTCCGGATTTTTTTCCCCCTGAATTTATTTCTATTTGACAATGCCTTCAGCTAGAATTTCCCCCTGAGCTGGCAGTGCTAAAACAAGATGAAATGAAGTGTGGAGAAAGGTACGCAAGACTAGTCATGGCACAGCTGAAATGTTTTGGTTGTGAAACTGCAAGAATTGACAATAAGCTGAGGAAGAAAGCCAAAAAAATAGATAAATAAATTGGAGATGGAGCACTTTTTAGAGCTGCAGTAAGAGCTGTGTTCATCTGATGTTTTTAAATAGGCTGCAATGTCTTCACTATCTTCATAATGGTACTGATTGGAGGAATTGCCTCCTGAATTGATATCAGTACTTCAACATGTCTTAAATTTAGGAAATTGGTATTTTTACTTGGTTTATTCACACTCCTACTTGGCCACAATAGATGGGTGCCACCCATGGCAGCCTGCCCTGGCCTTCTGTGTGTGTGTGTGTGTGTGTGTGTGTGTGTGTGTGTGTGTGTGTGTGTGTGTGTGTGTGTGTGTGTGTGTGTGCGTGTGTGTGCGTGTGTGTGTGTGTGTGTGTGTGAGTGAGTCTGTGCATGTATTTGTGTGAGGAGGACTCAGCTGTAAAAAAAAGTATTTAATTAGGATTGGATGGCTCCTTGTATTCTGGGTATTCTCAGCTATTACATAGACGGACAGACCTCCTATGGGACACGCTCTCCTAAATTAGAAATAGAGAACTGCTTTTCACCAAGATTTATTCAACCATTTCGTTTATTCATCAAAGAGCAAAAGCCTCACATATTTTTTTCAGTTCTCATATAGTCCATCTGGGACCATCTTGAGGCCATTCAAGTGTAAATTTTTAGATTAGTCTCCAATATGAGACAACGCCCTATTAATTAATTGCCCCAGCCTTGGTGCTTGATCAGGGTGGCAATCAGAATGATGACAAAGCAACGCTGGCTGCACATCATTCCGTTATTCGCACGTTCCATTCGACAAATGCGTCTTGATGGCTCTCGCTAATGTCATTCAAATCCACACATATCCCGGTATGGGTGAAGTTCGCCGTCAGCCATCTGCAATATGACAGAATCATCAGGAAAATGGTATGTGACTTGATGGGCTCATGGGAGACCATGGTGCTATGTTGTAATTTATTTCATGAGTTCCATGGTTGAAAGGGGGATTGACGTGGTTTTTAGTATTGTCAGCTATCTAATTACGAAGCTTGAAGCTTATGTGCACAGCCTCAGAATTAGAAATAGAAACTGCTTTTCACCAATTTACAACCATTTCGTTATTTCTCTATTGTGCAACTAGCTCTTCATATTGTTTTATTTGCTACATATATGCATCTGAGGACCATCTTAGGCATCCAAGTGTAAACTTTTAGATTATCCCCAATCAAAAAGCCATAATTGAATATGCCGCTGGTGCTTGTATCAGTGGTGGAAATGTTTACAAAGCAACGTTACTGCACTATATCCGATCAGACTGCTTGCGATTCGACCAATACGTCTCTGATGGTCGAAAGTCATTTCAATCACACACTATCCGGTATGGTGATTCGCCGTAGCCAGCTCCAAATATTGAAATCAGAACATAGGAAATGGAGATGTGACTTGATGTGGTCATGGCCTCAGGAAACTATGTGTCAAATTTATTTATCTTAGTACTCCCTGCGGTTTCTTTCACTAGCATTTTAAGCCCGTAACTTTGACCAGTGAGATTTCCGAAATCTAATTCTTGAAATGGAGGTTATGGACCCAATTTCTATGCAAATAATAGAAAAGCTAATTAAAAGCAGATTATGAACCCTAACCCTAATTCCCCTTAAGACACATGGTTATGTTATCTAATTTCTACTTTAATCCTTATTTAAGTATTGAACATTTAATTAGTTTACAATATGATAGAACAATGTATGTGTGAGAAGTAGTGAAAGCAATAAAATGAGATGTTTGCAAAGAGTCTAAATTGCAATGACCATAAAGTATTGTCCTATAAGTGTCCAGAAAAATTTGAAATTTGTCTTTTAAATTGTGCAAAATACATCAGACAAGACACGATTTGCATAGATTCCATTTGATGTCTCTGAGGTGAAACCTATGTCTGCAATACAGTCCTGGCTCGGATCCGTGCAGCTGATCTGATTGAATTATAAGTTTTATCGGAAACTAGTGAATCCACTGTGAGCTCAGGCCTCAAACATCATTTTCATCATTTTATCAGATCTTGTATCATATAACTGAATTAACATTCAAAAATCTACCTATTTTAAAATTGACAAGTTAATATTGAAACAAAATAGTCTTAAAATGATTTAAATTAAAATGACATAAACTTATTCAAATACCAATAAAATATGCAGCAAAAGAACCAAAAAAAAGTTATGTTACAAATCAAGAAACAGGCAAGTCTTTGAACGTAGAGGGCATTTTTGAACTTCAATTGTCATTTTTGCAGTCCATTTTCAAATTTGTTATATTGTGTTGTACCAGTGTTATTAATCTTGAGTTCGCTAGTTATTTGTGAGTAGTTTCAACTGGAGTGAGTTGTTGTTGAGTATTTTAGCTTGTTAGTGAGTAGCAGGTATCACAGTTTTTTAAGAAATTGCCATTAGCAAGATACCTGTTTTTTCAACTTTGTCCTATTTACTGCAAATACCTTTTGAGGCTGTGCACCGTGCCCTGATTGCTAGTGGCAATTGAGTACTGTGTGTGTGTGCCTACAGATATGCTGATTCACATAAGTTAATAATTTTGTAACTTCCTATCGTTTAGCTTGCATCAAAAGTTAATTAATTGTGTAATCACGATGTGTTTCAGTTACTGTTGCTATCGTACTTTTTTATTCGTATCAAAAGTTGTTGTACATGTTTTTACATTGAGTCGTTCTTCCTTTGCTTAATAACTTCGTAATTTACTATTGTTTTGCTTCAACCATTAACACAATTTAGCTTTATGCTGAAATGAAGTGTCACTTTGTCTAACCCATAAACACAATTTAATGAACAACGTGAAGTAACAACATCGCGCGCAATGAAAAACAATATTCATCGTTCACCCATACGTCCCATGTGGGCAACTTGTACGCTAGTTTTCACTTTTCTTTTTTTGTGGAGAGTTTGGGCCCCCCCCCCCCCCCAAATCCCAGCAGGTGAACTATCAAGGGAAATCCCAGCAGGGGAGATAAAGGCGAAGGGGAGATACTCCAGAGGGTCCACTTTACACTGTCCTTTAAGCACTCACTGTCAGTGTTCTTCTCTGTCTCAGTGACTGTCTGTCTCTTTCTACTTCTATGTCTGTCATTCTGTCTGAGTTGTACTTGGGTTAAAGTGTCAAATGGCTTATGTTATAATTATGCCGTGTGAGGTTTTTGGGGGTAATACGCAAATTAATAAGGTCTATATTATATTTGTATCCCTCTTATTATGAAACTGCTCTCTAAAGGGTCAAAAGGACCTTGTGGGTGGGTTTTGGGCTGTAGTTTCTCATTAAAAGTAGCTAATGACTTTATGTTCCGTGTATTCCTCTTAAATTGTGGTGACACTTTCTTGGTATAGTTCAATGCGTATACTCACCTCAAATGGTAAGGGTTTAATTAAATCGTCGCTCTATCTTGGAGCTCGGTGGTACAGAACCGAGGTTAGAAACCACTTAGGGGCAAATTTGTGATCAGAATAGCACATTCAGTTCATTAATTCATTAAGATGAATTAATAAAGATGAAGGAAGTGAATTTGTTTAGCTAGCAGAGGTAAGCCATTCTATAAACGCAACACACATGAGCCAGACACATATCTACTCTACAAATCTGAGATAAAGAAAAAAATAATAATAAAGTGAAAGGCTAAAAAACTAAACCAGCTTACAATATTTACATATTTGTAATTAAAATGCTAACATCTGTGCCACTGATCAGTGAATGGATCTTACAAATGTCTGGTTGTGATGAAGTGTGCTGGTGAAGTCACGCAAATCAGCTTTCACACCTCTCACATTTCCCTGTATTAGTATTTGTATTAGTTAGCAGTGCACAGAAATGAACTTCTCAAAAAGTGATCTATCATATGAGACCCATAGCATATTGAGAGAGCGTATTGCATTCGAAGAGAAATCATATTTCTGTATCCTTAATTGCGACTATATTTATACAATTTATACACATTTTTGTGGATGAAAAGGAAAAATAGTTTCTGATCATCAGGAATCCATCTTGAATCAAAGTATTAGTTATTACAGGGTCATTAAGAGGCTGGGGGAGACGTGTGACGGTCAGGGAAGTGACTGCCTTGTCTGTCTCAGTCGGGAGGCCCAAGTGTTTCACGGGTGAGATGGCGATGTCTGACCAGTGTTGGCGTTAGATCATGAGTTTGATTAGGTCTTGCTGGGGTCAGTGGTTGGTCAACTCTTATCAGTGAGTTGACTCAGTGAGGACAAAGGACTCACCACTATAGGCATAGAGGGATGGCTCCACCGAGGGAGGTTGACCTCTTGCTACATGTAACTCTATCATAAATACTAGTTAATAATTTAGATATTTTAACATCTGTTTCCTTTGCAGGTGAAAGAATGTAGATGTTCAACAACGTGTCACATCTCTACAGACTGTGTAACCCTGACCCTAACCCAGACTCTAAGGTCTACTGACTACTTCCACACTATTGAGTATCACGTGACACATTACCTGACACACGTTTTCCTCCATCGTGCATCGTTGTGGAAGAATTTATTGTATCTTGTGATTCTATGTATCCTTAGATTCTAGTTAGTACGACATGATGAACTGTTTAGATGCCTTGTGTAACTTAGATCATCTGTGCATGCTTCATTGCTTCATATGCTCTTGTATGACTATGTGGATTGTGTTTAGGGCTGTCCCGTGTCCTCCTTCCATGCACTTTCTTAGACGGAACACAGAACAGATTGTTCAGACTAACGATTAGCATAACCTTGTAGATGTTTAGAAACTCGCCCCCTTGTCCTCCTTTCCTTATAATCTCTGTTCAGACGTTTCTCTGGCAGAGATCTGCACACCCTACCTTGTGTGTACCTCTCTCCTGAGCTCAGCTTTTTGTGTTAATAAATATACTAACAAATATACTATAAGTAATTCATGACTCCAAGACTCTTTGTCAATATCTGAATTTATTCAACAATCGTCTTTGAGTGCATGACACGTCTCTAATGCTGGATGGATATTGGATATTAAACATTAGTAGAACATTACTAGTGTGTAGCTAATATGGTATTTACTGACTTGAATTAATAGTTAATAAAATGTTTCTATATTGTACTGATTGAGTGGTTGACTGATTAACTGATTGATTTGAAGAGAAGTTGCAGTAAGAGAAACAAGAGCCATTGATATAAACACACACACACACACACACACACAGTCAGTTCTGAGAATGGTTTTTTTTACGATATTGTAATTTGTGGTGTTCATATTATTGACATGTTCCTATATCTGCTGTGCATTTTAAACTTACAATTACAGCAGTATAACATCTATGTAAAGCCAAATGCATGAATGAAGCAATTCAAATGAAAATAAAGATGAAGACACAGAACACCTGTTTCATGAAAATGACATTGCAGCGAGGCTCCTTTTGACTCATGGAAAGTGTCCTGCGTGCGTGAGGCCGTGCATTATGGGGTTAATGCATAATTGGCAGCTTGCGTCCTAGCCAACCAACTTGCTACTGTTAGCGCTCGTTGACTCTGTGAGGAGGGCCACACTGTTGGATCAAGTCCATTGTTGGCTGGCGCTTGACTCATCCCTGCAACAAAACCACAATGACAAAATCAATATCTGGACCAGAACCCAAGCGCTCCCACTAATTCACACTTTAAACTGTTGTGATTCCTTTGACACCACCTTCCCTCCAGCAAAGTCAATTCACCATTTCAATGATAGAGTATTTCTCTCTTCTCTAAAAGGAGCTGTACCAACTCAGAGTAACGTCTCCCAATTAACCGTTAAACCGGCTTCACCCAACCGTAAGCCTGCGATGATGTAGGGCTATCAGAACCCAATGTGCCCCTGTGGCTGAGTTTGTATTGGCTAATGTTTTGATTGGGCCTCCTTTGGTGCTGAAGTGAGCTGAGCTGCGCTGAAGGGTGCCCGTCTAACAACTTATCTGTCCGTCTGTCTCTCTCTCTCTCTTTGTAATTATACTGTCTCTGTCTCGCTCTCTGACAGCCATCAGTTACAGTCAGACAGGTGGTGTTAGTTGATGATGAGCCCCAACAGAAATTGGCCTGACAAAGATTCAGCCAGAGTTGGGTTTCTTTGAATGAACGTGCAACTATATGAAGGTATAGCGGGTTTGGATAAGTGAAAGAGTCACTCATTTAAAAATGTTTTGACCATGTAACATAATTGCAAATGTATTCAATAGAGATATTGTAGTCTGAATGTTATGCATCACCCTAAAACATGTAACCTCTACTGCTTTTTTTTACCTCAGACGTATAAAACGGTCGAACCTCCAGGCTTAAAGATAATGCGTTTGGAAAGTCTGAAAACGTCAAAGGAACTCATTGGATTCGGTCCTATCTGGTTGTAAAATTGAAATTCATTTTTGCCTTCTGCCATAACCGTTTCTCACTGCCAAGAAAAAAGCTTGGTCAGGTCCCCCCGTCGGAGCACCGCCATGGGAAAATATACCGCTGATCCTCGGCTGCTCTATATATCTATCTTTTAAAGGGTAAGAGACGGGAAAGGTTGCCAGGATTCGAGCAAAAAAAGCCGAGGACACTACTATGATACTGACTGTCAAGACTACTGAGGCAACTGCCAAGTGGAAAAAAAAAGCAAAGAGAGTGAAGATACTGAATCAACCGCACATGAGGAGGAGAGGAAGCTCGTCTGACAGCACATGCCAACGTGGACATTACTGCAGGGGATGCTCCCTTTCTTAATGAGCCAGTGCTCTGGAACTGGTACTGTGCTACTATTACTAATGAGTCCTCGCGCTCCCTCGTGGAAAAAAAAAAATGCAGCGATGGTGTGGAGAATACTGATTTTGACTTTTCAAAGATATGTGTCTGTGTAATGCATCAAAATGACATGATGTCGTATTGCATCAGGATTTCGCGTCGAGTACCTGGAGTGCCAGACGAGTGGGGTTCGCCACAACACAACACACTCGATGTCAGGAAGTTTTTGGGAAGTTCATTTTAGTGCACGTTTCTATGATTGACACATAACTGACGGGTGTCTACTGCCTCAATATCCAACTAAAGCCACTTTTCATTCACTTATTCATTTATTTTTCAGGTATGACGTCACCAAAGGTTTAGGACTTGAGATTCCCAGGGGTCTCGGGGCGTGTGTGTGTGTGTGTGTGAGTGTGTGTGTGTGTGTGTGTGTGTGTGTGTGTGTGTGTCCATGCTAATTGGGACAGGAACCAAGGGAGAGTGGATCTCCAGCTGCTCCTGCCTGCCTGCGTACCCCTGGGTTAAATCACTCCTCTGGGACACACACACACACACACACACACACACACACACACAAAGCTCCATGTGGCCATAGGGATGCGGGGAAAAGAGAGAGAGAGTTAGAGAGATGGAGAGAGAACAAGAGCGATGGAGTTTAGAAGAGGCTAAATGCGGGCCAAAAGTGACATTTGCAGCTCTGCACAGACTGTCAGAATCTTATTGAGAAAACAGCCCCAAGGACGCTACTCAGCCGGCTTGGTACTGAATACAAAACTGCACTGCACACTTTAGATACACGGTGATAAATGACACCAACCAACTGAAAAGAAATGTGACCAGGTTTTCTTTTCTTTTTACAAAGGTTTGCACGATGAAGTCAGAGCCTCAGAGTGATAGCGATAACAAAGTCATTTGTTTTGGAGGTGATGCGTGTTTGAACACTGGTCCAAAGAAAAGTACAATTCCACTCATGGTACTACCAGGTATTATTCATTTATTTTCTTTACCCACTTATTTCTTTTGCTGGAGCCTATCCCAGCATGCATTGGGAAGAAGAAGACAGGTCGCCGGTCCATAACAGGGCGAACACAGATAGACAGACAATCCCATTCACACCCTATGGACATTTTAGTCTCCAGTCTACCTAAGCCTGAGGCGACAGTGCTAACTACTGAGCCACCATGCTGCTACCAGGTATTATCTACGTGATTAATAGGAAAATACCAGTAATCATTAGTTGCACATAGTTACAATACAAGTTATTTTCCAAACTCCAAACTCTTCCCAACATCCCGACTGAGCCCGTGGTTTGTTACCTGGAAACAGAGATGGAAGTTTCTATGTAATAATGTGGAATCAGGGCTGGAAAATACAATATTGGCAGTTTCTCTTTAGTTCTATTAGATTCCTTCCTTACAGCCCAGCTAAGCCCCAACTCTATTATGTAGAAGCCATCATCTCTGTTTTCAGTATTTGTCAGACTGTAACGTGACGTGGTAACTAATAGCTTCCCAGGGCGCTTCTCAACAGTGAAACTGTAACATAACATAACCAACGTTCATATTTCCAAATCATAGATGGTCTCACTGTTTAGTTTAAATAAAAGTTAGCATGTCAAGAAATATATTTCTATGAAAAAAAGTCTCTTTTTGATCAAGTATGGCTATTCTGATAAAAAATGAGCTTTCCTGTAGAGTAGACAGAGCCTCAATTAACTGTGGTTCTTGACAGTAGGCCACATATCAAATCAAATCACATTTTATTTGTATAGCTCTTCATCACCGTTACAGTCTCTAAGGCAGTGGTGTCCAATCATGTGCCATGTAGGATCGAGAGTCTGCAGGTTTTCACTCCAACCAAAGACTACAGCAGGTGATTTCACTGATTAGTCACTCCTCTCTGGTTGAAGGTGTGTTAATCAGTGAAATCACCTGCTGTAGTCTTTGGTTGGAGTGAAAACCTGCATACTCTTGGCCCTCCATGGCACATGGTTGGACACCCCTGCTCTAAGGGCTTCACAGTGCCCAACATGTGAAACAATAAATGGTTCGTACACAACATCCTCTAGCCTTGGACCCTCAACAGAGGACAAGGAAAAACTCCCACAAAACCTTTTAGGACAAAAATGGGAGAAACCTTGGGAGGGGCTACTCAGAGAGGGATCCCCCTACCAGGACGGTCGGGCGTGCAATAGATGCCGAGTTTGGGCAAGCAGCGTATACAGAGTACATCCAGACATCCATCTGGGACATCCAGATCTGATGTGGGGCGTCACAGCAAACAGCAGCTCAGTCAGCGTCATCGTAGGACTGTAGGACCATGCGGGCGCCAACACTGCCCAGCTGCAGCCTGAAAGCAGATAGGAGAAACAGGACGGTGCCATCCCATGTAATGATTTAAATGAAAGTAAAAGCACCTTGAAGTCACACCTGGCCTGAATTGGTAGCCAGTGCAATGAGGACAGGATGGGCGTTATGCGGTCGAATTTCCTAGTTCTGGTCAGTCTGCATTCTGGACCAGTTGGAGTTTTTTAGTGCGCCCAGTAGATAAGCCCAAAAAAAGGACATTGCAACAATCAATTCTCGATGATATAAAGGCATGGGTGGAAAGATGATAAAACGCTGTTTTGGTGGTCTCCTTAAAATGCAACTTGAATGAGAGGGTAGGGTCGAATTTTACCCCGAGGTTTTTAACGAATGGGCTGAGTACTATTCTCAAACAGATGCCTATGTCTAGCTGGTCCTACAATCAGCATCTCAGTGTTGTTCTGCATGGTTCACGTATGAACCATGCAATGTGCTTTGTCCCAGGCAACAAATACAGGACAGGTCTTACTATGTTGTTTTTGAATGCAAAGGCAAGTCCTTGGCAGCAAAAATCAAGACAGAACAAGATTTACTGTTGTCTGGCTCCTGATCGTGGTCATAGAGGTCAAACGCGTGGCATTACAGAGCCTTTCAGTCTTATTAACTTAGTGGCGCCTAGGGTGTTTATTTTTGAGCCCGCCGAGATGTAAAGCAACGCCGGCTTAAGGTTTTTTATTCAATTTGGAGCCTCGAGAAAAGAGTGAGATATATAGATTCCCCAGCCTGTTCCTCTCCTCAGTCTCACATAAAAGCAGCAAGGTCCTTTTCATTGCCACGGGCCAGCTGTGACATACGGCTGGCTAATCAAGGTCCTGTCTCTCATATGCTTACCTGTGGCACTTTTTCGAACCCTTTCAGATCTGTCAGATATGGTCTCCTTTTGAACTAATCCGCAGTGGTAGACGAATGCGCTCGGATGAAAACGGATTACTTATCCAAAGCAGAGTGTGTGTACCCCTCGCCCTGCCGAGCGCATGGATGTTACCCCCGCCCCCCGGAAGCACCGACTCCCATTCAATCACGTCTGACCCGCGCTATTCTCCTTCCACTTTTCTTTCCACCGAGATTCTTGCCTAATCGTGTAGGAGAAGTGTATATATAATCTACTTTGGCTCAAATCCTGATCCGTAAGCCTTTTAGTACAAAATGAATGACTACAGCGCCACCGAGGTGTGGGGAGCAGAGGGGAGGGAGCTTTCTCTCCACAACTCTGCGTGCTTTATGTGGAGCAAGGTAACAAGGAGTTAAGTTCACGGAAGTCAGCCGGTGGATGAGCTCCGCTGCTTCTAATGACAGCATCATCTATCACTGTCATTTACGGGGCTCAGGGAGAAGAAGGCTCGTATCACTCTCGGCCCGGGCCCCGGCATATGGCAGACATTGAACTTGTACAGTACAGTGGCGGGGCTTGTTCTCCGTGAATATGACGCAAAAAAAAAAAAAAGGGGAGACAGACGTATGGAAAAAAAGGATGGAGCGAGACAGTGGCTGTCATGACGGAAAGAAAAAAAGCAAATAGTCTGAACACATCTTCGTGGCTCGGCGCTGGTCTGAACTGAATGCGCGCACTGTACTTGTGGCGTTTACGGATCCGAATCCAGTTCACGCCCTTTCACACATCATCGCCTCTCTCTCCGTCTTCCATCCACCGCATGCTCTCCAATAGAGCAAAAGTCACTTTAAAATAAGCAAAAACAAACAGCCCGTCGGCGATATTTGTCCCATCCCAGTTGTACATGGTCAGCAAAACAATATGGCACCCCGATTACTATGAGAGTATTGAAGAGTAGCTTGTTAAAGGAGCTCTTTACTCAGAGTATTGGCATATGAATATCATCGGGACAGGAAAAACATCATTTCGAGGCATTATGAAACCATCCACTTCTGGCTGTATTTTTACATTGTTTTCCTGCGGTCCTTATTCAAGCCTCTGTATTTCCAGCAGACAGAGAGAGGGAGAGAGTTGACCTCGCGATAACGTGGGCGGGCATTACCACATCGAGAGGTGGTGGACAGGTACGAAAGGCTTTGGCTTTGCTTCAAAAAAAAAAAAAAAAAGTCGGTTATTGAAAAAGTGACAGCACACAGTTATGTAAGTGCACATTATATGCCAAAAAACACATTTCCCCATGAGAGTGAAACATGCCGTTGTACATCATATTGAGAGTTTTACAGCGGCTGAAAGACAAAAGAAGGCTTGTGTCCAGCATACAATACTCGCATGCAGACTTTATTTATCTGTATATAACCATAACAGTATGACAACTCGCAAGCATCAGTCATTTCCAACCACTGGTCTGAATTTACAGTCAACACAACCTGACGACTGAAGCGCTACCCATGTGTCAGCAAACCTTATTTCCAAAAAAAACAAGGTACATAAGGGATTGTGTTTGCCGTGTCCTGCTGGTGTCGCCGCGTGAGTCATATGTGTAGTGTAACATATATGACACGAACGCCGATGTTTATTGTAAAATACACAGTGTCGGCATTGGGCGGACGTTCTAACCCACACCTGGTGACTATAGAGGACATCAAGCTACGCCGTCATACATCTACAGCACCATCAGAGGGTTGTGTGTGTGTGTGTGTGTGTGTGTGGGTGTGGGGGTGTGGGGGTATGTCACTGGGGTTATTAAGTGGGCACCTCCCATGACAGATGCTTCGTTGATTTCGGCCAACGACACCTCCAGGAGGCTCAGCGGTGATTTCTGGCATCCCAGAACCAAGCCCCTCAACGCCAAATACAACTGAAGCCTGCCTACACTGCCCTGCACCTCTACTTAGGATTACTTGTTAAAGAAGCACTATAGGTTTTTATGTAAGAATACTCCTGTCTTGTCAGCCTAAATCACAAAATGGGGCTGCAATTTGCCCAAATGCAACTCTGGTGTCGGGTATGCGCACTTCTCTGCTCAGAGGAAGTGACATATTTTGCCTCTCTCGTCCCGTTGGTGACGATATAAGACACAAACATCGCGTTGCATGATTTCTGGGTATTGAAGTGTACATTTTTCACTGTTCGGCTACTTCGCGTTGCCGTTTGGAGCCGAGAAACGCGCAAAGTCGCTCTGTACCGCTGTGTTTATATCAACTATTTGACCATCTTTGCTTCCGAGCCCAGTCAATAATAATGAAGATGTCCGTCACGCAAGGTTGAATTTAAAAAAGCAGCAACAACAACAACTGGGTCCTGTGTTACAGAGGAACAATATACTCCGGCAACCTCCAGACACCCAGTCCTTGAGGACAAGTAGACAGATGTACCGACAGACTGACAGACAGAGTGGTGCCAGGATGAAACTCCACCCCCACCCCCACCATCCACCACCCCCCCGGCACAACACAAGGAGGACAGGGTTGTCCAGTCACACTCCCATGTGTAGGGCGAGATCAACGTCTCACAGGGCATTGCAGATATAAACAGTCCTGAGATCTGCAATGACACACACACACACACACACACACACACACACACACAGTCAATTTCTATTCACCAGGGTTAGCAGGTCATTCAGAAAGGGGCTACTTCCCTTCTCTGTTCACACAAATGCCTGTGAATTTCTTGCACTTGTGTTTCGAACAGTTTCTGATTCTGCTTTTTCTACCACACTGACATACATGTATTTATTGCACCGTGATCTCATGTTTTTTGTTCTGACAGGAAAAAAAAAAAAACATGATTATAAAACCCTCACCCTGACCCTAAATTACTTAGCAGCCCATTCACAGTGAATTATATTGCTCAGTGTCATTTTTTTGGTCAGGTCACTGCAAAAGCAAAATATGCTGCTGACATGAAATGTTCCTCTGGGCGATTATGAGGAAGCAGTGGTGGCGCGCTCCAGCCTGACCTTTTTGGTTTGTGCATTAGATGAGAATCAGCCTGTCGCCGTCAACAGTGCCGGAAATGTTTAAGGGCTCTAAACATCCGAATGATATCGGGGAGTCTTGAGCCACTGGGAAGCGAGGGGATTTCTCGGACACCGCACACGGAGAATATAAAAATCACACTAACTGCCTTTGACGGCGAGTGTGCTTTTCAGTTACAGCTGAAATTGTGCATTACATACAGTATCTGAGGTTTGCTCAAAGCCTCACTGTAGGGAGGAAGGGATGGAAATCGCACCGAAATTCGACGTCACGCGGCGACAGTGCCCATGCGAGAGAGTGGAGAGAAGGGGCTTTGTGAAAGGGAAGCAGCAGCAGCAGCAGCAGCAGCAGCGAGACTCGCATTGGGAGAAAAGAGGCTTATCAGGCTTTTTTTTCTCTCTCTCTCTCTCTCTCCCTCTCTCTTTTCGTATTTCCTACCCATGCTCTCGGTTCCCATGGCAGCGTTGTTGTGTTTGCATGAGCACCTAACTCGCGGCAGCTCTCCTGGCTGTGGGGGAGTATCAGTGAGCCAAGCCAGATGCCCTCTCTCTAGGTAGCGACGTACCTCTTCTGCTGCTTCCCACACAAACCGTCCACCGAGCTCCCCACACACACACACACACACACACACACACACACACACTGCAGAGCCACACTGTATCTTCATGTTTCAATGACAGTAAGAAGGTAGCAGAAATGAAAAAAAAAAAAAGAGGCATAAATTGGCCCCAGGTGTGTACCTGACATTGTCAGGGCATTGACACCAGCTTTTTTTTGGCTCGTGGCCTTTAACAAATAACTCCTGACCTCCTGGCACAAGTGCTCATCTGCAGAACCGCGACAAGAAGTGATTGTTATTTTCAGTTGTATTGCAGTTTCATTTGATCAGTTGTTAAATTAAAAACTATGCATGTGTATATTAGAAATAGGATCTCCCCATTGCAGAAATCATCTTGCAACCCCTGCTTTAGAGCAAGACGTTAGGCGGACAGGCTCAGAGTTCTGTATGCAGAGCAGATGGTGTAATAAGATATAACAGTCACAGACAAAGCCTCTGCCTGCATGAGATGGTACTTACATAGCGACACAGTAATCATCATGGGCCATATATTTTTCTATCAAATTGCTGCCTAGTAAAATCCCAACCATTGCCTATGGGCGGGGGGGGTCATAGTGTACAAGGTCTTCCTGTAAGTTCAAAGCTATGCATTTCAAATGAATCTTACTGTTTCGTGCCGCTATCAGTTCATTTAGCCGCTACAACGCCTGTATGTGGGCCTGCATAGCTCAGTTGGAAGATCACGGTGGAAACGCCGCCAAGGTTGGGGCTGTTAATCACAGACACTATTTGTTCTCTAAGGCACTTTGGATAACAGCGCACACTGAGTGGCGTATCTTCGGCACACGCCTCTCGACCGGAGGGGTCGAAAGGCGTGTTTACGGTACAATACCATCCTCCCAAAAGCCTGATTTGGTTTTGTCTTGTAAACAGCCCCGCAGATTCACACCATCCTGGTCAATTATGTAACTGGAGCACAGCCCATCAGGCGTGACGCGATGTGGCTCCTTCTTCCAACACTTCACCGTGTTGTTGGGAAAACAAACCGCTCACCAACAGCCCCCGTCTGATTCCACATAATGACCGGTTATCGTAGAAAAGATGATAGAGTTCAGGTGTGTTTGTGCGTGTGTGCGTGTATTGAAATGTGCGTGTGTGCGTACGTGTGCTTGTATGTGATGCAGCAGTGGGGGTGAAGAGGAAGGGATGTTTGTTACACATAGTCCCCCCCCACCCTTCTACCTCTGAGGGATGGTTCTTACAACTGGATGGGCTTGAAATGAATGCTTTGTGGGCTGTCAGATTGGCTTTCACTTGCATGAAAATCAGTTAGCGCCAACATTCGCCAGTTCCAGTGTTGAATGTGGTGGGAGGCGTATGATTGTAGTCGTTACCCTGCTGCAAACAGGATTGATCCTCTGCAACAACAATGTGACGGCATACAGCGCAGACCAAAGCATCAAGAGGAGACAACTGAGCTGGTGTGCAATTGCAGGATTAGTCTGTGCTAATAAAAAAACATCCCTTTCATAGTCACACAAGTGAATTCAGCTAGTGTATTAGCACAGTGGTTCTCAATCCTGGTCCTCGGGGTCCAGAGCACCGCTGGTTTTCTACCCTACCGGGTAGTTAACTGCATTCGCCTGGTGTCCCAGGTCTAAATCAGTCCCTGATTAGATGACTGGAATGGAAACCAGCGGGGCGCCGGGTCCCGAACCGCTGTATTAGCAGACACCGGCACATAGTACATTACTCACAAAGGAACCTCACTCGCAGGTCTGACCTCGTGGCGATAGTTTACACCAGGGATGGGCAATCATGTGCCGTGGAGGGCCGGGAGTGTGCAGGTTTTCATTCCAACCAATCGTGATTTCACCGATTCGTTCCTCCTCTCTGGTTGAAGGTGAGCTAACCATTCAAGTGCTTATCAATTGAGATGGAGGAACACATTCACACAAGGATTTCCTTATTTAACCTAATACGTTTAGAAAAAAAAACAACAACAAACACATGCATCCTTGGTAACCCTGGATAGGAGTGTAGTACAGCACATCAGCTGGTTCCTGATGCACACACACATCCCTTTGACGGTGAGTAAAACAAACGTCCAAACGTCCAAAACGTCACAGCTCGTGGTATACCATCATGTGCAGGCCTAGTTTATCAGGCGCCAAGAGCACACCTCCATTCATGTCAGCACTAATAAGAAGAGCACCGTGTTTACAGAGGGTAGAAACCATAACATCTGTCGCCAGCGGCAAATGTTAGTCATTCTCGATAAATTGTGTGATGTTCCGGTCTTCCAGATGTTCATACATGCGTACTGCAGCACATTTGCTAGGCTAGTTGTGCCGTTAACATCGCCATAGGCTGTTTAAGCCTCGCTGCTGCATGACTGCACCATGTGCTGCAAAGTACAGTATCAACAATATCCAGGATAAAACAATGGAGGCTCTACGCCCTCTAGTGGTCACAGTGATATTAGGATGATGCTACAGCTCAATGCAGGTTCCCTCAGGTCAGCTAATGCAATCTTTCATTTCTATCAATACATCAGGCTGTTCACTTCATGCAGACATCAATAATCTGACAATAAATAAAGTAATATGGAGGATATGGGGCAATTAATGAGATCTGAGAATGAAATTCATTTGGATTTAATTTTAATAAAAATTAATTTCATACTGTACAATAAAAATATCCAGTGGTACCATTTTACCAGTATTGTGAAATTAACTTACAAAATCAAAAGAATTGATGAAATCAAAAAAAGAAAGAAATATCCCAAATTCATGTTATTTTCATCTCAAGAAACAGCGAGGTAAATCTAATCCAGAGTAATTTTAATTGCACTAAAATCAAAATGTAAATTGAAACTGTAATTCACATAATACAGATTTTAAAACAAAATCAAATTCCTGAATTGATGAAATTGAAAGTAAATCCCTAACCCTGGTGAGAGCACTGCATAGGAATTAGTGATGAGGCGTGTTACAGCTCACCGATATGTATGTAAACTTTGGCCAAAAAGAACTTATACCGCCCCTCCCCAGATCTGAAAATGCTTGATTGGTATAATTGTGGAAAATAAAACCCTATACTATCACATAGCCCAAACAACAGTGAAGGTTGTGAATTATCCAAGAAACCTCAGATGCCTCCGTTGGGCATCAAACATACGCCACTGTGCGACACTTAGCACTGAGTCATTATAATAAAGTCAGTCTCCTCATTCAAACCTCTTAAAAGGTAAGAACTAGGTTATGTAGACTGCAAAGTGGTATTGACAAAGGTTAACCCTAACTAGTCAAATGCTGGGTCCATTGAAGTTTTTAACCAGCGGCTGAAGACCAGGCCTTTGGACCCAGCTGCCGAACTGTGGCCCTCTGCTTTTTTGCCTTTTTGTCCTTTGTTTGTCGTATTGTCGTCCTCCTTGTTAGCCCGGTTTTTGTTTTTCTCCTTATCTTGTTCTTATTCTACTCCTCCTACTCTCTCCTTCTAGTGTTAAGTGCTTTGGGTACCTTGAAAGGCTCTATAAAAATGAAAGCTATTATCATTATTATTATTATTATTATTAAATCACTTCTACATATCTAAGTCTTGCAGATCTACAGAATACGAGGTGCCAAGGCGAGGAGGTGGGGGCTGAACGTCGTGTCCGAGCTAGACCAATGGGACTCGGCACCAAATGGTGACTTGATCGCATCTGGATCCTATCACAATAGATTTTGTCCACATGTACGGACCTGTGTCAACAGAGCCAGCCCAGCAGAACGTCTTGCACCCCACCGTACAAGGCACATTAAGAACTGATTTGAATCTGATGACCCAAACCAATTCAAATAAGACTTGCGTGTCAAGGTTAGGTCAGGGTTGGATTAGATTGGACACCAACCAGATCTCTGAATTAACAGATACTCTAAGTACCAAGTGTGATGTTTGTGTGTGTGTGTGTGTGTGTGTGTGTGTGTGTGTCTGCCTGCGTGTGTGTGTGTCATGTATGTGGGTGCAGGTACAAAATGGCCCCCGATTCCTCCAGTCCTTGTAAGGCTTCAGCTTCACGACTGAGGTCATGGTGAGAATTCTGCAACACAGGAAGAGGTGAATCAGTGACCGGCGGCAGAGGACTGTCAGCCGGTCAGCGAAGGACTGTCTGTTCTATCATGTTCATTCACAAAATGAACAAAAACAATAAAACTAAAACTCATACTCTACTCTACTGTAGGTACAAATTCACCTCCCTACTTTGGCACTTCAATCCATTTACACTTGTTTATTTCCTTTTCCTATTTTCAAGAAATTGTAGCGTGACCATACAAATACTGACCAAATAAGCAAATTGCATTACAAACATGTTGTAACACAGACTACATTTGATGTAGAGGACTGCTACCCACCTTCATAGACTTCATAGTGTCGTATCCATAGTAATGGATGGGATACTTTTGGTTCTTGGAGGCCGGGTATCCAAAACCAGCGATGTGGACCACGTCACAGTAGTTGAGAGCCACGAACACGGCTAGGATACCCGTGGTGGGATGCACCGGAATCTGAAACAAACGAAAACCCCATGACAGCCCACTAGACTGATCCTGTTTGCGCTTCCTGCCAAACGTGATAAGTTATTGTTTAACATTGTGACCAGAAGGTCAGCAGTGTGAAATCCCTGGACAGCCTGGGAAAATCTGAGAGGGCAAAGGGAATGAGTAACGCTCTCCCCTCCATCAGCAGCTAAGCTTGACCAATGCATTTAAACCCCAAACTGCTCCAGCGGAAAGACAAATAAAGATGAAAAATGGTTATGCCAGATTGGACGCCTGCTGTGTACTGAGGACTACACGAACGCTTCAAGCAGGTAGGCACCCTATGACTAAGATGCAGTACCTGATTTAGCCACTAGATGGCTCTAGAGGACTAACAAAAACTGATCAGTCCTTCTCCCCTATCCTCATCAGCCACAACATGAGCCACTTCCTGAACAAAATCACACTTAATGATCTTTAATCCGCAACGTGACTTTATATAAATCTCTGGGAAATCATCTGAAAGTTGCCTTGTATGAGTGGCACAGTACTGAACTATGTGCAATCTGCTCCAGAACCAAAGGGAGTGGCCAGGATGTTCCACTCCCGCCAAGATGTCAAGCCAGAACTCATGAGGCGATTAGTAACCAAACTGTAACATGAAGCTCATTGCAGACGTTATACTTAACCCTCCAACTCAAGGGTTATAAATAGAGACAGGAAATATTTGTATCATGGTTATCTATTTGAGAGGATGCAGAGGATGTTGACACCTTTGCATGGCCGGATAATAAAAAACGTCAATTTGATATTGTGCAAACCCAGTAGCTGGTACATTTAGTCAACCTCCAACCTGTCAACTTCCATCTTTTTAGAAATAGTGTTGAATGGAGTAAGATCGTTTTTTATTATAGTCAAGTGACATTATACGATTTTTTTCAGATATTTCGATGAAGATAATTTATCACGTGTTTTAAAGACAATATGAGATTTACTGGTTTGTTAGGATCGACATGTTTGCAGTGTAGTCCCTAACAAGCTCATACTGAGCAGAGGTTTCCTAATGTTGTTTACTGCTCTGCTTAGCGATTCTGTCAATGATTATCCATGTTCACAGAGGCAAGGAGAAGGAGAATCATTTCCACATGAAGGACAAATAGAATAGCGTCTCTCTTTCCATCACTTCCCAAAATGCTGCACACTATCCCAATAAACTTTCCGTATCTCACCTCTATCTTTTTCCATGTAGTCATAACATTTCCTCTGCTGTTTCCAAGGGAATTTCTATTGTCCAGTATCCCAGTATCCCACATATAGCCTAGTTTGTGTGTGTGTGTGCGTCTACCTTCATCTACAGGCAAGAAGAGATGGTACTTTCCCGCTTCCGGTTTTTTTACGTATGTGTGTTTCTGTGTGAGTCTGTTTGTGTTTATATTTGGATACATGTGTCCGATTTTATGCAGGTCTGCAGCTGAAGACAAATGAAGCTTGTTTGGCTGAGAATCCACAGTGAAAATGATCCTCTGCTATGCTTTCAGTCTACAGGACGTCAGAGCAAACAGACCCAAAGCTTGGCCTAATTAGTGTCAGTTGCATCGTGTGCGTGTGTGTGTGTGCGTGTGCGTGCGTGCGTGCATGTGTTTTACCCACGACATCCAACTGCATATAAACACATTGGTGGTTGATGCGTCACTTATCCGGACACAGTGGCCTGCTTAAACGGATGTGAACACGACTCTAGTGACACAGCTGCGGCTGCTCTGAGCGGGCCTGAAGGCTTAGATAACAAACTGAAACACAACCTACGTTCTTTTCTCTTTTTCCTCTCTTTTCTCTTCTCTCTCATCTCTCCGGGGCATTCCACCAAATCAGGTTGCTAATGCACTTAAGTGTCTTTTCAGAAACCGATGAGCGCCCAGTGATGGGATACAGCTGACATTCTGTGTGTGTATTAGCCTCATGTGGTCACCAGCACACCAGCGAACACCAGCGCTCTGTAGCGGCCCAGCGCATAGTTTGGACGCGGGCCCATGGAGCCTTGGTGAGAGGGGCCAGAGGGGCCGCACACTGTCACCACTGCAAGCTAGCTAAGAGATCAACAAAGTCCTTCGCTTGGGGACAGGAGTGTGCTGGTGCTGGTGTGTGAGAGGAGAGAGTATCGGAAACAAAGAAAGAAAGTGAAACTATTAAACAATGATTGCACGTACAGTGTGTGTGTGTGTGTGTGTGTGTGTGCGTGCGTGTATGTGTATGCATTAGTTAGTCTCACATCAGTCAGCCCCATCTATTGTGCCCATCTACTGCTGCCTTGACACAGGTCGTGGACTGATGGTGATGGTGATGGTGATGGTGATGGTGTTGGTGCGGGTGCGGGTGGGGAAGGGGGTGGGCGTGGTTGGATATCTGCCAACATGGTGAGAGGGGAGTAGGGGTCTGCTCCTGTCAGGACTCCTGCTGGTATTTGGCTGATGGGGAATATCCAGAGATAGTGAGAGAGAGGCTGGTGGGTAGACGGGAGGGGGATGGGACGCTGTTGGGTGTTTGTAGGTTTCAATAAGGTACTTTTAAAGAAATAATTTCAATGCCAGTTTCACAATGGAACAGGAGACCAATTACACAAGTAAAAATAAAGAGAGACATGGACATTGATGGACATTGATGAGTTACATATATTTATACATATATATATATATATATATATATATATATATATATATATATAGGTTTCATACCACCATTCATTTTTCTAAAAATAGCTTTTGAATCAAAATAGATCAGTAGAATATTTCACACATTTTTTTTCAGAGAGCTAGATTTGCTCTGCACACCTCACTTTGGGCAACCCTGGTCTAACCAGTATGTTACATTACATTACAGTCCTTTAGCAGATGCTTTCATCCAAAGCGACGTACAAAGGTACTTGACATCCACAACCCTGAGACTGAGAGTCTCATGCTCTACCTGCTGAGCTGTCTGGGCCGGACATGTTGAAAAGTTCAAGCCAACAAAGTAAACTGCCTGCATCATCCCTCCATCTTCCCACTCCTCCTGCCCACCACCCTCTCCCCTCTGAGCTCATATGGCCTTTTCTATGCAGATGGTGCAGAGCTCCTATTGGGCGAGCCCGCTGATCGCCTGTAGGACCCCTGCCTTCCCACTGTTCGCTCCTCTCATGCACCAGCCAGTTGTGTTTGTATTGCAGTCCAAAAGGGTGACGCCCCCTCACTCTTTGACAAAAAGGGCTCATGAAAGGGGAACATGCAGAGCCAAAACAAAACCTGGCTTTGCTCCACGTCAAAGACGATCCCCACCAAATACGGAACAAGTCCGATTGGCAGATGGGAAGCTATGAGCCAATAAAAACATTATTCTACATGAGTAATAGCCCAAATCAAATCCCAGGCAATTTCAAAATCCAAGTGTCTTCGCCAAAGAGGGAGTTAAGGTCCAATTTGTGAAACAAAAACAGGTCAATGGCGGACTACAAAAAATATCCTGCGTCATGGTTTCTCATTCTGCAATCACTCCTCTTGACAGTCTCATAAGTCTCATATTCGGTTATATTCCTACTTTGTTTCCTGTGTTATGTTTTAATGTTCTTTTCCTTCAATCCTTTATTCCTATATATTGTTACTGACCTAAAAATAATTTCATAAAACAGTTATTTTCAGACCCACATGCATGGGTGGTATTCTAAAGGAACACTTAAACTCAAATCATGAAAAACATGAAGATCACAGAATTTAATTGATGAGAATTTCCTGGGACAACAGCGGTAATCAGCTTTGCAGAGAGAGAAAACTGGAAGCTGACTGCTTTCCAAATTGCAGCACGGTTGAAATGTATACAATACGTTGGCTTCCCTTCAAGACAAAATAATTTCCAAGGGATTCGCTGTACAGCATAAAAGACACAACGAGCTTATCTGGTAATGAGCAAATCCTTATCATGTTTTGCAGTCCTCAAAACAACTCTTGACCCCGCTATATATCAGGACAACCACTCCTGACAATAAATTGTTTATCATAGCGCTACATCCTTATTAACTCTTGTGTGGGAGGCGCTGAAGGGCTGAAAGGGATGAAAGCAGGGACAAACACAGTCAAGTAACAAAGTCCAGAAAAAGTATCTAGCAGACCAATGAGAATTAGAGATGCCGATGGGGAATTGCTATGGAAGGGATCCCTCACCTGTTTGCTCTTGGGGCGGAGCGGGATCTGGAGCAGTCTGGCTGCTGTCTGGTGCATAAAGTGGGGGTCCAGCACTCTGATTGTATTGGCCTCACCCAGCCAGATCTGGGGAGGGGGCTTCCAAAAGCCTTTCCTCACCTGGGACACACACACACACACACACACACACACACACACACACACACACACACACACAAAGGAAAGGAAGACAGAGCGAAAGGTGCACAAGAACAGAGGAAAAGAGAAAAAAAGAAAGAAAGAAAGTATGTAAGAGATTGCTACTTTTGGTCAGTGCACAGAATTCATGTATACAAACTGAGATGCTGAAACTGAACGTCTGACTCCCTCGTTTCTTGAGGCGACTGACTCAATGTGCAAATTAGGGGGTAATGACCCTGCAACTATTAGCACAACGAGGCCGGAGCTGCCGGGAGCTACAGAGCGGGAGATGTTGGCTATGGAAACCACATTTAACTCTGAAGGGCACTGGTATCGATGAGGCTGAACCTTATAAGTATTTGTCCCTGTTATGGATGGCTGGCAAGGGCTGGGAAAGAAGCTAAAAGGCGGGGGGGGGGGGGGGGGGGTTGTTTGAGAGAGAAAGAGAGAGGAAGGAAGCGAGACTGAGTGAGCAGGCATGCATGTGATGTTTGTGTGTGTGTGCATTCTCACACATATTCAGTACCCTCTTCTCATCGTAGAGCATCTCTTTGAGCCACCGTAGGTCTTGCTGTTTGAAAGGCACCAGGACCATGAGCGTGTCGGGGTCGTTGTGCAGGCCAGGGTTGTAGGAGGCTGACTCCGGGTAGAAGAGCCTCATGGTGGTCTTGTTCCCCACGTCCTCCTCATAGCCCCTCACCGGGGCATTGTTCAACCTGAAGCGAGAGCGACAGGATTTCAGAGACAGGATTTCCAGCTGGTATTTGTTTCTAATGGGAGATTCCTGTTTTCCCGCTTCTTCAGAATCAAAATCACTTCAATCACAAAGCGCAGGACTTCACATCGGGGGCAAAGAGACAGTGCAATACACAGCAGTATGCACATTGTAGCCGTGTCTTATACTGCCCTGCCGTGATTAGAAGGATAAGAAGAGCTGTTCCTCTTCCGATCTGTTAATATTGCACTTGTCCACCGATCCTGGACAATGACTCAAAATTCCAATACCTGTAGCCTTAATCTTATTGAAACCCTCCCTGTCAACTAACTTGAACAATGGCCCATTGAGAGGGCGCTACTTAATGAAATGGAGCACACCATTGCATAGAATCCACAACATACTGCACTCCTAGGCACCACCAATTTGATTCATCTACAGGTACAGTTGGAATTTCAGTTAAGACAAGCTTGATTTAATAGTGAGAGTTTCTATGACAGAACAGCCCTAACAGCACAGGGCCGATGATGGAAACCCATCAGGCATTTTGTTGCACTGAAAGCTGAATGTCAATAACCTTGCTTTGCTCGGCCAGCAAAAGATTAGCCTCTGAGAAAAGAGGGAGAGACGTCAGGGGAAGGGGCTGATGGGAAAAAAATGCATTGTGACCAGGCCAAATTCAGACTGTTTGAAAGAGGCTTATAAAAACTCCAAACGCATGTGTTCATTCCAAGGCTATAAAATCAGATTTGCAGAGTGCCTTTGTCCCCGGGTAAACTAAATCCCCCTTTTCCTTTTTAAAGAGCCTGACTTGACCCAACAGTTTGCTAATTGCTGGGAGGAAGGCTCTATTTCAGGGTCAGATGGTCACAGAGTCTGATATTGTCTGTCATTAGTCTACAAGCCACTGAATTTGTTCAATGCCTACTGTACACCGACTGGGAAAATCAGCACACTCCTCTGATATTTGTTTCTTCCACATTTCATCCTCAGGCATGGAGGAAGTTATGTACTGTATGTGGAGATTCTTTGCTGATTCAGCAATTATGTATCTACAGACAGTTTACAGTAGATACGCAGAGACCTTCCTGGTACTTCCAGGGTAAAGCTAAAGTTGTTGCCAACTGTCTATACCTGTTCACATTGCAAAATATTTGTTTTGTTTATCTTACTGTTTTACAATTTGCAAACAGCAAAGACAGCCAAATATGTATAGCTTGACATGGTTAATATCATGGGCTTGATGTTCCCATTTAGCCTTTTTTTCAGTATAATAACAATAACAATAACAACAACAACAATAATAATAATAATAATAATAATAATAATAATAATAATCATTATTATTATAATCATAATCATAATAAGTGGAGTTATTCTTCATGCTTACCGAATGACCACGTCGTATTTGTTGATGACACTCCCCAAGGAGCTATTTTTAATGGCAAAGCCATTCCCTATGACTACACAGGTTCTGCATTCAAGGCTGTGGAGAAATAAACATGTACGCACCACACCACACACACACACACACACACACACACACACACACACACACACACACACACACACACACACACACACACACACACACACACACACACACACACACACACACACACGGTTAAAATAAATAAAACACACGATCACAAGAACTTAATTTTCATTCTCTGAGCAACTGCACTACCCAAAGGAAAACTACCCCTGTTATAATGTAAATTAATAGCTATACTGTTGTACTGAACATGGTGTTGCACACAATACTATGTATCATATAATCGCAACGGTGACCCATGCCAAATTAGCTTAGGTGTGATCACACTTACTTTTCAATGTTGGCTGGCACTTTATAACTGGCAATAACGGCTAGAACTTTCAGCAGCAGTAGCTCTGGGAAAGAAAGCAAGAGAGAGAAAAAGGAGCAGTTTAAAAAGTGTGATTGTTTGGAAACTTTGAGCTCCACTTGGAGCTGCAATTCACATAAATCTAGCCAACTTTTAGATGGTCCAATGGTATTAACAGCTATTTAACAGAGGACTTGAATTCAACATGCGTCATAAATCTCAAATCAATAATAATATATTTGCTAAGTCTTAGATACACAACCAAAACCCTCTTCCTTAATGAAAGTTTATAGTCAGTCTTGATCCAACTAAGCGCTTTACCTTTTCTAAACACAACCGGCATAGATTTCACTTTCTGGTCTCGTAACAAAAATTGCGATAGCTTAAAAAGCAGTCATTGATCATAGAAAAGTTTTTGTTCATCTGTCATTAAAGTTAGGGGTAGGCAGTTTTGCAGTTCTGGTTTTGCAGCTCAACCAGAAAATCTCTTTTCTTTATTTAAAGATGTGGGCATTTCTCACACAATACAGTATACACACACACACAAACACACACACACACACATTATTTATGGAACAGCCATACCACAAGTACAACCAGTAATACCCAGAGTAAACCAAGCAGATAGGCAAGAGGATACTGTAGAGTCAACATACCACTGCCCTTAATTCCATAAGGTAATGCCAGCTTTGACAGATGCTCTCGCCAGAAGAAATCCTCCAGTTTCAGAAAGAGCTGTGTCTGTCTGCTAATGCTGCATGAGAAATGTCAGAGCAGAATTACAACATAATACTGTACAAATAACTTAACTGTATAGACACATTATATTATATTGGGTTTTTGTGGACAAAGAGGGAGGGATATGAATGAGGTGTAAGAGACGGAGGATGAAGTAAAATACTTCTGGCTCTGCACCACTACATCAAACCAAACAATGGACAATGCCATCTGTACTGCCAATCTGTACAATACCCAAAGTCCATAGTAACACATGGAAAGCTAACGGCTAGACATTCCCAAATGTTCTGGTGTCTATTAGCCAAGTAACTAGGCTGCTTAGGAGCAAACTTGAGTCTAATCATTTAATTCCCTCTCAATACAGTAGCCTAATGTGTTTGAATGATGTCATTCAACAACAATTCCCCTCATTAAAATCTACGGTTGGCATCTGTACTACTAAGGAGAGGGAAAAGAAAACAATAACATTCACAGACTAATCCGTGGTGGGTTGTAATGAAATGTATGTGAAAACACGGCAGCGTCTGGCTTACAGTTGCTTTTCTCAGTTCACTGGTTGGATTTTAACAACTAGCTAGCGCACTGCTTCAGACTCCAGCTGTTTATGACCTACTGTCTTTGACAGTGAGTCTTTCAGACATTTATTACCCTCACATGCCAGCTAGCTCTCTGCAAGAGATCAGGATACATCTCTGGGGGGGTTTCCAATTAGGGAATGTCACTGTGATTGCCTTGAAGGCCTCCCAGTGACAGTGGTAATGAAGCGAGTGATTGATCTGAAGATGTAAGAACAATTTGATCACTCATTCACTGACGTGAATGCAATTCATTGCCATTTTGGGGGTAAACAAAACTGAATTTGGAGAAAGCAACAGGATTCTGAATCTTCTCTGTTTTACAAGACTTGTCAAAGGGCGGCTGTGGAAGGTCTACTGGGTTAAAGAAATAAACAGTGACCTTTAAGTTGGTTGGGCCAAAACACAGATGGAATCCATATCAGTATTTTGCCCTGCAACAGGGCACACAAATAGACCAACAGTAAATAGCCAGCTGAATAAACCAAAAATACTGAAAGGGAAAATAAATGACAGGGGGGTTCAGGGCTGCAGAACAATGATTACTCAACAAGCCAGAACCAGGGGGATACAAAGAGCCATTGTCCTCTTTGAAAAGATGTAATTGTCTTTATCAAGAGCACCTTTTTCACCAATAATGATTTTCATGTTAACCCTCTCTCTCAAGAGTTTCAACTTGAATGACTCTGCCAGAGAAGATTTTATGAAACCTGCTCTTTCAGAAATATGTTGAATTTTACTTATGACTGGGTAAAAGCAGTCTTCAAATTTCCAAGGAGGCTGGCACCTTGGGTTCCAATAAAAACATTGGCATTGCGTCCTCCCTCAATAAGCCATCCACCCCCTCCAGTTCTTAAAACACACAGACATGCCATTACTCACTTAAAGTTGAGGCTCTCCCACTTCTTCTGAGTTAGCCAGCCACCACACAGCGACTTGCTACTGTTCGGAGACTTGATGGTGCCTCCATAGCTGAAAGGCAGGCAAACTGATTACCACATTTCACAAAAACTGGCATGCATACTACTGCTGACCCCCCAAAACACCCCGTGCCAGTAACTGGGTCCAGAGCACTCAAAAAGTGCAAAATGGGCATGTACGATGGTCAAAATGAATCACCATTTATCTACTTAGACCTCTGGGTGATCAGAATGGCAGCTTAATGGTGTGGGTTGTCAACTTCTAGTGACTCAGCACTGCAGACCTCATGGTTTCTTTTTTCCAGTAATATGTAGATGTACAGTTATTGTGTGACCTCAACATGAGAGAGAGCACGAGACAGAGAAGAACAGAAAGAAGGAAAGAAAGAAAGAAAGAAAGAAAAAGAAAGTAAGAAAGAAAGAAGCAGTCAGGAAGCTTATGGTTGTGTCGGTTTGTGTATTCACCTCTGAAGTAAGGTGGAGGAGCAGTAGTATGTGACAAAGGAGATGAAGAAGAGAACAACCAGAAGCAGCCTAAGGCACCATGCTGGAGACAAAGAAGACACACACACAGAGGCAAACATACAAACAATAAAAAAAACAGGATAACCATACTTCACATACAACAGACTATGGCTGGGTATCTAAACAAAATACATATCTGTACTCTACTGATGTTTTGGTATTTGATTTTAAAGGACCAAAAAGTTATTGAAAGGCATCAAAACGTTTAAGAAATATATATTTTTTAAGTTTTGTACGTTTTCATGGGGGTTAGAGGAAATCAATTAAGCAGTGTATCACTTTATGTGGAAAATAAATTGATATGGGGGTACAAAAGTCACACAGCTCTGCCCCCCCACAGACCTTTCCCCTTTACCCTATGAAGGACTGCCAGCATTACTCGTGTCACATCTGATTCGCTATCCCGTGTGATTCCATAACAGGAAGTGAAACAGAGTTGAGTCACATTAGCCTCTTCTCAATAGGACAGAAGACTGTTCTTCTTTAAATATGTACATGTTACATTTCTACAGTCCAAGCAGTGAAATGAATTCCCCTGTAAGTGCCACAAAGCTGTGTGCTTTCCTAAGATCATGTTTTGGACAATATCTGGATGAGACATGACATGCAAGGTTTGAAATAAATGTGTCACACTTGCCTACTATGCATGGTAGGGGTACATTCTGTTTTCTTTGTACATGCATCCCAGGGTCATATTATTTGCTGTTTCACTGGTCACTGCTATGCTGATGATACACAGCTTTATCTCTCATTCCAGCAAAAAGACCTCAGCAAACTCTTTGTCTGCAGTTAAAGATTAGATCCCACCCCAGTCAATCAGGACGTGCCCCAAGGCTCTGTGCTCAGACCCCTCCTATGCACTATCTACATGCTTCCCCTTGGCCTGATCATCCGGCCTGGACTTCCACTGCTACGCCAACAACACCCAGCTCTACCTCAGCACCAAACCCTCCAGCCAGCTCCCTCTCCAGTCCCTTGTCACCTGGCTGCACGATTTAAAAATCGGGATGTCATCCAACCTTCTGAAACTCAACACTAATAAAACTGAGCTCGACTGTGCTCCATCTGCTCCTCAGAAGTCCGCAACCTGGGTGTTGTTTTGGATTCCACTCTGTCATTTGAGGCACAGATTAAATCTGTCACCAAATCTGCCTTCTACCACCTCAAAAAGATCTCCAGACTCCGGCTTTCACTTACCGACTCCGTAGCATAGACCCCCATTCACACCTTCGTCACCTCCCGTCTGGACTATTGCAATGGAGTCCTATCCGGGGTCCCTAGCAAATCCATGGATAGGCTCCAGTACGTTCAGAACTCTGTTGCCAGGGTTCTCACCCGCACCAAAGTCTGGCAGCACAGCACCCCCACCCTCATCCACCACTGGCTCCCAGTCAAGTACCGTATCACCTTTAAAATCCTGCTCCTCACCTATAAGTCCCTTCATCCCTTCATCTCCGTTGCTCACCACCCCCACACCAGGGAGCTGTGGAGATCTGCAATGCTGGGTCCATTGAAGTATTTAAACAGCAGCTGAAGAACTTCCTCTTCAGCCAGGCCTTTTGACCCAGCTGCTGAACTGTGGCCCTGTCCTTCTTTGCCCTTTTGTCCTTTGTCCTTTGTTTGTCCTTATTGTCTTCCTAACTTTTAGCCTAGTTGTTATTTTTCTCATTTTATCTAGTTCTTCTCTTTTCTATTGTTAAGTGCTTTAGGTACCATGAAAGGTACTCTTAAACTAAAGTTATTATTATATATTATTATTATTATTATTATTATTATTATTATCATTATTTTAGCTCTGCCAGATGACCTGAGACCATCTGGCAGAGCTCTTCTGGTTCTGGTTCCAGGGTCTAGGATGAAAATTAAAGGTGATAAAGCACCTAGACTGTGCTTCCAGACACCTGAAAAACACCTTTTACCAGGAATCATTTGAATAGTTTTTTGGTCCAATGGTCATCTTTGTTGCTTACTGCTGTTGAACCCTCCTTGTGTTTATGCTGTGCAAAAATTTGCATGGTGGATTCTTTTTATTGTGTGTAGATGTACATCACCTCCGACTGTAAGGAAGTTGTGTGTTTGTTTTGTTTCAGATCTGCTAACAGCCACTGGTAGCAAAGGACAAAAACACCTTTGTTCTCATTGAAGTACCACTGTTTTAGTGTACTCATCATCATCATTATCACCGCTTATCCTGGTCAGGGTCGCGGGGGGGCTGGAGCCTATCCCAGCCGACATTGGGCAAAAGGCAGGGTACACCCTGGACAGGTCGCCAGTCCATCACAGGGCCAACACATAGAGACAAACAACCGTTCACACTCACATTCATACCTGCGGGCAATTTTAGAGTCACCAATTATCCTAAGCTGCATGTTTTTTGGACTGTGGGAGGAAGCCGGAGAACCTGGAGGGAACCCACGCAGGCACAGGGAGAACATGCAAACTCCACACAGAAAGGCCCCGGAGGTGGAATTGAACCCAGAACCTTCTTGCTGTGAGGCGACAGTGCTAACCACTACACCACCGTTTTAGTGTACTGTGAAAATAAATTTGCACAGGATGCTAGAATTTATCATTTATCATTTTGAGTCTGTTGTAGGTGGCACGGTGGCGCAGTGCTTGCACTGCTGCCTCACAGCAAGAAGGCCGTGGGTTTGATTCCCGCCTGGGGCGCTGGTGAGTCTGGGGTGCCCAGGTGGGTTATCTCCCAGTCCTTTTGCATGTTCTCCCCGTGTTCTCCTCCTGGAAAGAACCCTGTCTAAAAACATGCAATATCCAGTTGACTGTCCGTGACGAAGACAGCGACAAACACCTGGAGTTGATCCCCGGGCGTGGACTATCATCGGCGCCCTCTGCTCCCTGGCTGACATGGAGGAAGATCGGCGGGGATGGGATAAGGCAGCAGACCATTCATTCAACTTGGACACTCTGGTATGCATGTGTGTGTGTTGTGCGGCCACTTCCCCCTGCATGTATAGTGTGGACAAATGTTGCAATTAAAGTCGTTCTTCTACTGATGCTGTGTTGCCACAGACATGTGATATGTGTGAACATATGCCTGAGTGTTGGAGAGTAAGCTAGTGAGGAAGTCAGAAATCTGACCTTGACCAGACCACTGCTATGTGGAGAGAGCCTATAGGATGAACCAACATGTTATCTAAGCATAAGTGAACATGAGAGACTTCTTTGTTCCTAAAGAAATTATAAAGCTTGTACTTAGCTGATTTTCAGTGAGAAAGAGCATAGAGACTTTGACTTTCTGTGTGACCTGTGTCTTTCTCTCTCCAATATATCTGTATACAATATATTTTTATACTTCAACCTGTCAATGTTTTGTGTGTTATTTCAAGAGTTCTGAGTGCTTACAGGCAATTTCCATGACAGTACTTGATTTTGTTTATGTTGTGTTATCTCATCTCATCTTGATCAGATGATCAGTAATCTATAACAAATTACATTTTGACAGTAATCTTCCCAACCTTTCATGTGGAATAACACAGCCAGATTAGAGCTTTACTGGATTTTAAAGGCAGAGAGAGAAAAATCCCAAGAAAGTAATTTCCAGTGTAAGTAGGTCTACCACAAACCAGAACAAAGGGTTAACAACATCCGATAAAAATCGTTCATGCACAGATGTGCTTGACCACCCACAGCAGAAGAGCTTACTTTTAGTTGCCTTCTGGGACATCTTCACATGCTCCTTGGCCCTCTCATCTCTATACAGTGCATGGTGTTATCCTGGTGGGGTGTGGAAAAGGAGGAAGAACAACTTATTAGCTTGCTCTGCCATGATCTCCCATGAGACAATGAAATTAACATGACATCCAAGCTCCTTTAAACCACTTTATAAATTACATCATCCTCTTCTGAGATGATGAACGAGATGAAACAGACACACCAGTGCATTGAGTCATAGTGGATATTACACACACACACACTGCTTTTTTGAATTCATTAATTAATAAGTGACAGAAAGAGAAAGAGAGAAAGAGAGAAAGAGATGGGAGCGAGGGATAAATAGAGAGAGCATGAGAGAGTGAGAGAGAGTGTGCGCAAGAGGGAGATGGGCAGCAGATCAAGGGCGATCAGTTTAAGAGGATCATGCTGGACTCATATACACTTGGCTTCTGAACTGAAAGACATGTGCAATCCTACACCATCACATCAGAGTCATCATAGTGTGTTTCATTCAATTGTCCAAGATTAGATTATAGCTGAGATCAGATTAAAAGGCATTTAACGGCATTCACATCTGACTATTTCATGCACAATGCACAATTTTGCCTCTAATAGACATAATCTGCAGAGGTCGTATACCATTACTTGGACATGGTCAAATTTAGCTTGTGACACACACATGAACACATGACTTAAAATCAACACCAAATTGAAAGAATATGGAATTGAAAATATCTGTTTTTACGATGTGTGTGTGTGTGTGTGTGTGTGTGTGTGTGTGTGCATGTACTTACTGCATGGCAACATTAAAATAGAACTACAAGACTGCGGCTGGGTGGAGACTACATGATCGATATAAAGAAATGTGTCACTGCTGCTTCTTGACTCAGGGCGTCCTTGCTTGGCCTTATAATAGGTGTGTTTTTCACACAGGATGTAAGGCTGGGCCGTGGCTGTTTCCTCACTCAACACACAAGCATGAGGATGAAAGCATTACTCATTATTTGGCTTCTTGCTTCTTGTTCTGATGCTCTGCTTGTACTGATTTTTCTTGTATGTCTTTCAGGATAAAACCAAAAATGCACAGAAATGTAAATGAGATTCCTAGAGAGCTGTAAAACCACCAATAACAGGTGGGGAAAAAAACGACTATACAGTGATATGTTGATCGCAAAAATCGCAAAACCAATCTATCTCAGGCATATGTGAATGCATTAACAATACTGTAAAACATCTTACCTTTTCTGTCTCTCATTTCCAATGTTTTTGTCCCCAACAGTACAGATGTGTAGTGATTCTAGGCGTCTCCCTGTAACAGAGGCAAGCTTATTCAGATCTATAGAAACTAATCTTAGGAACAACTTTGGAGCTTGTCTATGACACAGCACACAGCTAACAAATTGTCACAATAAGCCTGTTAAGGTTGGTTTCCTGTTGGTCTCCAGTCTTAATTGAGGAACTAAAATTGCACCACAGAAAAGAAAGTCCTGAATGAAAACCCGCATACTTGCAGGGTAGAGATTATTCTATAATGGAATTGCAGTATGTAATTAAGGTTCTGGGATGGATACAGCTGCACGACTTAATATGAAAATTCCACCACTAACAAAAGACAGATTTGCTTGTTTCTAATGGACTCATAGCTGCACAGCTTTGACTTTCTCACCAGTGACTGAATGAATGGTTAAAAGACATGTGTTCAAAATGCCGGTACGTCAGCCTTCGGTATAACCTCGGATGTTGGCCCAATCCAGTATAGAGGATCAATGACAAAGTTATTATATGGCGTCGCTTCCTCCGACCTTGCTACTCAAGACTCCATTCTAAAATAGTACCTATCAACTCCAGCCCCCTGAAGTTGATTGAGGGGAGTTTTAACAAGCTCCATATAGCTCCCAGGGGCATGAAGCACAGGAGGCATAGGAGCCACTGGACCTCCTCAGAGCCAGCACAATGGTTGACTGTGTGTGATATAGAGGCAGGGAGAGAGCTCGGAGTGGGCTTGGAGCGAGTTGGGAGAGCGGAGAGGGTCAAGCACTGGGTTGTGCAATACAGTGAGGTAGGCAGGCTGGCTGACTATTCGACATGAAATAGCTTCCCAGTGATTTTGACATAAGCGCCTCATGGAAAAATGTCCTCAGTAATTCACAAGTTGAAGGTCTTTCCTGGTCAACTGACTAAGGAAGATGAAGGCTGAGACGATCGATACACAATGTCAATCACGAATCGGCATTGTGCGTGATACGTATGGGGTTACTTTGTGTCTTTATTATGCAATCAAACAGAATAGGTTTGAGAGCAAAACTTTCCACACTGCAATCAAAACATGTTTTATTGCAAGTAAAATAAACTTGTGATTAAAAATTTATTAATGTGTATCAAAAAGTTTTGTTGGCAAATCCAAACGTTTTGTTTGCGAATCCAAAGGTTTTGTTTGTGAATCCAAAGGTTTTGCTTTTTTATGATTTTTCACCCATCATAAAAATAATCTTTGGAAAAAGGAATACAAGGCATATCAGATTTATTTGTCAGAACTGGGTCAATTTTAAATAGTTAAAGTAAAAGACACAGCAATGCAGTCATTACAGAATTAATGATGGAGCAAAATGACCATGTATTCTAAACATACTTCACCAACCAGCTGATTTCTCTCAATCCTGGACACATTCTCTAAACAAAGTCACACGTGTATTCTACTCACGAAAGAAAATCACCCCTAAAACACAATAATCCGAGACTTTAATACAGTCACACCAGCTAAATCTGGCACCCGTAACATTTTGACCTCTCTTATGAGAAAAAGCTTTCAAACAAATGAAAGTCCACCTTTTGCTTCCTACATATAATGAGCATCTGCATGAGAAATAGCACCTTCAGGGGCAGTCGTATGTGTAAAGTGTAGATGAGTAGCGGTGAGGGCCATTTTGGTTCTTGGCTCTGGCCTCTCGCCACTCTCCTGGTCCTGTAGTACATATCATGGTTAAAAGTGAAAAAGTTAAAAGTCTTATATATTTGGCCATAAAATATGGAGGATCTCAATTGTGTAAGAGTTCCAATCACGTTACCAATTAAATCTACATCTCAAAAGGGTGCCACCAGTGTTGAATGAGCGCAGGGAAACACTTACGAGACGGGATGTTTCGAAATGAATTAGATTCATTTCGCAAATGAATCTAATTCATTTTTTTGAAAGAGAGTGATCTCTCAGTCCTGTTTAAACAACAGAGGTTAATCATTTCCAGTTGGTCACTGTCCCAACTGACACTGGTTGTAAATCACATTACATTAGATTACCGTACATTCATTTAGCAGATGCTTTTACAAAGGTGATTTACAAGGGTGATAGTTAACACTATGTGGAGATCGAACCTTCGACCCCGACCAACTGCAAATGGTTTTAATTTAATTTTCATTTTAAGCTCCTTGCATTTGCCTCTCTATGCTCCGACAGACCACCCAATGGGAAATCCCCCAATACTTGTGTCACCCAGCAACAGGATGAATCAGAATACTTGTCTTTTGGGGATTTACACTAACCCCCTCATCTTTTGCAGGTATGCTGCCCTAATCTAGCTGTGAAGACAAGCATGGCACAAGGCCAGACAGGCACAAGGCATCCACATAAAAGCACTCAGTTATGGCAGGGTGCAATACAAAGCCATGAGGCTGAAGTACATCCTCACATTAGAGTACAGTCATTTAGCAGACGCTTTTATCCAAAGACAATAATTAACACTATATGGGGATCGATCCCTCGACCCTGAGACTGAGAGTCTCATGCTCTACCGACTGAGCTGGGTATAATTGTTGCATTCGTCTGCATGTCAAGAAGCCCTAAAAAGATGTGCTGAGCCACAAACCCCTGTTTGGTTAAGATTTTGTCTCAAGGACCCCCTTCTGAGGGGATTTGTACTAAATCGATACTGTGGTTGAAAGATGCCAGTGGAGAGAATGAAACCTCTGAGCAGATACGTCATTCTTATATTCAGATTATATTCAACTTTTAGTAAATTAAATAATAATAAAATGTAACTATTCCTTATTTGACTTGGGGGAACCCTCCAGTGGGATCCCCAGATTGAGGCCCCCAATGTTATAGAGTATGATTTCATTTTCCTAAAATAAAGGCGTTAGAGGGCAAAACTATCTTGTTTTTCACCATGATTGCGATTGATTGATTGATTGATTGATTGATTGATTGAGGAGCATGTCATGACACTACATATGGCAGAATGCATATCATGGTCTGTCAGTCACTGTTTGCCATGAGTTGCCCAGTGAACAATTCACCACTTATCTCCAGAAATCATCTTCCCTTGTGTGGCCTATGCTACCAGTGGCTGTAATCATCTGAAACAAAACAAACCTTCCTTCCTTACAGTCGGAGGTGATGTACATCTATACAAATAATCCACCATGCAAATGTTTGCACAGTATAAACACAAGGAGGGTTCAACAGCAGTAAGCAAGAAAGATGACCACCGGACCAAAAGACTATTCAGATGCTTCCTGGTAACAGGATGTTACTTTGTGATTAATGCAGCAAGGCTGAGGCAGCTACATGATTAATAGAGACGATAATGACAAACCGGGAGGCGATTGGCTCACTGCCAAACTGTAACTGTAACTCTAATTAAGGTTAGATTTAATACAATCCAGCCATTCAGCCACGGAAAACAGTAACATATGAGTGCAAGGATATGAATGCATTTAAGAACACGGCTATTATCCCTATAAACATAATACCAGCCTAGCCTTTTCTATTCTCATCTAAACTGTCTTATATCTATTTCACTGCAAGTCTATCTATCTATCTATCTATCTATCTATCTATCTATCTATCTATCTATCTATCTATCTATCTATCTCGCTGTCTGTCTATCTATCTATCTATCTATCTATCTATCTATGTTTTGAGAAACAACGAATTCAAAGTACACTAACCGTACTGACACAAATCAAGAGCTGCTCCGGACAAATTTATTTTGACAGCTGCTTGTGATCCAATGAGGACAGTGCCAACAAATTAGTGCTGTTATCATGCCTCTCTATAAGCACGCACAGCCCTCATGATACACTCAGAGACAAGCTGCGTCCGTTAGTTTCCGTTAGGGTGTCGGCGGTTTTACTTACCCACCGGTAACGCTGCCCACTAGTTGCGGAGTAATCCGTGGTTTATCGCGCAAGCATGAGGATGTTCCAACCAAGTTCACGTTGGTTTTAATGACAGTCAGTGTTTGGCAATACGAGAAGAAGGCGCCCGTCTGCAGCGCGCGCCCAGGGGGAGGTGCCCTCGGAGATGCAGCGATACGAGCACGAAAGTTCATCCCTCAGAGAAATCGAGTTGAGGAGATGACACACACAACAACCATATATTAGGTTTACAACCGACTAGCCGTTAGCTGTGTAGGCAGACAGAGGTCTATCGGAACGCTTTCTCTTTTTGGCACAGCTCGTTCCCTCGTCTCCATCCGCGGACGCATGCGCGTCTGGTTGCGCGTATTAGGTCGCTGGTGAACGGATTCGAATAACGTCATTATCGTATCTGCAAAACGCAATCAGGGGCCGAGAGGGGGGCAGTGGTGGTGTTACAGTGCACATTTTTCTCCCCAGGAACCGTTGCTGGTCATCATATTGTATAGAAGCGCGTATCTGTGTTATCGGTGGGGAGGTGACAGTGAAGGTTATGGACAAAATCATCCCGACTCAAACATTCTCCCATTGCCTAGTGAATGAAATGAAACCGTTTTTCATTTTGGAAGGCTCTATTAGACCCCCGCCCAGAGTGGAGTGCCCCAGATCCCACTCTGTTATAATAAATATGATTTTTTTTTTTATGATTTTCATTTTTTTTAAAAAAAATTTAATACGCCAATGTGTGGACACTTTTCTTTTTACTAAAAGTGCTCTTTGACGAAGAAATCAGCCTTTATTTATTTATTTTATTTTTACAAAATATGATTTTCAAAGCGAGTTACGTGGTCTTTAAATGTTACACAGTGAGAAATTGTTTTCCGTGTCATCATCAACCCCATGCAGTTTTGTTTTGTCTGTGTCCACATCTGCGGGTTGTTAGCGTGCATCTGGACTCTGTCAAGTATCTGTTGGTAACGTAGGAAGGTTAAAACCCCATACAAGTAATCAATTCCTGAATTAAACCCGAGGACATTTGCACGCCCTTTACATTATGACAACCACATTTCGTAACAGGGTGAAGTGCAAGAACACGATTGGTCTTGTGCTCAGAAGGCACTCCTATTAGGAAATTGTAATTACAAATTTCTGTGGAAATGTGTTTCCAATGAAAATAGTGAACAATTCTCTTCCAAAACACTAGATGTCCATGTCCATCTTGATATTATAAGATATAATAAGATATAATAAGATAAGATAAGATATAATCTTGATATTTCTTGATATAATATTATTATATATTTTATATTTCATGTAAAATACAGGATGTAATTTTATCAACCAAATACTTAAGTTACAGAGTATTCTTTTAAAAAACATACCATAGATTGTTTTAATATTTGTTTTTAAAACATTTGTGAAAAAAATGTGTCACATTTTTCAAATGGGGGGTATTTTATTTCCACAACAAATAACAACAAACAAACAAAACCTTTCCATTAGATTCTATATAAACACTGCATAAACAGCTCCTGTACTGTCTAATTAATTTAAACAGAAGGACTACGTATTGAACAAATGCTTGCTGGTTTTGAACCAAGGAGAAGGGCCTGCAGGATGCATGGTCCCTTTGCAGCCCATATACCTTTCATTTCATTATCAGTTTGGGGTGCCCATTACACTCTCACTCAGCTTCCTATATTCTCTCTACACTGAGTGCAGAAAATATTAGTAAGACCTACTCTTTTGGACTAGCTGATTCCCTTATTTCCCTGCAGCGATCCCTTATTGAGCACTAATCATATCTACTCCAGTTGGCAAGGGGAGATGTAAGGGGTGACAGAGGGATTTTTAATCCTTGAGACAACTGACACATGGATAGTGCAGATGGGACACAATGTCCCATGATGCAATGCATGTAACAAATAATGCTGTGGGTGGTGTATTATTAGACCAGAGTGATCATGCCATGTGCATAGGTTTATGTCTCAATTTACACTCACATATGTGCTCACGTTGTATTTTACCTGCTCCTTCTCCTGTCGTATTTCACCGGCCTCTATTCACTAGAAACCTAATGAAATGTTTGAGGTAGCTGGATGGCCCCCTCTCCTTTAATTAAGCCAGCTGGTGGTTCTCTGAAGCAAGAGAAGCTGAATTTCTCTCACCGCAGATAGAAATGTACAGGTCAGTACCCCACCCACCAGAGACCACCATGGTGACTGCAGCTGAGTGCTTTTCCATACTGTTGGTGGTCTAAAGCACACCAGCTCGCCATCCTCCTCTGGTCTGTGCTGCTACGGTTTCTGCTCTCGCTTCATGCTGTAAACGTTGGGCTGCTGACACATTGAATGCCTAGGTGAGGGGTTTTCCGACACTTAACCATAATGCTAATATTGTTTTAATGGGCCACAGGTTGAAAATGTGCCACCTCGAAATGAAAGACGAATCTTGAGTTTGTGTTGAATTTGGAGGACTGTCTTGATTATTGCGGTGAAGACTTGGCTTTGCATTTTTCAGTCTGAGAGAGCTTTTAATCCCAATCTATCACTCAGTCTTTCATCTGGGAAACTGCCTTTCTCTGTAGTGAAAAAGCACACAGATATCTTAGTGTGTCATCTGGAGGACTATTTGTTATGGTAGTAACAAATGCTTCGTACAGCATCTGAGCCTTTCTGAGATTAGTCTCGATTTTCATGTTACAATGCTGGTTTACCACAAAAGGGGCTATTATCAAGGGCCTTTTATTGTGGTCTTAAATGTCTGTTAATCTGTTTAATCCATTGCAGAGTACACACGATTAAGAGTTTCTGTGGTGATTGTATTTCTGCGAGGAGGGGGGAGCATGAAAACATACAGTATTGCTGAAAGTCTGATTGAAAATGAGAGCATGTTGCCCTTCTTTGCTAGATCATACACCATGTGACTCGTATGAGTCATGATTGGCCGCAAAATAAGTTTTGCCTGCATTTTGCCTGCAAAATATTACTATAAGCTTGAAAGCCGTGTGCTCGCCGTGTGTTGATTCGAGGACATTTCTGTCTACCTGATATTCAGCATTCGATAGCCCAAATGCCAACTATCTGAATAGCAGCCTTGCCAGTATGCTTGATTACCAGGGGAATGCCCTTGCCAAGGACATTTAATCATACCTACTTTAACAGAAGGATCAAAGTTTTTGGTTTTTTTGTTGGATGGAGAGGAGAGGGTGTTCCATCCAATTTTTCAGCATGTTCTGCCTTCTGTTCCAACTAAAGCTCAGCCAAAGCCACTCATCTTGTCCCTTAGTATAGTAATGAAAACAGACAGAGCCAAAAAACCTGTTCTCTTTTGCTGTTCAAGAGACAGTAGTTCATGGTCAGAATTGATATACCGTATTCTCTAAATGACCTATACTTCGCCAAGTCACAGGCCCCATTCAGCAAGCAAGGTTACACCACTCTCAGCTATTCTTTGTGGGTCTCTCTCTCTTTCTCTCTCTCACTCACACACACACACACCTAGGTTGAGGGTATTCTAACAGGTATTCCATGTGGGCGATAAGGTGTTAAGGTAATCAGGGCTGCTTATATATTTGCATTATCTTGGATGGTGAAAGTATGAATATTTTTTAGGCGGTGATGCCAGACTGATCATGAATCATGATCATGATCTTTTATTCCGGATCTTTATTCTTCCGGAAACTACCTATTGGATAGTGTGGGAAACGTACACCACCTAGTGGTAAACACCATCTGTATCACAATATTTTTCATCTTATCAAAGTATTGACTTTCATTACGTTAAAATAAAGATCTGGTGTTTAGCATTTATACTGTCAAGGTTCTTTTTATTGTAAACTTGTAAACACGTTATAAGCTGAGGATGTAAACACACATTCATTTTCATTCCACATTACAAACTCATTAACAGAGGCCATAATAACCTGCTGCTTAAATAGGTCAGTGCATACTTCTCTTGACCGCACTAGACTGATACAGGAAATAAGCCGCAGCGCTGCTTGGAATCCAACATTGCTTGCTTAGTGCCCATACTGCATGCATAATGTCAGTTAGGCTTCCTCAAAAAAGGATATTCAGTGGAAAGGTTACGTAACAGTTAACATGAGATTCACTTTCAACCTACGTATGTCATCATGATGGTGATAAAAAGTCTACAGAAAATGGTACACAGGTCATGTAATTTCAGTCATGTAGCTGCAGTGTTTTTCCATTTTCTGTTAATATTCATGTTCATTGCAACATACGCTTGTGAATCTTTTGTCTGTGTACTCTATCACCTCGTGTGAAACTGGAGGCTCAGAACAGTCACATTTTAACGTCAGTTAGTTTTCTCTTGGGCTGTCTACTTCATCACATCTGTTGCTAGAGCTGTCCGTGTTGCAATGTGTCTTCTGATGTTTAACCATGTCTTCCAGGTCTAAAACGGAAAGCAGGAGGAGATTATTAAGGGTAATAAATTAAACTGTTGAATCAGTTGCAGATGGCGGACTCTTTGCTGCGTGTACAAGAAACTAATGCTAATCACAGATACTATCATGGATTAAGCATAGCACTTTCAACTTTAGGTTAAGTCTAGGCTCAATCTATGCTTATGGCCCAGAGAACATCATTTTTGCTACTCACAGTTCAGCACAGTGTTGTTGACTTGATTATAGCCTTTGTCAAGGTCCTCGCCCAGGTTAATGTAGTAACGGAACTTGAGTTCCAGAGGGTACTGTGAGAGGGGCAGGTTATGACGCAGGGGAATCATCCTTTTGGTCATGGGTCCCTCTGCCAGAACTTGGTTCATCATGTACTTGCACCAGTCATCCTGCACGAAGTCGGGTGTGATGAGTAGAACCACACAGTGGCTGTTCTGCACAGCCTGGCAGCATTCTGTGGGGATGGCACCTCCTGGATTGGAGTCCCTATGCCATAGGAAGCATCTGAGGCTGCGGGGCGAGGCCTCCAAGAAAGAGACCAGGCGTATGGCCTCTTCAATGTCAATGTGCACGGAGCTATAGCACACACACACGTCATAGTTTTTGTCCCACCGCACCGGTGAGCTTAGAGCAGATGGTGGTGGTTTAGTGGAGGGGGTGGGGGTTTTCTTTGGTGACAATGATGAATGAGATGATGGTACTGACTTCACAAAGAGTTTACGGAACCATCCTGAAACAACAGGAAGACAAACTGTAACATGTTTTTGACTACACCATGCGCCACATGAATTCCCCCTGGTCAGAACATCGGCTTTTATTGTACTAAGTCCTAAAACAGCAATAAATACAGCATGAGAAGTAATTAAACTATAATGGCTGTGGAAGCAGGAACACTAGTAACTACGTCAGCTGCACCTTTTCCACCCCATAATGAAAAAACACTATGTATGTACTATACCACCGTTTTTTCTGCTGATCATTGTTATTATTCCAGAGAAAACAAACATGGAATTATTTGTTATAGTTCATATACAAAAAGTATATTAAAAAAAATCAGAGATGAATTCTGTTCATGTCTATTGGAGAAACCTCCTCAACTCACCATACATACTGTTAACATCATTGTCTCGTCTTTTTAACGCCTCTTCAAAATGTTTCCAGTCCGCATGCATTTGATAGATTCATTTTTTGCTCTGCCCCCATACACACATTCCTCAGAGAGATAACAATAGATGTCCAAATCACTGTTCCAAAATAATCCAACAACAGCAACATGACATAGCGAAGACAAAGTGGACAGTGACTGTATAATGGATTTCACTGACACTGCTAGAAAAAAAGAGGAAGTTGCATGTTGTAACTGACTGGTTGCCGAGAGTGGAGTCTTAACACACGTACAGGCAAATTTGCAAAGTTTCTCCCATGTCAAACTCCACTGAGCAGGCAGACAACCCAGTAGCAACAGCAGCTATCTGGAGTTTGGAAATCAAACTCAATATACTGTCAGTCCTGATTATTTTTTGACAAAGAAATCAATCTGGAGAATTTAATTTATTTTGTCATCGGGGTGGCGATATTCTATTTTAAAGAAATGATAACAGGAAGGAAGTGGTGTACAGTTGTGAACCACAGCCAGTTAGCTACATTACATAACAGATTATTTATTCATAGTCAATGTGTAGGAGGTTCAGGCCAAATTCCCCACGTCTGTGAAGGGAAAACCCAAATAACAAAGTCAATCATTATTATTTTATTGTGTGTTTTTGTACATGGTTGGATCTCATACATTCATTGATTATCTTTATGCCATTAAACATATTCAGGGTCATGGGGGGCCGGAGCCTATCCCAGCATACATTGGGCAGAAGGCAGGGAAACACCCTGGACAGGTTTCCAGTTTATCAGCACACTACAAAATATCAAGGATGATTTTATTTTATCTTATTTTATTATGTTTTTCCTGCACTTCAAATGCCCTATCTTTTATTGTATATTATGTTCTGCTTTTTAAATCTCACGTAAAGCACTTCCATGTATGAAATGTGCTATACAAATAAACTTGATTGATTGATTGATTAATTGAAGGATCATACAGACTGCAGAGGTCAGGGCCTTAGTGCTCTCCACAGATACAGAATAAAAGCTAGGGGGAGAGATAGAGGAGTGTTTTTTGAACGAATGTAGTTTAAGCACATAGGTCTGCTATACTTTACTCCTCTCGTTTGGGGAAACTGATATTGCCATACGTATTCATTTTGCTGCCTCTAGAGCCAATCTTGCTGTCAAAGATGATGCAGCACGGGCCATTGAACTGCGCAGCCGCGAAATCCCAGGAAGAGAGCGTCACTTCCTGGTTCTGCATCTGACGTGTCTAAAACAGTTTTGCGCTGGCAGTGGGTTCTGCTCGTGGGGAATTTGTAATCTATAAGTATATCTGGTAAGAGTTCATCTTTCAAGAGTAGCTAGGGTACTTTAAAGATTTCCAGCACCAATAATTCATAGCGGATTTCCCGTTTCACATTTTTGTTTTGTTTTTCCCCTCTATTATCTAGATACGTGGTGGCAAGATGCTGGATTTCTTCACCATCTTCAGCAAGGGGGGGATCGTGTTGTGGTGTTTTCAGGGAACTGGGGTTACTGAATCCTTCACCGGGCCTGTCAACGCGTTGATCCGCTCCGTGATCCTCCAGGTGAGTCGAAATGACCAAATCCAAATCCACACAAACACACACACATTTGTGTTTTTCTCATCATGGGAAGGGGGGGCTTGTGGAGCTAAAGCTAACGCTAGCTAACGTTAGCCGATTGCGTAATGTGATAAACAAGGGAGTTCTGAAGTGTAGACAGGTAAAGAAATCACCCTAGAAACTGTAAATTCAGTTGTACTACGGTCTGGACGACAGGCACTTCATCACCAGTGCTGAAAATAAACGAAAACTAAAGAGACCCAACTAACTGTTACAGCAATGACGACGTTTACTTCCCAGCTGCATTTTACGTTAATAACGTGTTTGTGATATTCCAGGAACGAAGTGGGAACAATTCATTTACTCACGAGGCCCTGAGTCTGAAGTACAAGCTGGATAATGAGTTTGAGTTGGTTTTTGTGGTAAGTCTCTCCGTCACACGCCAAATGAACTAGCACCACAGTGGTAAACAAGCTAAACATGACTATCTTCTGTTTACCTCTGCCCAGGTGGGTTTTCAGAAGATCCTGACGCTGACGTATGTGGACAAGTTCATAGATGACGTGCAGCTTCATTTCAGGGATCGTTATAAGAACGAGCTGGAGCACAAGGCGGCTTTGAAGCTTCTCAACAACAACTTTGAATTTGAGGATGACTTCAAGATGCTTCTCAGGTAAAGAAAACAGCACAAGCAGCAACACGTTTACATAAACGTGCAAACTGTCCTCATAAAATGGTAAAACGTTAATAATGACAATAATATTGTATCTGTATGTGAAATGAGGGTTCAAATGATATGCTTTGTTTCTTGATCATACCAACATATAGCATGGTTGTTAATACTGACACAAAAATAGTTTTTTTATTTAAAAAAAAAAAAAGTTTATGAGGGTGTAAATATTGTATGTATGTATTGTATGCTTTACGTCTTGCTCATGCTAACATGTGTTAAATGTTTTCAACAAGAGAGGCGGAGGACAGCAGCAAAGCTCGAAGCCCCGTCTCTATGCGGACTTTTACCGAGTCCCAGAAATCCCAAAAAACTGTGAAGTCAATGATCGAGACGAAGGGTGGGGACAAAGGCAAGGAACAGGGAGGCAAGAAGAGTAAGAATGCCAAAAAAGAGGGTAAGTGTAGGCGGTTACACGTGTTTTGGTTTCTTAGATTACTGGACGCAGCTCCGAACTGACCTACCTAACTGTGTGTGACAGCACGTAAAATAACTGGTGTGAAACTCACTCTGTAGCCAGCGTAACATTATTTCAGTCTCAATCCTGTTTTAGATCAAATCCTAATCTAGTAGGCTTGTTTACAAAATGATGTCATTTGATGTTCTTTTTTTTTTTTTTGTCTCCCCCAGCTCCTGCAGCTGAGCCTGTCAAAGGGGATCAAGCCAAGGCTTCATCCGCCAGCCAGAAAGCGGTTGAGAATGGTAACCAGGGCTTGACCCCGGACGAGGTCATGCAGAAGAAGAGGGAAGAGTTCTTCCGCAAGCGCATGGGGGCACCTGTTGAGAAACCCAGGTCAGGGAGCAGATAGTCATACGCTGTCATGCTTTAATCTAAAAGTTCATCCGTTTACATTTTTAGATTCAGTTGACTCTTATCTAAAGTGACTTAGAATGAGTATGCAGACAGCAGTTGTTGTTCACACTCTGCCTGTTGTGGGGATCAAATCTGTGACCTTTGCATTGCAGGATGCGTATTTTTGTAGGCCAACCTGGAAGTTAGCATCGCTGTGGTTCCCTCGACAAAAAGCCAATGGGATTTTTCCTTTAGATTATTGCAGAAAATAAGCTCTTTGGCAAACAAAAGTTTATGATACTTACATGCTTTTTTTCAGCAAGATAATCTTCACAAATGAGCACCACTTTTATGATTTTTGTAAAAGTAAAGTAAAAAGCTAACGTTAGGCTATAAACAAACTACACCACGGTCGCATGACTTCAACGTCACGACCAGTATAAATACTATAAATTGATATTATTATTATTATTGATAAATCTACAAGTTGGAAAGTTTTTGTTCAAATAGTTTGAAAGAGCACAAGTATAAACACAACTAGAGGCTGTGAAGGGGGACTAGTGAGTAGATGAGTTACCGTGTTCGGCGTGATGCGTTTAATGTCCCCGACAACCTCTGTAGTCTCATTTCACCACTTGTTAGCAACCGCCTTTTTTTAAGACACGCAAAAGCTTAAAAATTCACGAGTGGGGTATTTACTGACGTATTTTATGTCATAGAACAAAACGTGAAAACCTCTTAAGCTTGTGTTAACCACAGACCTTATTTCAGGCATCTAACTAAAAACACATAAAAAAAAACAGTGACTTTGAGACAAGGGAACCGGACGTGCCAAAATGCTAACTCATTTCCTTGTTTTAGGACTCATACCTGCACCACTCTATGCCTTTTTACATTTCAGCTGTTAAGACTTTGAAAAGACAAGAGTTACTTTCAGGGATGCTTAAAAGAACTTGACATCTATCAATAATATTCAGCATTTTGTTTCCCTAAATAGGTCACTCATGTGTATCGATTAAATTTGATGAGAAAAAGTAAAAAGATTGTAAGACAGATGCACTTCTCATTTTTAGGAACTAGAAACTGTGTGTACCCTCTTCTGTTCATCCCCTTTGTTTTTTAACTGTTGAATTTGTAGTGACATTCAGAGTTTCTCTGATATATTCTCTTAAAACTACTCTCTCTTAAAACACTCTTAAACTTAAAACTACAAATGATTCATTTTGGATCAGCTCAAGATGCTGAGAGGCAAAAACACAGCCTGTCACGCCTTATTCTGATATTCTGCTATCTTACTCACAGCAAGTCCCCCAAGCCTCAGAAGCCCAAGGAGAAGCAGAGGCGTGTTTGGGCCATGGGTGGTAGCAGCACCAAGAACCTGGACTACAGCCACAGAAATGGAAACGGTTCCCATGACGCTGGCGACCAGGGCCAGGACGCACAAATTGACTCGGTATGCACCTAAAAAAAAATAACAACAAAAATTCAATATCCAACCAATGAGGTCTTAGAAGCAGCCCACTCTGTAGCTTGTCTTCTTGCTGTGTCATGCTGGACTCTCCAGCTAGAGATATCGGTATCTTATCAGATCAACACTGTCAAAATGATGGGCTTGAAGCCGAGGTCTTGATCACATGGCTGCGTTTCAGGGGATGCAGCTAAACTCCATGAAGGGAGACCTGCTGTCTGTGGATTATGAGTCCAGCGAGGGTGAAGAGATGGAGGTGGAGGAGGAGGAGGAGGAGGAGGAGGAGGAAGAGGAAGAAGAGGAGACGGTGGTGGTGAATGAAACAAGCAAAAAAGTGTACGCCCCTTTGCATTTTTAGATTTTTAGATTGTTGATTCAAGGTGTGGTATTAACATATTTGTATGGGGGTTTTATTTTCTCCAAATGTTTTTCCATATTTTTCATATTTTTCTGTATGCCTCAAAAATAAGTAACACTGTGAACAATTACCCAGCTTCATTTATTGTAATTCTTCTCAGACCCAAAAAGGGTGGTGGCTTTGGGGGCATGTTTGGGATGCTGAAGGGCCTGGTGGGCTCCAAGAGCCTGACTCGGGAGGACATGGAGTCCGTGCTGGACAAGATGAGGGACCACCTCATCGGTATGACGTCACATCTCTTTCTTTCTCGCGCTGTCTTCGTTTTGTGCACCGTTGGATAGTAGATTGTGCGTCATTTATTGTGTTTTCTTCTGCATTGTGTCGCAGCAAAGAATGTAGCAGCCGAAATTGCCTCCCAGCTCTGTGACTCTGTAGCCAAAAAACTGGAGGGCAAAGTCATGGGCACATTCACCAGTAAGTAACCTGTAATATGTTATGGTACTTGGCCACAAAAAACTGGTTTAAAGCGGTTCCCTCCACTCAGGATCTGATATAAAATGTCTCTCACTCCATAATCTTGCATGAGCACTTAGTCAGAAACCTTGCTGAGATGTTCAAGTTAAAGGTCAAGTGCTCATCCTTCAGTACAGATGTTTCATTGACTTAGCCCCCGAACGTCTGGAGGCTTAACAGTACACTAAACTAACTTCACTCAGTCTTTCCAAGGTTCCTACATAGTGCTCACCCTTGTTTCAAAGCACAAGGGATAATTACATCAGATCCATTGCATCAGTAAATGTCCGTGATGTACAGAAGAGCATGTAAGAGCTGCATGATAACAAAGCCTTTCTCCTCGTGTGTGTGTGTGTGTGTGTGTGTGTGTGTGTGTAGCTGTGGCCTCAACGGTAAAGCAGGCCCTGCAAGATTCATTGGTGCAGATCCTGCAGCCCAAGCGGAGGGTGGATATCCTGAGGGATGTCCTGGAGGCGCGGAGCCAGCGCCGGCCTTTCGTCATCACGTTCTGTGGCGTCAACGGGGTCGGCAAGTCCACCAATCTGGCCAAGGTGAGCCCAGCTGTAGCTACTAGTCTGTGGAGTAGTGTTTAGTCTCAGCACATCACTGACTTGTTTGACCAAGACTGCTCAGACAAAATAGGGAATGGAAATAATGGGTATGTGAGAGGAGGGTTAACCCTGACATGCTTATCAGCGTTGACGTGCATTTCCCTCTTCGCCCGTAGGGGTGGCTGTCTTGGGTTTGTTAATCTTGGTTTTTGCCTATGCAGCCAACCAGCTTGGGGACTTTTTTTTTGTGAGGGTGAGGTTTTTGTGTAAAGAGATTGTGTTCCTGTACAGCTCAATGGGTACAGAATGGCACTAACACCAGCCGGGGTTGGGGTACGATTCCCACAGGGGCCACCCAACGCGAAAATGCAGACCAAAAATATTGGTATCACTACCGGGCTTCAAACCCCAAATTACTTCAATAACAAGTTTCCCTTTCATACCAGCAGTCATCTTTGTAAGGTTGTCAAATATTTCAGTTGGTGGATATCTCCATTTGGAACGAAAAGTCTTCAAATATACAACACCAAGAGGTAATTATGTTTCCATGCGAACTGAACCAAACACCCGCTCTTGTTTTGTCCAGATCTCCTTCTGGCTTATAGAGAACGGTTTCACTGTGCTGATCGCAGCCTGCGATACGTTTCGCGCCGGGGCAGTGGAGCAGCTTCGGACTCACCAACGGCGCCTGAACTCCCTGCACCCCCCCGAGGAGCACGGAGGGCGGCCGGTGGTCCACCTCTATGAGAAGGGCTACGGGAAGGATGCCGCTGGAATTGCCATGGAGGCCATTGCCTATGGTAAAATAGTTTCTTCCTCGTTCATTGATTGTCGGTTGTTATTTGTTGTGTGTTGTGTCTGTGTGCATGAAACTGTTATGTACTAGTAGTTACTTTCTGATGATTGAGTCACCGGGGCCATAGCCAGTATCAAGATATCATGTGTCGCAATCTGACCTACACCTTCCCCTTTTTTCTGCCCTGCAGCCCGCAACCAGGCCTTCGACGTGGTGCTGGTGGACACTGCTGGGCGTATGCAGGACAACGCCCCCCTGATGACAGCGCTGGCCAAGCTGATCGCTGTCAACATGCCTGACCTAGTGCTGTTTGTTGGGGAGGCTCTGGTGGGCAATGAGGCTGTTGACCAGCTGGTAAGACTCAAGACACATCATGCACTCAGGAAACGTAAGACTCGTCAAGTGTCTTACCATCAACTACTAATAATTATTAGAAGCGTTCACCGTATAGCTCTTAATGAAATGGAAATAAAGTGGACATTGTAAAGCATACAGACCTGGACAGAAAAGACCGGATCACCTTTGGTCTTTATACAGACTCATTTCTTCAACTGTCCAGGTGAGGTCAGTGTTGCTCCACCTTGGCCTTACCTGTTGAGTCAGCCGCCTCGTTTCACATCAACATAGGGAGGGAGAAAGATGTTGCTGAACCAGGGGCCGCCCGTCACAGCAGCTCCTTTCATCATCCCCACTTTCCCCCCGACGGACGAATAAAGTGTATCTATTTCTTTTGTCCTCAGGTGAAGTTCAATCAGGCTCTGGCGGACCACTCCATGTCCGACAAGCCTCGCCTCATCGACGGAATCGTTCTCACCAAATTTGACACCATCGACGACAAGGTATTACTCATACTGTTTTTGATCATGTGCTCTCGCAGCTTCAGCAGGAACATGCTGCCTTGACTGGAAGGTTAAGGACACTAAGGATGTTTCCGTGCGGTTCATGATTTGTCTGTACTTGATGTCCATGTTTTGCTGTCTGATACGAGTATGAGTTGCAGCTGGAAAGTTGATAGCACCCCTCTCCCTCCCCCACAGGTTGGTGCTGCCATCTCCATGACCTACATCACAGGCCAGCCTATCGTGTTCGTGGGCACAGGGCAGACCTACAACGACCTGCGCAGCCTCAACGCCCGCGCTGTGGTCGGCGCCCTGATGAAGGCTTGAGTGGCTGTATGTTCTGTTGCTTCTCCATCCTCACGACAAAACCAACCAACCAACCAACCTTCGCCACGCTGCTGCGAGATCCTGGCCCTGCTAACCTGCGATGTTCATCCCCCTCTCCATCTACTTCGCATCAAACAAACTCAACTTTTATTCTCCCGACTTCCAGAGTAAAGGACGAGTGCGGACTTTGAAAGACGACAGAGAGAGAATTGCCCTATACAAGCCACAGGAGCCTCCCCTTTGCATCAGTTCTAAACCTTTGGGCCAAAATGAAAAGTACCTCAGTTGTTCTTGAGCTTTGCAAAAATGACTCCAAACTCTCACAAAGTCACAAACAAATGACATTTGAACTGCCAATAAAAATGGACCTAGGAAATACATTTTACTGGTCGACAGTAATGGTTTGTTAAAATTTCTACCTGGCATTTTGTCAGTCAGTTTTCCCCCCCTTCATGTCAATGAGGTCAGGTCATATAGGCTTGCTGGATGTGGCAATTCAGCAGCTGCCTGTCCTGAGGAAAGCTTAGTGACCATAGTGCCTATCTGTCTCCTTCGTTAACACTGTTACTGCATCCATTAGCTGTACTATAGCAGTTCAAGTCAGAAACCACCCCTTCTAGAGGATCAGTCTGACTTACTAATGGTCTGAATTGCTAATATACAAAAGTCGGTCATAGAGCAGGTGTCAGAACTTGGTGAAGACGCAATGCACTCCCCTTACTGTTAGAACAGTTAAACAACGCTTCACCTCGTTGAATTTGGAAAAGTTTCCGTGCTGCAGATGAAGTAAACGGTCTAATTGTTATCTAGGCTGATCCTCTGTTCAAGTTATCTCTCAGATCCACTCCCCTCCCTAACACAGTTTCTTTAGAAAACGGAGACTTTGATCCCTCAGTTTATAGTTGAGGAAAGGTGAAAAGACATTTTGTAAAATATTTTAGTTCTTTCAAAGTTGTCCACAGATTTCATAAGACTACACTTTCTACGTGGTCAGTTGAAGTTCTATGGACCTGTAATTTATGTTTCCACCCCTTTGATTTACTCTCCACTTGTAAGAGGACAGATGCGTCTTAAATATCTCCAGCCCCCTTTAATTTGTGGTAGTGCAATAAGAGAGAATCAAGAGTTATACAGAAGATTTGTGCTAATTTATGAGAATGTAAACATTTCTAAATAAAGCTGCTATAAGCTATGACAGCCTGTAAACTGTGAACTTGTTGTCATATGTTGAAAGAGGCACATGCTGTGGCCCCATGATAGGCCGCTCACGTGTGCTCGGATTCCTTATCAGGAGGCTTGTAGATATAACAGGACATGTGGGATACCAAATGCTTTATTTTGAAAATAGCACTTATAAATACTAAAAGATCTCAGAAAAAAAAAACATGCAAGTATTAAAAATACAAAAAGGCTTACAAAGAACAGCATACAACTTTTCTATTCATCTCAGCACAGGAGTGGCAAAGTGATTGCTACTGGTAGGGTGTCTCTCTGCTCTACTGAACTTGTATTTGAGGATGACATTGTGCACTTACAGGTTTGCATAACCATGGATCCCCCCCCCCCAGTAGTGTGCAAATAGTTTCAGGTTCAACATCAGAGATAACTATATTATACATTCCAAACATAAGACTAGAGTATGTCCGAAAGAGGGGTCATAGGCCATGGTGATGTTGTAGTTCTTTGTTGAAGTGCATTCCTGCTTATTGCGTATCCAAAGCCAAGAGAGGCCTATCACTGCAGGGCATCAGTCATTTGACTTTCATTCAGCATGGGATTCATTTTATCAAATGAAGTGAGTAAATTCCATATTGTGTCACTTTTCCGTCCTTCTATACATCTCCAGTATTTTGTACTGCCATCTGCAATAACCATCTTCCAAAAATGTGTTTTGGAAACATTTACATACAGTATTCTGGGGGTTATGAGGTTGGGCAGCGGTATTGACAATACCATTTACACATTTCCCTTCCCTTTTCAAGGAGAACTAACACAGAAAATTAAACAGGACATCTGCAAAATAATAACAGCATATCCAATGAATGAGTTCAGACCCAAGTAGTACTGTGAGTAGACGGAGCTGTGGAGGAAAATGACTGATACTGATCCCGACTGTGCCTGTCAAGACTGATAGTCTGGGGCAAAAAGAGAAGGAAGGGACTTGTGTGAACAGGTGGGAAACAAAGCATCAGCTGAAACATTACCACTGAGTGCCATGCATGCAATAATGTTACAACAGTTGTATGCTTGTGTAAGGGGATGCCAAGGGGTCTTTAGATATTGGAAACCCTGGAACATAGACTTGGATTTTCTATCTCTACAAGCATGCAGGGAAGAGAATAGAGTCTAAGGACCGGGCTTATTGTGTAAATCTGGAAATGTCTCTTGCAATTGGCTGCTGCCTCATACCAAAGACAAGCATTCAGTCCTAACCTTGAAGGAGACTTTTCTGTGTGTTAAAGCCATTCTGCTGTTCCTCCCCATTTTGTGAAGGAGATCCTGTGAGGAATAAAAAAAAAAACATCTCTTAATCAAATGCAGCCAACTCACAGACCAGACTCAAAGGGTGTTTTCACACTTGGTTTGTTTCAGCCACATGATCTCAATGATCTCTTTGAAAAGAACCAAACAGTGACCATCCCAGTTCACTTTGCATTTTCCATTACATTTGTGTCCCTCCATTCTCATTATACAGCAGCTACGTACGTCCTCTATCTGCCCACTTGAAAAAACAAACACGAAGCGTGAAACACAAAGGAGGCTGCAGCGTTTCTTGAGATATGGAGCGAGGATCACGTCAACGGAATCTCTCGTCATCACAAAAACATTAAAGCTTTTGACATTTTTAGAAAAAAAAAGAACAAAGTTTTCTAGTAGAAATATGAAATTGTTATCGTTTTAATTTTCCCCATTTCTGTGGGCTAATCGAATAAGGAAATACCACAAGAAAATGGACGCTGCAACCAATAGTTAAGGTCTGAGTTCTGAGTGTGAATGAAAAATGTACTGAGATCCCACTGGAGCTCAAGTGCACCAGAAACAGAACTGAGTCTCTTTCAAGTGAACATCCAGTGCAAACTGGTTCACTTTTGGTCCACTTAAAGAGAGGAGAAGTGAGTTTGGTTCATTCAAAGAGAATTATATGTGAAAACACCCAAATAGTCTCTTCAAATAATTATTATTGTTTGGAGAACCAGATGAATGCGGTTAACTTAAGGTGTCAATCACAGAAAATCATAGTAAAACTAGCTTTCAAATAGTCTTAAGGTTCTGGCACTTTTGTCCAATTTGACAACCACACCCAACTCGTACTACAAGCAGGTTAAAAACAACACTAAGAAGTAATTCATCAAGAATGCAGCAGAACCTGCTGTGTGAACAACAGTACCATCAATCTGATATGCAAGCTAAAACTCATGCACAACATACCCTACTACAAACATACAGACACACTGAATTCATCCTCCTTACCCCAGCCATTAGTGGACACATCCCGGTTGCAGATTTCATTGGCCAGCCTCTCGAAGTACTCTGGCAGGTCGGCATACTCATCTCCATAGGAGATGACCTTGATGCCCTTGTCCAGCATGTTGTCACGCAGCTTCTTGAACTCGCCCACGTCTTCACGCCGCACCAGCATGAAGTGCTCCAGGTCTGACTTGTGTTTCACTGCCTCTAGGAACAGAGCCTGGAAGGTTGTGTCATCCACCGTACGCCCACAGCCCAGGAACACAAAGGACTTGGTCTCATACAGCTTCTGGATCTCACGCTGTCAAAACCAGAAGGAAAATCTATTCTTACATTTCAGCAATTCCATCATCATTCCATCGTTTCAAGTGCAGGGACAGAGAGACCAGTGGGGAAAGGCGAATAGGTAACCATTTCTAAGAGCTGGAACATTTCTAACAGTTTTAAGCCTATGCAATTAGGACCAAACCGGTTATTTAATTTACAATTTAGGCATTTAGCTGAGCTTATCCAGAGTAACTTACAACAGTTAGTTAGAATACCCTCAACTTCCTAGATCAGCAACACAATCAGCAAACAGTGAGGAGTGCAAGGTTCATAGTTAAAATGCCCTGACAATGTCGATGCTCACCATAACCTCAGTGTTCCTCAGCACATTCTGGTAGCCAGCAGGGTGCAGTACGATACCACTAGGGTTGGTGTAAACACCGTGGATGTGCAGAACACTCAGCCTCCGCTTCTCCTGAGCCCACTCCAATACCTACAGGTACACACACACACACACACATACTCTTAACAGTCCATTGCACTCAATCCTGTTCTGGCTGGTCAGGGAGTAAAATCACTTTGGACAGCAGTAAGAGGATATTAGCCCTGATGGAGACGAGGCATAAATACCAAGACTGAGAGGCAAAGTGACAGGTCTCTGAGAAAACTGATGTTGTATAAAAAAAATATATATAGATATATTACAATGCAATATCATGTTGTATAAAAAATAATGATAATAAAACTACCCTTAAGTAACTAGGACCTAAATGGTCGTGATTATTTATTATTTTATATATTTAATGGAGAAGCTGGAAGGGAAGTGAAACAAATCTGTGTTTACTATTAGCATTAGGGAAAATACCCTCAGCCCTGCCTTTAACAAAAAGCAAATATTGTTCAATCTATAAAATTCAACCACAGCTGAGTGGTGGCTAGAACTTTTTACTTTTTAACCTTTGCAAACAGGAAGAACGTGACTACAAGCCAACATGACAACATGATGTAACTCTCAGAAGAGTAAGTTGGCCCTAACATACGACACCTGCTTATGTGACCTTTGTACTCATTTGACTGGTGGACTGGTTGTATTGCAGCAGAAATCTAATCAATCCAAAAAAGAAAAAGAAAAAAGAATCCACTTCAAGGACAGTTTACCTTCTTTTCATCTGTCAGGTCCAGGGACTCCAGCTTGGTGCCCTGGTGAGCTGCATAGATCTCCAACAGGTTGTCAAAGTTAGTAGTGAGGACCAGTGCACCACTCTCCATTAGTTGCAACACTGAGCGCAGTAGGTGTTTCCCTGCGTGCTCCATCTTGCACTCCAAATCATCAAAAACCTCATACAGGCAGTCCTTGAAGAATGTGGACCGCACATTGCCTGTTCTCTGTAAAACAAAACAAAGCAAAAGCTGTTTAGAGCAGATTTTGTGCCATTTTAGATGTTTTACACATAGTAGTCTACATGTGAAAAATCCACAAGTGCAACAATTTTCACTCAAATTTTCTTTGTAATTCTGTTTACAAGCAGAAATACTTTGATCAGCAAATGCCATGAATGTAAAGGGCTTTGGAGACATTGGTGCAGAGACATACTGTCAACCTACTGAGTTAATCAGTACATACTGACATGCATAGTAACAAGGACAACCGGACTTAATATACAACGCAACAAGAGTGGCAGACGCACTATGGACAGAAGGCTATACCCTCTACATTTATACATTCAAAATCAAATAATCTTCAGCCATGTGCCTTTCAGCAGCATGGCAGACAGCGTGGTTACAGCTGTAGAGCTAAGTGTAGTTCAGCGATCTTCAGCACACTGCTCCAGTATTCCAAGAGGAAGTTAAACGTAATAAAATATAATGTAAATGTAATAAAATACATTGAATAAATTATGAGCATCAGAGAGCCTATATTCCTGAGGCTGAAAAGTGTCATCACTTGTAATGACTGAAGTACACAGGGTTGTGCAGACACTGTAGCAACAACCCTCCCTCTCACAAATGTTGAAACCCGCAGAACCATTAGCCTCAGTGGGACTACGACAGTATGTGTTGAATTTGTGTTGCGTTCTAACCCATGGGTCACCCTGAAATTACAACACCTGTGATGTCAGGTGCACTTTCACAACACCACAACTAGCAGCCTTTTAATGGGATTGCACTCCTGAGTAGACCTTGCTACTAATCATACCATGTGACCTGGGTCTGTGAGCATGCAGCGTCTTAGAATAACATCATGAGCCCAGTTTGAATCAGAGTTGAAGTCAGTGCTTCTGCTGTCTTCGCTCACAACATGAACACTACCACCAGAGAAAATGGCAAATTAAATTAACAGTGTAATTTAGCACAATTTCTTTCCCTCGAAAATAGAAAAAAATGTAGTCCTAATTTTGAGAATGAATGCTTATATCATAACTAAGTATCCAAAGAAAAACATTTAGCACTGCCACCTGTGCTAAAACCATTAACTGGGACGACAGAGACGGATGCGGACCCAAAAATAAAAATATGCCCAAGTACCACTGCTGCATACAAATACAGACACTCTTGTGTGAATGGCCATGTAGCCCAACCTTTTGCTTTTATTCTTAGAAGCTTTAGGTATATAGGACCATGGTTATAGTTTGGAACTACAATCAGGGTCTTAGCCACAGAAGTTAATACTAACTAAACCAAGTAGTCATACAGTGGCTATATCTAAGTCAGCATACTCCTGGCCTCGGACATGTGACAGGAAGGTGGTCAAGACATGCCAGCATGTTAGCAAAAGGCTAACTGTTGGCATGCAAGGTGAGCCTATTGGCTGTGGAGAACAATGGGATCTGCTGGCAGGCCGCCTGAGTGGCTGCTATGAGACAGGGCTGTGTTAGAGGGGTAAATCTCACACTGATCTGGCAGAGCCTGTTGCAAAATGAAGAGAGAGAGAGACAGGATGAGACAGACCGCTATGAATAGCAGAGGGAGTGCAGGGCTGACCGAGGTGAGGCTTAGCCCAGCGAAATGCTCCGTTGGTCTCCACAGATTACAGCTCTAATGGGCTAAACAGCAGGAGTCCTTTACACAGAAAGGAGCTCATTATCCACACCAGTCTGCAGCACCCATCCTGCTCGCCAGGTGCTTTGACTGTCTCAGGAGTTATGTAATAACCAAATGTGGTGCAGACTTGCAACTAATAGAGATGATTTTTCATAAATTAATTTGACCATAGTTCTTGCTACGCCTGATTTGCCCTACTGTCGAAAAAATGCTGCCAGTTAGTACCCAACAGATAAATTGGTGCAGCAAAGCTAAACAGCAGATACTGGCCCTTCAGAGATCTATTGCTACTAAAATATATTATGCTGATAATGCAGTGCTAAAAACGGAAGAAACAGAAGTCTCGCTCAAGGAGAAGTCCTGCTCTGAAATCTGAAAGATGCAGTGAGTTTTTGCAGGAAGAGGTTAAAAGGTCTATCTCTGTAGGGATCCTTTCTGTAATGTTGTCAGACACTTCCAATAACAATCTGAGCCTGTCAGTGGCAAAAACAAGCACTTTTAGTAGACACTTTGATCGCGCACACTTGCCCCTGCGGAATACGTTGCAACCATTTTGGGGTATAAATGACTAATATGTACAAATAGAGCCCAGGTTTAAAAATACCCAAATTACCCTTTAACTTCAAAATTTCAGGTAAAAAAAATACATTTATCAGCAGCTACGCTGATCATTATTTTCCTCCCAAATGATCAGTATTGGTACTGATCCTGTATTGATCAGACCTCAACTCATGTTGCCAAGTGCTGAGCTTAAAGTCCACACAATAGAACTATGTCTAAATTATGACTGTGTTTTCCATAACCATGTTTACCCGATCTGAGCAGAGTTGCAATTAGCCTACTTTTTTCAAAGATGTGAGAGGATTTCGGACAAAAACAATCTCTTTGAGTTTTACCTTCAGATTACTCTCATTACCTGACATTATTTGTGCCCAAACACCATCCTAATCCATGGGTTATTCACATAGTTGATATAAGTGGGTTAAACTCTCACAGTTCACAGTTACTGGAATTAACTGGACTAAGAGCAGATCTCAAACCACCTATAAGCGCTGTTCTCCAGGGGTATTCTGTGAACAGGCCATGAGTCTCAAGAAGAAGCAGTTATTACTGATTGATTTCTTATGTGATTCTTGCAACAGTCGAGTTTGAAATGAAATTCACAGTTTAGTGGAGGATAAGGATGAAATGGTTTCTAGACGCTAGACTTTGATCAGCTCCTCAACTAATTCAACAGTCATTAACGTTGTCTATGACTGAGTGAGTTCCTATGCTTAAGAGTCATGTTGACTTGAACTCCATGCCCTGAAGCGGCTCCTTTTCTAGAGCCAGCCTACAGTAAATCAACACTAAGGCCTATTGTGAAAAAGTTTGCCGATGGGTACATGGCTAGATAGTCTCCTGATTCTCATGTCTTCTCTTGTAAGTTATGCAGGCTGGTTGGGTGGTGTGTTATTCAGTCTGAATGGAAAATCTCAGCCAGGGGCTGCTGATTCACATTATTCTACGCTTATAAAACATGTTATTTTCCACAGCATGTTGAGGCCTGCTATATCTGTAGCCAACAGCAGTGGGCTGGTGTCTGCGGGTGTCTGCTGGTGTTTGTTCCCTTTGTGAGAACAGGCTGACAGCTGAAACAAAGCATGTTTTAGTAATGTCAATGGTGCGATGAGCCGAACACTGGAGGCTGTATTAAGGTTCACATCTGCCAATCCTGCTCCAGACCAGACCAGTATGACGGGAATGTTATAGTTGTATGGAAATACAAAAAATGTTTACCTGTAATAATGAATTTCTCACAACCCATTGGTGTAATGACTTACTGTACTTACTGTCCCCAACATGTTACTGTCTTACTAAATAAAGGCCAACATTGTAAACTCTCAAGTTAAAGTCACTCTAGATTAGAGTGTCGGTTAAATGCTTAAAATTTTATGTCAGCTTGTCTGCGTTGACCAAGCTTCAATCCTAAAGACAAGCCCCGCAAAGAACCCTTTTATCATTAGCTATAGGCCATGACCACTTCTTTTAATAAGATAAGAGCTATCTCATCCCATGCGAGCTGAGACAAAATGTCCAGGGCTGAGGAAAGTACAGTGAGCAGGCAGTCTGTCGGCCATGTATGTACAGGAGGGCAGTGAAATAGGGAAAGAAAATATAGAAGAAGAGAAGGTCTTACCGGAGACAGTTTCTGAATGAGGTCATGGGCCACATGCACCAAATTCTTATCCTCCTGCAAGTGCTTCTGGAACCGCCGGCTCTCCTCCTCCTCTAGCAGGTCAAAGTCATTGGCTGCATCAAGCAAGGCCTGGATAAGGCCCTTCCAAGAGCGGAGAGCAGGGACCTGGGGGGCCACTGCAGAGCTTACCCCTGTGCCAATGACCAGGACCAGCTCAGGGGCCCGCTTAGTCTTCAGGCTGGGCAGCAATTTCCTTTGGGGCAGGCAGAGATTGAGTGATGATGGTTCCATTGATGGTGCTTCCCAAATCCTTCCGACAGCATGAAGGTTAAACAAAGCATTTTCAAGCACACTAGCATGCAGTGTGAAACTCAAACCAACCTTAATTTTGGTGGTGAAGATGTAGGACAGGCAAGATTTAGACACTCAAGAATCAGTCTTGTTGACAAAATTGATGCATGAGTCAAAGGCAGAGTCTGCAGCTGGCCCCAAACCAGAGCTTACCTGGGCTTTTTTGCATTTGAGTCCACATCCTGAGAATCAGCTGCAGGTCGCTTCTCAGTTTTCACTGCTACAACAGAGGCCATTCAGCTCCTGTAACAGACACATGATAAACCACATGTTAATTGTGAAAGGCTTGGCATAATAAGTTCATAGATGGCTTAAGTAACTTCAGCAAACAATAGGCAACACAATAAAGGTAGTTATTATAGGTAGGAATAACAGATATAGGTTGGTTGGTCTCTCAGAGCTTGATCATCTTGGGATCAATTTAGTATAAAATTAAATAATTTGATAATCCTTGGCTGATCACAGATCATTCAGTACTTTGACAAAATGACAAAGGCAATGACGCTTACACGTGGCCCTTTGCTTCTGTTTGCAAACAGGAAATGATTCATAAATATTTCCGTATTCCCTGGCAACACACCTCGCATGAAGACATATGACATGCTTATTTGAACGAAAAAACCGGATCCACAGAAACGTGGGAGTAGTTTAGCAGCAGTAGAGTGGTTTATGAATAACGTTCATTTAACCGGGCTAAATAAGTTAACAGCAAGGCAATGCTTCGCCGGTCTGACAGCTGGCCATATAGCCTGTATAATACATAATGTTAGTTAACCAAGTTAGGTCAGCAAATCGCGGAGAGACGGAAACTGTGTCTCGAGGCAGAAGTAAAAAAAAAAATCACAGACGAATTCACTCCAGCTAGCTAACGCTGAGTTACAATTTAGTTTCGTGTAACCTATAACAGTTACTTACCCCGATAACCGTCCAATGTGTATTTCTGTTGAAGTACAGATCCTTCTGACTGAACGTTAGCGAAGACACAAGCCTAATCTTAATTAACGTTAGGATAGACAGCCTGGCTAAGTAACTTGTGTTACGAAGCTCAAGTCAAAGTTAGCTTTTTGCTAGCGTTACTGCTAACTAAAGGATAAGCTAACGTTGGCGTCGGGGAGCGTTAGTTCGCTACTGCATCCCCAGCGAATAACGGACAGACATAATGTCAGTTCTTTATCTCTACACTGTTAAAAGCCGGTACTTGGTGCTGCTTTACATGGCATGCTGAAGGCAGAGCAATGAGACCGTTTTAGATGGCTAGCTATCTGTTTTCTTAACAAATCTATTCATCCAAAAAAAATTCTCAGTTGATTTCCCCTGTGTACACACTACACAGTCTGTCGACTCTCACTCGGCTACTCCAAACATTTTGTGTCTGCGTGTATTAAGCGTTAGGGAGCTGGTCGAGTCACCGCCTGTGATGACGTGTACTGCTGAGTCCCAAACAGGCTTGTGTTGCTTTCAGGTGCTGGAAGAAAGCGAACAACAACCGAATAACACCTAGGACAATCAGGATTTTATTACAGCCAGGTTGCCGAGATCTAACAATTGACAATTGCTGATAAACGTGACAGACATGTGATGTTTCGTGTTATAGGTTATTGTTTGCTATTTTACGTAAATAATTAATGTATGTTTGTATTCTTCGTTATGTTTCAGTTGTCAGGTATACAGGACAACTTTTCCTAATAAATCAATTAAAATATCAATTACATGACTTTATTAATTTTATTCTGCCACTACAACACAAAGTAGCTACATACCACTTGGTTTCTAATAGTGACCAACATTCATCAAATACTATTTTAGTTCCATGGCCTAGTCACTTATTTCTGGCGCGATATATCGTAATTGCGACTTCTAAATCTGCAAGCAAGAATTTACGAGGTGTACTTGAAGGCAACAAATGCCGAACCCTTCCGACCTTTGTTAAACAGGGCTGTGGCTAGGCTGACGTTAGACGAGAACCTACTGCCTTGTCACGACGCAAAAAGACGAGTTTTGCTTCTTCAGATACGGTTGGGCTCGATGAAGTGACAACAAACTGAGCTAAAGAATTTGTCAGACAATGGGACGATTTGGGATATGGCCCCTTAATCTAGGGATGTTTGGGTTCACGATAATAAATATGGAGACTTAGAATTGGATGAATCATTTCAGCCAATCCAGGACTGTAAAAGTTGTTACTAAAAGAAAATAATTTAGTATGCAAGTATTTTAAAAGGGGGAGAGTTTGTTTCAATCAGCTCTTAGTGACGCCAGGCATTGTGTAGGTCTTATTTCTACCCAAAGTGTCACTAAATAAAGCCCTTCTGGCTCCAAACCAGCTCCAAAAATCACATGTAACTGTCTTATATATACAATTCCGAAGTATATGTATTTTATGTTTGTTTTGCAGCATGGGAGTCCTTAACACGTGACAGGACCAAAGGTGCTTTGCTATTTAGTCTCCTCACTGATGAGACGTTTTGTTGCCCACCATAAAGTGCTGCCTGCGGCATCTGCAATGTGTGCATCTGTTGTATTACGCAAATTGTAGCCCTTTGGAGACAGTGGCACGCCACTTAAATCTCTAATGTAGCACCATTCAGAAATCAGGGAATGGCCAAATTGTAGGTTGCACAGTAATCTGTTCCAAGAGTAGAGGCTTACTTCAGTGTTTTGCCAAGGATATCAAAACATATTTCAAATGTGAAAACCCAACAGGCCTGTCTAGTCAGCCAAAACAAACTCTCAGAAACTCTGCTCTGCAACACTCAGCCCTTGTCTTATAATAATATTTTTGGTGTGCAGTGCCCTGGAATTAGACGACAGCCCTCAAACATCTGATTGAACAGAATCACAGCCAGACACGCCAGTAATCTCTTTTATCAAACCCAATATAGAGCAATAGAAATACGCTGGTTCAAAGGCAAATATCCTGTACATATGAATACATAGATAGGCGTTGCATCTGAATCTCACGATACAACTTAGTCAGGGTGCAATTTAGTGATTCACACGTTAGCATAGCCTGCCATCTACTGGTGAAGATGAAAACTGCACTCTGGAGTACTAGGCCAAAGGTTGTACAGTTCCTGTTCGGTTCCTACAAAGAGAATGTCTTGTTAAATGTCAAAGTCTGTTAGATGCAAAAATGCCCAATGCTATTGTTATTTCCTAATGAGTGACATTATTTTTTTCGATGACTGATCATAGGTGGAGATGGGATATGCCATTATTAGATTTCATAAGCTTGAGGCTGCATGGCGGATTATACCAAACTGATGGGTGGAGTGATTCCAGTCGTACCACTGAGGTAGACCATGATAGGCTCGAGTGCAGGAAGGTTTTGGGCCCCTCTGTCTATAACTGAGGGCTGACACATTTAAAAACATTCCATTTCATGTACATTTTGTCAGTCTTTGATGCCACTAAGATCAAACATATGCACTATCCATAGTACGGGGACAAATTATTAGCTTAGATCTCCACACACAAAAGTTCTCTCAATTTATTTGTGATTGATTTTTTCTCCAAATACCAAATAAAATAGCATCATTTGTTGTTTAAGTGAAGTGATTCTTCATCTGGTGAGTAAATAAGTTATATTAATTATAGTGCAATATATAGATAGACGTAACATTTTTGAGTCATAGCCCACACCACTGCATACAACAGTTACAGTCAAATATCATTTGAATAGATAACTGAATCAACACACATTTTTCATCTATACATTTCAATGTACAATCAACAAATAAAGGCATACTATTTGTCAGTCTGTGACATTTTTAAAGGAAAGCATTTCATGAAATAGACAGTTTCAAAGTATCAGCTAGGTATTGTGATATGCAACTAGAGCAATGCTTAACATTACTCCCTGGAGGTTTGCACTCTCTGGAGCCACAAAATCAAACATTGCTATATCTATGAAAATTGATGATTACAAAAACTATTTTTTCATCAGTATCTAAGGTTCGGATGAGGAATTAAGTCTCTTATGATGAATTCCATCTTTGTAGCTTGTAGAAATCAACAACCTTGTCTGGTTGCATTTTACCAAATATCCCTATGAATAAAACATGTTTGATAAAATATTACAGCTGTAAGATTTTATATATTGGGCCATCCTGATAAAAATGCTCCGTTTACTTCATAACAGCAGAAAAGGCGAGGGGTTTTGTCAATAAAACCAATGCTGTCTCTCACGCAAAACAATTTAATTTGTTCTTTAATTTACATGAAGTGTCCAAAGTTATAATAGGCTGTTTCAAAAGGTCAAAATAAAGTTCCTGAATAGTTTAAAGCACACGGTACTTGCTTTTCTTCCCTTCCCTTCTGAAATGCAGCAGTTGCGCTGTTTCACAGCATAACATGAAAAGCTTTGGAGTTTCTAGGCTGGCAGATCTAAAGCTATATTTTACTTTAGTAGAGCATTTTCTTATCTTGCATACCCAAACATAGCTTCATGAACAGTCAACCTCTGATATTAGCTGCCTTCATAGTCACCACCAGCGTCATAAAGATTACTGGATAATAATATTACTGGATAATAATATTCTAATATAAGTATTAGAATATCAGAGTCACGGTCTGTAGTTTACCAGTGTGATATTTGACCAGGTTATAAAGATAAAAGCGAGTGACATCACAACACATACCATATTTGTGGCTGACTGTTCAAGAGCTCATATGGGGGGGGGCGGGGGGGGCGGGGTAAGCATGCTAAAAAGTCAAACTCTTCCACCAAAGTGAAATATGGCTTTAAGGGCACATAGGGTTAGCAGAGGTCTGGTCAGGGCTGGGCTTTAAATGCTCTCCGATCCCCCTTTTGCTTGTAACCCTTCCTTGACCTCACCAGCAAAAGTCTACGAGGGAAGCCAAAGAAAACTTGCAAGTGCAGGAGAAAGAACGCACTATTTTAGAGAATCAAAGCGCAGCCATGGCCTGTTCTATACAGAGATGGAGCCCTCTCTGAAGTTGGTCTTCCCGATCAGAACATTGAGAAGTGTGGCCTTGCCCTCCCGGCTCTCCTTCTGCGCCTGCTGGATGACGTCCCGTAGCCTGTCCTCGTCCTCACGGCCTACTAAGTAGCCCTTGCCACCGTAACCGTCTGCGACTGTGTGGTAATCTGCAACAGGAGGAGAAAACACATCATTTGTTCAAGTGAGCTAGAACCTATACTGTCAGCAATACATCTCACAGACTTCATGAAGCTGACATATTATAAGGGGTAGCACCACAACAGATCACGCTTCCATAAAGAACATGTACCTGTAAATGCGAGGCCACACGCCACGTTGCTGCCGAGCATGGGCACCTGCTCTCTGGAGATCTGACTCCAACACGCATCGTTGCCCACTACTGCTATGACCGGTGTCTGGGAGAAAAGGAGCAGGACGAGAAAAGGCAGGACTATTTGTTACATCTATCTGGGCAATGTCGTTTGACCCTTGTACTCCTTAATTCTGTAAATAGCGCGTCGGCGGTTTTACCTTGTGTCTTGTGAATGTGTCAAACTCGGCAACGCTGTATCCTAAGGAACCATCACCATAGACTATCCACACCTGAAAATGACACATATTCAGATAAAGTAAAGCAAGTACCCTTTCATTAAGAGAAGAGGAAGAACTGATCAAGTGATGGATACGCAAAGGACTCTGTGAAAAGCCTGCATCAAGACTGTACCTCAGCTTCTGGGCGGCACAGCTTTGCCCCCAGGGCAAATCCTCCTCCAACTCCCAGGGTCCCAAAGGCACCTGTAAGGCATGAGACGATAAGGCCATGTCAATACGACTGCAGTTTGAAGAAGAGAGCATGTTACTGTAAATTAATATCTATAGTATCAATACAGATAACGTATATAGGCACAGTGTTTTTTTTAATGCCGCTATAATCTTAAATAACTGCACCACTAAGCTTTTTGAGCTGTTGGCAAAATGCAGGAAATGCAGAAAAAACATGATTTATTTTTTAATTGAAGTCACAAGCGTTTAGGCTACAAACACCTGTTGTCTCAGTCACAACAAAGTCCTGTGTGGCTCTAACCTGGATCCAGCCAGCGTAGGGGTCCTCTTGGCCTCATGATGTAAGCGGCACTGCCCACAAAATCACCCCCGTCGGCAACAATGATGCTGTCCTCTGCCATCAGCTCGTCCACATGGTGGAGGACTTTCAAAGGATTTAAGTGGTGGTCTGTCTTCTCGTCAGCTTTAGCCCTGGAAGCACGAACAAAAACTGATGTAATGAGAAATGGATAAATGTGTGAGTGTGAGTCAACATGAGAATCGATTGTATTCATCTACTTTTGTATGTGCAGTGCATTATTATTTTATGAAATTAACTGTGTGGAGGAATAGTCCAATTAGGCTACACATGATCTCAATAAAGTAAAGATCTGATTAATGTCTTGGATAGCATTTTGTCTTATTTGTTTCTTGTTTGAATGTTATTTGATATGCTAAAATCATTGTGAATTTTATACTACTCAGAAAACAAGTACAATAAATATAGAAGAATTTGTCTTAGTTCACAAGAGGTTTACACTATATACTGACACACGTGGTACAAGCAGAACCACGTGTTTACCTGTTTGCATTTTCTTTGGTGACATCTCCTGCCTTGAGGCTCTGAGGCCACTCCTCTGGACATCTATGACCCTTCAGGCCTTTGGAAAGCCGTAGTAGGAATGAACCAGCATCACCTGAAATAGACCAATATGAACTGATGCTGTTACCCAGAAGGACTCTAGTAGGTAGGTAGTATAGTAGGTGAAAGGATCAGACTGCCACGAAATATTAGGTTACCAGGGTAAGGGTCAAAGCCGAGACAATAGACGTAACAAATACTTCTGTTACCCCACAATGATCATATGACAGAGATGTGCTAGGTAAGCCGGGGAGGAAAGGTAGAACGAGTTTTGTTTTTCTTCCTTGATGTACATTTAGCACCAAAAAACTGGGGAATGCCACATGCTGCCACTTCTTCATCAAGACATGTGTTTGATGGCGGATCATTGTGTGTCCTGAACATACCCTGAATTGCTACAGTCGGTTTCCAGAACATGTCAGAGTTTTTAAGAAGCTGCGTCCTGTCTCGGTTGACAGCGATGACCTTGCTGCGCCTGTTCAGGACTCTGCCGTAGCTCAGCCGGAAGTCACACACAGTGCCTATAAAAGAAAAAAACACAAAACACAGTACTGAGAATTTGTGATGCTGGCTGCTGTGAAAGTACAGGGTTATTTTTTATTTTTTTTAACAAAACTAGTCTGAGCCCCTTTCAGCCAGGAGCCCTCTGAGTCCTTCCACCGTCTGAGTCTACTTGCAGAAAACATTCAAACAACACAGGAATTTAGAGCGCTCCATATTACCCAGATTAGAGTTTGTATGTTTGCATCACTACATCACTCTGCCTCTGTCAGACCTACTTCTGGTATTTACTGTGTATTTTGGTTTGAATGTGATTTTACCTCTGAGTGATTTGTATGTTTTTTTCTTCCTTTTGCCATCCTGTCATTTGATACCCGACTTCATTTATACTTGGTCATTATAATGCACTTTGAGATGCACTTGAACAAAAGGTTTGATATAAACAAAGTCATCGTTATTAATATTATTATTAGTAGTAGTTGTTGTTGTAGTAGTATTAGCACAAGTATAATTATGTTAGAACAACTCACTGTAAGACTATGCCTGACCTGCTAGCAGCACCAAGTCGGCCTCCTTCAGGGCGTCTCGTCTGTTCTGCCTGATGTGGATGGGACTGTCCTTACCCAGCATGCCACGGGACATGCCCCCAAGGAAGCAGGGGATGCCAAGTGACTCCAATGCCTTCCTGTAATACAGGCAAATATGTTTGACCAGATGAGGATCCCTTAGCGGCGCCAAAATGCTGTAGATATATGATACGTGTGGATTTGAGTTTGTAAGCACTACAGCCTATTTCTGGATCCCTGCTCCGCGTACTCTTCCGCCCTAGTAGTTAGTGCTACCTGAATGCTATGAAAATAGGTCAATTACATTAACTACTAAGGTTGACAGGAAAATAGTTGTAAGGTGAATGTATCTGAAGCCATTGAAGGACTTTTGCATATTTTTAACACTAACCCTAGAGTCAAAACAACTGTTCCCAGGCAACAGCAAAGTAAATATTTCCATACCGCTTGTACATCCATCTATAACAGAGTTGTGCAAAAGTACAAAAAAAGAAAATATATTTTTTAACAAGGTGTAAGTAGAGGAGGGAGGTAGGGCAGCGGTGGAGTATCCTTTACCTGATATCCTCTACAGGCGTTGGAGGTAGTGTTGCCTGGCTGCCCAGCAGAACAACAGGTTTCTTGGCTCGGCTTACCAGCTCTATGCACTTTTGTAACTGATGTTGCATTAAAGGAAAGAGAGCAACACTAGATTAAAAAAAATAATAATAAAAAAAGTTTACCACTCTCAATACTTTACATAGTGAGAGGCATGTCTGACTGCCAAGGAATTATATGGTTCATGCCAAATTAAGTCACCAGTCACCAGGGCTGTTTTTAAGTCTCTCTGCTAAAGTCCAAGTCAAGTCTCAGGTCTCTCAGGTTTCTCTGAATGCCAGTAAAACCTCATAGTCTTTAGCTTTAATATTAATAATAACCTATTATAAATTGTCCCCCCCCCCCCTTTCTGTATTTGTTAGCCATCTCTGAGTTGTGCCCTTTGAACTTGCGAAGCCTCACCTCATTTAATCGAAGAATGCAGTTAGGCCCTAAATCCATAAAGTCGGGTGCCAATAATCACATGAGCCATCTTCGTAGAATGAAGGCAAGCACCCGGAAATATTGATTTGTTCTTTGATGTTTTAAAGCAGAGTTAAACGTTAATTGAATCTTCCGAACACATAATATAGCTCATTACTCTTCTGGGGGCTCTGAAGATCTCTGCAGATCAAACTGCATCATTCATACGGTTCAGAAGTTTACAGGTACAATATACCTACGAAGAGGACTCAGTAATAATGTTAAATGTTTATAGAAATGAAAAACAACTCCATCAACACTGAAAAGCAGCCTAGGCTAGGGTAGGTTTTGTGTTCATGAAAGAAAATGAGCAGCACAACTGTTTTTCTGTCTTTTTAATTGTTCAGTAATGTTTCAGGGTGTTATTTGACTCCTTCTAGCAGGAGAGTTCATCTAGACGTGCTTGGTTAGCCAGAGGAAGCTCAACATTTATAACAGTTATTTATTGATTGTTTCATCAGTTAGGGCAGCTCATCCTTACACATCCCCATTATCCTTTAGGCGTATCCACACAGCTGGTTACCATGGTTACCTCCCAAACAAACACTGCAGGAAGGCAGAGCAGTGAACTGGGCTTGTGGGAAGTAGCCTATTTAACAGTTGCTGTAGCCTGCATTGTTTTCTGAACAGAAAGCTATCGCCGGGTCAAGTCTGGTCAAGTCCCCGCTGTCAAGTCTCAATCAAGTCCTGATTTTTGCCACCGATTTATCCGACTCAAGTCTCCAGCTCTGGTAGTCACACAGTATTATCAGACGATATCTGCCTTTGACTGATTATTGTATTTGTCCCGCTGATAATTCAACCACAAGAACAAATAATTCTTGGTATTGGACCCAAAAGTCGCTAGAAGTCAGACCATGAACTATGAAGAGCCATGACAGTCTTACCTGATCATCTGTGGCTTGTGGGATGTCAACAGGGAGTGGAGACACATCTCTGGACTCCCAGGCTCCGGCAAACAGGTTCATGAGGTGGTTTTGGAGGTACCTTCCATGTCAAATTACACAGGCAATTCAGTTACTCATAGCAATGTAACAGTGTATAATCACGTCAATATATTTGTTTATCTTTTTTAGTGTGTACACAGACACTCTTCACGTTGTTTTTTGCTGGTGTAAATTGCCCTTTGTTTCTCACATTTTCCACATTATTTAATTCTGAATAAATTTGATGGTTATGCATGTTGTAAATACCCTCTATGGAGAAGTTGATAACATACCAAGTGACAATTTTCCCCATCAGGCCTTTAGGAGGGTTTTTAACCCCAAACTCCTTGGACACCAGGTGGAAGGGGTAGAGGGTGTCGATGGGGAATTCGATGAAGACGGGGCCGGGGGTTCCAGACTGGGCGATGGCCAGCGCCTTCCTGACCGTAGGGCCGATCTCCCGAACGGTCCTGATGGAGGCACAGAACTTACACAGCGGCTTGAAGAGGGAGATCTGGTCAATGTCTTGCAGCGCTCCTCTGCCCTGTATCACAACCACGGTTCATGGAGAGGTTAGACAGTGATCTCCCATTCAAACACACTACTGTAAAAGCAGGACTTGCGGAGGCCATTCACACCGCATTTGCATCCATATTTTGAATTCCTCATTGTGTCCCAACCTGTAGAAGTGTACCAGCAGCTCCTCCCAGCAGCAGCAACGGAGATTCGGCCATCTGAGCGTTCTTCACTGCCGTCACGGTGTTAGTGAGGCCCGGGCCGGCGGTCACTGCTGCCACGCCGACGGTGCCTAGTGAGAGGGAGAATCACGGTAGCAATCAATTACAACCACCCCTAGTTCATATTAACTCACCCACTTCATATTATACTGATGCTACACGGTGTCTTGAGGAACTGCTGTACCCGAGAGCCACGGTATAGTTTGGATATTGCATGAGAATTTTAAAAGTAAGTATGTTTATAGTGCTGTGTCCTGTGAGAGGTCGAATTATACCAGATCAGTACATGCGATAGACTCAAAGGTGGTCATACATTTACATCTGTTCTTGTGTGGTACTGCACCTGAGAGCCTCGCCACAGCATCAGCGGCGAAGACAGCCGTGGCCTCGTGTCTGGTGTCCACAATGCGGATGCCCAGCTTCTCGCAAGCCACCAGGATAGGCGAGATGTGTCCGCCGACCAGAGTGAATACGTACTTGACCCCGTGGGCACGGAGCACCTCCGCCACACTCTCGCCCCCATGCCGCGGGCTCTTGGTCTCCGTCTGAAGTAGGATAGAAGTGAGAATGTTCAGACGAACGTGGAGGAAAACCGACTGGTGTTTGACTCAAAGGCGTCTTCTGCTTATACCTCTGTAATGATACCAGATACTGTATCATTAGAGAGGAATAACACCAACGCGCCACTGTATTCTCATTCATGGGACTCAGGGACACAGAGAAAGAATGGAAGCTCCCGCATGCACAGATCAGCCCTGCATCTTTTATTGTCTGGGTGACATCAGGACACGTCTCTTAAAGAAAACGTTGCGCAAGAAGTGATTTTATCCTGAGGGGCCGTAAACCTCATTTGCTTTGCTGAATAAACATAAACTAGAAGAAAGCTCTGGCAAGGATAAACAACTGACCTGTATAATCAATGGGAGGCTGGAGGCCCCCCTTAAAGGTCATCTGTCTAGTCACTGCACTGCCCCTTGCATGTTGCACAATAACCACCTATTGTCCTGGCTTACAGTGGCGGTGTGGCTCTGGGCTTTTGTGCAATCCCACTAAGAGCCAGTGTGTTGCGATAGCCTTTGTGCTATAACGCCACAAGGCTGTTCAAAGTTTACTTGCTCTCTCGTTACATGAATGGAGTCCCTGAACAAGCTTACCTTTCACCTGCGGTACTGAATGCAGGTTTATTTGCTATGAGTGCTCTGTGCAATGCTGCTTCATTATCAGGACAATTTTAAAAGAGAATGCATTAAGACAAAGAACAATATCACAATACTTTGTTTCCTAAGTGGCAAGCTGTTTTTTTCACAATACCGAGTTAAGAAAACCTACCTTGTGAAACAACTGATACAGTAAGCCAAGTTTATAGGCTGCCAACACAAGCCCAACCAACGCAAAGCCCACAGAGCACCCAAGAACAGTGCCAATGGGACCAAACGAGTCCATCTCAAGATACGGAATAAAAGCTTTCTGTGTAAACTAAATGTAATAACTCAAACCTACTCTAACTGGTCTAATTCAGCAGCTCACTGGTTCAGGCTAGGCTACCGCTTAGACTGTGAAAGCTGCACATACAACTTCTACACGCCCATGTCGAAAGTCGTAATTTTACGGGGTACTTCACTGGGAAGTTAAGTCATGTAAAGCTGTAGTCGAGAGGCTGTGAAGAAGACGTGTTCGACTCTTCTTCAACTTGAAATGACCGTTAAATGCACCTATCTTGACTACCGTTTCCGCAATTGCCGCACCAACAAGAATTGCAGGACACCAGCAGCGCAGACGTTATACATTTGTGTCAAAGTAATGAGAATCGAACAGTTCACTTCCGTTAGCAATATTCAAAATAAAGCGTCGCTGACGAACCATTTGCAACGTTTTATAAAGTATCAAAGTGAAAATGAAGAATACATTCATTGATGAATCTGCTGTAAATAAACGGAAGATTTATTTTTTTCAAAACGTCCTTTTCACACATATAAGCATATGAATGAAAAAAATAAAAAAGAATGACTCATTCACAAAACATATAGGCTATCCTACCAGGCACTTGCTAGAGAATGGGGGCTTGAATAGCTGGTGTCAAGTCAGACAGAAACACACCTCTGAAAAGCCCTGGGTTTGCCATATTTATGGAATCAGAAATGTATTTATACGGCTGTCACGAATTCACATTGGTGTTCGGCTCGGTTTGTTTGATGCCTTTATTTTGAAAGCAAATCGCACAACTTCCGGTCATAGTCTGACTATTTCTGTCAAACTTGACGCAGTTGTTTGGCAGTAACGCCTTTGTGAATAGGAAAGATTCGCTTCCGCAAAAGACAAGCCATACATCCAATGAGAAGCTTGTGTGGGCGTGTCATGCTGTCACGGGTCCGAAGCTCGCAATCCTTATCACAATAAAGGTCATACTAAACTTGGAAAAGAAATCAGTTTGCAAAACAGAAGATGTAGCAACATTTTTATTCTGTGAAGGCAAAAGACACCAGACTTGAAATAGAATCAGTAGCAAAGCGGAATTCATTACACCCAACCTTTGAAGACCTTTAGACTTCTAAAATACATTTTATTGCACCGCTATACAATAGTATTCACAAATGCAATGGTTAATAAATTAATGACTTTAAATGAAGGACTCTTTATTAACATTTTAAATCTAATGCTCTCACATACAGCCAATGTCAATAAAATGCTTCTGTGCACGCGCATGTGTGTGCATCATTGTATTTTATTGCATTGTACCTTTACAGCAGGGTGCAAAAGGGAAGTTTGTAAACATCAGTTGTCTTCCCATGATCAGGATTTTCAGCAAATAGTATTTTCTCATCTGATCTGTGTTCCTCAAAAACAATGATCTGAAAGAGAAGCACATGACATAAAACAACAAGAGGTGTAACAAACCCAATTGATCACAAGGGATCTAGAAACAAAGAACAGAAGGCATAGGCATTATTAGTCTCTAATATGTCAGAAACTTGACAGGTATACCTGATTCTCTCCACTTCTGAGCCAAGGTCCTGGGAGGTAAAGGAATAACTGGGGACCGATGAACCAGTGGCGTCCCACATTCTGCCCGTTGATAAAGACGACTCCCTTACCCCAACCCTGTGGATGGATTCACAGATATATGAGCAATAAAGTGACAATGTGGAAAGTCTATTTTCTCTATCATTTTGATTGGGAGTACATTAAGTAATGTAATGGAGTAGCAATGCCACTAAAGCAATGAAAAATGTGAGGACAGTATTGGATCTGAACTGGAACTGATGCAAACAACAATGGTACATTAAAAATGAGTAAAATGAGTAAGTAAAAACGAGAAGTCATCAGGCACCAGAATGTATGAAAAGGCATCAAAACGCTTGAAATATCAAATTTTCTACTAGATTTTGGTCAAAACCAGAGAAAATCAATTAAGTAAGGTTTCTGTTTAGAAGCAAATGGGACACCAAAATGAATATACTAATAAAAACTGCTTCTATTCAACATGCAAAGTGATCAAAGAGAGCACTATTTTAGAATTATTTGGATTATAAGTATTATAACTATTCAAACCAATAACAGGACACCCCACTTCCCCCCAGAAGCTGGTCGGCTGCTACTCACGGGGAGTCTGATGAAGGTGTCTCTGGGAGGGTCCTCCACATACAGCCTGGCTTGGAAAAACCCTGGGAAGGAGGGCTTGTAACCAGTCTTCCACTGGCCTGAACTTAATCTGAAACAGGACAGGAGAAGATTCTATTGAAACACAAATTCATGTTCATGTTAAACTAAAATAAGTCTGGCACCCGTGAAGAGAACACTCTAGAGGAGCTCGTCTACTTCTACGTCAATTAGTGATTTCCTACGTTTTCCAGAATTACTTTCAACAACCCTCGGCGAAGGGATGTGAACTTGTATCGTGTTTTCAATCAAAGGTGGGCATGCGGGCATATGAATAAAGCTAGCTAGTCAACTTGATAGTCAATATTGGGATGTGTCTTTAATCGCCGCCATGCCCCTTAAAACACAACATGTGTTGTGGCTGCGTTGCATTATGGACTATTGAGGCTACTGCCAGTGGAGACGTTTGGTTTCCCTGCCTCGCCTTTGTTGGATTTTGTGGGATTTGAGTCTAGAAAGAAGGGACACCAAAATCTTCTACTGTTGATGTTTTCTATCAAAGTCCACTGTATCTGTGCTATCTCAATGTGATGTGACGTCGTCTACGTTTGGCCAGTTGTTTCAGGGTGGATTTTTCATTTAACTGATAAGATAAGATAGACTTTATTAATCCTGCCGTGGGGAAATTCACATGTTATGGCAGCTCACAATAGAAAACAGAATAGAATAGACAATATAGTGCAAAAAACAAGTGTGATAAGAGGAACTGTCTAGTTCTCTGGCCATGATAAGTCAGATGTGAACAACAGAAAAGTTGAAATGGATGTAACCAACCTCTTCATAAAGCTCGGCTTCATATCTAAACTGTAGATGATGAAGCCTCTCAGAGGGGCATGATTCAACAAAACATCTCCCACAACACCTGTAACACAACGTGAGACAACAGAGATGCTAGCAGACCTGGGTCAAACAGAATTCACAGATCTTTATTTGATGGTTTGCTCTACCATGCTCGGGTGCGACATGGTTTGCCACGCAACATACTAAAGAGTGTTAGAAAGTTTACACGGTCGCAGTTATTATCCGAGCTGTCCCGATACAGTAAACCCCACGCCCCTGCCACGCGAAGCAGGTTGAAATGAAAGCTGCGATTCAGGTCTGGAAACCTGTTCTGAAGTTGCATGCATAACCGATCCAGAGCACGGTTTAGGTAAGGTGAGTTTATTTAGCACCTTTCATACATAAGGCAGTTCAAAGTGCTTTACGTGAGGCATTAAAAGACATTTAAAACAAGGACATTTAGAAAAACATTTTAGAAACCGTGCAAAAGGAATAAAAGTCGTAATGCAAGGTTAGAGTTCAGCAGAAAGCGGTGGTGAACAGAAACGTTTTTAGTCTGGATTTAAAAGTAGTTAATGTGGGAGCAAGTCTCAGTTGTTCTGGAAGTTTGTTCCATCTATTTGTTGCACAGTATTTAAACGCTGCTTCACCCGGTTTGGTTTTGACTCTGGGAACAGTTAGCAGACCTGTCCCAGTTGACCTGAGGGGTCTGGAGGGTTCATAAATTTTAGTCCATTTGAGTCCATTTTCAGATCCCTGAACGTGTGTAAAAGCAATAAAACAAAGCACAGCACGTCACACCGGTGTCTGAAGCGAGAATACCTTTGCGCTGTTCATCCAGGGCTTTCCCATAATTCACTCTTCCGCAGTTCTCCACCAGTAAACTCAGAGTTCGTTCTCCCTTCGGCGTTCAAATGCATAAAACATAAGAGTGTTATTGGCCAATAAAACAGAAGTGTCTGATGACCTCGAGATAATCCTGCTTGCTTACACGAGCCACGGGGACGTGTTTTCCTTTACAAACAAACGCAAAAGGCGCCAAATACATCAATCTTTATTTAAAGCAGTGAGACTGAAAACACTCAGATCTGGTATCCTGGTGATAAACACAACTATGAGTATAATTCAGGAGACTCTGTAAGGTGGTGTTAGATTTGATGCCTTCTAGGTGCTGAGAGAGAGAGAAGAAAACGAGCACGGTACCTTCCCATCAGGCAGTGCGAGCTCCTGAGTCTTGTAGTCCAAAGTGCCCACCGACTGTCTGTCCACAAAAACCTAGAGAACATTAGTAAAAAATCACAATTTAATCAACAATTTAATTCAGGGGATGAAAATAAAGCATTTATTATATATTTACTTTATATGTATACCAGCCTGTATATATGTGTGTGTGTGTGTGTGTGTGTGTGTGTGTGTGTGTGTCTGTCTGTCCTCACCAGTGCTCTGTCTCTGATGTTGTTCCTGGAGCTGAGCGTTCCTCCCCGGGTGATGGTGGTCTCGTACAGCGTGTAGCCGTACGACTGACCGCTGTTGTTGTTGACGGGGAGACTCTCCATGGTCACTGGCCTCTCTGACCTATAAGGCTGGATCAATACCGAGAATCAGTAAACAGTAAACCACCAGAGCAGGAAGACCGGAGGAAACCATACTAAAAAATGTCTGCCAAAAAGCATCCACCAAATAGTGTATCAGGGATAAAACAAGTCTTTTATTTTGTAATTTTCTATACCTATGTGTTGGTTTTCTGTAACAAACCATCACGCCAGACCGGTGCTTTGTCTCACTACCTTGTCGCTGAGGTGCAGGCTGTCCCAGAGCGACAGGTGCTGCTGGATGACAACAGGCCTGTACGCTCTCCTTTCCTGAGGAGAGGGCACTTCAGGAAGAGGCTCAGCTGAGACACGAGGAGGAGGAGAAAAAGATTAAGGTAATACCAATCACGCTGGTGTTTCAGCATTACAAGTATTTTGTTAACCAATGACGTACAGCCGCCCAGACTCAACGCTTCATGCTCTCTGTAATGGGAGTCATCAAACGGATTTCTAGGTGGTTCACGAGTCTCTCTCCAACAAAATCAATATTACATCTGCATTCTGCTGAGAGACGACGCTCATATCACTGCACACGGACGCTGAAAGAGTCCTTACAGTGGTACTGGCTGAATAAATTCCTCAAGAGATGATATTTTGGAGTGCAGTCCCCAGCCTCTGATAATGGAGCATCATAATCTGCAACAAAAACACAAACTGACTTGAAAAAAGGATTGATTTTTGTATTTTTTCATTATTTGACCTCTATTTAACAAGGCAGGCTGCTTGAACGAATTCACAACAATAGCCCGGCAAGAAGAAATTCACTTCTTGAGGGACAAATGACGGGGACAAGAGATGATAGTTTAGTTATCAGTGTATAAAAGGGCTTAAAATCATCATGGGATCTGAGACTTACTGTATTTCCATCACGGTGCTTAATCTTTAGGCTGGTGATTCCTACCTACCATAACTGGTGACCTGAGGTTTGTAGGTGCCAAAGTCCATCGCTCCATTCATGAAGCCAAAGCTGGTCCCACCGTGGAACATGTACAGATTGATGGAGACGCCTCGCTCCAGGAGCTCTGACACGACAGCTAGCATGTCTGGTGCGTGGGGTGGCGGGTGATATAGTAAGTGAGCGATATAATGATAGAGTGAGTAAAACAGTAATGCAGTCCATTATAGCAGTGTGGCAGCAGTGAGTGAGAATGGCTGTTATGTGTGTGTGGCAGCCCAAAGGTTGGAGAAGAGGATTTAATAGTCAGTTAGACCGACTGGAAAGACCCCGGGGCAGGAAGTGAATGAGTAATGCTCTTCTCTGCCCCGATGCGTGAACGTGCATAACTGTCTGAATATCACGCAGGGCCGAAACGACCTTGTGCTCCATGGTTAAATAAAAGGTTTAAAAAGTGTGTGTGTGTGTGTGTGTGTCCATACCCGCAGCTTGAAAAACATGGTGATGCTCTCCCCAGACGTCAAACCACCCCGACCAATACTCCATCACCATTAGAGGTTTCTGGGGCTGGACAGAAACACAACACATGGCTAACTAATGCACGTTTTACTGTCTACTGTCGTTCGCTACTCACGACGTTTGCAGCAGCGGAATTAACACGCGCGAGTGTCAGACTGCCGCGGCCGCCAATTATCACCTACCTGCATGTCGGCTAAGTACTGTATGGCCCCGAAAGACAGTCTCTGAAGGTTTACTGTTTGGAGAACTAAAAAGGAGGGAGATGTGAGATGTGAGGAACGATGCGGAAGAATGGTAAAGTACACGATGCACAGCAAATCGATTCAAGTGAGATGAGATCCTGAGGAGATGCAGTAAGTGAGGAAAGATTATTAAAGACATATATGAAAGGGTTCGTTCCCAAACACAATATATCCATAGAAGAAGCTTTTAAAATATACAGAATTCCACCCCCAAAAATAATATGTGGAAGGAAAAAATAACAGAAAATGGCCACTAATTAAATTTTTTTTCATTATCAGTTTTACTTTCATCTCAGCAATCACTGTTCATAATTTCTATCAGTTTTTCCAACTAGCGGGTGTACTCGTGTCTTCGTTACCTCCCTCTACCCCCCCGCATCGCAAGCCCTCCCAGTTATCTGAAGTCAGCAGGAGCTCATTGATCCCTCTGGACTGGAGACACTGCAGAAAAAAGGACGAGAGAGAGAGAGAGAGGGTGTGGTGGTGGTAGGGGGGGTGGCACTGAGACTGTGAAAACTCTTGATGGTGTATTCAGTACCTCAAATTAGACAGATTTACGACATTCTAATCCAAGCTGTACGAATCTTTTAAGCAAAGTTACAAATTACTGACTTGACTGTTACACGTGAAGGCAACGCCGAATTTACCGTGTAACTGTAAAATATAAACGTTGCAGTTATGATACATGAAAAATGTAAAAATAAAACTCACGTTTTTTATAAACGGCATGTATTTCTCATCCTTGGCATATGATCCGTACTCGTTTTCCACTTGAACTGCGATGACAGGGCCTCCTGCTTCAAACTTCAAAACAGCAAACATGGAGGGAAAAGGATGCAGCTACTCAGTGGGTGCACTTATCAACATCACTCATGATGACTGTTGTTGAAGCGGCCCTCTATTATGCTTTCTGGAAATTGATGGCATATTATTGGAAGATTGCTGGACAAATCACCGGCTTAGCCTTACCGTTAGAGACCACGCCGACTTACCATCAGAGGTTTGATAAGTGAGACGAGCTTGTCAAAGTATAAGTTAACAGCATCTACAAATCCAGGATACGTCGTCCTCAACTGCATGTTTTTATCTCGTAACAACCAACTGAAATGAAACAGAGAATGAGTTGAGCGGCACACCGCTGCCATATGGGCGGGATGGTATACAGTAATGGACAGATGGTTACCTAGGCAACCCACCCAAGTCCCACTCAGCGCAGATGTAGGGTCCAGGGCGCAGAACCACCCAGAGACCCAACTCTGCTGCTAAACCGACATAGGCCCTGAGAAACACAGAGACACTTTCTGTTTTAATATCGTACATGACAACGGTGACGTCTAGTAATTGCGCGACAAGAGGAACACGGAGGCCTTACTTGAGGTCCAACTGATCCTGGAAGTTGAACACCCCTCTCTCAGGCTCATGCAGGTTCCACGGCACATACCTGAAAGAGGAACGCAACCATGTGATTCTTTGTACTGAAACAACAATACACTCCTGCGGTTCATAACATTGTGTGCTCGTGCCCTTTTGTGAAGCACTTGATGACAAACTTTGTTTTTCGCACTAGGGTGTAAATGCATTTGATCGTTGATTAGTAAAGCAGCGGGGCGACTCCAGTGTTCAGTCCAGCGATTCCAGGTACAGTCAGCCGGCCATGAGGCGGAGTGAGAAGCTTACGTTGTGAGAGTATTGAGGCCACAGGCCCTCATCTTCAGCAGCCGGTCCTCCCAGTAGGCTCTGGGGACGCGGAAGTAATGGATGGAGCCTCCCAGGATGCGGAAGGGCTCTCCCTCCAGGGTGAACTGGGAGGAGTTGGCCCTCAGACCCTCCACGCGGCTCATTCTCCTCACTTCAGGGAGGGAAAAAAGTGGTTAGGGAACAAATATTTGATGTACGGTCACGCGATATTATATAGCTTTCTGTGGATGGAGCAGACAAGTTTTATGACAAGGGTTTATGTTTATGTACGAATCTCGACATGACTTCACATTGTTTGTTTGTCCAGTTATCCATGGGAATAAGAAAAATTCACCACCAAACAACAAACCCAGAATTAAAAGGTAGCTATTAATTTTTTTCCAGTTTTTTAAGGTGGATTTTCCCTTGATAAAATCCCTGACAATTTGCAATTAATTTAAGTAATTCCTTTGAGTTAATTACACTGAAATTCTGAGATGATTGAAATGTGACTACAATCATACATCTACTGTACAAACACATAAAGCTTGCACCAAATCAAATCAACCACCCGATAAAAGTACAATCAAAGAAAGCCTTACCAAGTGTCAATGTGAAAGTCCCGAACTGTCACAGAAACAAAATGCAGCATCTGTACTGTCAACAATTCTTTGAGGCTGGGTTTGCCGGGGAGCAATTGAGGAGATGACAGTGCTGAGAGGCCTCAAACCCTGTGGATAAGGGAAACTATTGTTGTTTCTGAACAAAAATATAATAGTGCTCTCTGTGACTGTCTGACTGTGTGTTTGACACAGAGGGAGGGAGAGAAAGCGAGGGAGAATAGAGAGAGCTATGTTGGCATTTGTGTAGTTTGAGGCTATAGTCAATCTATGCCCCCTAGTGGATATACGTGCAATTACAGTTTATGTAGCAATGACCGTAATTCACCAGTAAATTCGCTAAAATCTGATATTTTTTACACACCCTCGTCCCCTTTGCTATCGACAACAGCTATTTGGGAAATAATAAATAGTTCTTCAGAAAAACACTCCTACTCTGGACATTACACGCTTTGTAATTTGCTTTTTTGAACAGCAGAGACGCGTACAGGAGGGGCTGTCAATCATACTTCCACCGTCATATGGTCGCTGACCAGGGAAAGCTCATCGATGGTTGTGGTTCGCCTGTCGCTAAAGCAAAGATATGCGCTCCTGTTGTGTTTTACCATCGCCGGAATCGTCGGCTATCAAATGACAAGGTAAGGGCAAACACATTTATAAGACTGAACAAAGTTAGTCAGATTCTCCAACTCCTGGCCAATACGTTGACTCCAGGGTGAACTCAGTCCCGCCCACCGGAAACGTAAACTGTTTTTGGAGAGTTTTTGTTTCTTCTCTGCTATTAGCTTTGCCTGGTAAGATTATTATTCTCTCAGTTAACTATAGCTTCCATTTGCAAAACATATCCTAAGATAAACTTAAGAAAACGCAGAAACTCTGACACCAACAAACTATTCAGATATCCACCTATCTGACATGTAGCTCACTAAGTTACAGGTTACACAGGTTACACGTATGCAGTGTTTATGTCACCAGACCACCGTCTAGTCTATGTTGAGGAGAGTTAAGTTAGGTTTCAACTCACTATGTAAGTCTTAATACTTCATTGTTTAGGAGTTGGTGTCAGTGGCTATCAGTACTCTACCCTTCTGTGTGTGTGTGTGTGTGTGTGTGTGTGTGTGTGTGTGTGTGTGTGTGTGTGTGTGTTTTAATGAACTACTTAAGAGCTCTGTACCACTATTAAATTATTTGTTGTCATTATGAAATGCCTTCGGGACACTGAATAACCTTAATTAAACCTGACTGAGAACGCATTTTATTTATAGCGATGGCCCGGGGAAGTAGTGTCAAAGTGGAGGAAGGTTGCGTACAGAACAATATTAACACCTAGGAGCTGACCACCGAGTGGCGTCACTGGAACAAATGGGTTTAAGTGCTCTAATCAAGGGCACCTCCACTTGCAAGCTTACTCCTCGTTACAGAAATGAGTTTCTACAAAAAAACCAGCATATCTTTTTCACTCGTCAACTGTTGTTTGCCCTCCAGGCGTCCCCCTGAAGTGAGGAGAATGAGCCACGGGGAGGGTCTGAGGGCCAACTCCTCCCAGTTCACCCTGGAGGGAGAGCCCTTCCGCATCCTGGGAGGCTCCATCCATTACTTCCGCGTCCCCAGAGCCTACTGGGAGGACCGGCTGCTGAAGATGAGGGCCTGTGGCCTCAATACTCTCACAACGTAGGCCTGGAATCACTGGACTGAACACTGGAGTCGCACCGCTGCTTTACTAGAGAACATTAGACACAGATCAGATACAATCAAAGTCAACAACATTCATTTAGAGTTCTTCATAAATAACAAAGTGCTTTTTGGAAAAAGGACTTAAATAATTCAGTTTAATACAAGAAACAAACAAATCCCAATCTTGTGAACCACAGAGTCGTGTTGTTGTTTTAATACTAAGAGCAAGCAAAGAATCACATGGTTGCTTCCTCTTTCAGGTATGTGCCGTGGAACCTGCACGAGCCTGAGAGAGGGGCGTTCAACTTCCAGGATCAGTTGGATTTAGAGTAAGGATCGATGCCAGGCTTGAGTCTGTTTTCCCACAGGTGGCACTGTTGCACTGCCAAAGGTCTTCGCTTCCATTAATTTCATACTGCCCATAAGGTCTGTTGAGTTTTCTGTAAAGAAATAGTTTTGACTAATTTTTGTACTATCAGTGAAATCAGTGTGTCATTACTTTTGATTTATAGATTCTGGAGGCATTGGTCGGTTACGCTGTTGTGCCTGCCTGGTCTGGAGCCAAAGTCACATTCAGTTCAGCCAACGCAGGAAGCAGATTTTCTTAAACGATCTTAAAATGTTCATACGATATCTCAAATGAAGAATTTGAGGATGCATGATACATAATTTACCACTGAATATCTGTTTCGCCCGACATTTTGAACCCACTGAATTGAAAATGAATTGACCCCAACCTTTTACCTGCCTTTTTACATATTCTCTGTCCATCTCTTTAGAGGATACCTCCGCCTGGCAGCCAGCTTAGGTCTCTGGGTGATCCTGCGTCCCGGGCCCTACATCTGCGCCGAGTGGGATCTAGGGGGTCTGCCCAGGTAAAAACGCACAACTGTTGGATGTTTATTTGAACCTCGATAGTTTGTTTTTCCGCGACTTTCCTCCACAAACAAGCCAATCGGTCAATCAGCTGACGCCTGCTTTACCATCACGGTGGATTTGTTACAGTAATAAACACCACGGTGCTTGGCTAAACCCTGAAATTAAGAAGAAGAAATTAAAAATGGATTATGTTTAGTCAGGTGATCTGTGCAGTCGGCACCCAAAGGATTCTCCATCATTCAGTTATAAAATATACAGTCAATTTGTGTTGGTGTGATTGGTGCACATACTAACATACCTTGTACAAAGACAACAGAGACTGTCATACAGATGATATCACTCCAAACATCCTTCTAACAGTTATTACTCAAAGATCACAACCACTGATGGTGTGTCAGACTCTTAGAGATTCATTAGAGGGAAAGATAACCATCTGGCAGGCACATCTCCCTTTAAAAGGATAAATTCACACTTCAATTTAGGTCTGTAACCAAAATAGATGCAGACAGATAAAGGTGACAGATAGGTGTTTGGAGGGGAAACACAAATCTGGAAGTGGTTATTTTTGGAGTAGTTTTTGCCTTCAGGGAATCTGAGGTTATTATTTGATTGTATTTGATTGTATTTGATCAGTGTGTTTCTTGGGGCGGTAAGCGTGACTTCCACTGCAACCGCATCTTGTGATAGTCATGCTTTTTTTTTTTTGCCGGCGTGATTTCTCTTTGATAGCACCTATAAGCTAATGAACTCGCAGCACTTTGAACAACATCTGCGTGATATGTTCATCGGAAATGCGTTTTACTTACCGTGGTTTCTTTTCAGTTGGCTCCTGCGTGACCCAAACATGAAGTTGAGAACAACCTACCCGGGCTTCACCGAGGCAGTGAGCTCCTTCTTTAATCAACTCATTGCGAGAGTTGTTCCACACCAGGTAGTTTCAATTTCAGCGCAGTCTAAAATTGTAAATGCGATAGTGCTCCCAGGGAAGCATATTCGTTCATTTACCGGTCTATGTAACTTCATGATGAATGTCAATAACCTTGCTAGCCGAAATATTTTCTTACTGGAAAAGACATACTAGAAAATGATTAAAGACTCCATGAAATGAAAATGAGTTTTGAGTGATGCATAAGGTATTCCATGAAAATGACAGAGGTCGAAGAATTCATTCATTAAATTCAATTCATTCAAAAAAAAATTGCCCACAAGGCTATAAGCTCCAAACAGACCAATCACTTTGCTTTTCTGGGGGCTTGTTTTCAAGGTGACATGCATACAGATGTGTGATAATCCATCTTTACCACATATAAGCACGATGCTGGTGATTTAAAACGAAAGGCAGCGTGATCCCAATAGGTTACAACTGCTATGGTGGTAAAAATGACAACAATATTTCATCAACGCTGCTTCGCTTTTTTTTTTTTTTTTGTTACCGCCTCCTCAAACGCCGTGTGATACATTGTTGTTGTTGAGCATGTGGTTCGCATTGTCACCAATACGATGCGCTCTTCTTTCATCTCGTGTACATTTCCTTTTTTTGTTTATCAGAGCCATCCATCAACCGAGCTCTGATTTCCATTCCGTGGTGTCTTTTAAAAGTCAGCTGTATTGCAGGTACAGTGATGAAGTGCTGGTGCCAAACCCTAATATGTGTCCTCTATTCACTGGCTGATGTATGCAGTACTCCAAGGGTGGGCCGGTTATAGCAGTTCAAGTGGAGAATGAATATGGCTCTTACGCTAAAGACACCGACTACATGCCTTTCATCAAGCAGGTACACGCGCACTTTCTTATCCTTGCCTCGCTCACTCTCCCTTTCACTGTCTTACTCTCTTTCAAAACATTCAACAGCAATTTTCATTTCAGAGAGCACGTCCACTGTTTTGTTTAGCTGCATCCATAATCCTCCCCTCTCTCTCTTTCTCTCTCTCTCTCTCTCTCTCTCTCTCTCTCCAGGCGTTATTGTCTAGGGGCATCACAGAGCTGCTGCTGACCTCAGACAACCAGGACGGACTCAAGCTTGGAGGAGTGAAAGGAGGTATTGTCTGACAGGCTAACAGACAGATGTATGTGGCGGGCACGCACACACACACACACACACACACACACACACACACACACACACAGACACGCGCACACACACAGAGCAACCCTGAGTCCTGCTCTGGGTGGTTGGTGCCCAGTGTTCTCGCACAAGGGCACGAGGTCTGAGTCGAGGGTGACCCAGTGTCAGGCAGCTGCAGTTCAGAACCACAGGATTTGTTATAATACCAGAGAGTGGCGCCATTTTGGTGCCAGAAGGAACGCTAGTAGAAAGATGATTTTATAGGACCATGCTCAAATGGTTCTACATAAACCTCTCTCATTGGTCGAAAGTGTCTTCAAACCATGCTGATTATTCCCACAAAGCATGGTTAGCCATGTTTTACGGTTGCTACTAACTCCTGTGGCAACAAGGTGCACTGCATATACATTGTTAACTGTTCTAAAAAATATACAGTGGTGGCCAAAATTATTAGAACACTTGGCATACATTTAAGAGGTTTCAGTTGTTTTTGTTCAATTGGCCATTAAAATACCCATAAAACGAATGAAATATATACAAAGTCATCATTATGCTCTATAAACCATAGAATAGAGCCATCATGAGGAGATTTACCGTCATTTTCCTTACAAAAAACAAGCTAGGCCTATTTCACTGTCAATGTCACACAATCATGTTCCTTCACAGAAGAAGCCAAATTACTTGTGTAATCATTGTCAGGTGTGATGGTGGTTAAATTGATGGTGATCAAGAGTCTTAGGACACAGCTGTGTGATTCTTTTGAATTGCTGCAAAAGGTGGACATACCAAATATTAAAGTTAAAAGTGGATAAAAACAGTAGGACTCACTTCATCTGATATTTGTTGTGCTCAGAGCAACCATCTGCATGTTTCATGAACATTATGAAATGAAATCATGTTTTGGAGGCAAGAAAAGGTCAATATTTTCAGATCTGTCAGGTGTTCTAACAATTTTGGCCACCACTGTATAATAACCTTTAGGATGTTTATAATAAATAAGAGAACATTAGAACTAATACTTCATTCAGGAGAGACTAAGTTTGCAAGTTGAAATACAGCTTTTATTAGTCAATGAAAAGAAACAAAATGAGCATTGGCAGTGGCTCCAAGTGCATAAAAGTGTCCTTCCTGCTCCTTCATTTGGGGAGAATGAAGACCCCACTGGTGACCAACTGGAGCCTGGCACTGGCGGTGGAGCGCAGTAAAACGATACAGCACTGAAATGACTAGCACAGAGATGGAGCTGCGGGATGCGGCAGTTTGTGATTGGTTTCCCAAGAGGGTGGGAAAGAAGCTGTGTCCTTGCTATATGCGAAGACCAATGGATGTGAGACTACCTAACAATAATGAGAGGAGATACATGGCAGGTAGTCTTCCTGATTGAACTTGCACTAAGCCGCGTGAAAGTTATATTTATGTTGGATTTAACAACTTTACTAAGAGGGAAGACATGATGATATGACATGAACAAATCTGCGTTCTAAAACGCCGTAGTATCTTTGCTCGTGTGTAATACATGACATTATACTACCTGTTCTGTCTCAAGCACTAGAAACCATCAACTTTCAGAAATTGAACCCGGATGGCATCAAGTATCTGGATGGAATACAAGTGAGTCTCATTTTATTTATTTTTTGTGCCACTGCTTAAATGGTTGGCTACTCATTTATCATCGTTGTTAGCAGCTTAAGAGTTAAGCATCACACAAAGCATCAATTGCTACGATACACTACATATTATTAGAAGGTCATCCTCTTTCCAAGAAGTAGATTGACCAGGTATATCCAGGTGGAAGTTGTGACTCCTAACTGAATTCACCTATTAAAACTACTTCAGTTATGAAGTGGAGATGGAGATGAAGGGAGGATATTTAATCCTTTAGACAACTGGTGCATGGGTTGTGCAAAAGGGTGTGCAACTGTATTAGGAAGATGTTAAAACAATGTTGTACTAGCAGGTCATTCAGGCATATTTTGGTTCAATTGAAGTGATTCTCTACGCTTACCAAAGTGGTTGCAATACCAAACAAATAATTTTCCTTCCCCTAGCCTCACAAGCCGAAGATGGTGATGGAATATTGGTCTGGCTGGTTCGACCTCTGGGGGGACCTTCACCATGTGTTCACCGCCGAGGGTAAGACGGGCTCTGCTTCTGCGCTTTAGCTCCAGACGGTAAGAGTCACCGTTCAGACGGGGGTAGACGGCTTTTTCTTCTGAGAGGAAAACAGGATTCCCGATGACATATAAGACACGCGTGACGAGGGTAAGACGTGATCTCGGCTGGCAGGCTCGCCGCTTGAGGGTGGCGCAGTTCTCTCTCTGAGAGATCTCTGGAGGTAAGACGGACCCTCTTGTCTTGAGGGTAAGAGTCTCTGTGCCGAGGGCGAGACAGACTTGAGACGAGCGAGACGGGCTGAGCCGAAACTCGGTGCTGAAGGGGGTTAGTAAATAACAGCGTGATTCCTCCACACACGGCATGGCGCATCTGGTCGTTTCTTCCTTGTTTCAGGCCTTTGTCAGGGATTTATACGCTTTTCATGCATGGTAGGTTGCGAGTAAAGCATCACCAACCAAAGTCTGTGCTCTCATCCTCTTAACTTTGTATCTGGTTCCCATATTTGATGTTCAGATTTCAAATTGTGATTTTGACTGTGTGCACTGAACTTCAGTTTCAGGTTTTAGGTGTTTTTAGGTCTTTGTAGTAGATATTCATGGGGATAGATTTCTTCACACTCCCACTTCCCCTGCATCCATATGCACTTACATGTTTCTGCTGCAGCAATACTCCTGCACCTGGCTGTGTTAAATTACGTTTGGGGGAATTGGAGCATAATATTGTTTTGTTTATTTGCAGCCTGCAGCACAGCAGATATCTCTGTGTGCAAAAATATGTGAACTCCTTCAATCAGTAACTTGGCTTGATGACTTGGCAAAGCGATGACTTGGAGTAAACGTCTCCTAGAGCGACTGGTCAGTCTCTTCATCTTCCTGGAGGGGTTTTGTCCCACTCCTCCTTACCGAACTCGACCAACCCAGTGAGGTTTGAGGTCTCACGTGAACAGACGCTTCAGGTCCTGACAGCATCTCAGTTGGATTTAGGTCAGGACTTTGACTTGGCCAATCCAAAACGCTGAACTTCTTCTTCCTTTCACCTGCATGGTAACACCAAACTGACCAGGTTTCTCACCTGGATTTATGGGAGTGCCACACAAACTCCTCTCCAAACATCTGATCTTTGACGAGTTCACTTCATACCCAGTTACCTACTTGATTTAACTAATACAAGGAGGAGGTTCACTTATTTTTGCACCTACAATAATTCCCTTTAAACTATTAATATTACTATGTGCACGATTCCTCTTTAAAACATATGAAATGACTAAATATGATTATTTTGTTTGGACATTTCACTTATGTGGTACATATATATGCGAAGGTGAACTCACAGGCTGGACCGAGTGAGCATCATTAGGGTAGCAGCATGTTTCTAATGACACAGGCCCTCCCAGTGAGGAGCTCCACAGTACAATATCTGCAAAAGAGCCAGTGGATAACTCATATATCCCACATACCATCTGTGCAGCATGGGCCGACACTGCCAAGTGTAGGATATTTTTGGCTGAGTGAACATTTATGAGGTGACATTCATGATTTCACATTTTGCAGATGTAAAAATGACAGCCTGGTATAATCATCCTGAATGTTCTTTGGAAATTATTTGGCGCTCACAATGCAGAGGCCTCCGGCATCCTCTTTACTCTTGTCATTCCCGGTAGCCGTCCACAATCTTAAAACGATAAATAAATACAAATAAATGGAAAGGCAGTCGTGCTTCCTTATGCGTGTTCTCCTCGGCGGCAAAAGGGAAGAAGAAGAAGAAGAAGAAGAAGAGGGACACAGAGGCAGAGAGGGATCACTGTGCAGAAAGTGTCACAGCCATGAAATGAACGCTGGAATACTCGGGGGGCGGATTCGTGACGGCTCACCGCTCTAAGACTGCGCCACACCAAGCAGTCGGTCACAGCGAGCGCCACCAACGAGGAGCTCATCAGGGCCAGCTCTGTCGCTCACTTGTTATTCACCATAGCTCCTGCCCTTGTTTCAAATCATTAAAGTCAGTGCAACTTGAGTACTAAAGTCCAATTTGAATGCTTAAGTACTCTGCTGCGCCGTGCTCCCCGGGGTGAAGTTTGCCCTGTAATGAATTACAGTAACCTGTAATATGGTGTGTGGCAGAGGTCAATCCATATTTCAATTGAAGCAGAATTGAGAGCAATGGCATTATTCAAACAATGTATCTGGCTTGTTGAGGCTAAAGCCAAATGGATTCATGTTTAAATTTGTACTCATGGGTCTTCTGTTCAGCCTTGTAGTTGTTATTCTCTGCTTTACTCAGTGGTCTCATCACAGCTATGTTGTATACTTTATGTAATTTTTTTTATTTCTCTCATTTCTTTTGACAGACATGTTGGCAGTGGTGACTGAAATCCTTAAATTGGACATGTCACTCAACCTCTACATGTTCCACGGAGGGACAAACTTTGGCTTCATGAATGGGGCGTTTGCCATCGCAACGCCAGCGCCCAAGCCTATGGTAACAAGCTACGGTGTGTGTGTGTGTGTGTGTGTGTGTGTGTACTTATTTAATCTGTGTTGGTTTTGCTCCTCATAGACGAGAAGCAATTTTGAATCTGTTTTTCACAGCACGTTGACCGACATTTTGTGGCCTCGGGATTATAAAGCTCCGTGTAACAGGAGAAAAATGACTTTATGTAGGCTTGGATTCAGAGTTGAATTAAGTCCACGCAACACAAAAAGTGCATGTGGGTATCCAGACCTGTACATGCAGTATTTAGACTTTCAGGCACTCTTTCATATCCCATATCCCACCTAGACATAATCAGTGATATCAGATCAGCGCTTGATAAATACAATACCAGCCAATGTTCTTGGTGCTTTGAAAGATGTGAAGAGAATATTCTGAATGCCAGTAGATGGCACTGTCTCTACTCAACAGCCCCTGACCTTAAGCTGCTTTGCAATTTGAAGACTCGGGGCACGGTGCTGAATTCATTACCTCGTAAAATGCATGGGAAATGTAAATTAAAGATGGTACAATGGGTTTTATATCCTCCTTGAGGGTGCTTAACATTGTAATGACCTCGGTCCTCGGAAAAGAGGAGAATTCTGAAAAATGCTCAGCGGTGGAGACGGCCACCTCTGACCTTCAGCAGTCGTCGCACCGGTGTTTACTTCCCCCGACTGCCTCTTACGCTTTACCGATCAAAAAAAAAAGAAAAAAAAGCTGCATTTTCTGTCAAGATAACCCAAAATGTCTCACGGCCCGCCGCTGTCTCGAGATGTTTGATAGGGGAGCACAGAGAAATCATCTGTCACGGTAAGAGCATTCCTGCCTCTTTTCCCGGGCTCCCGTGCCTGCTGTTCTGATAGCGCATTATCTTTCAGATTACGATGCTCCATTATCCGAGGCTGGGGATTACACCACCAAGTACCATCTTCTGAGGAATTTATTCAGCCACTACAGCAGTGAGTGTTGTCCTGTGAGGGGCCTTGCATCTCTCTCTCTCTCTCTCTCTCTCTCTCTCCCCCTCTCCCTCTCCCTCTCCCCCTACTTTAGTTAAGTCTCCCTGTGGAACCTGTGTTGTGTTGGCCAAAATAGGATAACTGTGCATGTGATTACAAGGATGGATTAGTTATGGGTTTGTGTGTGTCAGTGCATGTGTATGAGACCGAAACCGTCAATTACTGCCCATGACAAAAATTACATGCTCGAAATCCTATCACGTTTATTGCCCAGCCAATCTTCTCTATTTGTAAACCGGGCGTTTTGTGGGTCGGGGATGGAAAGTCGCGAGTGTTTTGTGGCAGCGCTTGGCGGTCAAGGATTGAACAGAGTCATAATTCACCCCACTGTTCTGGTGATTGAAGATAGGTTGAAAGGCAGCACGTGCATGATTCATCCCAATGTTTTGTAGTCTGCTGAACAATGAGCAGTGGCCTGGATACGAGTCTGAGACGGCCTTGTGTTCTACTCAGCGACCACAAACACATGACCTAATTCTCTAATTGCATCAGCTTGATATTGTATTATTGTTTGTCAGTTCATATACATATACTCTTTGCCCTCCTTTATTTTTCATTATTTTTCCATAAGTCTGCATTAATTCCGACTGATCACTCAAATTGCTAACGCCGATGTTTGGCGACAACATGGCTCATGAGTAGCCCTGTTACTAGGAGACAATGTGGCGGCTATTCTTGGTTTTTTTTCTTGTCAGCTAGTATTCATCCTTACCGTCTTACATTTTGTTTGCAGGCAAATATGTAACATTTACAAGGCAAACAATAGTAGAAAGTAGATGCTAATCTTTGGTTCACTGAAGATTGTGTGCTTTGAATGGAAATCTGCTGGAAAGAGACAAATCTGTACCCTGCTAGCATGTCTCTCAGCCCCGCCTCTCCATGTTCTAGTCTGTATTCCAACTCCCCGGTGGGGAAAAATGTAGATACATTGTGGGAAAAATCAGTTTCTCACACCACTAACGTATAGATGTATAGAACTGTATTACACCAGAGAAACACTGACTTGTCAACTAATGTTTCCAATGCACACTCGTCCCCTCCTATTTTGACACATAGTATAATGTACTAAAAGCACTGGCTTGTCATTGCAGAGGGCCATTTAGGAGAAAGGTGTTGGCCATTATCCACAGAGCGCCCCTTAAGTGATCCAGCTGTTACCATTCAGTGGTAAGGAAATGCTGTCAAGCTCCTTTCCAGAGGGACTGCTGGTGTCTCTGAATGCTTTAATACATTTAAAAGCAGTTAGAGGGCATGGGCAACCACTGTTAATAGTTGGAAAGAAAGGCTTTGTGGGGTAGAGCACAAACTGCTACTGTGGAAGTCAAAACCGCTTACTCAAGGAGCCTTAAAAGCAGCTTTTTAAAGGACAGGCTACTTTTAGCATTGGCTTTGACTAATTCACATGCTGGAGAGGATGCTGACTTCTATGCAAAGTGCTTTGAATGAGTCACTCGGGCTGAAAGCAAAGTGTCTTTTTTTGTCTTTTGTGTTGTCATGAATCTGCCCAACCTATCGCCAGATGCAGTAGCAGGATTTACAGTGCAATGAACATTTTCTTCTTGTTCTAAATGCACTAATTGTATTGCGGACCTTTTAAGTTAAATAAATCATCCATCTTCCTCAAGGTCCTGAGACTTACCGTATCTCCTTTCCCCTGACATCCATGTGAGGTTCTCAGGTGAATCCACGTGCTCCACTGTCATTTACCACATATCCCAAACATTGTTTTAAATTGTTTATAGACTCATTAACATGGTTTACCATTTTGAATTACAACCAGCTTTTTTTTTTTTCTCTCTCTCTCTGTCTCTCTTCTCTCCTCTGTTGGATGTGTGCCTGTGGGTCTTTTAATATTTTCTCCCTTTGTGATTTTTAATGGATATGTTTTTTTTTTTTATTTTTAAAAGCAGATTAAAAGTCTCTCTGTCTCTCCCTCCCTTTTTCTTTCCATGCATATCTACATGCCTGTCCTTGTGTCTGTATTTGTATGCATTTAGATATCTTTGTTTTCTATATGTACATATGTCCCGTGTATTTATGTATAATGTATTCCCCAAATAATGTATACTTTGATAATAGAAAGAGACTTTGATCTCAGTCCCCTAAGTAAAGGTTAAATTAAATACAAAGAAAGAAACAAATTGATATGCTGGCTGACAGACCAAACCACCCACCTTATTTTCTCCTCCTTGTGTCACAGCCAAGCCTCTTCCTGAAGTGCCCACTCTTCAGGAAAGGAGAGCGTACCAGCCTGTTGTCATCCAGCAGCACCTGTCGCTCTGGGACAGCCTGCACTTCACCGACAAGGTGAGCTACAGGCAGAGTGTGTCTGTCTTGTGATGTACTACAAAATCCCAGACGCAGATAATAATAACAAACTTAATTTACGTAGCACTGTTCAAATCAGAGTTACAACACTCTTTTACAGGCAATAAAACATATTTTTAAAAAGCCTCATAAATTTAAGAACACTTAAAATGCCACACCTCAATTATAAGATAAGTTGTGATCTATTTGGCTCTATGAAACCAACTACACCTCCCTTGCACTGCTGTTTTGATCAGCTTTTGTTGTTGTTTCTTGGCAATTGCCTTGGGGTGCAGTATAGGTGGCAGACGCAAGGTGATGTCACGTGTATATTAGGCTTGGGTGTGAGGTGGAGAATATATGTATAACGGTTCCTGGTTAGCTGTCAGTGCTTTACACTTTTATCCAGAAGAAAAAAGACTTACATAGAGAAGTCCAGGGAGTCCAAGGAGCCATCATTCATGTCGGTGTGACTTTGGGATCAATAGAAATAGAAACTCAATCGAAAGCTCTCTCCAGAGTTTGACGAGACATCACGCTGTCAGTGCAACTTTGGGATCAGTAGATGTAGGCAATAAAAACCCAGCCAATTAGGAAAAGGGCAGGGGCACAGAAATCCAACTATCTGGGATCATCAGATATAAATGATTCAACATCTCAGTGCAACTTGGCGATCAATCGATATACATGATCACAATGAAGCCTATCAGAAAAGGGGGACTTGAATGGAAGCTCATGAAAAACTAATGTTAATACTTTGGGATCAATAGATATAGATGATGATGAGAAGCAGCACAGTGTTTTTTTTTCAAATTTCTGTCCAATCCTGCCATGGAGGGCAAAGAGTCTGCAGGTTCTCCTTATATATATCCTGATATAGACGATCTCAATGCAACAATACAGACAATCAGGAAAAAGGGAGGGGCTTTAATGTAAAAAACGATCTATAAGAAACTCTCTCCAGAGTCCGACAAGCCATCATCCATGTTCATGTCTTATCTATTTTTTTGGACAGACCAACTGACAATCTTTATTAGCTGCAACCAATAGCTAATAAAGATTGTCAGTTGGTCTGTATTGAGATCCTGAGCACCTTTTTACATCAGATGCCAGGTAAATCTGACCGAATGAAGTGAGCATGATTCAGTGTGTGGGTATTGTTTGTCCTTGCCTGAGGGAGACCCACATCCGACTGAAACATTGCACAAGTAAAGCTTACCGATTGCAAGAATCAGTGCATGGTATTCTTTTTCTTCATTATATAATCCAGCAGATGTGGTGTGCGTTCCCCTATGATACGAACTAAGAACTGCTGAGAATCATTTCCTAATTGCATTTAATAACAACTGAAAATCACAAGGCGAGGTCCGGATGGGGCTGTGGTAGCCTAAAGCGGAGAGAAGCAATAACCAGACCGGCTGGGAAAATCTGGGCGAGGGAATGGGATGAACAACAACTGCTATCGAGGTGCCCTTGAGCAAGGCGCTCACCCCTGAGAGCTTCAGTGAACTGCTCAAGGACCAAGAGTAGAAGACAGTACTTGTACTGTGCGGCTGTATGAATGTTAAGCGGGGAGTTGCGGAAAATGCACGCAAAGGAAAATCTTCCCTGGCTGAAGGGAAGAAGACCTGTCTGGAGGGTGCACTTCCTAGTTCAGCCATTTAGACCATGCTCTTTAGGGCTGTTTGGATTCAAAACAGTTGCTTACAGCATACATTATTCACTCCCCGTCGCAATAATTTGCTTCCCTCCGAGACGACAATTACTTTGCCCCTGACCGGCCAGACACCCTTGTTTTAAAAAAGAGCCTTTTCTCTTCAGCGGCTCCGGAGAGAGTGAGCGGGATGTTGATTTTGATGTGGGATGATGATGGGGGTTTGATATTGTATCTGTGTGTTTGGAGGTAGGTGGTTAATTGTGTGATAGCGGGGATTGTTTATTGTTTGTTGAAGAGTGCATAATGCACCTCCCTAGGGTACCCCAAGGATTGTTGCTGAATAAAAGAATCGCTCTAAATGACAAGAAAGCTTCACTGGGTTTGATGAATCATCAGTTCTGATGAAGCCTGCTTGCGAGAGTGAGGTCGTGCGGCTGGGAGTATACGCTCCCATCTGCATTCAGAGTAGTTTGGAAATCCTGACCGATGAATATGTTACACTCAAACATCAAACCTCGCCGTTTCAATTTGTACTTTTTACCCACGTACATGAACATTTCCGAAAAATATCAATTTCAGCAACATTTAAACGGCTGTTTGTCGAGCAACATTACGCTACATTACATGTTTTAACCAGTGCCGTGGATGATGTCCTCCCTTATTCATTTTCTTGTTAATGTTGCAGCCTTTGAAGTCAGAGAGGCCAGTGAGCATGGAGAATCTCCCCGTCAACAATAACAACGGTCAGTCGTACGGCTACACGCTGTACGAGACCACCATCACCCGGGGAGGAACGCTCAACTCCAAGAACAACGTCAGAGACAGAGCACTGGTGAGGACAGGGAGACGGACACTGACGCAATACATCACACACACACACACACACACACACACACACACACACACACACACACACACACACACACACACACACACACACACACACACACACACACACACATCACGTGTTTGAACTGCTGATACAGTGGACTTGTGGGAACTGGCTAACGTTGCTACCAGTCTCTCTCTATATGCCTGTTAGCATTACGTAGTTATCGCTGGCATAAAGACAAATAAGGCTGTGCTTCACAAAGAAGCCAGGTGTTGAGGTTATTTTATCATCAGCTGATAACAGAGACAGCCCAATGTGGTAAAGCAGAGCTAACTAATAAATCATAACAGACCAGCAAAAAAACAAAATATATATTGAAATTTGGTGCACCTGCAATCTAAAAATATTGGGTTTGGATGGCAATCTATGGGCGAGTGTGTTTTCCCCTGCTGAGCCTGACCCCTCTGTGTATCTTTTATAATGATGATATATGTTTCATATTAGTGGCAGACGTGGTTAAGTGGTTTCTCACCCGACTGCAGATTGCTCATGAAAACAATGCTCTGTTGCCCAGGTTTTTGTGGACAGGCATTTTGTCGGCGTTCTGGATTATAAGGTGCTAGAACTTGCACTCCTTGATGGAAAGGTACCTTTGTGTGTGTGTGTGTGTGTGTGTGAGAGAGAGTGTTAATATTTGTATTAAATATGAGGCCCATTCTTCAGGTCTTCTTCATGTCGTCAACATTTAATATCGTGCTAAAAGCTTCTGGGGAGCTTCTGCTAAATGCTTTTGGCACCGAGGTCCCAAAAGCGAGAGCAAATTTTCAGACAAATGTTTCTTCTAAAAAAGTAGACTCCAAGTAGTCAACTTTAAACCCATCCATTATCGGAAGACAAATCCACTGAGCAAAAGTGCAGAAGAATACTGGCCGTCACTAGAATCAATACATCTATTTTATTTCATACTTTCCACTGAGGAACGCTTCAATAACACCTCTCATGTTTTATGTCCGATGAAGGGAGAACGAACTCTGAGTTTACTGGTGGAGAACTGTGGAAGAGTGAATTATGGGAAAGCCCTGGATGAACAGCGCAAAGGTACATATTGTCCTACAGACTGAAAGCTTTGTAGATGTGATAGTTAGCAGAAATCTTACCAAATTATATATATATATTTTTTTTTTTTCATCATTGACCATGAAAGAAACTAATTAGCAGTATCGTAAAGCTCACCAAGAGAAATGAAAGCAGCTTTGCAACTTTCCTTTTAGGTCTCGTCGGGGATATCGAGCTGAACAAGAGGCCCCTCCGAGACTTCATCACTCATAGTCTGGATATGAAGCCAGGCTTTGTAAACAGGTTTGTGCTTTTCGTTTTACATTTACATTTCCCTCCATGTTTGTTTGTTTTTTCTCCGTCATTACACCTGCCTGCCTCTGATTCAGTCCAGCTGATTAGCTCCCTACTTCACACAAAGCATTGGAGAGTGAACAGGCAAAAATCAAAACACAGCCTTTCAATTTGCTGTCTCTCCATTATGTTATACAGCTTAAAACATCAGCAGTGTATGTGGATTAGAGGCCTGGGATCAATTTAGAACTGAATTAATGTGAATTGTTGGATTTTTTTTCCAATCCATTCAATTCATTCAGTAGACATTTACCTGGTAAGATCAGCAGAAAAAAGTCATTATTGAATTGAAACTCAGTTACCTCAAGTATTGGTATTGTACCGTTCTCCCATATTCAAAAGGCCCTGACTGGAAAAAAAGAGAAGCTTTTACCTTGTATCTTTTTATCATCAATATTAAAGTGGGCAGATCAATCTTGTGTGTTTTGTGTTGAAAAACAGAACTTGAACTTATGCGATGATGAGCCAGAATGTTAACCTTCTAGGTAGTAGATAACTACCACATGAAAAAGGGCTTTAATTTGGAGGTAAATAAATCACAGTTACAAAAGCAGCTACGCAGGCGAGTCACATTTAGACGGATGGCAATTAGCAGCATGCGTCAGCTTTAAAAGAGGTCTGACAAATACTGCCTTTATACGTGAGATTTCAAAGCAAGGTGAGGAAAACGAGCACAGTTCCAAAGAGGCCATGCAGCCAGTTCTCCAACTGCAGGTCACATCGGTCACAAAAACTGCAAAATTATTCAGTGCAGCAAGAGGAATAGTTTTTTTGTTTTTTTTTGGCTTTATTTAATAACAACATTAATAAAAGTAACAATAATGATAGTAATGACAACAACAAATACAACAATATGTAAGTTAATTAATAAGTATTTAAGCAATAATAGAGGGAAAGAGAGTGAGAAGAGAAAGAAAAGAGAGAGAGGAGATGCCGGGAGAGAGGGATAGATTAGAGGGGTCATGGGGTGGGGGGTCTGAATGTGTGTATGTTTGTTGGGTGTGTGTGTGTGTGTGTGATGCTGGTGTATGTGCAAGTGTATATCAGATTAAAACTGTAGGGATCACGGTGTAAGAGTAATGGCAGCTGTGCGTGTGTGAATGACAGTATGCATGTTTATTGTGGGTGTTGAACAGGCAAAAAGAGGTGTGATGAATGGATTCCAGATGTCAAAATCAGCAGTTTGGTTTTTGATGGAGGCAGATAATTTTTCCATTGATGTGTATTCGATTAGTAGATTTTTCCCAAAGTGTAGTATTGATTGTGTTCCTCGATTTCCAGTTCATGAGGATAGTTTTCTTGCCGATGGTTAGGGCTATTGGAGAGTGTTCTACTGGATGTGTTGTTTAGGTCGATAATGTCTCCTAGTAAGCAGAGTGAAGGGGATAGTGGGATGTGACAGCCCAGAAGAAGAGAGACGTTGTCAGTGATGTCCTGCCAGAATTGTTTAATGGGTGTGTAGTCCCATGTGGCATGCATGTAGCTGTCTGAAAAATCAGGGCATCACATGCCAAACACAGACGAGCTGCATCGACAAAACAACGACTCACGTAGTTGCTTTGTGAACCAAACAAACTGCAGTCTTTCATCGTCTGGGTTTTTACCTCTCCCAAAGGGTCCTGTCCTGCTCCACTGACCTTTCCCCTACGAAGGTCGGAGAGCTCTGTAATGAAAAAACTACGTTGAATTTCTCTTGCCCAGGCAGATGTCCGTAATCCTTCACTTGTCTACTTTGACCACGGAGGCACGCGCTACATCTCCTAGGCACGCGTACACTTTTAGACTTTGTTAAAGATATACTCCCAACATCTCCATTGTAATGAAATCAAAGATGGCTGACAGACGCCTCTAATTCTTCGGTACACTGCTTCCAAGCGATATGCCGCCACCGGTGGTTTTCTTTCCCATCAACTACAAAATTACAATTTCTCTACCTCAGTCCCATTCTTGAAATGTCAAGGCCTGAGGCACTGGATGAATGAACGCTGGAAATAGATAATTCAGGAAAGAGTTTTGGTCTGATATGGTTTTTGTCACGACCTTTCGAGTCAAGATATTTCCTATAGGCAAAATAAAGATAGTGAATCTGAATCCTTTTCCTGCAATCCCTGTCCAAACTTTCACTTGACATTTACTATAAGCAAAATATATGTATATGAATAGGAAATGAAATATTGCAGGTTAGCAAAACAGCCTCCTAAAAGTCCTGTGCTCCTACAAGGCATACGTGTTATCTGTAACCATTGAGCACAATGAAAAGGAAAGTGTGTTCCCCTTTGACAGACTTAAGAGTTCAGGCCACTGGAAGCCCGTCCGTCAGCAGCCGCCCTTTCCAGGGTTTTTCCAGGCCAGACTGTACGTGGACGGCCCTCCCAGAGACACCTTCATCAGACTCCCTGTGAGTACGACAGCCAATGAGCCCCTCCCTTGAACCGTGTTGCTTTCATTGGCTTTATTATACTATATATACACAATCGTAATCATAGTTTGAAAGAGATTTTCAAGTGAAGAGAGTCATCCTAGTAAGATTTTGAGGAGTGGCACGTTGCTGCTTCTGGATTGAACAGAACTCTACCTGTCCATACTGTTACAGATAAGTTGAAAATGATCATTTGAAAAATAGAACAAATCAGAAGATAGATCAGAAGATTCTTTGTCTATGATCTCAATGGCAGGTCCCTGTGCAAGGCAATTTTCAATGTTGTTGTTTTAATATTTGTATTCTTATTTTTTGATGTGCCATCAAATAAAACAGATGAACGTGTGAAGACCATTTTATACAATTTCCAATTATTTCTGAATATATTTCTTTCAAGAATCAGATTGCTGAAACTACCTCTTGTATAAGAAACTACCTCTTCTATAAGAAACTACCTCTTCTATAAGTGAACAATCACTGGTTCTCCCCACAGGGTTGGAGTAAAGGAGTGGTGTTTGTCAACGGGAAGAATCTGGGACGCTACTGGTCCATTGGTCCTCAGCAAACTCTCTATGTCCCGGGCCCCTGGCTTCACAAGGGAAACAACCAGGTACTTCTTTCTAACCAATACTGCACTTGATTGTGTCATTCAGTTTTTATCAAAGTTAATTTACTGTGCGTACTGTTGTACCATGGCTGGCCCCAGTGGGAATCAAAGCCCTCAAATCCCGACATTGTTGGTGACATTCTCTACCCGTTGAGCTGTAGAGGGCCACTTTGTTTCACTTGTTTCTGTCGTCATATACTCCACACCTCCACTGAAATGCCAAAGTGAGGTACATCACAGGTCAACGGTTAGCATATAAATCTACTGATGTTCTACTGCGTGTAGCTTTGATGTTATTGAACTCGGCAGCACTTACTGGAAAAGGCCTCAAGCGGCATCTCTCTCTTTGTCTCTCTCTCTCTAACTCTCCCTCAGTATGTGTGAATATGTTGACATTAGTGCTCAACAACCGACTCTCCCTCTCCTTTATCACAGGTCATAGTGTTTGAAGAGCAGGAAGCAGATGGTAAGATCCAATTCTCCAGCAGCCCTGAGTATGGCATGACTGTTGATGTCCAGTGACGATAGGAGGTGGGGGTTGGGGGGGAGAACAGGGATGGGCGACGGCTGTGAGCTTCATCCACTCATACCCCGATGGCCGCCGGGGGCACGGAGCACTCAGGAGTGACGCACGTCACTGAACATGACATTTTGCTTTCTATCGGAAAACACCGGCACCGCAATGATCCAAGCTAGTCAAGTTCCTCACAGCATCTTTTCATGCAGTGACTGCGGTACATCCAATGGATTAACATTATTATGTATGAAGTGACATTAACCCACACGCGTTCATAACTAGAGACCAAGCGACTGCGACAGCGAGTGATCTTGATGGATATAAAGTCTTTTTAAGTCTCTTTCTGTCCATTGAATTGTAATTCAGATCGTGTGAAAAGAACTGTGAATAAAGACTGTGAATGCTGCCGACTGGCGAGGCCAAGGCAGCATGCGAACTGCTGTATTTGTCCTGCACGGTGAGAGCCCATTTCATAGAACAATGGTTGCTTTTCAGATTTAACGTTTTTATGATATGCCGGTGAACTCCTGCTAAAAAAGTCAAAATTAAAGGCGGCACCTGAAGCCCGGTTTGGAAAATCGAGTCCGTTTCTGTTCCGTGCTGCACATTAACTGGTCTGCATATCATCACAATCACACCACAGTGCAATGTAGCTGTGAAAACCAAGCAGTGTGAATCAAGAGAATGGCACTTCACAAGTTAATATTGGCAGTAAATCTGTTTGTAATGGTGATTGTTTGTAGTGGTCATGGGTTTCAGACAGGAAAAGTTAGGGAGTTTGATAAATGCTCTTGTGATTTCATGGATTATCAAGGAATTTTACAAATGCATCACTTTATAGGCATTGAGTGACATAATATATACTGACTGGCATGTACATTTTGTAGCATTTTCCCATCAAGTTTGAGACTTGATGGGAAAGTGGGAGAAGTGACTGACTAACACTCTCCCCTCCTACAGAAATTGTAATCCATATGCCATCGAGCAAGGCACTTTCACTCACATTCACCTGGTGAGAGGGTAGTAAAAACACGTAATAAAACTTCATACAGAATAAAGATGTGAAGAATCAACACAGGGGAACAGGTCAGGTTGATCTCAGTTGTTTATTTCTCTTGATTCAGCTGATGTCTCTCTGAGACAGAGTTGCTGTGGCAAATGAAACAACCGTAAGAGTCACATGCAGAAGTGTGAATCACATGAGGATGGATGATGACAGTAGAGATGAGGAAAGGGAGGACTTGTGTAAAGTGTATTGTGCCTTAGAGAAGCCCTCAATGACCATTAAATGACATTAAATACTGAATAACCTGTTCTGAAATGACATTAAATACCGAATAGCCTGTTCTCAAGGAAAACCCAAGGAAGCTTTGTGAGGGCTTGATATTGCTTGGTGCTTCATTTGTTGGGAGTCAGAGAAATTGAGGGCGAAAACATTAGAGATGTGATGTGAAAGCGTAACTCAAGGTCCCGTTGCAGCACTTGAAATGGTTCAGGGGATTTTGCATAAAACTGTGCCTCGAAGCATCATAACATCGTAGCATAAACATCACAGGAACCGGTTTGACCAGTCCAACCAAATGCAGATGTGCACCACAGTCTACCCCACTGTGCTGTGAATTTGATTCGCCCGCATCTTAACATGAGCAGCCTTCATAAGGTGAGAGGGGGAATTGAGTTTCACTCCAAAATGAAATAAAATCCACCATTTGGAAAAAAAATACAAATAAAAATGATGTGTACTTGCAAAACTTGATGATAGCAAAACATTAAAACAAGTTATGTTATTTCTAAAGGATCGTGGGGAACTTAAGTTCTTGGGTGACAAAATAAACTCTTTTACACACTGGATCCTCTACATTTCAAGAGATATTGAATGTTAAAGTTGAGGTAATGACTTTTTTTTTTTTTTTTTACCAAAATGCATACATAGGACAATAGGAGTACAACTCCTCACTCAGTTCTTTTCAATGCTCAAAACATTTCAGGCGGCGCAATTCATTGAGATTAAAGGCTGTTAATGACCACTCATAGACCAAGTAACAGATGATTAGAAGAACACAGATCAGCAGCAGTGCTGTAAAGGAGATGGCATACGTCTGCCTGCCGGGACAATTTGTGTGTGTCTGTGTGGAAATATAGATATGGCGGTGAACACTGCTATAGTTCAATTGCACATTCACACTTGAAATAAATACATAAATAAATATATTAAGATTGATTTTTAATAAATAACGGGAGACAAATTGACCATTTGAAAAATAGAACAAATCAGAAGATTAGGTTCTTTGTCTATCTCAATGGCAGGTCCCTGTGCAAGCTGATATCATGCAGTCAATGTAAAAATAGCCAGTTTGACGTGAGATATAACACAGTTGTTGTTTGGATCCGTATCTTATGATATCCCAAGCGAAACATGTAATAACATGATTTTTTTTTTTCCCCCCAGTTGATGAACCCGAGAGGCTGCATTGTCTTTGTAACTTTTCATACTGCAGCAGTGTGTTTTGGGTGGAGGGGAGTGTTGGGGGGGGGGGGCGGGCGGGTGCTCAGAGATAATCTGGCAACAGTACAGAGGCTCAATGTTTGAAATATCTCCAGCTTCTGCCAGGCAATGTTAGATAAGAACCACCACTGTGTATTGCACTGAACGACTGATTCATCAAGCAGAGGAGAGATTCTATTATATGAGGTGTAGAATAACTTTATTATACTGCATACTTCAGCTATATAACTTCATAGGTACTGATTGAGGGTTTCTATAGTGGGAATTGCAATAACTTTTATGATAACTGTTCCCACCGAGATGGATACATTTAGCAAAAGAAACTGTAATACCGACAACTATCCTTTAACGGAAGACGCTTTGGTGCGTAAAACTACCAAATTATTTGCGCAAATAAGATTGGGACTTTATTTCTGTTGTGCTTTTCATTAGCATCTAGCGTGTTGCATGTAGTCTCAGTCCTTGAGTGGAAGCCATAGTTTCTATGAATAACACCATGTTTTGTTTGAGTATGAAAGTCTGCTTGTTTTTTGATAGTTAACAGACTTTTTGGGGGAGATTTCTGCCTCCTACTCCTATTCTGTATACAGCATACTATATTTGAAAGGAGAGGGACCAACAGTGTAGTAATGTCCTTCATGTTATGTCAAATCATAAACCCGGGGTTTCTTGGACTCTTGGCTTTTATCCTTGTACGTACCATTCTTGATGTTCTTTCATCCCACTCTCTTCTAGATGGTACACTTGCACTACTTCTTCCTTGTTAGCCAACGCTTCATGCATAAAGAAGGGTGCATTTCAACTCACTAAACTGAAACACCGATCCACTGTAACAAATGACACCTTACATGAACGTCCCGATGGGTGTCAGCATTTGGGTCAGCGTTCACGAATCTGCCACGCCGCTGTTAGGAAGGTCTTGTTCAGGCATTATGAAAGTGTCATAAATTGGAGTTCATATTAAGTGTTACCAAATTAATTTGGTGATGTGCTGTTAATCTTTCCATGTGGTAAAACTTAAGTGTGCCTTGTCACGTCATATTGAGGAATTAACCGGGGAGAAAAAAAAACAACCCTTTTTTTTTGTTTTGTTTTTTTTTACATAAATACAGTAACTACAATGCCCTTTCATTTGAATCCAAGGACATTTGCCGTTAATACTCTGATTGTTCTCATGTTAAATTATTATTTACACATTGCCACACAGGAACATTGTCTCCATTGTGTACTTTAAGTGCTATGTAGCGTGTTGGGAATTGAAGGTTTACATGTAGTTTTTAGCTCCCAAGCATAAGGGATGCATTTCAGACAACAGTCATTTCAAGTAAATGGGTGGCTTAAATGCATGAGTTATAATGACTCTATGAAATGGACAATGGTAACCTAGAGTCAAATGTATAGGTAAGAGTCAGTAGTATTGAACTAGCAAGTAAAATGCCTGTAAACACCCAAACCAATTAAATTAAGTTAAAGCAAACGTTTCCTCGTTATACAAAACGACATTCCTTCCCTTTTCATGTCTGTGTTCGCTGAAATGAAAATCCACTTGAGAGATGAGCTGTCCACGTCCTTGTAACCACGTTTTTGTCCAGATTAATGATGCAGGCGACGTCCTTCCATCCATTGTCAACACTCAAGTTCAAACTCAAGTGGAATCTGTTTTGTTTTCTCAGTCATTTTTCTACGCTCTGCGCGTAACCGTGTGCAGATTCAGACCCATGCGGCTTTTTTTTTTCTCCCTCTTTTATTCTGTGGGGAGGAGGGGGTATTCGTTAACCTGCTTGTTTGGTTGAATTGGCTGGCTCTATGCTTTTTAATTTTTTTTTTATTATTTATTGTGCTGTCTCTTGGAATAGGTTGTCTTCGGTGGGCTGTTGTACCATGTAGCACATTTCTCCACCCCGATCCTGTGGAGTTTCCCTTCACGTGGTCTGCTCTGCGCTGGTAATGGCAACACTTGAACCTGATAAATACTGCCATCTTGTACTAATATGTGCTTTAATATGATACATCTGGACTGTTTAATCCAAATATTAAAAGTGTTTAGTTTCAGTCAAGAGGATTTAATCCCCGCCCCCCCCTCCGAAGGCAGTCCTTTTCTCAGATGTGAGCGCCGTTTGCGCCGAGCGAGAGCCTCTTGTCTTTTTTCTTTTTTCTCTCTCCTCCCAGGGTCCAAAGCCAGCCACCTGGAATGGAGTGGAGAAGGAATACGCTGAGAAAGATCACAACGGCTTCATTTAAGTCAATTAAACCTGTTTACTTCATTCCTGTCATTTAATCACAAACACCAGCTGCCATAATTGCGTCCTAATAGAAACGTCAGTACATCATGAATGCACAAAATATTAGGAACACCTGCTCTTTTCACGGACTGGATCAGGTGAGTCAGCCAGCGATCGTACCATTTTGATTTCACCCATTAAATTGAAGGTTGTTTTCCTTTCTGCACCTTGAGACAATTTAGACATAGGGGTGTTCCTAATATTTTGCTTGCCATTATTATTATTTACCACGGTCAAATCTCCATGTTGGGGTCTGTGAATCCTTTCTTCCCCTCATTTACAAGGACGGGCTTCTCTGTTCTTGTGTGCCAAACAAGGATCTGGTGAGGGGGGAAAAAAACAAAAAAAAAACACAACCAACATTAGCAACCTGCTCCCTTCCTAATGCACTTACTCACTCTACTCTCCCTTTCAGTGCCTCATATCCAACCAAGCATTCACTCCCAGTCATATAGCTTGGACAGTGCAATGCAGTACCATCGGGCTTGTCTGGCTGTAAAGAGCTACTTGAGTGTGAACTCTGCAGGGACCAAACCAGTGTGTGTGTGTGTGTGTGTGTGTCATCTTACAAATACGACTCTATTTGAAGTCCTCTCCTGACCGCAGAATAGCGTCTGCCTTCTATACTGAGAAATCCCATTCCAAATAATTGTATACAAGTGTGTGTGTGTGAGCTACGAAAGCGCGTTCGCTCTGCAGGTCTTTGCGAGTTAGGCTGCCACAATTCTTCCGGGGTTCGCGGCGCGGGGTCCTATATCGAGTCGTCGGGAGTGGGATGATTTGGCCCCAGAGACCAGACAAACATCCAGGAAAATGATGGCAAGGGGAATGAAGGAAAAAGGGGAGAAAAAAAAAAAAAGAAAAGTGCCAAGCTCATTTTCCCTCCTCCTCTCTCTCTCTCTCTCTCTCTCTCTCTCTCCTCTGTGTGGAACACTCTTTCCTTTCATCTGGCGGTGGCAGTGGCCATGAATTATGCATGGGGCATGTTTGAGATGTGCCAGGAGCCCACTCCTCTTTTACTCAGGTGTAGGGGGGAGGTTAATAGTCACGCTCACATCTGAAGAGGTAGATCATAAGGAAGAAAGGTGCCCGTGCACGACTCGCCGTCCTCTCCCCCCTCCCTCCCTCCCTCCCTCCCTCCCTCCCGTCCATCCCCACGCTCATCTGTAATCAGTATGACGTTCCTGCATACCCCCCCCGCCCCCACCTCCAATTCCGCTCTCTCTCTCATTCCCTGAATCCCCTCTTTTCATCTACTCCTCTGAATGGCTGGATAAGTGTAGAAAAAAAAAAATGCTGGCTGAAGGTATCTCTCTCTCTCTTTCTCTCTCTGTGTGTGTGTGTGTGTGTGTGTAAGGGGTGTTGGTGGTGCTGATAGTGGCTCGCTAAAGCCCTCTGGCTGACTCTTCTTTGCCCAGAGAGGCTTAGTGAAGCGACCCAGACCAAGGGTTGTGGGCAGCAATGGTGGAGCGAGCATGGAAAGACACTACTGCTACTACTACCCTGAAGACACTCACTCAAGTGTGTGTGTGTGTGTGTGTGTGTGTGTGTGTGTGTGTGTGTGTGTGTGGAGGTGGGCTGTGCAAGTAATCTAATCAATGTGGTCTAACTTTTCAGCAACAAATTTATACACTAACTTGAATTTAAAACATCAGAGAATCTTCCATGTTTTCATACCATTTTTTTGCCAAGGATGCCTCCTGGCGCTCGTTGAGAGGGAACACGACTCATCGAGGTGCGGGAGGTGAAGTCAGTAATCGGCGTGTGCCTGTGTGGTGTTCAAGGAAAATAACCTCCTTTGCCGCTAACAACAACCACCAATTATGTGAAGACGCAATGAAATTCTGAGGCACGAATTCGTCTTTGTCATGATAGAAAGAAGTAGAAGCGCGTCGGTTTAGGCGAGGTGATCAAGGTGTAGGCCACTCTAACATCTTTTTAAAGTAGTTTTCCCATGTGAGGGAATAAAGGCTTTATATATACACAATGTGTTAGAAGTGTTCCCTTAGCTTCTATCCGTGGGAAGTTGTTTGACCTGAGTTTTTCTGTATGATGTACGTAAACATGGTATGTGGCCTCATCTTGGCTCTGTGCTTGCTAAGGTGTCAGCTTGCTATTACAGAACTCATAGTAGACGCAGTAGCGACTTTCAGCGCTCTCATCTGAATTACCTCGGCGGAATAAATTGACCAGAATAGTCCGGGACAGAAAATTATCCTTTTCAAGGTTGTGTCACTTGACATGCCGGGTCAGTGGTTTGAATCCCCCCACACCAACTGGGAAACTCGAGGCAGGAAAAGTGAATGACCCGTATAGTCATCCCTAGACAGCTACCGCCGTGTTGAGCAAGACAGTTCACAGCAAATCACTTAAGCCCCATCTGCTCAAGTCGAACTGCTTGGTGGCAAACAGTAGAAGACTGAGCAGAGTGGGACACGGATGAAAAAGGGTATGCGCGCTCAGCAAACTGTAAAGGGGGAATTACCTTAGTGCAATTCGCTGCTTTAGGCTCCAGGTCGTTGAGTGTGACGAGCTCCCGGAGCAAACTGCTCTCCTGGTAGCCTCCCTTTCACCCCCCGGAGCTTGAAGTAGGCTTGCGGCTTGAAGAGGATGAGCCTCAGGTTGATGGCGAAGCCAGCCATGTCGATGGCAAAGGGTCGGTGTGGGTCGAACACCGTCTTCCAACCGTAGACTTTTCCTGCTGCATTGACCTTGGGTGACTCGTACCTCAAGCCGCCCACAAAGGCCACGGGCCACACTGAGACCTTCCGAGTCGATCTCATCTAGGGAGAGCGGAGGAGGAGGAGGAGGAGGAGGAGGAGAGGAATCGAGGGGGGAGGGGGAAGAGAGAAAATTACTCATCTGAGAAAGTGGACATGACAGCGAGACGTGTTATTTGACCATTAGAGCATCAGCTGCCTGTTAGGCCAGCGTGGACGACGGCTGTTTACAACTGCTGCGATAATCCATTCTGAAAGAGGGTGAATATTGACCAGCTGAGTAGCTGACGTTGAAGGTGAAGGAAAACCACAGGTGATAGGTGTCCTATCACGCGATGACGGGACCTGACCGACCATCTTTAGAGAGAGTAAATGTGGACAATGCCGAGGGGGCTTGGAGGAGCTGGGGCCATTATAGCGAGCCGCCGGTTAGCTAAGGAAGGCTCTCGATAGGTAGAGTAGAGCACTTCCATCCTCTTAGGCTCCTGCTTTGTCCCTTAATCTTGCAGCATCAAAAGACCTTCCTCGCTGCCCTTTCAGTGCCTGGCTCTCTGTGACTGTTTCTTCCATCTGGCGAAAGCTGCCAGAATCATAAAAGGGAAGTTTTTATAATGAGGGGAAGAAGGAGGTTTTTAGAAACACAGCAGAGCCATTTAATCAAACCCAGAAATAATGATGCCGTTGCTTCTGTAGTGGAGGGTCTTTTTTTTTAAATAAAGCATGCATGTTTAATAAAATAAGAGCTTGTTCGTATGCATGTGTAAATATGTATAGGTGTGTTTGTTCATTTTGTGTTTGTGCACTTCAAATGGAAAAAGTCCTTTGCTTTCTCAGTTGCCGTATTAGATTAGTATCTTGTGTGCGGTCAGCTCAGGGGATCAGAGTAGAGCAGCAGTGTGGAGTAGGCAGGGGGTGGGGGTGGGGGGGGGGGGGGGGGGGCTTATGGGAATCTGTGGATTTGAGGTTTAGGGAAAACGACTGTGCCAGCCACCCAGATTAGATTTGGCAAGATATTCTATCTTAATGAGCTCTGGGTGTTAACGGGGTGGGGGGGGGGGTAGAGAAGTGTGGAACTGAGTGTGCTGGAGTGTGTCAGTGTGCTGCTAACACCTTCTACAAAGGGGGTCACGTCAACACTGTCTCTATCTCACCTCATAGCCGCTGTAATGATCCTGCGACAGCCGTTGGCCATCTTGCCCATATATTTTTTATTTATGTAAAGAAAATTTAACTGAAGAGTGAACTCACACTCCTTTTTTTTTTTTTTTACAACCTCACTCAGCGTCTTCAAGGTCACCTCAACTGTACCCAGGTTTTCCCCCTAGCCAGGCCACAATTCAAACCAACGACCCTCTGGACGCCGGGCCCACTCCTCTAAGCTCCAGGCTCCCTCCAATACCATCGTACCCCGAGCATCACACGCCTGCTCCCTCGTAGATATAGCTAAATCTTCCCTAAATCAAACTATCTGAAAGCAATGTCAAGAGGCTTGTCGCTTTCCCATCTAGACTGAAAATGTGAAAATGAGTGTTATGCCGGCTGCCTCTGGTGGGAGTATCAGCCGGGATAAAACAGCGCAAATCCCCTCTTCCGCTGGCAGCCTAGCAAATGAAAATGCAACAAAGTTCTTCTTGCCCCATTTTTGCGGATATGATGATTTTTTTTTGTACTGATTTCTCCCATTCTCTGTGGCTGGGTGTGTGTGTGTCTAAGCTCTGTTTCCTGCTCCATTTAATGGGAGGCCTACAGAGACGAGACGGCGGTGTTTCCGAAGTCAGAGGAAGCAATACACAGAAACCGTATCTCAGATTTTTGGAAAGGGAAGGAAGGCGGGTAGGCATCCAGGTAGATTCATCAGTGTTTGTGGGTGCTCTGAAGATGAAACTAAATTGAGTTGTACTGTTGGAGGATTCTCCGGATTAAGGTTTCTGTCTGTAGAACCGAAAGGTAGAGAAGTTGTTCGGCTCTGAGGATTCGGTGACATTCATCATTAAGTCTGTTTTTACTTCCCACAATGAGCAAATTAAAGCTGATTGATACTAACATGATTTGCATCGCAAAGGAAGTTGATTTTCTATTCATCAAATTCAGCATCTCTTGAAAATACTAAAGTAAGTTCTTGATTGAGTCGATGTTCCAATTTCATGATTTCAGGTTGTTGGCATTAATTCTCAGGGGCTCAAACAGTGCAGAGAAGACAGGATGAAAATAGGTAGATGCTGTACAGTAAATAGCTCTGTGGTTTGGAAAGGCAACATAAGCAGTTCTTATGAAGCCTTAATAATTCATGCAGCCCTTTACAGGGATGTAGTTTAACTGTGGGAAATACATTTTTCATGAACTATTTTAATTTCCAGAATTTACAGCTGAGTCCCCTCGTATACAGTAAGCACACCTCCCCCGCCGTCAAGGCATGACCTAAAAAAGAGCGTGCATTTACAAAAAAAAGAGAACATAGTATTTTCAGGGGTCCTGCACAGACTCTGAACGGGAGCGAAATTCTCAAAAGGCAATTTCTGGGCTGTCCTAGTAGCTCAGTTGGCTCAGTTGGCTCCACCCTGTAACCGTGACAACCTGGGCTTGAATCTGGCCTGGGAGGCTGCATGCTTTTTGAACATCTGCTTTTAAAAACTAACTTGAGGTGAGTTTTGTACACAGTAGCATGTAAATACCTTTCAATACCCTTCAATATACTTGAAGATTAGAGACATAAAATGAAATGCAACATGAAATGAAACAACTAAAATATAAAATAGGACCCTGTAAAGTAGTTTCTTCTATTTCCATTTTCCAGGAATTAATCAAAAATATGCTTCCATACAAGATAAGCAAGTACTCAATCAGTATTTCACGATTACATCACTTGGTTTATACAGAGTAGCTGGTATGGTAACATTGGTATTCACTGTTCTATTAATAAGACTCAACACACAACTCGTTTTTTTCCCTTAAGAATTCCACTTGAAACTGTGCTGGGCCGCTGAAAGTGAAATGAGCATTTTGAGAAACACCTAACGGATATTTTGGCATGCTATTTTAAAAATGTGGCCGATTATCAAACCAAAATGAATCACACAGATAACAGTGTGAAAATTAGACAAGTGAAATAGACGTGGGCTTGGGTTTACACTAGTAGGAACGTCTCAGTTTGGCATCTCTCAGAATTTTGGCACTATTTTCATCTGAGGGAGCTTCACATTTTACCTGCACACATTGGATAAGAGAAGGAGGTAAGTGTCTTATGATTTTATGGAGAGGATGAAAACATTCATGTAGCCTCAAGTGATCACTGCTGACCAATGGAAGCTTTTGAGGAGAAGTAAGGCATGTGCACCAGGGTTGCATCTAGTGGAAACGCTGCGGTAGAAATGCCCTTCAGACTGGTTATATGCCCCTTTTAGCTTGTAGCTCCTCAGATGGTTTGTGACGCCCCTTTAGAGACTCTATCTCAGTGTTTCAATCTGAAAAGGGCAAAAGGGTGATTTAACCGGGGTAGTCACATGGGATTGACATCTCTTTTTCAGATGAGCCCTGGCCAAGAAGGCAGCACACAGAAGAGTTTCACACAAAACTAAAAAATAAAAGCAAATGTTTCTGTACATGATAGAAACATGGGGTTGTTTACCAAATTAAATCCCTTAAATATGTTTTTTTGACCCTTGAATTGAATTTTTGCACTTCTTCATTGTGGGCTTAATCCTTGCTAAGTGTATTTTAGTAAAAATTTTAGTTGTGAAGTTGTAGCAGCAAGCTTTTATTGGTGATTCAAATTAATTTTTCATGTAACTATTTTCATGTAACTAGTGCTAAGCTAGTTTTCACTTGTTCATAGTTGTTACATCTTAAAATAAATTGCAATTGCCCACAATGAAAGAATTAGCTCCACTGAGTTCAGTCAAGAGAAAACAGGATTGGGAACCCGGCTTGTCAGTTTTCAGCGTTGTTCTGTTTTCGTATAACCCTTGTCTTGTTGTGCAGCTGACACCACATGTGGTCTAAAGGTGCGTGTTACTTTCAATGATCTTGTTAGCACGTGCTCAGGATTTGTTTTCCCCAAGCCCCAGCGCAGCACAGATTTTCAACGTTCAAGTTTATTTGACAGTAATTACCAGATCACCCGACTCTAAATAGACTGCAGAAGTTTCACCCTGCTAAAATACATTTAAAAAAAAAAAAGAACACAACAAACAATTTTCTGATTGGAGCTATTTTTAGCACAGAGAGCGGTGTGCATGCTCTTTCAACCTAGTTACTTATTCCTGTTCTCAGGTCGATGAAAAAATTATTCTCCCACTCTACACCTCTCCTTCTCTCTTTCTCCATATCTCGCCACTTATTTTTCTCTTCTTCTGTGTCTCTATCGCTCTCTCCCTCCCTCTCTCTCTCTCTCTCTCTCTCGGTGTGTGCTGGGCCCCTCAGGGCTGTTACCCTAGCCCATAAATAGGCCTGTTGGAGGTGATGGAGGGCCTCTGAGGGAGACGGAGCACTCCAGCTGATTCCCAGAGAAAGGTAATGACAGGTCCCCGTCAATACCCAGCGCTCCATTTACTACGGCCCCGGTCTGCACTACTAACAAGACTTGAGGCTAATACTCAGAGGACCTAGACCATGTCCGCTCAGGTAATTCAACTGATGTCAAGATGGATGGCCTGATGTGCTGATTACATGCTCAAAACCTCTCTCCAGTATAGCTCCAGATCCCCGACTACTCTTGTTAAAAATGCTTGAGAATATATTGCTGAATCCCACAATGTGTATATATATGTGTACAGTATATATATATATATATCTTGTGAGCAATGCCCTTAATTTTTTGTATTGAAAGCAAATCAAGTGTATGTAGTATCATCAAAAATAAACTAAATATAGCGTGACACAATATTTTGATCACATCACCCAGATACCGACAGATGATCCAAATGGATATACAGTATATTTTATTTCACCTAGTAATATATTCTAGGTGTGAAAATGAAAATGTTCAGTGACAAGTGCTTTTGATACTGGTTTGTAAGTAGGAACAGTGGTGACACCTTATCCCTAGTGATGAAGAATTGTTGTGTGCGTGTTTGTGTGTGTGTGCTAATTTGACAGCACACTTTTATTTACTCTGTCGAAAATAAAACAATGCATTTGTTTCCCCTGAATTGTTTAGACACTAAAACTGGTATTTTTGCAAAACCACAGGAACATTTTCTGATTTTCACTCTAAATCACACGCAAAAAACACTCCACACAATTCTGTACGTTTGGCACGATCTTCATAACTAAAATCACAGCACCGCCATTCAAAAAGGAAAAACTGAAATCGCCAATCGGCCAGGTCGACGACTCACAGAGACAAACACTGGTTGCTAAATTGTTCAATTACAAATCAGAGCAGGGGGCCAAGGAGGAGGAGGAAAAGCATCCAGGGATGTGTCCAGAGCTGGATCCAATATGCCAGACTATACTTCCCCCGCTGTGGAGCCAGGGGGCACACTGCCTCCCATGTGGACGGGAACGAGATCCTGTCACCAGACCAACACAGTCTCATCTCATTTTGTGATATTTCGGGAGACTATGGCCAGACAGAAAACGAGACAGGATGCAGCATACTTTTGCTTTTTTTTACAGTATTTTGTTATTGTATTTGTGTGTTTGCTTTATATGTGAGTAGGCTAATAACATGATCTTATACTGTACATGCAGTCATGCTTGAAGTTTTGTGAGCCCTGCAGGGAGTGGTCATTATTTCATATTAAACCTCAAATCTTGATGAAGACATCCCAAATAAAGAACATGCACAAATAAAAATATCCTTTCATCATTTGTTTAACGAAAACACAGATATCCCTATACGCAAACACATATGTGAACGCCTTCAATCAATAACTTTATCAGTGATGACTTGGAGTAAACGTCTCCTACAGCCACTGATCACTGATCAGTCTCTTCATCTTCCTGGAGGGGTTTTCTCCCACTCCTCCTTACTAAACTCGACCAACTCAGTGAGGTTTGAGGTCTCACATGAACAACCGCTTCAGGTCCTGACAGCATCTCAGTTGGATTTAGGTCAGGACTTTGACTTGGCCAATCCAAAACACTAAACTTCTTCTTCCTGAACCATTCTTTGGTAGATTAGCTTGAATGCTTGGGACACTTTCAGCCCACATTTAGCTCTCATACTGATGGTCTGATGTGATATTTTAAATTCTCTCCATTTGTATATTATTGGAGGCCAAATCTTTTTGCTATGACTTTCTAACCTTCCCCAGACTGATGCTCACTCACTCCTCTCTTCCTGAGCTCCTCTGAGGTCTCCTTAGATCTCAGCATAGTGTTTTTCTTTCACCTGCATGTTAACACCAAACTGACCAGGGGGCTGTTCCACAAAGCAGGCTTAGAAAAGTGGCGATTAACCTCACAAGCCTAGTTTGAATTAACCTAACAAATCAATCAGGGCTAAAGTGGTTCCACAAAGCCCAAGTCAAGCTACCGTGATCGAACTAAACCGAGCCAGGCTCAAGCAATCCAGATAATTGCGCGTGCACATTTATACACAGTTTATTTAAGCAGCCCGAGAGGTCGATCATGGATCTGATCGAAAAATGACGGTAAAGACAGAGCCACTGAACAGTGACTTTTAGTGGAGGTCTATGGAGAATTCAGCCATATTACAATGAAAAGGGAAATACGATTGCCATAAATAAAGGGAGAGAGAAAGATTGGCAACAAATTGCTGCTAGATTGAATGCGTAAGTAATTGTTGAATTAAAAACGAACAAATTGTATAGACCTTATTAAATATCATGTGTTCCAACAATATTAAAGAACTGAAAAGCTGTGCTAAAAATATTATAAATGAAACCATGCCATATATGAAACCTCAAGACTGTAAATGTACTATCTATCGCCATAAATGATGTAGTAAAGGCTGTACACAAGGTTTCATCTTACTAGATTACAGTCATGGTACAGTACTGGACCCTATATTGGGATCGAACTCACAACTTTAAGACTGAGAGTCTCATGCTCTATTGACTGAGCTGTTCGGGCTGGTTCTTACTTTTATTATATTTTTATGAAATCGGTTGTTTCCATCCTGGAAATTGATCGGTTGAAAGCGTGTTCTACAGTGACTGTAAATCCCATACAGAAACAGTGAATAGCAACCATCGAAACATCTTGACATATATTCAAGATACTTTATTATTATTTTATTATAAACTATTTTCATTTTACTACGTACACAATTTCCTCTAAAACATGTGAAATTGGTAAATGTAGATCCTTTGTTTCAGTTAGGAAAAGGATAATTTTGCAGGATTGCATGGTGAAAACTCAATATTTCTATAAATGTACAAAAGGAGTTCACACACTTTCAATCATGACTGTACATAAGTCGCAGTAATTTAGAAAATGGAGAAAGCTTGAGCCTACTGATAAGTAAAGATATTCACAGTAGTGTTTTTTTATTGAGCAATTGGTTCTCAGTCCTGGCGCGTGTGTGTGTGTGTGTGTGTGTGTCATTTGAATGCAAAATTCAATTCTGAGGAGACATAACATGGTTTTGCATTTTGTAGTTGTGGTTTTTGTTTTTATTTTTAGAGTTTTGAGTAAATTAAGTAGAGTTTCGGAAATACGTAGGTCACAAACTGTAAAAAAACAAAAACAAATGCATACAACTAACATGATTGACAGGGCAACAGGACTGTACCACCACTGACCTCCTCAAACAGCTCCAGGCTGTATGTGTTATCATCATCAGCAAAGTAGACGATTCCTGCTTGGCTGCTGTTGCTGTTGAAGGTCTCCCTCAGCCAACGCAGAGCCAGGTTCCTCTGCATGGTGCCCCTTGGGATTCTGGGGTCCCGTGTGTCCCCCCGCAGCTTATAGTTCCTGGGCGTCTCTACATTGAGGTGGGTGTAGTTGAGCCCCGTGTCTCGGAGGAGCCGCGTGACGAGAGGCGTTCGCCTCTGGGAGTCCTCCACCAGGATCCAGTGCAGGTTGGGCACGTGGAGGAAGGTGTTCGCCAGCCGTGTCAGCTCTGCCTTCTGCACCGGCCGGCTGTACGTGGGGGTGATGATGTGGATGGTAGGCAGCACATCGGACCAGGGCGGCGGCCGCGTGTACACATACTCTGTCCTCACCACCTCCACAATGTCCTTATCTGAGGCACAGTATTCCTTGGAGTCCTGCGCCTGGCCACCTACCTCCTTCTTGCCGTCGACACCATCATCTGCAGATTCGGGGATGAGAAGGCATGTAAGGAATTAGCACACCCTGGGGCTGCCCTTTGTATATTTGCCTCAGGTGACTTAAACCCAATGGGGGTGAAGTGTACCTGAGAGCCGGTGGCGGTGGACTGCAAGCCTCTCTGGTATGATAAAGATCTCTTTTACTAGGTGGTGACAGGCTGCAAAAAGCGGAAGCAGGCACTGTGAGAGGATAACACAGCTGATGGACAGAGAGACAGTGCAAGCAAAAGGAAGGGGAAGATGAGCCTTCTTCTATATTTCCTGAGAGCGAACCAACTCAAGGGGTTTTGTATTCTCTACGAAAAAAAGAACTGGATATGAGGGAGCAGCAAAATAAAGGACATTGTCCTGTAAAAATTGTGTGTGTAAAACCCCTGACAAATCTTTTATTGAGACAGTATGAATGATAAGAGGGTTATACAGTAGGGTCAATGCAAGAGTAGATTCAGGTAAGCTTCAATCCTTGGCTAGCCAACCTTTGCAGTCATGTGGGGCATATGACACAAGATTACCTAGGAAAGCAAAGATCCCTGCAGCTGCTGCTCTATTGGAGTGAAGCGAATGTCGTGCTACACAAAACACAGCTTCCTCCCACGGCAAGAAGGTAAGGGTAATTTTGGATGAGCATAAGACGAATCTGACTAGGAAAAGCAACACAATGACTTAAGGCTTGCAAGTAAAGAGTCAGCTGCAATGGTGGTGACAGAAACACACAGTGAGAGTCGTGGCCTAGTAGCACGCCATGATGGATAGAATATAATTATAGAATCATTAAGGCCGTTACTTTCTTTCCTCATTGTGCAACAGCTAATGGCAATCTCTGTCACTACTCCGCTTGAGCTCCATTCGCACCTCAAACATAAAGAGGATTTTTCTGCAGCACATAGATTAACACAATCTGCTGATGGCCAGATGTTCAACACAGACTGCCAGCAAGCGCCCTGCCAAAACCTCTAGCTCCTCTTTTAAGAGCAAACAAAAGGAAGCCTGTGGGCAGAGCTGGGTCAAATACTATTGGCAAATAATTCTGGGTTTTAACGTGGAGTACCAGATAGATGGGATTTTCCAGAGGACAATACAATAGGCACAAGAAACTTTTGCCAATCACAAGTCAATTTTAGTACTTTTCTCTGATTGACAATTTATAAGACACCAACCAAGTGTCAAGGTAAATTGTGTTTGACTGCTTGGGGGTCATGTGTATTTCACTTCCCAAAAAAAGAGGGAAAGAGCTCTATTGATTTGTTGTCACTCTAATTTGGTTTTGTTCACTGTGCAGCATACTTGGCATTTCACGCTGTTGGTTTTGCGGTCTCTTGGGATGATTTGGGGGCTCGTGAGCGGGTGTTAATGACATGGACTCGTAAACAGCGTGTAGTGTGGATACTACTGTATCTCTCGAATCACTCAGATGCAGGGTATTTCAGAAAACTAGCCTGGTAACCATGAGGGAGTTTCAATGTGTATCATTTCAAATTGTTGATTAAAGGAACTCTGGAATTATTTGGGCTGAATTTTGGATGAGAGGAATTGAAGGGGTAGTTAAAAACGGTAAAACACAAATAGATAAATGACTGACAGACACAGTGCCAAGTGCGATTTAGCTTCAATCAAAGTAAGAAACTATGAAGAGATGTGAATGGGTAAGCTGTGAATGCAGTACAAGGACAATGTGTCAAAATGTAAACATACTGGGGAATTTATTGACAGCCTAGAAGACAAAGGCATGCAGATTAGACACAATTAATTCTATTCAGCTGACAGAAAGACAGTTTGATATAAACAATCTCATAATGTGTATAATAGTGTATATTTCATAGATTACAGATTTCTTAATGTAGATTTGTTATTTTCGAGCAAATTCATTACATGCAATCAGTTAATACTTCAAATCTTTACTTCAATCATTACCAATGTATGAGCTACAGTAACCTTTAAGTGTATATCATGCATGCAATCACTACACTGATAGGTTATAATGACTAGACAAGAGTTATTGAGATCTGGTGAAGCTGACGGCCATGGTTAGTAAGTGCCTCTAAATGAATGGCCCATGGTCCAAAGCTGGAGTGCAGTGTGAGGTTTGAGGGCCCACTTCATGTTTAAAACAGCCAACGAAAGGCAGGATGGAATGCGCTGCATACCCTTGTGGATGGCGAGGAGTGGCGCGATCGCGCTTTGGTGCCAAACGGTGATGAGCAGAGTCCAGGGTAACACGATCAACACGATGGCAAGAATATCTCTTCTCTTCGGCATCTCCAGGATTGGTTATGTGGCTCGGCATTACCTGTTCAAGGAGGAGAAGAAGACACACAGATCAAGATAAATCCCCTCTGAAATGAGCAAAGGCACTATAAATTATTTCTCAGAAGAAATTCTCAGATTGAGTCTCACTTTGAGAACCTTACCCCAAAAACTCAGAGAAAACAAAATGAGTCTGCCACACAAGCTGTCATATTTCTGCTTTTAAGCGAAAACCTTGTGAGAGTTTTGGTGTTTTAGTCATGTTGTTACTTGAACTGAAGGCTTTACATGGTGTTGTACCATAGGTGGTACACATCTTGTAATGTTTTGTTGATTTAATTATTGATTTTGATTGAAATTTCTTTCCATCATGTTACTCTATTTTCCAATTTTTCTGAGTTGTTTACACACTTACACTGGTAATTGAGACACAGTAACCAAAACCTGACACTCATTTCTCTAGGTATAATTCAGAATGATGGAAATGTTCAGTGCTTCTGGTGCTGGTTTGTAAATGGGAACAATGGTGACACTTTGTTCCTTGTGATGAAGAAGTGTGTGTGTGTGTGTGTGTGTGTGTGTGTGTGTGTGTGTGTGTGTGTGTGTGTGTGTGTGTGTGTGTGTGTGTGTGTGTGTGTGTGTGTGTGTGTGTGTGTAGGCTAATTTCACAAAAATCACATTTGTTGTCTTCATTATAATTAAAATGGCTTTTTTTCTGAATTGTTTCCACACTGGAACTTGAGACCCAATGGCAAAAACCTGACACTCATGTGCCAAACCCTTAAACCAATCTGCAAAAATACAAGCACATGTTCTGCTTTTTTAATCAAATTGTAAATCTTTTTGCAAACCACTACCTACATTTAGCACAATCTCCATAACTAGAATCTCACTAGGTCCATAAAGACATGGTTAGACGAGTTTGGTGTGGAGGAACCCGATTGGCCTGCACAGAGCCCTGACCTGACCTCAACCCCACTGAACACCTTTGGGAGGAAGTAGAACGAGCCAGGCCTTCTCGTTCAACATCACTACCTGACCTCACTAATGCTCTTTTAGCTGAATGGGCACAACTTCCCACAGACACACTCCAACAGCTTGTGGAAAGCCTTCCCAGAAGAGTGAAAGGGGGGTCCAACTCCTTATTAATGCTCATGGTTTTAGAATGGGATGTCCAGCAAGCTCATATAGGTGTGATGGTCAGGTGTCCACTGACTTTTGACCATATAGTGTATGTGTGTGTAAACAAGTCATAAAAACAAAACTAATTATTTCATACTTAGCTCATTTAAATTTAAGTTAAAAGCAAGGAGGGACCTCCCCTACTCCTCAATAGGTCTTTGGTATTATACCAGGCTGTAACTGGAAAACATCTGACCTGATTGGCTAAAAAAGGTAAAAAAAACCAAAAACACACATAATGTGAGCAGTGGTGTCTGGTATATCCATTCCAACTTTACACATGAGGGAATAAGTCATCATGCTTCCCACAGGAATCCTGCTCCCACTGCTGAGGAAGGTGGCAGTACTTTAGCTTTAACATAATTGCACATGCCAATTATGTTTATTGAACCCTCTACATAAATACCCCATTCATGCACAAGCTGTCAGGCAAAGAAGGCTTAATTTCCAAGAATGAATGCATCTGACACAACCATACGCCACATAAGTGCTTTCTACTGCGAAAGAAATGGGTCATGAAGAGTTTAAGAGCTGTACTTTTTGTCTACCTCGGTGGACAGGCGATGCAGAGTGAAGTCCTCTGTGGAAAATATTGTGTCTGGCTAGCCAGGCTTGCAGAGAAGCACAATATGTTGCATTGAAAAAGTGACATTCCCCACATCCCCCACCCCTGATATGAATGAATGGTATGGGAATTTCACTGATAAAACCATTGAATGAGTCCCTTTGTGCTGCAATTTTTGTAAATGGAGGGAGGAGGAACAGAAGGATACACAATCTTCTAACACTAAATTAATGAAAAACATCCCCTGCTCTTTATTAAAGATAAAGATTTCCCCATGTAAGTTCTGCTTGTATTCACATTTGTTCTTGTAGATGGAAAATAAGCCTTTTATAACTAATTTCCAATTTTGCATCAGAGGCTCAAGCCTCACAGTTCAGCATGGAAACATTTGCTTCTTTCCGGTTATTCATGTTAACAACAGTGGGGCAGGTGGTTTCAAAAGGGGCATCATACTGCAATTACAAAATGGGTTTGGTAAGCCTCTGATAAACATGGATGCCGGTAGATCCATTTACACGATGCAGCAATGATTTATATGAAAAATATCCACAATGAAAATGGGCTTTGGACCCTCACCCGCAGTTATAACTGGATCATGGCACCATTGGCGATGCGCAGCTGGGAAGGCCTGCACTGCATATTGGACGGGCGACGTAGCGGTGGGATCCTCCATGATATGTCAGCCAACCATTTCCCTTTCCCCGTCCTCTGCCTCGTCTACTCCCGCAGACAGGCCACGCCACGCCACACCTGGAAGATGAGGACGTTAAGTCAATGAGTAACCATTAATGAGGAAAGACACCTTGCTGTGACATGTATTGTTTCCATTTTCTCCCTTTTGTATTTCACAACCTGCATCTTTGTGTCTCTCTCTCACTCATACACCAACGCATGCGACGTTCAAGGACAGTTCGCCTGCTTTAAACGCAGCAGCTTGGAAAGGGTCGAAGACTCAAACGCCTCGCATAGATTCTTGGCTAGACACCTACAGCGGCAGTGCGGCTCTGCGACGTGTATTCATTACTTAACATCATCTTAAAATGCAGCGGAGGAAAAGCACGTTAGTATAATGCAGTGAATGTAAGCTTGGAGTGTTTGAAGTCGTTCGGGTTGACGAGAGGAATCCATCCCCTTCCAGTACAGCCTTCCTGTTCATCTTATTCTATTTTTTAAATTTATTTTATGCCTAATGTGGAAACTGAAAGAGCGTTAGTCACAATTTCATTGCTTGCCAACAGTCTGGGATGGGAGATGTAACAAAAAAACAAATAGCATAATGTCTCATTCAGAAAATCTGAGGAAATGCTGCTTCTATGGATGCTTATAGCTTCACTTGGCCAGTGATGTCTGTGTGTGCTGCATCAGTCCTGGATGGCTACAGACTTTATTTTTAGACCACTCCAAATATGTTGTGTTTTTTTGGTATATTTTACAATGAGCAGCGAGAGCCCCGCCGTCGTTTTACTGAGGCACACTGTAGTATGAAAAAGCAAATTGCCTGTGACCCGGTAATGCAGTGGGGAGAGTGTTTGTGCTTGATGTGCACAAGATTTCAAAACGATCACCTTCCAGATTGCCCTGACTCGTCGTCCAATTTCCCAGACGTGTTACAAATTGATGGTTGCATCTGAAGGTTGAGATCAATTGGATGGAAAGAGGAGTAAGAGATGAATACCAGAGATGTTATTCTACGTGGATTAGTAGCTGAAGTATATCAATTTATGACAGCAACAAGCCTCAACTGTAATGGCCACAAAAAAAAACAACACAACAACTTTACCAAGCTGCAGTGACAGAAAGGCATTACTACTGCTGCCAGGTACTGTCATGCATGCAGGCTCGCGATGACAATGTTGTAGCTCTGGTTTCTGTACAAGAGACTTGTGCGCACTGTGATTGAGCTAAATGGAAGGGAACACAGTATCGTACAACAACCTGCCAAAATCTCAGACCCCTCCAACAGGCCGATACAGCTTCTCGGTGATACGCGTTGTTGCACAGCGGTGGTGGCAAGTGAGGTGCTGCCGAATCAAGCAAGCCTCCCATTCATATTATGATAGTGTGATATATATTATGATACCCTGTATTTTTAATTGTTGATGTTAGTGTCTGTCTCCTCTGTCAAATCGAGTGTAAAAGAGGAATTTCAAACTTTATCGTGCCTGCAGGTACCGTATAGAGACGGGTAGCATCGCTAACAAGATAGCTGTACCCCCACAAGCACCCAGATGGCCTGCGTGTATCTCTAGCACCTAAACTGTGTGATGTGGCAAGAATACAAAAAACGTCAATTCGATCCTGCAGACTTCCACAACCAATGGCTGACGGTGAAGCTTGACAGCATTTCACATCAACAGGGGTTAACCAGCTGTGAAGGGAACACCTGCCTCCGATTAATACGTAATCACTGCAACAATGCCATGTGTGAAATTTGTTGTACTGATTGTTGAACTAACACCCTAACCCAAGAAGTCAAGGGGGAGGGGGGTGAAACAAGGGCTTTCTCCCAGTGTCAGAGACAATGGTGCTGTATACGATACAGATGGTGAGAGAGGCTAAGTCAACCACGAGCATATTTGTGCTTTTTTTGTTGAATGTTTTTGTCCCATTTTGAAAAAATAAAAGTTATTCCAGTAGGAATGGTATGGATTGGCATGCTTTGCTTAGTTTTCAGTGAGGTATAAAGATATTGAGCTAATCTTGTAATTTGGGTTGAATGAAATCTTGCCAGTATGTGTGAGATAGTCTCACCTTTTCATCCCACTTCAATACAGCTTCACTTACCATAGTCTTATATGATGATTTGTCTTTGTATCTACAGCAGTAGTTACAAGATAATGATAAGTCAAACACCAGGTTAAATGTTTTGTCTCTTTCAAAATGATGCAACTCCGGGATATTGGCACTCTATGTAAGGTTAAACCATTACAACCAAGCATTTCCTCGTAGCGAGAATATAGTCCCCAGTTTAATGAAACTATTTCTTGTACATATCAGCTCAGCTTTAGTTTTGACTGCGCCTTTGAAGCTCAGTTTCATACCGCTCTCCAAACAGAAATGGTAAAAACCTTAATAGGAAAAGTCTAGTGGTTTGCACTCCTGTCGTGCCAATTTGAGGACTAGTTCTCATTTCATTTGCTGCCTCTAGAGAAAGAAAAGCCTCCATATGAAATGTAGTTGTTTCAGATATGTGCACAGTAAACATGGGCTACGAAAAAAAAGACTTGTGGACATCAGATTTTAAATGTATGTAAGTCATTACCTTGTAATCCCCTTACAGTGAGAGGTATATCTCAGCCATCAGGTCAGCATTGTGCTGCTCATACATTCTCCCCTGTCCTTCTCCTGCTTCTCTCTCGTCCTCAGATTTGTGAGGCTGAGTCTTCAAAGGCATAAGGATGAGGTGGGGGCAAGTTTCCAAGTTTGTAATCGAGTCTGCCACTGACTTCTGAGTTCCCGTGGCACCCACCGTCTCATATTTCCCGGAGACCAATAATAACACCATCTTTTCCTTGCTTGCTTTGCCGTGGCATCATTTTGATGTACTCTCCAGTCAGCGCTCTGGAGATATTATGTCCTAGTCTGTCCAATCATTCACTTTCTTTTATGAATTTATTGGTCTCCGACCAACTTGCTAGAGCTCAGAACACTTTTCAGGGATATCTGGGGAACCTTCGAAGACAAGTCGCTGCAATAGGTCATTATTGATGTTCCTGTCACAGCCCAAAAAAATGGCTTCGCCTAGAGGTGTCATTAAAAGTGAATTCTGAATTCATAGCTATTGATTCAAGCAGGCTTAATTGCCTTTGAAGTGAGCCAGAAGCAGCTGGTCTATCTAGGCTGTCTCCTGGAAGTTTCGCTTCTCATTGTTTTCAACGTTGTCTTTTTTGGTTTGGGATTTCAAAGACCAGAAATGTACAGAAATCCTGGCATGGAGGAAGTGCTGCCTTTTGATACGCACAGTTCACACCAGCATGAATGCCACAAGGGTCAAAGGACCCCCAACATACTATGTAACTAACAGTAGACTATATCATCATGCATCATTGAGCCAGGAGCAGACAGCAAGAAGCTTGGACCTGTTTTCCTCTCTTCCATGCTTTCCATTTTTAATGTGTGAAATAGTGTAGAGTGTTGGTATTAACCCGAATGCACAGTGTTGACCTGACGGCTATGTGTCATAACTCTCATTCTCAAAAGATTACCACAACAACTTAATGACCTACGTAAAAGTCCATTTTTCATCGCTGTACACATATCTCTAACAACTCAATTTCATTTATAGGCTTCTCTCTCTCTAGAGGCAACAAAACTGTAAAGCATAATGGGGGGAAAACAATTTATGGACCTGCCTCACGGATGTGGTTGCGAACAATCTCAAACACCACGGATCATTCACTGAAGGATCAGCCTTCCCCTCCAAGCTTACTTGTGGGCAGAGGGAGCACTGATGACTTACTGTACAGTATTGGTTTGAATTTGTTGAGCAACGTGGCCGAGTATTTGATTACTTCAGAATCTAAATGAGATATTTGGTTCAGAGAGTGTTCAGAGAGTTCATCCCACCTCAGATTATACAGACGGGGTAAAGCTCTAGGTCTGCCATGTGTGTGCTAGTTGCGCTGCCACTGGGTGCAATGAAAGGTCGTCTTCACACTAGTCAGGTTTTCTGTTACTTGACTCATCAATTCACACATGCCAAGGATTGAGTCTCTTCAGAATTTGATCCTCTCCTTGTGAAACAACTGCCTACATTTAGCTAGGCTAATAATAGCAATGCAGGCAAGCAGTGACTGTATGAATATTGCCTGTAAGAGGGAAGATCGCTATGTTGTTTATGATGTTGTGACATTGCTAACTAGAATGCTAACACACTAGCTGCACCCATTTGTTGCAGTAGTCCTGATATGGCCTGTCTTCTCCGGTGCATTGTCCTTTTGCTGTTAACCTTAATGCTGTTTAATAACTGAATTAGCAGGAGAGAGAGGCAGCATGTGCTCCTTCTCCCATTTGATGTGATTAAGGATGGCTGTTTTATTTTGAGGAAGACTTGAATAACCCATTAGCTCTGAGCATTGCCCTTGATTGATGGCCAGGGTCCAGGCCTGGATCTGGCTGCCTCAGCGATGATAAAAGATTTAGTAGCACCAACCTTCAGGCGGGTTCTCCTCTGCTGATAACCACGGGGGCAAGCCTAGCTCAGTCTGCCCTTAACTAATCCTGACTAATTTATAGTCCTGCTCACCCAGGGCACATTTCTTAAGGCGGACCTGGGAGCAGGCAGAAGGAGCTCCCCCAGGATCGCAGCGGCTGCCACTGGGACCCGGTCCTGCCATGTTGGGTCAGGACAGCTCAACTCTGATCATAATGGAGTCAAGCGAAATGTCATCGTGCGGAGGCCACCGGGGTGCATGAAAGATGGAGCATGTCTCATAGTTATTTTTTCTGTGATTATTAGACAATACCTGAAGGGATGTGTAATCATAATGATTAGTAGAAAGCATCTCTGATTATTAGACAATCAAAGACACCATTCATTACTGCAGCACCAAGTGGATGCATTCAGATTCTCAGCCTCAGAGTTCAGCCCACTATTTCTATTAAGTACACAGATCTGCTGTACCTGCAATAGATAAATGAGACTTAATGCTGCCCATTGACAGTTTTAAGTTACGCTAATTACTGACTATTGACTGGCCACCAAAAAGCCTATTTACCAATAATTTAGATATGTCACTGAGATCAGTTATTTTTATAGACTTTTTATAGACTATAGCCATCATGAAGCACCGCCTGTTATAGAAAATAACAGTAAATCAATACAAACTTTGGCGATCCTCCTGGAATGATTCATGATTGTGTACTGCAACACCTAACAATGTAGGGGCGGCACAGCATTTATCTCATTAAAGTTGGTTTAGCTCTTCTGGGCATTGATTCCTACCGCATGTGATATGTCTCGCTCTGTGCTCGGGCTTATTATCCCTCAGTATAAGGTCAAAGGTCGGCATCGGGAGCTCCCAGATTCATTAGCTAATTAAAGCCAGTTTCCTGAGTGGGAGTGTAGTTCTAACGCTCGGTACTCTCCACACTTCAACACGGTAGCTAGCTCTGCCGAGTCCCCTTAATGAGGGTTAGACTTTCTCCGTTGAAAGAATCCCCAGCGTCAAAGTCACCCAATTATATGCCCTTGTGGAGGGAAAATATATATAATTATGAATCTGATCATTGCTAATTAAACCTGGGGGATTTGATTTGAGGCATTGACGGTGCAGTGGAGATTTTGTTTGGCCTGGGAAATAATTGGCATAAATAAAAAGGCAGAATGAGGAGCCAAGTGAAGGCTGCTTTCCTTTCCTTGCATCCGTTTTTTTTAAAAGACTCACTGATTGTTTGACAGAATGTCTTAGAAATGCTGAGATTGAGAAATTTAAACTGCGGGTTGCCTGAATTGAATTTCATTGTGGAAAAAAAAAAAATCTTACACTTGTTGCCCTGATCCACGTCTGCCATGAGGGAGGAATAAGCAGAACCGAGAGTCTCGTCGGGGCAAGGAAACCCGGCTTGTGACCGGCGGGGAGAGGAGACAACTTCTTCAACAGGAGGAGACAGTGTGAACGTATCTAGCAGGGCAGCGCCGAGCTCAGCAAAACCTTTCCCCCGGATAAAGGTTTTAAAAATATGTGCAAACGGAAAGGCACGTGAACCTGACACGTAACAATTACCAACTCAACACAGTTGCCAATTTGTTCATGTCCATCTCGGGTGTTTTCTTAATTACATAATTAGTCAGAGTGCTGGTATATGTGATTTCCCTCTATGACATGTTGTCATTAGCTTTGAACCTGCCAGTAAAAAAAACGTGGCCCCCAGGAGAGAACTAATTTGTGGTGTAGACTCATTTAATAGCTTTGGTAATTAGTGGGTACATTATTACTATTTCCCATGCAGACTTTGCTTACTACACATGTGAGTCATCCCATTTTGTAATGCATTACACACTGTATTTTATGAAGCGCCCTGATCTTCCGCAAGGCCGATCCCTCCTAACAACAGTTATTCCGAAGTGTTAAAAACAGTTGAGCACGTACACTCACACAAACGATATCCCTTGAATACCGCTTTAAAAGCACTGACATTTAGAGATCCCCGGTAAAATGTCGAATAAGTCAGACGCTGAATGCAGGCCTAACTGTTAATGAAGTAGCACGTCGGCATAGTTTTCCGACTCGTTGTAAAAACAAGGAACCTGTGACATTTCGACCTGGGCCTCCGTGATCTGGTCTTTGTGGGTCTCATTGAATTGCCGTCCCTGTGCGTTGCCTTCTACGCAACTGTGCACCGAGTCACATTCAAAGAGCACTCTGGGGTACAGAAAGATGACACCCACAGAACAGTGTTGACACAGCAGCTATGCGTCTGCTGATGCCACATCACAGTCGTGTTACTGACTCAACTGGGCGATGATGACTTTGCTGAAACGGAGAGAGCGCAGCGGTGACTTTACAAACAACGCTGTCATCAAACCCACGGGCAATTTTGATGATTCGAGAGAAAGCTCACGGCTGCTGCGCCAGCAAGCGCGTGGTCGCAGCGTGTTATGATGATGACATTGACAGTAAGAGTGAGAACCTGTGATTGAGTTAGCACTTTTCAAAAACAAGGTTGTAAAGTGCTCTCCTGATAGATTAGTATGAGAGCAGACTACATCTCAGGATGTCTGAATCTCAAACAGAAGATAGTCTTGCTTGAGTCCAGGCACCTGCATTACCAGACCTCGGTCAAACCGTAATGATTCTTAGTTTGTTTTAACCAACTTGGATCACCAATTGGATTTAATGAATCAAGGCAATTCAAATAATATCAGATTAGATGTCAATCACAGAAAAGTAGCATGATTTTCAAGTGCTCAAAAAGCACAAATACCTAAATTGTGTATCATTTTGTATCAAAAAAACAACAACCTGGTCCTGCAAGCAGGTTTAAACAAGGATTATTTGCACATTGTATTTGAACCCGGTCTGCACATTACAACCCAGCACACAATGCTTACAATACAGTCATTCCATGCTCAGCTGCTCATGCAGCAGCCATGCGGCACTACCTCCTGTTGACCAAGTAATCATGCGAGACTGTAAAATGGCAATAATGAGGCCTTTGCAGCATTTATATTGTATGGTTAACTGCACAGACATTGCATCAGCCATGCCAATGTTCCTTCCTCTTTAGTATGAGTGAGGGGTGAGTCATTTCTGCAGTGTCCAGCCCTGTGTCCTCAAGAATAGTGACACACACACACATGCACACACACATGCACACACATGCACACACAGAGGCCAGCATGACAGTCCTTTCTTCCTAGTGATGATCAATATCCTCTGGGCTAAAGGAAACCCTGTGTTCTATCTCTGTGTTCAGCCGCTGGACTGAACCATTGAGATGAGGGGGTGGATGAAGAATGGTGGAGGTGGGTCGCCCCAGTATCTTTAATGAGACCCCTTGGGGATGGCACATTACATGTGGAAATGGCTCCAATTAGGTCATCCAGCTGTAAATTCTGAGCGTAGAGAGGGTTGGACAATAACAAAGTTAGAGGGGAGGTTATGGATGGGACCCAGATCAGTGGTTGCTACAATCAGGTGCCATCAGGGCTGCATTCAATCACACCATTTCAGAGCCTGCGCTTTTTTCTGCTATTTAAACTCCACTGATTGCACAAATCAAAGGCTATATTTCCTCAAACACACAATCACGCCAGCTTAAACCCCACATTAATGCGGTGTGACCAAGATGGGAATCCTCTCAAAATAGCTTTTGATGATATTACTAATGCACAATGATGATGATGATTGTGATTATACAATCACCGGCTTCCTCCACTTGTCGTCAGACACCAAATGCATGTTAGACATGGGTACGTCTCAGTCTGGGTGGGCTATGATCGTCGTAACTCTACCCATGGGTCTAGGCTTGTTCTTTCACTCAACATTTAATACACCAGTGTTAGCGGACTGTAAACCTAGATCCCAATCTGTTTTGTCGGACGGTCACTGATGAGACGAGCAGGCTGGGAGGAGACATGGCCTCATAAGTTTGATGAATTCATCTGTTTAAATACTGACTGACCCCTCTGGCCCTCTGACCTTCAAGTCAGCGCAATGATTTCTAGTTGGATGGATGGAATATAAACACTAAGGGAGAAGAAAGGTCATTGGCTCAGCACAACCGCTCATACAATTATAATCAAGTCGTAATGTGGTATGTTTAATTGCATTATGTGCCTCATCATAGCACTGGCAGCGCCGACAGGATGAGATAGGATTTTCTGCTTAAGCATGCAATCCAGGATACATTTGACGATTTAAATGGTGGTTATATTCCCATTATGTTCTTGAGCAGCATAGATTGATAATGAGCCTATTGGCAATTTCATATCTTATTATAACTCAAAATACTGTTTCTCTGTAAAGCTATATTTGTAAGACTCATATTTACTGAACAAAACCAGTGCCGGGGCCACAGTGTCTCAGCAAACAGCGTCATGTAACACTCGTGGAAGTGACCTTTAATCTGACTTTAATGTGTTTTTCTTGCCTTTCTCTCGCCCAATTTGTCTTTAAGGTGACAGTGAGCAGAGGAATGTCCCATTCTCTTTCTAACGCTGTTGTATTTTGGTATAACCTTTAGTCTCGCATCGAAGAGGATTTTCTGTGCCTCAGTATTGATTGTAATTTCTTTGTCCAATGCAGACTGACACAGATTGATTTTTACACAGCTCAAGGTTGAAACTGGACTCTTTGGCCTCCCGGCATTATGATGACAATCCTACATCAGAAACACGTTACGTACAGCATCCTTCTGCAATTGGGTTTAGTTGTGCATGTGTCTTTTTCTGTGTCTGTCTCTGATCAACTTGCGTGTAGTTTGTTTTGTTGCTGTTTGCAAGCGTTGACCAAGAAACCATATTCAAAATTAATCCTCCCCATTATCAACGTCTCTCCTTTGATTGTCCCCGTGATGAAAAGCGGCGAGGGCTATAAATCATAAATATAAATATGAATATAATTGATTATTTTGTTCAGTCATTTGTTCACCGCTGAAGGAATTCTGACAAAACCTGAAGGAGTGATGCATCCTCCTGGGGGGGTCTCTACAGTTATAAAAGCAAGGTGATATGTTTGTTCCTGATTGGCCCAGAGGGGGGTTGCATCATTTGTGGAGGATGACATGTTATCTGTTGCCTTGCATTGGAATTGGCAAGCTTGGAATAGAAAGTAATCAGCTATATATACTATTATTTAATCTCAACCAAGTGCTGAACCACTCAACCATTCTAACCATCTGGGGGCTGAAAAAACAGCCTCTTGTTTTTTCCAAACCCTCGACACCATACACAGTGGCCATACAGTATGCTAAGCTAGAAAATAGAGCAGTAAGATTGTCTCAGAAAGGATTACTGTGGCTGTATGGCTGCAGGGCTGGATGCTGTTGGCATATCTCTCTTTCCCTCCCCACGGAAAAGGTGCAAATCTGGGGGGTTTGTGCTCCGGCTGTGTCTGTTGTCCTGTTAACTGGTGCTAGTTGGGCTGGCCTTGGGCTGTCTAATGACACACATACACACAATGCACACATTCACACACTGATGAAGCCTAATGGGCTTCAGGGCTATTTAAGTTCTTTTAAAGCCTTCAGGATCTGTGTGTGTTTGTGTGTGTATGTATGTTGCATGAGACAACTCAGGGCCAACTGTACGCAATTTCCCCCGGACCTTGTTGAGTCTTAGTGCAGCCCTACTTATCTAATCTTGCAGCAGCTCAGTGTGTGCAGGTACCATACAGAGCTGCAGCCAACTGGCTCTGGATAAATCCTGAAATGTTTCCGCGACTGAACCAGTTTTTTGGGTCATGTCGGTTTCCTCTGGTGGAAAGGATTTGTTCAAATGCTGAATGTAGAATTCTCTCTTTTGCTCATTTTTTACCTTTTGTGCGTTAAAATTGGTTATTTTTCACCATGGCTTAGCATTCTGCGTGCATGTATGCCGTATGGAGTATATTACAGTAAATGTGCTGTGGATGTGTGAATGCGTTTACTCTGCAAAAGCAGGTTGCTCTGCACTGAATAATTCACAGTGCTTAAGAAGGAAGCGTTAAGCGATATTTCTCATGATAACAATATTGCAAACAGTTGCATCACGGCACAACACGTTTCACCCGTCCTATCCTTACAATAAGACACTACGCATGTTTGACAAATCTTGTTTTCAGTGTCCTCACACGTTTTACTTTTCGCACTGCCGTTCAGAGGCGTTACGGCACCTTCCGCAACCTTCCGCCCTCTGACATGAAGATGCATGTGCATGTGCGTGGGCTGAGACTGTATGTTGTTTCTGTTTCTCTCTTCCCTGTTACTTTAACCAGTTCAATCGAGGTAGTAAGATTAAAAATACATTACAAATGCTTTTTTTTTGAGTTGCAAAAAAGCTGAATTCTAATGTTGTGAGATATCATGGATGTTTTATTTGAATTTATTCTACAAATAAATGCTGCTCTGAACCTAAGCAACTAAGCAATTATCTGATGGTTTTGTTACAAAAATGTCAAAGGTCTTCTTTGGTCTAATCATATTTAGAAATGACCAATATAGGCCAAACTATGAAAAATTAAAACACATCCTGAAAGAAGATTCTTAATAGCCTCTTTTTTTGTCACAACTTTTTAGGTCAGAGATTTGTATGCTTGGTTTGTTTGCATGAATGCAGAAAACCGCCATGGCCACTCATGTAATTGTAGTGTAGATGGGAAAACCCAGTAAATATTGATCCATTCAACCACTTCCCTAATCTCACCAAATGCGTGTATTATTATCTCTGATATTGTTAATTTCCCTTCCATGTGAGTTATCACATGATGTGCCTCATGCTCAGAATTTCATTATTAATCATGAGACGATTCATCGGCTAATGCCCTCAAATTGAAAGGAGAATATATTACTCGCAGAGTTTCAGCAGCGCAGGCTTTTGTCATTACTGAACAAAGAGCTGGTGTGACAAAGGGCAGAAGAAACACTGTGACAAGCTTATTGCGGGTTTTCCTATTTGCATGGTGGGACAGAAAAGATGAGCAATGGATTCCCTCCATTAAGAATAACAAGCTCACTATTGCATCACTGACTTGAAATCTAGACAGGAAGTTCATGGATCCCTAGTTCGCAGGCATATGGAGAAAATACAATGGATGCTTTTTTTGGGGAGAAGGCGCATTCTCACTTAATAATTTATGTTCCAATTTCTTGTTCTACAAAAACCTCGGTCTCTAGCGTGTTTATCATCCAGGGCAAGGGAGAAACACAGTATGCTATAACAGAATGGGAAATGCACTTACTGTAATAACAATACCTGGAGGTAGCATATAGAAAATGACGGCCTATTCTAAACCTCCATATGTGGTCTCAGGCCTGGATATACATTACTGTGGTCTATTTGTATATGCATGGCAGTTTAGACTCTGACTGGGGGTTGGGGTCTGAATAGGTACCTTAAAGATTGAGGCAGATTACCACATATATCCAGTGTTATACAGCATACAACAAATGCAGCATCTACAGTCTGATGTGGGAATTGCTGAATTTCCTCTCTTTCAAATGTAGCTGTCGCTGTGTCAGTAATACGCCTCTACCTGGCTTTATATTGCTTTATATTACACTGTCAGATATGAGTCCATGCTGAAAATGTTAAAACAGCACATGAACTTGCAATTGCGTAGTAACATATTTCAGTATGACGATGTCTGGAAATGCACAGCCTCTACTGTCTTTAACTGTAACAACTTTTTAGATAATGTCATCTGAAAGCATCGCTCCTCTGAAAACAACATTTTTTTCCCCCAACATACAGTAAATATCTTTAATGCACATATTCAACCTAGTTTGTGTGTTTTTTCAGAGCGGGGGGGAGGGAGATATTACGCGAGGTTTGTCCGGTGGTGCATCAGTGGTGTTAATCTATAAGAAGGACTGTGCACTGCGAGGATTCTCTGTACTTTGTATTGCTCTCTTGTTCGCTCTGTCTCTCTCTCACTCTCTGTCAAACACACACACACACACACACACACACACACACAAGAAATCTTCTCTTCCCTCCATCTTTTCCTACCTTCCTCCTCCTTCTCCTACGTTCCCTCCCTCCCTCCCTCTCCCTCCCTTCCTCTCTCACTAGTTCTGACTGACTCTCTGGGGGTGGATGTGCCTCTGTGGCCCTCTGCAGATCTGGAAAGGACATCCTCTCAGTTTAATTCAAGTCAACCCCGGTCTCCTGGTGCTCCAAGATGAAGCATGTGTGACAGCTCTACAGAGACAGCCAGAAGGAAGAGACAAGTCTCATCTGCATATAAGTGTGTGTGTGTGTGTGTGTGTGTGTGTGTGTGTGTGTGTGTGTGTGTGTTTCAGCCAGGCATTTTTTTTACCATCATTTCCCATGGACCCTGCATATTGAAAGAGTTAATTTCAGCCTGGCAGCAATCATGGCAATCTATAACTCTATGATGAGAGGCTGCTATGTTGATTAGTCAGTGTTGATTTCACTCACACCAATTAAAGGGGTTGTGAGTGCAACCTAAAGCCTTATATAACATATGCCTTTTGCTCTAAGCTTTGGTGGAGAGACTGTAAATAAAACTAGAACTGCGAAAACATTTGATCACATGCTGAAGTCTTAACAGTTGAACCGGTAAGCCTGGCGGAGGCAGGCTGGGATATTGCACACGAGACCTTGTGTATGTATTTAAAATGTAATATATCCAGTTTGGAAAAAGGAATATTACCTGAAGTTCATCATTCATTATGTCTCAAACATATGAGGATCCAGTTCTGTGTGTCCACTAAGGACTTTAGTTTGCCTTTCATCAAATGGTGGCTCTTATTTTGGAAAGAAACCCTGAATTTGAATCTCATGCAGGTAAATTATACGTGATATCTGGGGAAATCTTGAGCTAATCCCATCGGCGTGATCCCCGGGCACCGTGAGTAAAGGTTTATGTAAGTCTTATAGACCTGTGTGCTTACCTCTTATTTCAACATTGTTTGTTTGCACCGGGCAAAAGGCAATAAGAGAATATAAGGAGTGGATTCATCTGGCCCTGGGCTCGCCAGTAAAGGACCACGATATTTTCTGTGGTACTCAGGAGACAAAAGAACCTACAAGCGATTGAACGTCCAACCTTCCCTCTCCGTCTCTCTCTCTCTCTCTCTCTTTCTCCCGCTCTCTCACTATCTCTCATCATTTGCTGCTTTCACACCTAAAGATTATTTCTCCTGCTTTGCCATCACGCATCAGCTCTTAAGCCCTCACACCTTATTCCTTCCCGTCTTCCCTCCTGGACCTCCTCTCGGCGCTCGCCTGCACTATACCTGCATATACATCCGCCGCTAATAATATCAGAGGCCAGGGGGATCGCAGATGGTTGAGGTAAGTGGATCTGTCAGATCATTTCGCCCCTGTCCTCCACCTAATTCCTCAACTGCATCTCCTTGCGAAAATGGAACACTCCGTCGGATGGGAAGGCAGAGAGAGGAGGAGGAGGAGGAGGAGGAGGAGGAGACAGACAGCGACAGGGAGAAATAAAGATGGTGTGCGGGGGTACTGTAACCTGCATCCTCCCTCTCATCACGTCCCTTGATGCACGCGTAATTGTGCCGCCGCGTTTTAAATTTATCTCTCCTGTAAAACAAAAAAAACAAAAACCACCAGGAATAAATAATGCAGCCGTGTGTTTCTTGTGACAGCGAAAATTTAAAAAAAGAACAACAGAGCCAGCCAAGGCTGTCAAGGTCAACCCCTCTGTCTGCGCACCAAGGATATAAAAATGATATTCACTTATTTGAAAATTTAAAAAAATCCCTGGTTAGAAATAGACTAAGCCCTTGACAAAGAAATAATTTTGTAGAGCATTCAATCTCGGATGAAACACTCAAGAGTTGTTCTTATTTGCTGTACTGGAAAAAAACAAATGCACGGGAATGGGCAGCAGCTTGGGTCGGTCGTATGAGAATGTGTTTCCCACACAACAGCAAGAACAATAGGATACTCACAAGCAGTCCTCTGCCCGTCTGCTATACGAGCGAGGGCTCCTCCTCTGTGTGTTTCTTTCCCTCTTGCGGCTGGCGCGGTCAGACGCCGTCACAATCCCGGCCTCTTAGTCCCAAGCCTCCCTTAATTGGTAACGTTTGGAGAGCGGAGATGGTCGCGGCCCAGCGGAGGGGGAATTCGGGCTCGGCGGGGCTGTGTCACCGGTGACATCCAAACGCTGTACAGTTTCACGTCCTCAGGGCTGGCCCCTAGAGAAACAAGAGCACGAGAGATGTGAGTAAGAATGGGCCTCCTCATCCCCCCGATACAATGAAGGGCATTGAAGGGGGGGGGGGGGGGAAAGGGTATGAGCGGGATGGCAATCTCTCAACTGGGAGGAGACGGCGACGCGCTGTAACAGCCGGCGGGGTCATTCTCAGTACCGCCGGTGACAAAACTGCTGTTTGCATCTGGACAGCTGTCAGAGAGAGATTACCAGTGCAGTGTATCTATTCCTCAGAGGACACCGATGAGGTAAAGTTACGCAGTTACTTGACAGACAGGAAATTGATGGTGTTTTTTTTTTTTTTTTCCGCCTTCATAGGAGTGTGCCTTTTAGAACTACACCCTCAGTCCAACTGGATAATTACTTACTTACTCGTTCAAAGCGGGATGACGACCGCCGAGCCGCTTTTAAGACCATTCTGAACTGAAAAAAGCAACAAAACAAGAGAGACAGGATGACAGAACCTCTAAGGGAAATATCCATATGGGATAAATGCTGACATATGGCCATGCGCTGGTCCCAACAGAAATCTGACAACTTACTCAGACTATCGGCTATTAATAGCCGCCTTCCTCTTCTGCATGCCCTCTGGGGAGCGACACTTCAAGATGTCCATTTGGAAGAAATGAGACAAACACACCAGCTGCACTTCTCACCCACTCCGCTGCAATTCCTCCACACGGCTCCCCCAGCCACCGCGCTCCATTATTGATGAGACTCCCTCTGTCTTTCTCATCAGCCACAATATTGGTCGTACTCGCCCGTGGGCGGACGCTGCGGTCGTGGAACCAGCTGATTCCACGCGTGAAAAATGAGACGGGGGGGTCGAGCACATTTACAGCTTCCTGACAGGACGCGATGCAGGGGGGGCGCGCGGTGCCACGGTGTGTGTTATTAGGCTAATCTAAATTCAATAGGGTTAGCATACGGGGGAAAAAAAAAGTAATTAGCACAAAACCATAGGGAAAGCGCCGTCTGTTGATCCAGCTGACTCGCAAACACTGGACCTGAGCGCACGGATTTAAAACATGCACTATGGGCTGCTTTTGCCTCATGCCAATTTGCACCAGCAAAAGATATAAAGTGAAAACATACACAGAGAGAAGCACGGCTAAGTGGAGAAACAACATTCTAGCTAGTTAGCGATGTCAGCATCCACATATTTGTTTGCCTTTGCTGTCAACAGACTATACAGAAGGGCAACGATGAATTACCCTGTAATACTAACAGGCACAGAGAGACTTGAAGCATCTATATTGCACGTTGGCCCCAAGGACCCTTTAATAATAATAATAATACTAATAGTCATAATAATAAATTGAACTCATAGAGCACCTATCAAAAACAAAGTGCTTTACAACATAAATACATGTAAGCAACAAATCAATAGAATATAAAAAAATAATAGAACATAAAAGGTGGAGGAATAATAACAACCTTAAAGATTAATAATAGAATAGAGTATTGGAATATAATATATATAATAACAGTTCAAGTAAAAAAAAAAAAAAGTGTGTTCAAAAGGAGGGCAGTGAGTTGGCCAGTCTGAGCTTGTTGGGCAGGTCGCTCCAGAGCCTAGGGGCCCCTGATGGAGACAACTCCAGCACCCTTCTCCAGCTAGTCCAGACTGTGTCTGTGGTGCCACGTGTATCTATGGTTACTAGGCTTAATATAAATCGGCTGCATGGGAGGTGTGATATGCTGAGAGCAAAGCGTAGTCCCAGTTTTCAATACTGTATGGTTTTATGTTTTAAAGGAGGTTGGACATTACCCTCCCTAAAGTGGTTTTGCACACACAGGCCGAGGGTGCGTGTGGTTCCTGAGGTACAGCTCTCCACCGAGACGCCAAATTTCGGGGACGTGATATTCAACTGCAACATGGAAGCATCCCGTGTGTTATTAACGCTCTGTAACGCGCTTATAACCTCCTTTAGCTTCATTATGTGGAGACAGACTGCGGCAGGCGGGCTCTAGCACTGTCCAACCGCTCATCTGTCCTGCTCTACCGCCACATGCCCAACGCTCAAACACCACACGGAAGCATATGCACGGGCGTACACACACACACACACACACACACACACACACACACACACGCCAGACAAACACACTGCGGCAAGCTGTGGTGGCTCTGACGTGGGCTGACCACTGTGACCACTTCAGTCCCTTCAGTCTGACAGTGACGGATGGAGGACAGAAACATGGGGACTTGGAGGGAGGGAGTGGGGGGGGGGGGGGGGGGTGCTGATATTGATCGACTTCAGACCTGCTAGTTCCGCCCATTGGAATAGAGACGGTGCTACGCTCTCTTGCTTTCACCCACCCTACACACACACACACACTTAGACACACTAACACAACCCACCGCATAACTTGTACCATCCCCCCCTAGAGGTCTCCCAGACCCGGCCCACCTCGCCCGAGTGACACCGCTGTAAATCAGCAGTCATAAAAGAGTGCGCTCAAGAGAGGGGGGGGGGGGGGGGGGTGGGTTCTCACAGCGCCCTCTGATCTTATTGTTTACAGCCATAACTCTCAACATTGATGGTATGGAGTGTGACAGGAAATTGACGATCCCAAAAGGCGGAGGTAGGAAATCAAATAAAACCTGTTGCATAAAATCACATAAAAAAAAAGGAAGTTTGCGGTGGATGTCGGGGCCCGGAGAGTCCAACAAGCGGCCCCCGCTAGAGCTGTGGTTTCCTCAGTGCAGTTTTGACTATTGTGATTCAAAGCAGCGTTGTTACAAGTAGCGACGCTCCAATGGCGTTGGTGCATTTTATAATGCGGAGCCCGGGGGAGCAGCTGGGAAGAGCCGCCAGGGTACAATCCATTCTAATTCTGCTTCCACCTGAGGGAACGACAGGGAGCCGTCTAGAGGACAGCAGTATAAAGCCTGCACACACACACACACACACACACACACAAGTTTATGAACACACAAGCATCACGCACAATAGCTCTCTTGCCCAGGGTACGAAGAAGGACAGGACACGATTCTGTTTTCCCCCCGGAAAATCACTATGGAAACTACTTTTTCCTTTCCTTTGAGGAGCTTTGGTCTCCTCCAGCCTCTTGTCCAAAAAAGGGCTCACACATAATCTCGTCCCCCTGTGCTGCTTTCTGCACAGAGCGGGTGACATGCGTCTCGTGAGGCATATATGATCACCGCGCATCTCCTCGTCTCTCAGATTTCACCGCGGCGGGAATATATTCAGTGAGTGGAAAATGCATTGCTGGGAGGATAACAAAGCCCGTCCTCTGTTGAATCTTTGATGGTGCGTAAGGCAATGCCAGAGATAATGACAGGGGGTTGGTGGCCTTTATTCTGAAGACGTCTGTCATTTATGTGAAAATTGCCAGGTTTGTCATGAAAGAGAATTCGTGGTGCTTCTGACTGTAGCTCTGATGATTAATTCAGGCATGCCAGTTGGTGAGTAAATGCTTCTTTATTCTCTTGTAAGTGGTCGATATTAATAATGCACACCCGGGTCTAAGTTCAGCATCCGTCTTGGCAAAGTTCAACATGAAAGGTTTTCGCCGGCTACGCAGCCTCGACACCACATCCCTTCATACTGTTATTCTTTTTCTTCTCTCTCTCGCTTTCTCCCCCTCTCTCTCTCTCTCTCTCGCCTCTGCATCCTTTCTCTCTCTCTCTCTCCCTCCCTCTCTCTCTCTGGGAAAGGCGCCGTATGGCTCTGACACCTATTCTGATGGAAGGATGTGGCCCATCAGCGGTAATTGGAGGAGCTGTGGTGGTTGGGTTTCTCCGGGAGGCGGCGGCTTGATCGATCCCGTGCGCGGCGGAGGCGGGCAGGCGAGGCTGACAGCAGCGCCTCCCCCCACAGCTCTTGACGACTCACTGAGGGCCGAGCCACAGAGCGCAGGATGTGCTTTGTTTTGTTTTTTTACGCTTACGATCATCAAACGCGCGGGTCGCCTTTGAGCCCCGCCGCCCACCGAACTCACACTCATCCGGTTAAATCATAATTACCTCATTGAGTTGATTATCAGCTGGATTGAAGCAGGTTAAAATTTAATGTTAGCCTTTCATGATGGGATGTAATCATCCGCGGTAATCTTCCGAAGCGCTTGTAGATTCTGTGAATGATGCTAGCGTAGGTGTGCACAGCGTGAACTGACTGAGATGTAGAAGATGGAGGTTATTGGTACAGTAGAGACAGGCTGGTGTCAGTACCAAGCTGTGTTTGCTCATTACTGCCTTGGAGAGCAGTCTCTTTTTGTCGTCTTGTTTATGATTTTTTCTCAGGACCAAAACTGAACCGTACTGTGCTGAGCTCAGCCTGACCATCGGTTACCATGGAGACTCTCAGCGGCTGGGACCGACTGTCGTGTTGGAAAAGCTTGGCGCAGGTTAAATCACAAGAACTTTATTTACCTTGCACCGCTGTCTTTATCGTCGCCAGGACTCAAGTTGCTTATTGTACCGGCGAGACGCCTAACGACCCTGTTTTCCATCTTCTGTCACCAACAACGACAACAGCGCAACACAAAAAGGCCAGTGACCCAAATCTTAGAGGATCCTCTTGTCCTTGAAACCCTATTCGATTTTGCTGTCTCTGGTGATTGCTTAGAGGATGGAACACTCACCTTATGCACTGGAGAGAAATGAAATGATGAAGCGCTGAAGAGGTGAGGACGCTTTCAGAAGAAGATCAGAATATTCAGGGCATCCTGCTGGATCAGTGGGCTAAGACACACACTGCATACATGTGGTGTTGTGGCTTCAAATCTGACTCAAAGCCATTTTCTTGCATGTCATCCCTCTCACTCTTTTCCCCGTCCGTCCTGCTACTCTCTTCATTACTCTCGCTCAATTGTGCTGATTACTAGTAAAGCAGAGATACAATAAAACAATTGTACTAAATATGGTGAGAATATGCCTAAATTATACCCACTAGGAAACAACACATTAGATGCAAAATCCCATCAGAATCTAAATCCAACAGCCTGGGGTTGGATTTATCGATAGCACCAAATAGAGAATGATCTTGAAAACTCACAAAATACTTTCAAGAAAGTTCTTGAGATTTGCACAAGCATTTTCCAAAGAAAGTTGTGACGAAAACATTTTAAGATCTACTTGAAGAACCCCGTCACTGTAAGGCATTACAGGTCGATGAAAGGAATGATTACTTTGTTAGGTTTAACTATTAACTTTATCTTGCTGCATGTAGATTTTGAATGGAGGCTAGGCTACACATATATTTAAATGCACAAATAAAATATAGTGCAATTTGATTCCATTTGCCACTTTTAGCCCACAGGGCAGCTTTAGCCTTTAGACATTATAGGCTACTGCTGTGTGGTCAGCATGAGCCAAATGATCCATCATTCAATGGACTCTTTCAATTTCAAATTGATGATCATGATTAATTAATTTTTCAACAAATTTCACTGAACCTCGTGACTTGCTCATCATCCTCAATGCGTCAATCACCTTGTCATGCTATAATCAACACATTTTGCCTGAGATTTGCTGAGAACAGCACCAAATTACTGCATTGTTAATGTAGGTTCCAGCATAGGCTCGACTGCTGTAGCCTAATAATAAATACACTGGGGAAAGAGAGAGAGGATTGTTTATTTATTTCACATAAAGGTCAGATTAAAAAATGAAATGCTTTTGATGTTGTGTAGTGAAGCTTATTTAAATGCAGAGTAGGATCCTGCCTTCAGAGCACCTGCAAAGTCGTTGGTGAAATCTCACGGCTAGCGACTAGCGGCAAGCGACGTGGTGAACGAACGAGAGATTTCACGCACCGCTTGAGTTACGGACGGTTTGGGGAAACACTCGTGAAATGAACCAATGTCTTGAGGAGCTACTTCAAGATATTTGTGGCGCTGCAACACCTTTCGGGAAATCCACCCCCGAGCAGCGGTAGTGAGACTGATACATAAATGCAATGAAAAAGGAGCTGCCACGTCTTCAACGGCATCAGGCATTGTCGATGTTGAGGGGGTTCGGCCCTGTGGCCACTAATATTGAAGCTGCATCGACTGATCTGGCTCTGACCGCATCGAAACTACTCCGATTTTGCAGTGAGTGCCGGAGGCAGCACACTCCTTCTACCCTAAACCAAATATTTGGGTTTTTTGACGGCCTCCCCTCAACTCTACCCCGCCGATCCCCCTCGGGGGAGGCTCAGGTTCTGAGAGACAGAGGACAGGAGAAAGTTGTGGCTTTACAGGCAGTCACCCTAATGTTAGCTTTCTATCCCCTGCCACACACACACACACACACACACACACACACACACACACACACACACACACCACCACACCACCATTTCTAGAAAACACTGATCCCTGTGAAGAATTTGCAGCCTGAATCCGAACTGTGAAGCTGTGTGTACAGGAATAACACAGCCAGCCCGGAGGTGCTGCTGGGTGAGGCAGACAGGATTGCAGATGGTCCCTTGGGTCTGAGTAGATAATAGCCCCTGGTCGTGCCCCGTGGGAACATTCTTTAAAATAAATACATCGACAAGAGCTAGTACGATTTTATTTATTCTGTTTTTCAGCCTTGGATGACTTTCCCAAATTAGAAAAACATTGACCGACTCAGTTTTGCTGAACTCAAAAGTTTCAGTATGTCCTTTACCCTTGGGGTGGCAGATCTGACAGGCTAATGTTGATGTTTGGAGTACCATTACGTGAATAGCGCTCAAGTCCAAAGTGAAGCAGCCGTAACCTTTCGCTAGAAGCCTTTCATCTTCGCAGCTGTCACTCAACCTCCCAGGGTCATTTTCAGCTCCTGCAAGGGTTCAATTAATCCCGGTGAAATGGCTGAGTGGGGTTCATTTTCACCCTTGGCTAGTACGTTACCGCTGTTGTCTACACTAGGCAGCTTTTCCTCTCATCTTTGAGTCCAAGGCCTTACACTGGAAGAATAGGAAAAGCGGCTAGGAGCATCACAAGCCACAAGGGGGGGGCGGGGGGCGTTGGAGGTGATGACATTCTCTGGGCTTGGACTTTAGTCCCCTGCCTGCACTGAATGTTTATGAGCTGCTATTATCACAACCGTAATGGTCCCTTGGAGAAAGAGGGCGAGCCATTGTGAACCAGAGAGCTGCTGCAGCTTGAAATATTTATCACTTTATCTTGTCTAATTGTTCCTTTCACAGCATTGTACTGCAGGTCATTATTGTTCAAGCCCTATGCTGACCCTTAATGCTTTAGTGTGCATTATAAGGATTGTGACTGTATGACTGCAGGTCATTTACTGGCATGAAAGATCTCATTTTAAATTCCTCTTGAGCTTAAACTTTAGAATAAGATATTTTCAATGTGTGATAGTTTCAGGTTTTATGTCAAAATAACATCACAATTAAAAGGTTGATATCTTATGATAGCTAAATAGGAAAATTGTTATGTACTACCTTTTAGGGTTTAATTACTTTTCAATTTGAAATTTTCCCCGTGCTGTTTTCTACGGGTTTCTGTAAATGGCAAGCGGGAGAAATTAAACGGTGACGCTGTGCATTTAATGAGGTGCGTAAATGCCAGTTATTCCGACAAACTTTTTAAGTGCCTGCATGCGGCAGCTACTGTGCGCACAGTGAAGCGTGCTACTGCACTGCAGTGAATGCCTCTGCATCATGTTGACCCCTAATCATGTATCATATTACATGTTTCATCCTGCTGCTGCAGCTGACAATCTGAGCACGTCTGTGGCACATGGTGCAGTCAAGCAAACAATGAGAAAATCCCTTTAACATGCGCCAACAATTGAATCCGGTGTGAACTGAAATTATATGTTGCTCCCCGAGGTACTCTCCTTGACACCCTAAAAAGGTAATATACCTTCTACGGTAGAACGCAATCACATGGTTCATACCCCTCGTCTGCATAATTATAGGGGCTTGGGGAAATTGAAGGGCTCTGCTAGCCATAAAACTGGGGGCTTAAGTAATCTCGGTGAGAGGGGAGGCATTAAGAGGAACATGGCATGTCCTTGTTGGATCAGTGCTTCAGCATAGCGTGGACAACCTGCCAGCATTTGGATAAAGATGTGGTTAACAGTTCCCTCACTGCAGCGTCTGACAAGCAGGGCTGTGAGCAGCATGGCGACTCCTACACCTGGTTTAAATATAACAATGGGCTTTACGTAATGCAATAGCACTGCAATATATATACCTTCCTCCGTAGATTCATTTTAGACTAGGAAAAATATGACTCCTATCTATCTATCTATCTATCTATCTATCTATCTATCTATCTATCTATCTATCTATCTATCTATCTATCTATCTATCTATCTATCTATCTATCTATCTATCTACCTACCTACCTACCTACCTACCTACCTACCTATACTATACATTGATTTATCTATGTATCATTCTTATTATTATCATTAACTCCAGTTTGGAGACGTCATTGCGACAGAAGTCGTGTGAGGGCAGCATGTTTCTCGCTGAGTCTCCACTGACAGGTCCAATCAGAATGAGGACAAATGACGAGGCATTCCTACCCCATCTGCCATCAGCAAGCCTTACCGAGCACCGTCTATGAATAGTTCTCATAGTGCTGTTTTAGGCACTATACTTCACGTCCTATCAGGGGATTTTGACCTCTACATTCCTATTTTACGATCCCTCCTCCGTAGTCACAACAACACAGGCCATCAGCGCTGATTGCAGTGGGCGTTATGAAGCGCCTCGGAAGTGGGAGTTACACCGGCATTTCATCTTGATTTGGTTCAGCGGACGGCCACTTGGCGAAGGACAAATATCTCATTCTCTGACTGAGGAATTGTGAAAAAGTCACTCTCGGCAGAAGGGACGTGGGGGAACCCTTATGGCTGATAGATTTGACGGCGCAGTAGGAGTGCATTTATCTGATAGCTGATACGACGGGTTTACTGATGGGATGTGGGGATGGTACAGTATGTGGTAGTTTATTTCTCCCTGAAACTTTTTTAAAATGTGGAGCCCAGCACATTTTATATTCTCCCCTCAGGCTCTATTTGCACCAAGTTTTTTTTTTTTGTTCTCTTCTTCGGTCAATTGATATCTGCAAACATTTCAGTTGGATTTTACTAGTTCATAAGTAGGCATCTATATTATCTTAAGCCAAAGCATTAGATAAAAAACACAACAAAAATCTCCCTTGTGGATCCATTAATTGATTTGATACACTTTTGGGAAACCCAGTCCAGACCTTTGCACTTGGCATCCACATAAAGGCTTTTGTCAGATCTGAGATCTCTGCAGTGTGAGCCATCAACACCCATGATCACAGTGATCAAACCCAGGAGACAGACCGTCATTTGGGCCTTCCTTTTGCCAGCTTCCTGGAGAGCCTGCATAGGGAAATTACTCTGTATTAGTTTCTTTGTTCCCTCCACTTAATTGCCGCATAGCTGCAATATGTCACTTCAGTCCGAGGGAAAACTGCTTCTGCCTCACTAGCAGGATGGAGTTTTCCTGCCATTAAGCAGATCCTCATTCTAATTGCAAGTATTTTGCTGGGACAGCCAGTCTAATGAAGGGAGGGATATGCCGACGTAGCAGATCATATTACATCGGAGGCAAAAGTGTGGCCTAATTGCTGACTGGGATAAAGAAAAAATGGAGCTTGTTAGATGTATTTCAGTGGTATAGATCTATTTGCAACCTGCCAATGTCAAAAAAAAGATAAAACCTCTGCTCTGCATATTTCCCTGAACAGATTAACGACAAAAGAGACCCACCCCATCTCCATTATCTTGCTGAATCCAATTACCAATCCACAGTGCATTGCACCTGCATTTTCTACCCTTTCCCGTTATCTGAATGTGTGTGTGTGTGTGTGTTGTGCGTGCATTCATGCGTGTAAGCATGTGAATATATGTGTGCAAGCAGTATAGATCGGTATGGCTAGTATGTATGTATGTTAGTGCGTATGCAGGTATGCTCCGTGGGTTTAAGTGTTGTAGGAGTAACCTCAATTTGGGAGCTGACCTGTCACACCGAGACTGCATGTTCACTGAGGCTCCCTGTGGACGCTCAACCAAGCATAACACTCGCTCCAGGCACACACACACACACACACACACACACACACACACACACAAAACAGCGGCTTTATGAAATGAATGATAGGATGTACTGCCGCGGTGGCTATGAGACCTGGAATTCTCTACAGCTTTATACAGAAAAACTCTCCTTCGCTGTGAGTGCCTTGACATTGAATGGGAGGGCATGCAAGTCTCAAGCTTACTCTTTTATCTGATCTCTTAGGGACTACTGTAGTACACAGCCTGCATTTACAACTATTCTGTGCCTCCAGCAGACAGCAGAAGCATTTATCCGGCAGGTAAAGATACAATACCTCCGCTATACGCACACTTGGAAACATCTCGGAGAGGGTTGCCGTTCCTTAAAGCTGCCACAGTCGCGTTTCCAGGGTTTTGTGAAAATGTTTTCCTTTGAATGAACTTTGGAAAAGCGCTGAAGGGTTTTAGTTGCAAGTGAGTACATTGAACAGTTCTGAAAATGGTATGCTCTTTATAACGTCACGTAACGTTGCACACATTGCATGAAAAATATTTCAAAACGTCTGGTGGGTGACGCTGTTATATACTGTTATACCAGTTACACTGTCAAATCATTCCACTCTGCTTTAGTCAACTAAGAAAGAAAGACTTTATATTATTAATTAGTAGTATTACAGTATTTCTCCATTGGTTTGGCTCATTTCTTGAAACAGAAATTACATTCTCAAAACTCTAAGATCATTTTGCAAAACAGTCTTACAGTTCAGCACACCACCATAGCTCACTTGCAAAAGCTCATATCTCTCCCAAAACGGTTCACTCATGCTTCAAAACTAAATTCCTTTCCCATATAAATAGTCAGTGCCACCAAAATGCAAAAGATCCTTCTCAATTGCTTTGGCTCATTTCTTGAAACAGACCGGACGTTCTCAACACTCTTGGTGCTTTTGCCAAAGTAACCTGGATGGTTCAGCACAACACCATGGTTCACCTGCAAAAGCTCATATCTCTCCCAAAACAGTTCACTCATGTGTCAAAACTAAATTCCTTTCTCATATAAATAGTCAGTGCCCCCAAAATGCATCATCCCTTTGGCATTGTGTAAGCACTGCAAGTCAAAATGTTTAGATGTTTTGTCACTATGGCAGAGGACCATTGAAATATCCCTCATGTCCACCTCTCAGTCTTAGCCCAGTCCTTCATTGACAATGGTTACTGTACTAGTTTTGTTTGTCTAGCTAACAGAATACAATTGTGTATAAAACTGAAAAAAAGTATTTTACGGTAAGAGTAGCCTCCAAGGTTTGACATCACACATTGCACTCATACTGCCAAGGAAATTGTAACCATTTCTATTCACACACATCAAGTAACTTCAGAGTAAAAAGAAAATGTATACAGCATAATATACTGTAATATAAACCCATAAACAAAAAACAAGGAAAATTATATGTAGCCTACAGTGCTGTAAATAAAGCTGGAGTTTCACAAGTAATACTTCTTCACTGGTCACTGTCCTCATCCTCACCCTCCTGGCCGTCCACACGCTGCTGTCTGTCTGGCCACAGATTCTCATCCACATCACAGCGGATATTCTCCCTTGTGATGCAACGAGGGAAGAAACGGCGTGCATGTCGCAACCATCCCCTACACTGATCTCCTGATCTTCACACGCAGCGTCCATTGCATGGAGCAGGGACCTCTGATTTTGAGCCTGATGCTCATACACTCTCCACCTCCAAGCGGAGAAAAACTCCTCAATAGGATTGAGGAAAGGAGAGTAAGGTGGTAGAAACACCATGACCATCCTTGGATGAGTAGTGAACCAGGCCCTGATGATGTGTGAAACTCCTCAAGTTAGTTTCACCTGACTGTCAATTACTGTAATCAATGTATCAAATGTTCCAAGAGATTCATAAATGGTATTCATGGTATTATGTTCTTGACTAATTTTGACAATTGAACAGACTATTGTGCATGTGATGACTTATATAATGAAATGATGCTGACATGTTTTGGAGAGAACAACCATTAGACTGAGAATCAACTGATCAGTTTAGATCAACAAGATGTATTCACTTGGAAATTGTGCTAACTGTAGGCTACCTGTACTTAATCATTTGCAAAGATGTACTAAGACATTGAGACATGTACTAAGACATTTGCAATTTGATGAAATGAATGAGAAATGCTATTCTGTTGTGAACAATTGCAAAGTGGTTTAGAGGTTTGTCCATGTTATTTTCAGAATGTAATTTCTGTTTCAAGAAATGAGCCAAACCAATGGAGAAATACTGTAATAGCAACTCTCACCTTGCACCTTCCTCCTTGATAACATCGCCATGGTTGTAACACTGATTTTTGCACCTTGTGAGTGTGTATAGTCACTGAAGAAAATGTGAAAACCACTGAACTAATTTTTTTCCAAAACAAAACCTTTACAAGCACAAGTACAAGTGAGGTCTTAGTCTCGCTGATATAAGAAAGGGATTTCTCTCCATGGAAATCATGCTCTGGTTGTTTAGATACATTCAATTCACTGAAACAGGGAGAAATGTTTGCAGGTCAGAAGGTTGTCTAATGCTTTGTAAATGGCATGCAGTATTAATGATAGTTTCTTAATCATCACTTTCAAGCAAAATACAGCCAAACAATCAATTTATTCATTCAATCTGACTGACCGAAGGTTCTCGAATCCAATAACTTCCCAGATGAAATTACATCGCTTTGAGCAGAAAGCACAGAGTGCAATTAAACACAGAGCGCGAGCTCGGTCTCTGTCAACAAAGCTGAACTTGCATTCGAGGCAATATATCCACTGTGATTATTTACCACCCTAAGCACTCAGCGAAAATCAATAACATGTGCAAACATCCAACCAAACAAGATTTGCAAATCAGTCTCCATAAAACAAAGGTAAAAAAAAAAAAATCAGAGAAAAGTCTGGGAGCTGTTAGTGATAAGAATTAACCAGGGAAGTTTTATGGATTGCCTTGTATTTGGGGCATGGATGGTTTAAGCTGCCAAATGAAAGTCAGAGTCAAAGTCAGTTAATAATTAAGCCAACACACTGTGTGTGTGTGTGTGTGTGTGTGTGTGCTCAGCCTTTCCCTCTTGATGTGTGAAAGGAGGCTGATCGGCTCAGGCTTTGTGGAGGCAGTGACACTGACTGGTTGCACCTCTCAAATTTGAAGGAATTAGCCTGGAGGAAATCTCCCATGGTCAAGGGTAGCTAACCAGAGGTCGACCACATACGACCGCCCCTCTATAAGCAAATGCACGAATTAGACAGCTTTTCAACCTTGAGTCGATAAATAGATTCAGAAACCTGAACTGTAATAGATGTCGTGGTTTGGAGGAAGAGCAATTATCTGTCAAAGAGCATCGGGGAGATGCTGTCAGAAAGTAAAGCCGCGGTGCCCAACAGCAGAGGTCAATGGCAAGATATGAAATCCACAGAAGGCCACGGCTATGGAGCCACAGCCGTACAGTGTTTGAGAAGCTTAGCGATCTGAATCCCTGGACTGGCTGCAGGAATCATGTAGGGGAAAGCGAATGAGGACCGCCCCCTCCACCACCGAGGTGCCCTTGAACAAGGCGCTTAGCCCTCACAGGGGAGCCCCCCCAGGTGTGAATGTTGAAGCAGGTCAGGGTGTCGCTCTATTGCTCTCCTCTTCTATCTCTTGGATAGAGCCATTCCTAATATTGCGGCGACGCCGTCTGTCTTGTTTATTCGAGCGTTCGATTGTACGGATGGAAAATATCATCGGGGGCAAAGCCAACTGAAATCCCCACCGAGAGTCATAACAGCTTCCGTCTGAGCAGAGCAGAGAGAGAGAAAAGGAGTGAAAAAAGAGAAAGTCTTTCAGCCAGCAAGACAAAGACCCAGCATCTCTCCCTCTCCCTCTATACAGCCTGCCCACTTGGCAAAATGATGGAGGGCTGCAGAATTGAACAGCATGACTAAAAGCTCATCTTCATGGTCTCTCTCTCTCTCTGTCCACCAGTAATATGGCGGAAAGAGCTGTGGGGTTATGGAGCTCCAAGGCAGTGTCGCGGTTACACGGCGTGCGACACCTCTGCTACTTTCCAGTGGCAGAATATGCAGAATATGCACTCCCGTCTGCAGGAAGAGACACTCTCGTCTGGCCGTAAAAGGCCCCTGAGTAATCTCTTGTTTTTCAAAAATGTATTTATGGGCCCTGTGAAGTTGTTATAAAAATGTTAAGAACGGCCTCGCCCCCTTTTTACTGGGTTTAGCAGTTAATTTCATAGAGTAATCTGTCTTCCAAGGGTTTTAAAAAAATATTACCCTTTGAGAAAAAGCTTTGAAAGTGGCTCTACTACATTTCAAATCGGTTGCTGTTCGGCACACACACATAATAGATCAATTAGAATGTGCAGTAAGGCAATCATTTTCCGGCGGACTTTCGCAGTATATGGAAAGGAACGTGCATTATTCCTGTTCATCTATCTCTTAGCAATGGAAATGAGATGTTTCTTGGCTGAGGCGTTCAAGTTAATGTGTCTTTTCTCCCTGCCGACCGGCGCTATCTCCTCCCATTTCAACAGACTTCTAACAATATGCATTGAAGCCTCCAGTTGGTACAGGGGCCTCAAATGAAATCACTTTTCTCCCCACTGCCTTCCTCCTTGCGGTTCCAAATGCAAAATGTGATTTACGGCGACACAAGTCTCCACAGCCTACTTCAACCGCATCTGTCTCCTTCTCACTACACACTTTTAAGCACCAATTTGGGGCCTTATTTAACACAGCAAAAGGTGCAAAGAGCAATTTGTCATGCAATTCATTGCCCCAGACAAAAGGTTCAAAGGCAATATTGGGGGGTTTTATGAACTGTGAGCATAATGAGGGGCCAGGGGAACACATTAGGATCACATCTAAGCGGTCTCTGTGCTTTTTTTGACCAAACTGAGATTTCGCCCCAAAGCTCCTACCCTTCTCACACTCCAGCAGGGGCTTCGGTCGTCATTTGTCACTGAGGCCACCGGGCCCGAAGACACTGTCTGGTTTTGACGAATGGAGTAGGGGCCTCTGTTCTCACTCTCCCATCCATCAGGTCCTGTGGATGTGCGGCATCGAAGACAGCGGATGCTAGCCGTAGTCCGCCTCTGGGTCTGTCTGGGTCTGTCTGGGTCTCTGGGCACGGCGGGTCCGACACACCCGCCCTCCCTCCAGGTCTCGCCGATTAACCCGCCCCGTGTAGGTAGACGGCGTAGACAGAGCCCTCTCAATGAAGAGTAGAGCACTCTGTTAGTCGCCGCAGAAGGCCTAATGCATCACAAGTCCATTCTCAGGGGAGTAGGGGAGCGTAAATGAGGCTCTCCTCGGTGTCTCGGCTCAAGTTGCTCATGTGTCTCACGCCTTGGGGGAATTGAATGCTAGTACTGAAATGTGATTTGGATTAATGCATCACACTCTATAGACAGCATGGCAATCCCATAGTCATAAAACAGGAAAATTGAAAAAAGCTTTATTCATTTCCGTCAACTTGTTATTCTTTTTCCTCGCCCGCAAACATCTGCAACAGAGGATTATAGTGGAGGGCAGTTCATTTTCAAAGTTGGAATGCAAGGGCTTGCTTTTGGACTTAATGCATCTTCAATTAGCTATAAATCCTTAAACAGACAAATCGCCTTTTTTCTCCCAGCGGGGGAAAGATACCATCGCCCTCCCTCTATCTCCCAAATGAGACAATGGAATAGGGCCTGTCCATCTTTCAGGCATGACTTTGAATTAGGCTTTCGCGTGCCAGCAAAAGTTCAATTGGAGATAAGGTTACTACCCCGCCATCCCGTCTCTCTCTTCCCCATCCCGCTTTGAGTTTTTTGCCAGTTCAATTAACAGCGATAGAGACAGAGGCATATTGGTTCTTGTCCACTCATCCTGACAGCGCAGGCCTGGTTGAGCTCCATCTTGTGAGACTGTCGCAATCACATTACGCCCTTCAGGCCAGCTCGGCGGCGCCTGGGGTGCCTGCGTCAGGGTGATAGCCGGCGAGAAAAAACACCTGCGCGCACGACGACCTCCAACTAGTGCCGCCACACGCGCCAGGTTTTCTCTCAGCCGACACACCGTCTTTTTCCGATCCAACCCGGGTGCCTTCGGGCCGTACGGAAGGGTCGGGCTTCTGGGTTTCAGCGTGAGGCTGGATGGCGATGTAGGATGGTCGCCGAGGGAGGGGCAAGCAGCTCGGGTGAAGACATCGCGCATCACTTCTCCTTGAGATGTTTCCTCGAACAAAGACGCTTCCCACGTGCCTGTTCCTGTTATAATGAAGCTGTGAAAGAACATATTGTCTGTCTTCAGGCGCCGTGTGTGTGTGGTAATCTGAACTGGTGTTCAGTCTTTTTTCTGTATTGTTCCCTCCTAACATCAGGGATTATAAAGGGTTATCCTGTCATGCCACGCTGGCGCAATCTGTTTGGATTCAGTCGCTGTTGGCAGAAAAGGTAACAGTTTTAATGGCTTGTTGGCTTTTATTGGGGTTGATTGTACTGTAGGGTAACATTTCTACCTCGATTTCATCATCGAAATAAAAGTTTTATCACTGTTTGTGTAGTTGAGAGTGACTCATTATTACAGAAATGCTAAATTTAGAGGCTGCACAAATTTGACAAGATCGTACACTGCAAAAAATGTGAAAACAACTCTAATGTCAGTATGGTCCAAATTTTAACAATGAGTTATAAGTGACTTTAATTTGTTGCATAGCTCTACAACATAACATTATAAACAAGGAAAACTCACATGCTGTGATGTGAGGGCTAAAATGACGACATGGTCATCTGACAAAAAAAAAAAAACGATTTTCAAGAATAAGAGAAATAATGTTTATTTCATCACTGATTCAGGTTCAAAGTACAATAGGTTTCATCGGCACAAGAGTTATGACACTAAATGTATAAATGACAGCAGCGGTATCCTTATCTGTCCTCGCGTTTAGCTGGACATTATTCCTAAAGAGAAAAGCCTTTTTTTCCCCCACTGAAATGATTAATGACACACTTAAAACATGTTTTGTCTAGCAAGCAACAAGCACAACGTCTTAGCTGTAAGCAAGTTCATGCATCACTTTGAAAATGTGTAAACACACATCGGCGGCACGCGTCATTTTCAACCTTCTATTAGTGATTTTGTACCTACCGCAAAAAAATAATCTGTGTGCTCTCTGGTGTGTGGTCTCAACCATACAGATGATGTTTTCTCTGTTACCTCTGCCTGTCCAAACAAGTAACTGTGGGGAAATGGGATTTTAATGATTGGACGGTTAGCGTGACCGAATGCTGCGCGTGCCTCCAGTGATAACATGGCGTCTCCAAAATAGGTTCAGAAATGATATATTGACTTTTATGGTTGAATGTCTGGCAACTGTGTTTTTCATTCATTTATTTATTTATAACTGTTATTATTTATTACCGCCAAACCAATTGAAGCAATTGAAATTACCTGATAAACAGCGTCATATACTATTCCATCAACTGAAGGTCAAAAATCGAGCGCTGTGCACTTATCAGATTTGTGTGAAGCTTAACACTTTAAAAGATACCCTTTCCTCGTTATTTAAATGGCTTAATCCTACTTAGATTGAGCCCTCTGGCTGGCATAGCCCTTCACTATCGCAGGGTGCAGCCTCGCTAACCTCTCATTACATCGCGTTCAGGAGGGGCACGCACACCAAAACACAAATGTCAACCAAAACATTCAGAGAGCTGTATTTACCCAGTTACAAGTTCATGTCCCGTGCCTCAAATCTGATCTGACGGACAGTGTTGGAATGAGGGAGTTGGCACGACCCTATAATATGGAACGAAATAGTCGATTCACAATCACCTCAATGGATGCAGTCGTTTTGTGTGAGACGAGGGAACAGGTTTGAAAGTTTGTTTCCTCAGTTTCTACTTGCACATCCTGGACTGAATCTTGTCTGGAAAGCTGACAGTCCGAAAAATAGATCAATTATTGGCTCTTCTTACTTCACATATGACTTTTTTTCTGTATGTGGATATACTATACTTCTATTGTTTGGATGTGTATTGTTTTGTTTTGACTATTGCTCTCCTTATTACAGGCTGTAATGTTGGTTATTGCACTGTTGTGTCATTGTTGCTCTGAATAAGAACATATGCTTAATGGCTAAAATGTTATACAAATATAGTGATGCAGAGACATGTGAATGTTTTGAATAATACACAGAACAGACAGTACATACTTGTGTGGACAAAGACGACACAAACGCCCTCAGACTGGGCAGCCCTAGGCAGCAGAGATGGAAATGTATTGGAAAAAAAGTGATGGATTGTGAGGATGTACTGAAGCACGGAAGGTCACCCTGACAGCTCCTTTTAACCATGTGAGTCTTTTTATCTGTAACCAAGCTGGAGACAAAGAATAACAGCAGGTTTTTGCGTCTAGCTGGTGATTTCAGAGAGCTTTACCAGACATCTACGCACACTGAAGTGAAAGTTGATGAGATTTTGAAAGTGAAGCCTCAGTTCAGGTTTACATTTCAAAAGGATTGAGGATTAAATGCGGTGTGAAAAAAACACTCAGTCTCCCACTTTGTAATGTCATTCCCCCCAAATTAAGGTTTTATATTTCCGTCTGGAAAGCAGAGGGAGGGAATTTAACTCTGTAGGACGGTGTTCCAACCTATTTGGTTTGTGCAATAAAGCTGAAGGCTTATTTATAGGCTCCAAAATCAACCATGCTACAGGCCCCGGTGCCCATGGATCACATGAATGCATTTCAGAGATTACAAAGCTATCATATGTTTTTTTTTGTTTACCAGCAGCAATCATATCAGGGAAGAATCAAATGATTTTATTTGAAAAGCAAGTATGAGTAAAGTAAATGAAGCCTTTGGAAACTTGCTGCTACATTTTGCAAGCAGATTCTGGAATTTATTGAGATTATTACTAAATTGATTGAGAAAAAGATCAATGGAAGAAAAAATCAACTCCTCGTAGTCCCAAAAACACATTTGTCCTACGTCTTTATTTTTTGTCTTTGACCCAATTCGTCGTCCATTTACAACAAAAGCTTCCATGACCACCACAGGCTATCACCTTGGTAACAGCATCCAAGTCAACCGTGGTCTTTCAGTAAGGAACAGTCTCAGACACAATGTTCACCAAATGGAAAAAGGGATACAAAAAAGACGGATACAGAAGTGCTCAGTGTGATGTTCGCTCTCTCTCTCTCTCACACACACACACACACACACACACACACACACACACACACACACACACACACACACACACACACACACACACACACACAAAGGCACACATGCACAAAGGCACACCAGGAAGCCAGATGCAAACCCAGTGTCTTACAAATTCCCAACAATGCGAGATGCTGTTGGTGTCTGGTCTCTCTCAGGATGGTAAACATTGTAATGTTGTTTTTCCACTCTTTCTTCTGTGCTCCTTCTTCCACACAGTGTTTGCCATTCTCACCGTGTTTCACCATTTACACAGCAGCCTGCACAGTTCATCTATATTCTGTCTTTACCCAAGTTGGCCTCTGACAGCTACTAATTATATAGGAGTAGCAGCTCCACCATCAGAAGTCAGTCTTTTAAACATGAGCCATGTGACATGTGACATTACAGTTTGTTCAACCTGCTGAATGTTATATTCCCATAATGCACTTGAATGATTTGACTTGCAGAAGGAGCCCTCATGCATGCCCAGCCCAGACTATGCATGCTGGGGAAAAAAAAGTCAAGTAGTAGTGGGGGCCATGGGATCTATAAAGATCCATATGTGTAAGTGTGTAAGAGTTTCAAACACGTTGACAGACAGTAAGATGTTATTTGGTTTACTAGCTAGATGACACTTTTCCAGAGTGCAGTAGTAGAATGCAATACAATTCCTAGATTGCCAAGCTTACATGCAACTAATAGTAAGTGCTATGCTATTAGGAGCCAGGAGATGTGATGTAGTACTACATCAAACATATGTCAGCTATACAACATGGGTCTCTTCCTTTCACACGTTGATGGAACACCCTGTGAATAGAAGTGGTAATGTGTAGAAAATGCACTCATCAATCATCTCTTGCTCATATATATATATATATACACATACACAGCGCTGGCACATAAACTCCAGCCCTGGGAATAAAACATGAGCCACATACTCAGAAATCCATATCCATTATCGTGGCTGGCATGCTATTCATTTGCTCTATGGCGTGGCTGGAGCTCTATCGATTTTCATTCCTTTTCTCCCCTTCGTGCATGGAGTAAAAACTTGTTTTCCTTCTCTGCATTTGAATTCAGCATGTTAGAAACCACATCTAGCCTGTACCCGTCCATCACAAATGATTATCACCAATGCGTCTCGTGGTGTGCTTGGTTTATAATCAACGAACCATGAAATTGTCAACTACTGTCTTATGTGAAGACCATTTTGGTGTGTTTTTTTTTTTTTCTTTTGAACTCTGGGCTTTGGTTACCAAATGCATCTCACTACTACTTAGGATCTTATCACTGTGATGACGGGGTGTGCAGGTGGAAACGGCCCCAGCGTTCTGACCTTACACCTCTCAATTGATTTGGGGACTGTTTCATTTGGCTAGAGGGAAAATGCTATACTCCTAGCTTCAATAAAAGCCTCTCTAGCTGATTTAACCACTGCTGTAAAAAAAATATTAATTGGCTATTTTTAAGTCCAGATTAATGCATACGCACACACACACACACACACACACACACACACACATATACACAAGCTGAATCCTTCACAGCAAAACAAAATGTCACCCTCACAGGACGAATTTGGAAAAAGCCTTGAAAAAGAAGCCTCTTTCTGTGAAGTGCTTGTCTGTGGAGGAATTACGACAACCCTGCCCCTCCCCTGTTCCCTTCCTGCCCACAGGCCGGTGATCAAACACCAGAAAAAAATGAATTTTCATGCAATTGGAGACAGATGAAATTTGGTCTGTAGCTACACATACAGCAATACAGACTCCCCTGTCCCTTTGTCCTCTGCGCAAAAAAAAAAGCTGACAGTAAACAGTCATTGGCTGCCAGATTCTCTTTTACCTTTGCTTCCCCTTCCCATGGTTGATGACTCACCCCCTTGTGTCCTTTGGTGTGCAGACAAGACTTGAGTGACACAATCATAAGGCAATCGATTAAACGCACCTCCTCCGAATGTCCTTCCAGGGGCCCGGTACTATTTTCCTGCTGTCACGCTTATCTGAGAACATCAACGGGCTTATCATTCATTGTGTTGGACCCGGTTTCATCAAATGTGTAAGGCACTGCCAGAATTTGCGGTCAAGATGAAGATACGTGATATCAAATCCACCATCTACAGTTCTTTCTCGCTTCTATTGAAAGTTATTTGTGAGAAGGCCCTATAACACGAGTTATTATGTAAAGGAACGACCTCCTTATTCTGGTCGCTTTTAGTAGTTACCATGAACAGACACTGGGAAGTGGGTAGAGAGGGAACAGCAAGATGCGACTGAGCCAAAACACGCCATAACACTGAGTTATTAATCTTAAGAAAGTATTAGGTTTTTGGATGCATTTCAGCAGAAGAACACAAATAATATTGCAACAACTCCTGGTGCGGGAGTGATCTCAACAAGCGTGATGAAAAAGAAAAACAAGACATTCTCCGTCTCCCCAACCCCCTCTCCGAAACCGTGCTCTCTCTCTCTCTCTCTCTCTCTCTCTGCCCACCATAAACTCTGAGTCACCAGCAGCTCAGACGGGCTCGGCATCACACATGGCGTCCAGCCCCTGCTTATCCTCTCGCAGTCATCTTGGTGAAGCGTGGAGGTTTTAATTGGTTGAGCAGAGCTACGGTGTATCCGTTTATCTCTCATCAGCCAACGGGCCAAGGACAGCAGCAGCTACAGCTAGAGTCCCTAAACTGGCTGTAATTTGTTTCATTTGGTCACTGCAGCCGAAGGTGCCGACGTATCTTTCCTTACACCACATAAGCTAATGCAACGCCGCCCGCCATTACAGTTCATACCTGCTTTGTCTTTGACTTGGGGGAAAAAACTGCATTCTTAGCAGTGATTGTTAAGCAGTTAAGTGCCAAACATGTCAGCTCCGATCGCTAGCGTTTCATTCGAGGCGGCGCTGACCCAGACTGCAGTGGTGGGCGAAGCCGCGAAGTGCAACGGGGAGGACACAGCACCGCGCTCTCCGCCAAAAACACAGCTTGGTTTCTTTTCTGCGGGTCTTTGAATACGAGCGCGTCGATACAGCCATTGCACACTGCTGCATATCCCCCTCTGGCGCGATTCCTCCCCCGACTGAATCGATTTGGGCTCTGTTTATCTCATTAGCTTGTAGCGTGTAATCAATCACACAAGGGCATTTGACGCAGGCCTCCAACCCGCTGCGTATTATAACTCAACTCCTATCCTCAACGTGAACATGAACATTGTTCTGTCTACAGTTATCCTTGGCGACGGCGAGCTGCGCGTTACGGATCAAGAGTCTTTTGGCATTCAGTCAAATGACCCGGTTGGATAACGTTAAGTGATGTGTGCTGTGGATACAGGGCACACACACACACACACGCACAAAACATGTAACCGACACACACGGACACACACGATTAAGAGTCTTGAAGTCGGCTGGCTTCACCCGTTCGAGAGGAATCAGAGCCACGTGTTCATTGTTTCCTACGTATGTTTGCACAACTGCACTGATGCGCGTTCGTGTCTTCGTTCATCCTCTTCATTAAATCCCAAATAGCTTATGCTAACATCCATTTCCCCTCATTTCGAGCAAGCCTGGCGATCACCTCGCCATACCAAATACTGGTTGCGCGAGTTAAATTGAAAGCAAAAAGAGGCATTAATGATAGCAATAGTAGCAATAGCCACAGTGCTTGTAAGAAATGAATGTTTAGTGCAGAGAGCGAGGGTTTCTCAAGTCAGCTGAAGGGCAAAGAATGATCCCTGCAGTTATTCACTGCAAACTTGACTGAGGTGGTTGTATGCATGGACTATATGATTACTAAACTTAAACTTTAAAATGCTGCCTTTGCCAGTTTCGCTGAGCCTGGTTGACCATCATGTAATGCACCCTGCCATCACGTGGGCCAACAGACGATACGAACAGTCATTAGACCGTCTGAGACACCTAGGTGGTATTTTATGGAACCACCAGTTTATCTACTCTGTGTATTCAGCATTAGTGATTTGCAATGAGCGTTTCTGGCAGCATACTTTACCTCCGTACCCTCTGTACACTTCAGAGATGAGGCAGACATAAACAAGACATTCTCTTAAATCTCCCATGGGAACAATATGACTATAAAACTGTTTCATTCTCAATTTAATCCTCTCGTGCTATAGTTTTCAGAGGAGGCAACATAATAGTTCCCTAATTGTATTCTGTTGAGCTGTGAAAGATAAATGTTGACAGTGAAACTAGACAATGCCATTCAGAACCACTTTGCTGGCAGAGAAATGGACATTCTTGAAACACTTATGGAAACAATAATGGCTAAGCCCCCTCCCCACCCAGATCTATCACTATAATCCTGGAAATGCTAGAGTGCAATGGTGACATGCATCATTCTCCTAAGATTTTTGCAAAATCTGATCGGTGGTGTCTGGGATATCACAACGTACCAAAAACAATCCATACTCCTCCCCTTGATTTCATCATGGGGACAAAAATGAAAATATTATTGAATTTATTTGCTATCTCAAGCCTTTTCATCACTAAATAGTCGCCATTTAGAAGATATTCATCAACACGGATGCATTTTGAAGTGCACGCCCTTTTTAAAATGACCGAACAGCAAATATGGCATCATAATGGTATAATATGGTACCATATTAGAAATGAGCTCTTCTTCACAACATTAGCTGTAGCATAAATGCCAAGTGAAGCAGGCCAGCGCTACCCAAGAGTTAAAAAGAAAGAAATATTTCACTTATTTAGGGTGATTGAATGTAATTGCAATTGTTTCCATGCACTATGCCAAGGTATAAATCTGGTTTTAATCCAGTGCTGACAAGCATCACGAAAATAAGATGACTTTTTACTGACTCAAAATACATGTAGAACTCTTTTTAGTAGTCGGCCCTTGCCAGAAGTGGGATGACAATGTTTCAGAGATTAAGGGACCTTCAAATGTCTTTCTCAGTATTAACATGAACGACCTAGCACGAGTTGACGGGCTACTGAATGTGCATTCATCTGGCCACGAATGCACAAGTCGCTGCTGAACTTCTGCCCCAATAAATTCCCATATATGCACACAGCGAAAATAATCGGCATCGGCATCATATCTGCAGTCAGATAGTACAGACAGCCTCAGTAGCTGTAGCCTGAAGGGCATCGTGCTGCAACCCTCAGGACTGCATATGTAAACGGCATATCAAAACTGTCTGTTAGCATCAAGCGCAGAGGAGAGTGGGTGTGGATGGGTGTTTCTAACATGTCATTATGACTTGTTAGAAATACACATTGTATTATGACATAATGAAACATTGCCAGCATAAACTGTTTCACCTCCTTATTTTGTATCTACTTTGTGCACGGTAATTTTCTTCTTATTGTGGAAGAAGCTTAGTGAGTTAATGGTAGTGCGAGGTGGTTCAGGTTTGCTGCCCACTTCTCTTTTATACCTATTAATTGAAGCCTAAAGGAAAAGACGATAAATGTGCATGGTAGATAGATGCGCCAACAGGTCACCCCGTTCCTTATTACTTGTGACGCTAAATCAATGTTGAAAATGAGTCGGATTTTTCACAGCCACACAGAACCGGTCACAAGTGCACAGATGTCCCCCCCCGCCCCCCACCCCCCCGGCCCCCTCTTCGGATGTGGGAGAGATCAAGTGGGTGTTTCAGAGAAAGTGTTTCTTCAGGCCCAGGCAAAGCAGAATTGACAGAAACGGGGGGCGACTCTGCCCTCGCTGCCAGTGTGCCAGTGTGATCCGGAGATACAACACGGGGTGCATGAGGTAATTAGGGCCTTCGTGAAATGTCATGCATGCAACGACAGCAACAACAACAACAACAGCAGCAGCAGCAGCAGCCTGTCATCTCTCAGTCCTCGCCGTGACACGTGAGGCTGCTTGACAGGTCCGGACTGCAGAAATGCTGAGGCCTCTCTCGCACATCAAGTAAAATCTTCTCTCCTCTTTATGTGACTAAATGTCCACACAATTCATCGCGCCGATTCCTGGCCGCGACAGGAGTGGGTGTTTGAAATTGCTCAACAAGAACTAGTGTAACTGTGAAGTGGAGTACAAATTCTCCTCTGTTTTCACTCTTCCTTAGCTTTGCTCGTTGCTATGTTGGCACTATGGGTCTGGAAAAATGTAAATACAACACAGAGGGTGAAAACATTTATTAATATTTAATCTAGAATAATTCCCTGCTGTAAATGAGTGTTTATCCAACTCAGCCAGTCAATACAGTCAAAACTGCTGCCTACATTACCTCAAGTAACTCCAAATACCAAAGTCAGACAGCCCTTCTCTGAGCCAATCCTATTTCATACTGTGTAACAAGGACGATTGCACCATGGCAGAAAATGAGTTCAATGCATTTAGCATTGCTGGATATAAAAAAAACTGTCATGGTCTTAATATTGTGTTTTTCACGGGGTAGATTAGTAAATCAGATTGGTCTCAGAACTAGAAAAACATTTAGAAAATGGATGTCATAATGTATCAAGCCTGGCATTTTGCCTCATTTCGCACTCAGCAGCTCTTTGCAGCAATAAATTACACTACACCACTGGATTGAGATGCACAGGTGGAGGGAGTCCAGTGGTATTTGGATCTCTCACTGGGTCATAAACTGCTTTACGCTGCAAAAAAATATAATTAACAAGTAATTTAAACCAGTATGTACTTCATATATACACTTCAGATCCAGTCAGTTCTCTTCCCTGATCATTTCAAGCCAATGCTCTTTCCCTTGGCCCATTTTAAACGTGTCTTGTATGCTGGTCTATTCTGATTCTGTATTCTGTCCTATGCCTTTTTTGCAAACAAAATTTCTCATTTGCACTGCATTTGAGCCTGGGAGGGGGCAGGTCTACACGTGTGCATCTCTTATGGTAAGCATGTCAGAACGACGTTGAGTAATGGTGATCTCTTTCATGGGGCTAGCGTTGTCTTTGAGAGGTTATTGGCTTAATCTCCAAGCATGTTTATAAGGTGTTCCTTTCCCTCTATATTGTTAAAGCTGGGGGGATTTACGACAAAGCCTCCAGGATTTTCTCCAGAGTGTAATTGAGAGAGCTTGTGTGTGTGCTTCCAAACCAGGGCTTATTGTTGTGCAGCGCCTTTGCCATTGCTGATGCCTAATCTGTAAGTAATTACAGCAGCGATCCCTTAAAGGAACAGGATGTGTCGCGATACATACAGACAAAAAAAAAGTCGCTCGGCCAACCCACATACTTTAAGATCATTGGTGAATCAAATGTGTACATTTATTTTGCGCTTTTGTGAAGCCTGTCATTGACTTTTGCCACTGACATTTACATATTTGCTCGTCTCAGCTGGGCATAGACTGCACAATGGTAACAATAACTTTGAAATGCTTAAAGAGAGATTAAGGGATACCATATACTGTTTTAGTATATGGTATCCGATATAAGTATAAGTATTAGAAAGAGCAATTAAAATAATGTTGTATACTTTTTTTGTGACTTTTATTGTGACACTATCTGAATTCTCCCTGAACTGATCAAGCCCACACAACGATCTAGCATGCTAAGTCGCTTTAACCAAACATTAAAGACTTTGCAAATGCTCCTTGACCCAAATCTGTTTTGCTGTCAGTTGGCTTAATCGAGTCCATAAGTGTTGAGTATACCGTTTTACCCCGCTCAGCTGCAAAGCGCCTTGCAACTAGAACAGCGCAGAACTTACAACTTACTAGTACAATGTTCGCTGTCACTCTCGGGTCACGTCGCGGCGGCATTCAGACATTGACCTTAACTGCCTCTGTCATTGTGTCCGAACGATCATCTCGGCTTCCTTCCCTCACCCACCTGCTGTGAGTCAGCGCAGTCTAGCCCGTAGCCAACGTGCGCTATAGCCTCCCAGTGAACTGAATGTAAGCCCTCACCCCTCGTTGAGCAGAACACTCCGCTGAAGACGCAAGCTGTGTGTTGTCACCACCTTGATTACAGGTTAAACTCTTTTCTCCATTAAGGAAAGAGTGGGGCTGCACCTATCCATTCTGTTGTGTTATATAAGAGACTTGAAGGAGGTGCCCCTGGATATAGGAGAAAAAAATGATGTGCTTTGCTTGGCCACTGTGGTAGAAATTGAGGGCTTTGCATATTGTTTTTCCTATAGATATTCAGAGCTATTATGTATCTGTCTTTGTGGCAGCTCTCTCTCTCTCTCTCTCTGTGTGTGTGTGTGTGTGTGTGTGTGTGTGTGTGTGGCTCTGTTTATGCATATGCCTCTGGTACACGAGCATCTCTATTACGTCTCCTAATCTCCCACAGGCAAGCGGACAGGCATACCACACTGCCAGCTGTCCCCAATACCTTCTTCCTCTAACACAGCACTGCTGCCCCCAGGGACCATGAGCAACCACAAATACACATAATGAGATTATCCCCCCCCCCCCCCCCCAAAAAAAAAAAAAAACCCCCAAAAAAATCATTAACAAAAAGGGTGAACTTATTTGAATGCATTATTGAAGCGATAAACATGGTCCCAGCCTTGGCAACAAATCCCATGTGACGTGTAAATGAGAGTGATGCCATTCACCTTATTCACACACCCTGTAAATTGTCGGGCAGATGCAATGGGGAGACAATTAGCAGAAGCACTCATTCACACACACGTTACAACTTTGCTATAAAATTTCCACTTTAGGAACTGAGATAATGAAAACAACAGACAAAACATGCTTTCTTAGCTGTTCTTAACCAGTTGTTTTCATTCTGTGAAAAACATGGAAGTGAAGTAGTGGTCTGCTAATCAAATACATTCATTCCAAAGCAGAAACATTTAAAAAAAAACAACTCAAGAATGGTGTGATTCATATCCTGACACTTAACTAATCAGCTTGGAAGACAATGCAGTATTGAGGACTTGCTGGTTTCCAGTGATTTGGCAACCTAGCTGAAGCCCGTCAGGATGGCTACAACAGCTACTGTAGTTTGTCGTCTACTATTGATTTGATAACAAACATCTTATTATTCCGCGGTGCTTGTCACTCCAAGCTGCCGTGACGTACCGAACCTCAGGCAAACAACTGCTGTCCCCAGAGGGAAAAGGACTGCCGGAGAGAAGGAGTCTACGGAGCACAGTTTATTCTAATACCTCTGCAGGACATTAATGAGCTGGGGTAGTGGTTGTCTTAATGGGCAGCCAGACAGAATTTAAGTGCCCCATGTAGTGTAATCCACGGAGGTACTACAGCACTGCCGAAGGGCCCGACAGATTGTTCTTAGCCTTCATTTTACTATAACTTTGCTTCTAAGCTGTTCATTAAAAAGGGCATGTGCCCTATAAGGTTTAAGCCCCAGCCTTTGGGACAGCCGTAAGCCTCGTAGTCAGACCCTGCCATCGCGTAATTTTGGACTTCCATTTCCATTTAGCCTGCACTCCCAACCAGAGTGACTTACAATAAGCGCGAGCTTCGATTCCAACATTACAACAGAATCCATTACTAAGGAATGCAGACCTCCATCTCGACCACAGTCTGTTCCCCTCGCTATGATTCTGATTCTTACCATCTGAACAAAGTGAAATAACATGAGAAAAATGCAATGGGTTTTTCATGTACATCAAGACCGTCCCAGCCAGGGACTTCACAGGCAGACGGAAGAAGCGCTCTAGTTTACAGTACTTAGTTGTTTACGTTAACGCTACTTTTAAAAGTCTATTCTTGTACTGGAGTGTTGTTTTTTTTTTAGATATGAAGTGTCTGATTTTCAGGTGACTACGTTTTATTTTTAGACTTAGTGAATACAAAGTCATCTGTTTTTTTTTACAATGAAGCAGCCAGTCTGGACTTTAGCGCACATATTGATATTACTGCTTTGTTGATATGACCATCGCTAAACCTGAGACTGATATTGACCCATCATATTTTATTGCAAGTGTTTTGTTTTGTTTTAACTAAAGAAGTACATCCACATGAGTGAATTATGTGGACAATATGTAGTGCTGACTTTCTCCATACTTCCCAGGGAACCAGAGCCTTTTCCCAGAGTGGGAAGACTTCCACGCTGCACTTCCCTGCTGTCACCATGTAACCCTTGGTTGCAGCTGGGAGTGAATGAATAATGTAGCCACAAAAAGACCAGCTACTGTGGCGTCACTCTGGGAAACGGTCGCCATGGTTAATATTCATGCCCTGAAGATTTACCAGGCGAGGAGTGCCCCCATTAATCACTCTGCACTTTGCTTTTCCCGTCCCTGTCCCTGGTAGTGGACTGCCATTCTTCCAGTGGACTTGATTTTTCTCGAACACTTTTTGATTATGACGCAGGCTGAAAAGACGAGTGTGAGCATACGGGTGTGTGCCCGTGTGTCGCCTCCTCCACCACCTCCTCCAGGCGTACATGCACATACATACTGAATGTATACCGCACATTCTTGTATGAAGGTGCTGTTGTATTCTCATCTCCTCCTACTCCTCTGGTTGCCCAAGGCTGGATAGCTTCCTGATGGAATCTGCAGAAAAGCCTCAGTTGCCTTCAAACAGAAACCTACAGCATGCACTGAACAGACATCAAACGCTTTACGAATTTCGCCCAGTGGAGTGGCGGTTCAAAAATTTGTACCACTGAACTCACTGGGTTGTAGGTAGACGCTCTTGACAAGCACCCACATGCCGGCCGGTTTTTCGAAGCCTTGTCAATAGCTTTCAAAACATTTGCAAAGTCTTGATTAATCCCTCACTCATGTTGGGCTTCATATACCTTCATACACGGTGCAACTTTTCTCTGGGCGATTGCCCTGCGTATTGACGTAAAACACCTGCACTTTCCAAGGAGGTTAAAGTTATAGGATCATATACCTGGATGACATTTTGATGATTCAGTTTCAATTAAATGTGTATTATGTGGACAATAGTTTTATTGTATTGTATAGTATTGTATTGTATTGTATTCTATTTTATTCCATTCTATTCTCATGGGTCATGGTTGCATTCTCTGGCACAGCTGTGGCCACATGTGTAGGTTTTCAGCCCATCGGCACTTTGTGTATTGTATGTCCAAGGCTAGGGGTGACAAGCCGTCCCCTTCCATAAATGAGAACTGGGTGTTATGTGCTGACATTGCCAGACCGAGCAGAGGCTAAATATATCCACGGCCAGAGAACGCTGCGCTACAGCAAGCATGCTTCCCATCTTACCCATGTGAGAAACAGCTGGGAACATGGCTTCATGGCATGCGAGTAACAGGCGGCAGGTGTTTCTGCCAACGTGTATTTACACTATGGACAGGAGGAACTAAATATCGTGTGATGTGAAGAGGGAAGCAAACAGCAATTCACATGTCTCTGAAAGAATTTGTCATTGTGCTTTTGCTACGTAGCTTGGTCCTAAAACTGTCAGAGCCAGGGGTCCGTGAGGCACACTGGACATCCGGTACCGTATATAATGTTGTAAATCATTCCCCAAAAACGATCTAATATTAGTAATAATCTCACATTTTTTGGAGGGCCCTTTTTTTCTCTGACGCAGTGGGTTGTTTTTGAGTATATGAGCTTGAGAGAAAACATATTTGTCCAGGTATGACTGATGTCATGATGGGTGTCAGCGTGTTTTGACTGGACAAGTCAGAACTTCCAGGGGAGCGTCAGGTTGATGTGTCTTGACACATGAGCAAGGACTTGGGACTGCAGCCCAGACCCCTGGCACTGGAGCCACGCTGAGCACTATTTTCCAATGAGATTACTATGAGTCTCCGCTAATTTAGAGTAAACTCTGCTGAAGAATAACGTCAACATCATTTCTATAATAGGGTATTGAACCCTGCAATATTGATATTACCAACTCACACACACAAACTTGTCACTGCTACAACCATCACCTCCATCACTCCACTACCGCTCCTAATAAAGCTGGGGGGGGGGGAGGCTTACTGATACTGAGCTATGCCATACACACTCAAATCATCATACCAGCCAACCTTGCTTGTGTCACTCGTGCACCTGTGTTGGTCAAAGGAACAAGCCCACTGCTCCTGCATCTGTTCCCAGGGAGGTTTCTGAGGTTAGCTGTCAGAAATGAGAACATACAGCCCACTTAACTTCAACTCAAGCCTTACCTTTTCTCAAACCAATGCCCCTTTTTTTGTTTTTGTTCGCTTCTTTGGACAAGTTGTTATTTTCTGTCTGGAAGGAGGAGGAGGGCTCCCCAGAGTCACCGGTGAAAGTGCACTGTCAGACTCAGCTTTAGAAAACACACGCAGTGCATTTTGTTCTTTCCCTGCACCTTTTTAAGTCAAAGTTGATTGATTGATTTTCTTTCATATGTAAATTCTCCCACATGTATTTTATTAGATCCCACATCTATGGGGCACTGTATTCATATTTTATGATAAAGTCAATTTTAATGTGCATTTATCAACCAGTTCTCAGCCTAACTCAGTGAATACAAATTATAACTGGACACTGTGCGACACCGGAGCCGCTCTTTCTTACCGATCAGTTAAGAGATGCGGTCAAGGGAAAGCTCCCCATGTGCTTCTGCTATCTCAGCGCCCAACTGCTCATCATGGGGATCATCATCAATTCCTTTCATCAGGCCAACATCGACTCCTCTACCCCCCAGGCTCACGCTGCCTCTGTGCGGCATACAACATGCATAGGTTTTCCCCAGCACTTGCTTGCACCGTACCGCTGCACACAGCGACGCAGGGACAAAGATGGCAATCTCCCCCGCCGCTGTTCCAAACCTGATCAGCATGGAAATTGGTTCATCTCTGTACACGCTTTCAAGTGCCTCTCAGATCTATATCTGAGCCAGCTGCTCAATCAGACACAGAGCAAAAACAAGGGGGAGAAAGTGGTTTCATTTATTTTTTACCTCATTCAGAGACTTCAGTGTCCGACTGCTATTCCCAGCGCATGCGGCGGAAGGACTCCCATTCATTGTAGAATTCCTGTTTTTGCCCCCGCTGTGTGTTGTCCCCCTTCCCCTTCCTTGTCCCTTGTCGAAAGAGAGGCAGCGTTCAAAGCATCCCTTTATTTGAGTCTGCCATGCCAGCTGACACCCGCCTTCAAGCCTTGGATGATGGAGGAAAAAAATAGAGGGGAAAATAAGGCAAAGGGATGAAAGACGCTTCCAGGATTTATTTTCCTCCCTGCCTTCCCTCCTCTTCTTTGCGCTCACACACGCTGAAACAGGCGCATGAGGGGAGATGTCAGAGTGGCAGCGATGTATGTGTTTTGCTCCGAGGCTCTTCTCCTCCTTCTCTGGCTCTCCCTCCCTCCCGTCCTCTCGCTACCTCCTCTCTTTGTCTCTCTCTCTCTCTCTCTCTCTCTCTCTCTCTCTCTGTATCTGCGGCTTGGCGGTTCACACTGAAACGGGCTGTGTTGTCGTGACGGGTGAGACGGCTCTACGCGTGGAGAGACATCTGTGAATGTGCTTATGCTGGGGGGACGAAAGTAGCCTCTTAGCTGAGATAGAGACCCCCACACCCCCTCCCCTCCCCTTCAAGAGATGGGCTTTCTAATGGCATGTACCATTAAGGCTCAGAGCAGGGTGGGCTGCAGCACTGAAAGGAGAGAGGGGGATAGAGAGGCAAGGAGAGGGGGAGTTGCTGAGAGAAGGGGGGGGGTAGAGAAAGACGATGGGATAGATGGGAGAAAGAGAGAGAAAGAGTGCACTAAAGTAAAATCTAGTCTTTGTGTATTACTACATCTCAGTCATCCCTTCCTGTTTGCGTGTATCTATCACTATCTATGTGCAATCCGTTATGCAAGTGACAGGTTGCAGCATACTCTCTAAGTGTCCCTGTAGTTTTGATGTGCACGTGGCCTAACTGATTCAATTCTTCACCCCTCGAGGAGCAGTTCGGACAAACTCAGAAACATCTTATGAGGCAAGCGCATATGTCGGAAATAACTCTGGTTTTGACTCCGGTGAATTCATCCTGGAAGAGCTGTAATTGTGTCACAGATAAAGCGGTCCTATATGCACGACTGACTGCACCATCGCACACATGCAGAAACATATTGTGGAAATTGGGTGGAATAAACGTGGGCAAAGTTCTGCATGCACAGACAAATTGAGAAACTTTTTTTTTTCCTGGACAACAGAGTCTAAATCTTCAATATGAAAGAACTGGAGTCAAACTAGATTGTTTGGCGTGCAAAATTTAAGATTTACGCCGCATATATCTCCAAACGCTAGCTTTAATGACTGGCAGTGTCTACCCACAATTGCCAATTCCACCCCGACATTTCCATCACCTAAAAAAAAAAACTGCAACATCTAATTTCCGGTGTCGGCCTGTCTGCTGCGGAGGTGAGACAGCGTCTGGTGTAAAGATCAAAAAACATCACCTCGGCCAGCTCACCTCCTTGGAGCCTAGTAACTGGACCTGGCACTGCAAGGAGCTCCACCAGGCCAGCGAGTTCAGTGGAGGGGTTGCTCCTGGGAGGATAGAGTGGCACAGAGCGGTGGCCCTGCCCAAAAGGGGGAACCAGGGTCGGCGACACTATGCCACCATATGGAGAGGAGGACGGGGCCATGGAAAAAAAAGCAAGAGAGACAAAGAGAGAGATAAAGGATGCTAACAAAGACTGAAAGTATAAAACACCTCAGGTACAATTTCCCCAACATAATATGCGTACGAAAGCATATGCATGGATATGGACATCACACACACACTCATATATTAAACCTCACATTTTGCATTTGCCGTTATGGGTATGGTGAAAACACAGGCAGTGGCCAAAAGGCAAGGGGAATTGCTAAAGTGCTGCAATGTGCAATGTGGTGGTATTTGAGAGACTGTAAGCCTGGATAACGTGAAGAAAAGCCCTCAGATGATCTAGTGACTGTGTGCTACATTTCACTGCAGAGTGTCATGCAGTATTTTGAGCTTTATTCCATCAGCCAACTTGGACTCTCATGACTTGAGTCGCTGAATCAAAAAACATGAGGCTGCTTTGCAAGATTTCAACAGGACAATTTACTGAGAACGTCGAACGTTTCGGGCCTGGGTTTGTCCTGGGTAATAAAATAGAAAAGAGGGCTATTCTGTGGCTTAAGGATCACTTAGGATCTGGGCTTTGTATTTGAAAGGTTGCTAATGGTAGATGTATGGATGGGTTTTTTTTGTTAGCTGCTTTGTCTGAAATCACTCTGCAGCAGCAGTGAGTTGTTGCGAATCATTCGGTAATGTAAAGAGGATTTAGTTTAGATTTCTATGGCAAGTGAGTCAGTGCGGTCTTTACATGTGGTTTCATCATATTCAAGTGGATGGAAATGCACTCTTCTCATGGCAATGCGTTCTTATTCCTTCAGCGAACCTGATTTCTCTGGCTTTATGTAAAGCGATAAGCAACGTCTCAACAACCAAACCAAACAAGCAATCAACCATCCAAACGGCAATGGCATTAACCTCTTATTCCCTTCACTTACACGGAATGATTGCACACATAGCGTCCGTTCTGACATAATCTTGTGTCGCTGCAGCCTCAAGGTCGCGTGTGTCTGGTCAGTATATCAAGAGTCCAGCTTAACACTTGATCTTCTGATTTATCCACTGCTGTCAATCCTTTTATAGGGACCATATGTTGATTATACAACTTGAGAGAGGAGCAATGAGGCTGTTGTGTCGTATGTATGTGTGTGTGTGTGTGTGTGTGTGCGTGTGCGTGTGCGTGTGCATGTGTGCCTGTTTGCTCTGGCCCAATCTTAAATCTTTCAGAGCTCCATTATGGCTGTGGGTAGTGCCTCTTTGGAGGAGTGTGATTTTTTCCCACAAGCCATCTGTTGTGTCTTTTCAGTCCTAACAAGAGGAGAACAGAGAAGCGCTGGAGTTCGCCAGATGACAGAGATGGAAGGTGAGTAGGCCAGTAAACACACACGCACACACGCACACACGCGCACACACACAAACACACACAAACAGAGGGCAAGTGCAACAGATGGAGGGGGCCCTGATAGGTTGCCGATGCTGGAAACGGGCCCAGTAGGCAGGACCCAATGGCCTCATTGGGGTCCATTGATATCCAATGTTCTGACAGACTTTGAAGAGGAGAGTTGTTACCCAGACAATGTCACTTGTCAGACTCACCAATCATCGTGAATTGTTCAGCACAAATGCATGTATCTGGTGGATGACGACTGGAGGAGTTGTATTCCATAAACACTACAGATGCATCATTCAATATCTTTAAAGTGTAGACTCTCCAATCCTTTTGGTATCAATTTGTCAGCCATGGATAGATGTCATCCACTATTTCAAGCAGTCACCTTTTTCAAATGATGAATGTCTCCTTTTGGAACAAAACTCTTTGTTTTTCTGCTAATGCTTCATTACACACCTCTCTCTGAAACTTGAAATTTCAAAGGCGAAGGCACAGAGCTAATCTTTCTGTTGTTGGCAGTACAGACAAAGCCATGCCCTGCCATGTTGGGATGGCAATGAAAAAATACCATAGTACCACTAGTATGTAATTGTGAAAACAAAAAATCTCATTTTCTTTTGGGAATCTTAACAATACTCTAAAGCAGCTTTTATTTACACTGTTGTCCTGCTACAGTCAGGTACAGGTGTACAGGTGTAGCTGCCAACGGACACGTCACTGTGAAATAACAAAAATAACAAAAAGTCTCCCACGACGTGGGAGTGTGTGAATTTTCCATATTGTGTCGAAACAACAATTTTGGTGATTTCCTAAAATGTAGTTGTCAAAATGGTTTTAGATTCAGACCAAGATACACAACAGGTCCGCCCAATTGTGTTGTTCATCTCTTGCAGAATGGCCTCGAGGCACATACTTAGAAGCAGAGGGAAAGACAGAACGAGAATGGAGAAGGATAGAATCAGCACTGTGTCAAATGCCATTATGCTGTTGCACAGAGCTGCAAACAAGGGAGTGCAAATACGCTTATCCAACATGCTTGATAAAACAATAGCTATTCACTTAACTATACAGGCCAGTTACGTGTCGCGCTGCTCGTCACTGCTCGTCACTGCTCGTCACTCTGTTCCACAACGTCCAACCTATGAGACCGTGGCTATAAACCTTACCCCGTGTGGCTGAATGACGCAGGGCTGTGTGTGATGGTTATAAAAACATTAAAATGATGTATGGACAGGTGGCTGGCCCAATAATAGCCTCCATGATAGCTTTCCTGTGTCTGTGGCCTTGGGCTGTATCATTACTTGGAAGTGAGTGTGTTGCCAAGTGACCTCCACAGGTAGTCCCCAGGACTGATAGATATAGACGATACACTGGCCCCATTTCCTGATAACAAATGAGTAGCCTTCCTCGGGCAAAATTAGAGTCCAGCTGTGGAAATGAGAGTAAACCCTCATCTATTTGACATTGTTGTCTACGCATAGAAATACCAGATTCCCCGACCTTTATATTCCCACAAGTTGTTAACAATCGTTAATGGAAGCAGATCGGTCAATAGTTTTAACTTGAAGAGTTTTACTGTTATTTTGTGTTTCTGGGAGGGGAATGGTCAAATTCTTTCCCACAGTATTTGTCCAGTCAGAAGGGTGCGGTGCTTTCTGTGGACCAGTTGGTTGCTTGTCATTATATTTACTGAAGACACTTCAACGTTATGAAGGAGGAAATGATGTCAGGTGGGTGTGGGGTTATGGGATGGTCCCTTGGCAGCGTTAGCGACGTATGACATAATGTGTACACATCATGCAGGCCTACATTGAATGTTGACTGAAAACACAGAATCCCAATAAATGTTACTGAGAATCCTAAATAAACCAATTTGTCTAAAATTATAGCATTTATATCGTTTTGACATATTTTAAATCCACATGTCAAAGCTTAGCACTAGGTTGAAGACCAAGATGTTCATTTATGTGCTATATCTCATGAGTACATGTGGTTTTCAACTTGAAAAGGAACATTTACAACTTCAATACTAGAATAAGTTTAAAAATAGTTTATAAATTCCCTCATCACTTACAAGACAGCAGCAAATATAGCTGGAGTGCAATGACCAGACTACAGTGGCACTGAAATACAACAAATAAATGCTGGATATGCATTCCTGTCTATATCAACTGTGTGAAGCTTTTTTTTTTTTTTTTAATAAAAATGTAATGAAAAGTAATACTTCCTTTGAGGGTGAAAAATGATATTCACTACCTTCATTTACTGTTTCATCCATCGGGGGAAAATGTAGTTCACAAGGTTTCCCGGAGCTCACAGGGGGAGTGGCGAGGGGCCAGGTCTGCTCCGTCTAACAGCTGTCTGAGGTAACAGCAGGGAGGCTGAGGAGGGACTGTATTTACATTGAATTAGGCCATCAGTTGGACAGGGTCCTCGGCATACAGGGACTCAGACAGCGGATCAACAAACGGCCGCCTGATGCCTCAGAATCAAGGGCACGGCCGTAGACAGCAACAAATCACACATCTGCACTCCACCTTTAGTGGGGAGGGTTCTTGTCACGGTGAGAGGGGAAGCACAGAGGCAACTTCATCTGTGCCCCTGTGTTATTAAGACTCCAGGGGCCAAATGCATCAAACTTTATAGTTAGGTATAAAAATAAAAAACAGGAAACATGCATACACAGTCTTTTCATCAGGTTTATAAAACCCTATACGCTTGTTCACATGTTTTTCCTGATAAATCCCATCCTGAAATCATGCGCACGCCTTCTGACCATGTCCACAATTTACTATAAATGGCTTCCAACACCCCTCAGTTAGCCTGGTTTGCACATAAAAGGCCATCGTTACTTTAGTTTTGAGTAGAAATGGTGGAAGCATTGGTAAAGAGTGTGAAGAAGAGGAAGTTGACTGCATTCTGCATTTTATATTAATAGAAAAGAAAAGACGACACATGGCTTGTTTATTTAATAAATACATGGCAACAGGTCAGTTAATGCCATAGGTTGCCTCTTATGTTAGGAGCAGGTGTAAACTGCCCATGTGTTTTTTGCTAATGGCCCACTTGCCAGCAGTGTAGTTCCTCTGTGTCTAAACTGGACTCTTTTCCCGAAGAGTGTGGGATTGTATTTTGATGTAGCCGACAAACTCTGAGTCAGTAATGAGGACGTCGCTGTCGTTGGGATTGGCGAACCTCCTTTTTAACCGGTCGTATTTGTTGATACTCTTAGGCTACTCCACTTCCCGCTGAAGCTAAAGTGGAGACCAATCGCCACCGTCTGATCAAACTATTTACACACCAATAAGTCACACAGCTCGAGCTTTGAGCGGAAAACGATTTGGCGAAATGAAAGATCGAGTCCCGCCTCGCTACAGTAGAACTCTCTGCAAGGGAGGTCTGGCTTGATAAGCGGTTCAATGTGTGGGGAAGAGGGTCAATATTGCTTCAGCACACAATGTTCTAAAAAAAGATCCTCTACAGTCTAATCTCATCCACTGAGAGTCTGCAAAAGCTCAAGCTCTTTATTTAAGGCAAAAGTGTCTTATCACTGTATACTTCGAATATACTTTTCATTTGACATATCAGTATGCAATTGTATCATTGATAAATTTAAAAATAAGCATATCTTTTTTTATTTTTCATATAGTTTTTCATTGATGATATGAAAGATTTCCTGTCTCTTCCTTTTATTTATTTATTTTATCCAGACTATTATGTGTAGAAGGCTTTAGATTATTAACACATTTTCACCTTTTCTGATCTGCAACGTGGCTTAATGTAGATTGATGATTTCAGATTCACACACTACACTTCTTGGAATTATGCTTCAGCAAACAAATTGGTGTCACTGTATTCACCCAGCATCCTATTTGGATGTTGCCGGCTGTATTCCTTTCCCGCTAAGAAAATAATGGCTGTGTGACAGTTCAGAGATGGTGAAAGGTTCCGATTTCAGACAGCGATACGGGACATAATCGCGTTGTTCCCATCCGCTAGTTTTCGGTACGCGTCAACAAATGGTTGCAGTCTGTCAAAACTGTGGTCTTCTACTGTTGTGAGTTTTGAATTTGGAGCTGCAAACGAGTAAAATTATACAAAACCGAACGGGGCGACGCGTTATGTGATGTTGCAGAAACCATATTAGATGATCTATCCAATGATCCCGGGCTCATGTCTAAAAAATCGGGGCCTGCTTTCCATATCTGAAACATCCAACATGGAATTCACACTGTTTTTCAGAATGCAATATTTCTTTACTGTCAATATCTCACTACCTAACAACCTCCATCGCTGATAGATGAAACCCGAAGGCAGCACTTTTCCAGCAAAGCTATGTTGTAATTTATTTTCTTCAGTAAGTGTGATATTCCTGTTTGCTATCTGAGAGCTTAGGGTTTTTTTTAGATGTGGAGCAAATAGATGGGTAGAATTAATCCTCTCCATCCATCCAAAGAAATGACGAAAGAATCAGCATATGAACAATTGTGTCCTCTGTGAAGATAAAGGCTGGTCATGCTTATCCAAGTTGATGCTTCTGACGGCCGATCTGATGCAGGGATTATTTTATCCTCAGTTTGACTACATTCATTATTTTCTTTTCAGTTTCTTTTCAAACATTTCTTTTCAAGATATTTCAGTCTATATTGTTTTGACATGTACTATATATATATGTATACTGTATATACAGTATATACAGTATAAAAAGACAACTAAGAACCTTGGGGGATCAGCCGGGAATTGTAAAGGTCATTCTCTGTATGTAACTGTTGCATCATGTTAACATCTTGTTTTGCTGGTGCTTGAGTAAGAATAATACAAGAGAAGTGAGATAGGACCCTTTATGTGGGGTCATCAAAAGATTGATCTTCATGAAACGGTTGTTGCCTCCAATTAACAATTGCACGTTCTATTTGTACGAGCAACAGTAGCTCAGCAATGAATGTAGCTTGAAGTTAAAATGATTTTATTTACAGACAAGGTTACCATAGTGCACTTACAAGCCTAAAGGAAGCACAAAGAGACAAAAGAAAGAACGAGAAAATCTTAAGACCACCTTGAAGCTGGTTCTGTCTGTAAGGTAATCAATACAGTACTGGCTACGGCTGTGCACAACACCACCTCACTTTCTCTCACTCTGTCTTTCATACACACACACACACAGACACACACACACACACACACACACACACACACACACACACACACACACACACACACACACACATATACACACACAATTTGAAATATTGAATACAGCCAGAGCTATTGTTTCATCAAAAGATCAAAGTGCACCTCACTTCAGATCCTTAATAATTGCCGCTGACGGAGACACACTGCGGACAGATGAGGAATTGTGTGCATAGCCAGTGTCTGATTAGAGGACTCTATCCGACATATGCTACATATTCCCATCCAAATTCTCAACAGTAATCCCCCCCGGTGTCCCTGAATAGTTTGGGATATGCTCAATACCACGATGACCTCAGAACTCTGTCCCATTTTCAAAATAGCTGAATGGAGACTTATGGTCTTGATTTCTTTCAACATGCATCGATAAAGGCAGTAGCCTAAAGGTTAGAGAGATGGGCTGGTGACTGTTATGTTGCCAGGTTGAATCTCTGGACTGGCTGGGGAAATAGGTATGAGTAACACTCTCCCCTCCCACCAGAGCAGAGCGTTGCACCCACAGCTTGCTCAGTGGAAAGCAGTGGAAGACTGTGTTTGCATTGGGCAGCTCCCAGATGTGATGATGTGAATGGGTATAATGTTGATATCCTTCTGGAAAGCTTATCAAAGAGCTTCTCACTTATTACATTTACCATTTCTATTTATCGTTGCCTATATAAGATGTCATGGAGGGAAAGCTGTTATTGCTAGTGTATGTATTCATATGCTGCACCTATTTTATGTAATTCAACAAGGGACCGAAGCCAGAATCTCTTGGAAAGGACGGCGAGGTTAAAAAGGTAATTCAATCTACTTTATTGATGTGAGGATCGATTGTTCAGTGGGTAATATCCATGTTTCAGCACTTCCATAAAAGATGCATCTTACAGTACATAAAATATGATACATCATTGATGTCAAGCCAAGTGTCACATAATCCTTATCATGGTCAGCTGGGCATTTAGCGTGTATTTTAGTCCATGGTCTAGGCTTTCACATTATTACATTTTACACTCACATAGACCAGTGCCAAGTTGTTTTGTTCTATAATACAATATTCATATATTCATATAAGCTGAAACAGGAAATCCTGTTTAAAGGAGCATTCATAAAATCTTAATTACATTACTTCATCACACACTCGTGACACATTCATGAATAAATCATTGTCAAAAAACATCAAATGAATATTTATTTCGCTTTTTTCATTTTAACCTTATACCCAAGTCATCTGAGCATGCATGCTCTTGTCCAGCACTGTGCACACAGTTACATACAACCACAATCTTCCGCTGAGCAGCTCCGCTAGAGTAGCGGCAGGTTAAGTGCCTTGCTTATGGTATACAGTAATTGCTGGACGAGGGGAGGCGTTACTCAATCACTTTCCCTAACCACATTTTCTCAGCCAGTCCAAGAATCCAAACTATTCAAGCAATATTCAACTCACACCTATAGATGACTTAACACATTTTATTAATGGTTTTACCTCTGTTACATTCTGCATTTACATTTTTATATAATCCAAAATATTTCTAAGCTTCTTATATTCAAAAAGTGTGATGGCAGTAGAGCATGGCAATAATACTGCCAGGGTTAGGTGTTTAATTCCCATGCTATACCCATACTAAAACTGCAAGCTCCCATATTACAGTAAGGAGCTTTAAAGTAAAGCACGCACTGAGGGGCATGTGTTTTAATGTCAAATGTATACAATGCTTGCTCCAATATTTCCCATCAATATTGTACTGAATTACGAGGTGTTGAATGGCTGAGTGGTACCAGGACTTCTCACACAGATATGAAAACCGGAGGAATAAGCTGAAGACAAATTTGGTTTCCGGTGGGTCTCAACAACCTGAATTCAACCGGGCAGTTTGCAGTGAGACTCGCTCACTAATGACACTCATCAGATCCACACATCTGAACACATTTTGACGACACCCTATCATCACCAGAGACATGCATGGCATTCTATTATGCTGTCACATCACTAAAATCTAATTTCCCGTGTTGTCGAAAGACCGAGGTGACAGAGAAAAACTAATTTCTATTGTTGTGATTACACAGCCAAGTTATCAAATAGCTTATTTTTCAGCAAGTGCTTGTTTGACAAATTGCTAATCAAGTGTTGAGGATGTCTGTAACTGTGACGAGTGCCTCCAGTATCGGGCTGTCACTTCACAAAGTGGCACGTGCACGTTCATTGTGTATTCTGAACAAGCACAGCACGGTGCAGAGGGCAGCCACTGGTCCGTGATGCAGAGTGACTTAACAGGCACAACTTTTTAAAAATTGTGTCCTGAAACTTATTTTGGCCGTGACCGTCATGACCTCTGCGTACATCTGTTGTATTGGAGCAAAAACAATCAGTATTTGAATTTCAATGTTATGAGAAAGTTGTGAGAAGTTCTAAAAATTGTATTTTTCATCTGCAAGTAATGAACACGTCTAGACAATTGTCAGCACATCTTTTCTTTATGGTTGTATAATGTGAACACCTACAATCTAAATTTCAGTAGTCAACAAAGTGAGCATCCTCTCAAGTCAATAGTTATGTTTTATGACAAAGACACTGCCTTCTTATCTGTTTGTTGTTAAATAAATGCATATTAATTGGATTATCTTCAATACGTTGTTCTTATCTTCTTATCTATCATCATATTCTTTGCTCCCTTTGACACAATTTCCCCATGAGGATAATTAAAGTCTTCAGGAATCTACAGGTGCATTATACCCATGCCCAAGTTTATATATGTACAAACGTAACACTTTTTATTTAGATGTGAAAATAATGATGTGCCTCGTTTTGGTAATAGGAACTACTTTGTAGCAGCATCAGCCTCTTTTGGCTCCAAAGCTAGAGGATCTCTGGTGGTAATGGATCACTCCCTGCTGCTAACCATTTTGTGTTATGGTACAGTTCGGGGCTGGACCCAGATGCAGACCGCTGAGACAGTAGTTGGGGAAAAACAGGTTTTAATGAATGGGGAGGAAGAGCCGGTTAGTGCGAGGAGGGGTATGGTGGTCAGGCTGGGGGAACCGGGGTAGTGGTGAGGCCGGGGCGGAGGAGGCAGGCTGGAGGGGAAGCAGGCAGGCGAGGCAGGGACGGGAGAGACCAGAGGGAGGACTGGGAACCGGGGAGCAGACTGGGGCGGAAGCAGGCAGGCGAGGAGACACGAGGAAGGAGACACACCGGGGAACACTGGGGACAGAAACACACAGTTAAACATATAAATTCACAGGAGAATAGATATTTTCGTAGGGAGGCCGAGAAGGTGTCTACCACGTAGGTTGCAGAACAATCTGGCGATGAGTGGATGGGAAGCCGGGGGTTTTATGCTGCAGGGTCTTGATGGGTTGATGGGAGACAGGTGTGGAGGAGAGGTAGGGCTGGGCGAGCGAGCCACGCCCAGGACACACACACACAACCACAAGGGACAGAGACAAACAGGGGAGGTAAAAACAAGAGGAAACACAGGGGTAGGGCAGGGACCATGACAGTACCCCCCCCTCAACGGGCGCCTCTGGGCGCCCCACCGGGCTTGTTGGGATGCTCCCGGTGGAAGTCGCGGATGAGGGAGGGGTCCAAGATGTTCCGGCGAGGGATCCAGCTGCGCTCCTCCGGGCCGTAGCCCTCCCAGTCCACCAGGTACTGGAAGCCCCGACCTCGACGGCGAATGTCCATTATCCTTTTCACGGTGTAGGCTGGGTGGTTGTCGATGATCCGGGGGGGTGGAGGGGAGTCGGAAGGAGGGCACAAAGGGCTGGAGGACACAGGTTTGAGTAATGACACGTGAAATGTGGGATGTACCTTGAGAGAAGGTGGCAGCTTGAGCCTAACCGCCGCGGGATTAATGATTCTTTCGATTACGTAGGGTCCCACGTACCGGGGGGCCAACTTCCGGGACTCCACCTGCAATGGCAGGTCCCGGGAGGAGAGCCATACTTCCTGCCCCGGTTGGTACACGGGCGCAGGGGTCCGGCGGCGGTCGGCAAGACGTTGGTTCCGGGCGGTTGAGCGGGTCAGCGCCGCCCGTGCGGTCCTCCACACCCGGCGGCAGCGTCGGAGGTGGGCCTGCACCGACGGCACCGCCAGTTCCTCCTCCTGGGCGGGGAACAACGGGGGTTGGTAGCCCAGGGAGGCTTGAAACGGAGACATACCTGTGGCCGTACAGGTTAAGGCGTTGTGAGCGTACTCCACCCAGGGTAGGTGAGAGCTCCAGGAGGAGGGGTGGCGAGCGGTGACACAGCGGAGGGCTGTCTCCAGGTCTTGATTGGCCCGTTCCGTCTGCCCGTTGGATTGGGGGTGGTAGCCGGAAGTGAGGCTGACGGTGGCGCCCAGTGCCTGGCAGAAAGCCCTCCACACCTGCGAGGAGAACTGCGGACCCCGGTCGGAGACGATGTCCAGGGGTATCCCGTGGAGCCGGAACACATTGCGCACCAGGAGGTCCGCAGTCTCCTTCGCAGAGGGAAGCTTGGGGAGAGGGACAAAGTGAACAGCCTTAGAGAAGCGGTCGACAATAGTCAGGATGGTGGAGTTACCGTTAGAGGGGGGAAGTCCAGTGACGAAGTCGACCGCGATATGGGACCATGGGCGGCTGGGAGTGGACAGAGGAAGGAGAAGGCCGGCCGGGGGCCGGTGGGAGGTCTTGCTGCGGGCACAGACGGAACAGGCCGCCACAAAGGCTTTGGTGTCTCGGGCCATGGATGGCCACCAAAAGCTCTGCTGGAGGAAGATCAGGGTGCGGGCGGCGCCGGGATGGCAGGAGAGCCTGGAGGCGTGGCCCCACAGCAGGACCTGGGATCTGACAGGGTCGGGAACGAAGAGGCGATTAGCGGGGCCATTACCTGGGTCGGGGTGGTTCAGTTGGGCCTCCCGCACGAGGCTTTCGACCTCCCAGGAAGCTGCGCCGACGACGCATGACAGGGGAAGGATGTTCTCAGGCTCCGGAGCGGCCCTCTCAGGGGTCCACTGGCGGGAGAGGGCGTCGGGCTTGACGTTGCGGGTGCCTGGGCGATACGTGAGGGTGAGGTTGAACCTCCCCAGGAACAACGCCCACCGTGCCTGCCGGGAGTTGAGCCTCTTGGCAGAACGGAGGTAGGCGAGGTTTTTGTGGTCTGTCCAGACCACGAATGGTAGTTCCGCCCCCTCCAGCCAGTGCCTCCACTCCTCGAGGGCCAGGACCACGGCCAGGAGCTCTCGGTTCCCCACGTCGTAATTCCTCTCCGCCGGGGAGAGACGCCGAGAGAAGAACGCGCAGGGATGCAGTTTCTGGTCTTCGGAGGACCGTTGTGACAGGACGGCCCCCACGCCTGAGTCGGAGGCGTCCACCTCGACCACGAACTGCCTTGTGGGATCCGGGTGCCTCAGAACAGGAGCGGAGGTGAAGAGACGTTTGAGGCGGATGAAGGCAGCACCTGCCTCTGGGGTCCAGCTGAATGGAGAGAGGGTAGAGGTGAGTCGAGTCAGTGGCGCTGCGACCCGGCTGAAGTCGCGGATAAAACGCCGATAAAAGTTTGCAAACCCTAAAAACCGCTGGAGCTGTTTACGGGAGGCAGGCGTCGGCCAGTCTGCCACCGCCTGGACCTTGGCCGGGTCAGTCTTGACCTGCCCCCGCTCAATCACGTACCCCAGGAAGCTCACCGAAGAAACATGGAAGTCACATTTCTCGGCCTTGACAAACAGTTTGTTCTCCAGTAGCCGCCGGAGCACTAACCTTACATGCTGGGTGTGTTCTTTTAGGTCCCGAGAAAAGATCAGGATGTCGTCGAGGTAAACGAAGACGAAGCGGTTCAGCATGTCCCGGAGAACGTCATTAATAAGAGCCTGGAAGACTGCTGGGGCGTTAGTGAGGCCGAAGGGCATGACCAGGTATTCGAAATGGCCCAAGGCGGTATTGAAGGCAGTCTTCCATTCGTCGCCCTCGCGGATCCGGACCAGGTGGTAGGCGTTGCGGAGGTCCAGCTTCGAAAACACCGTGGCGTGTTGGAGAGGCTCGAAGGCTGGGTCGATCAGGGGCAGGGGATACTTGTTCCTCACCGTAATGCTGTTTAAGCCCCGGAAATCGATGCAGGGGCGCAGGGCGTGGTCCTTTTTCTCAACGAAGAAGAAGCCGGCGCCGACAGGAGAAGAGGAGGGCCGGATCAGCCCCGCCGCCAGGGAGTCATGGATGTAGGTTTCCATCGCCTCCCTCTCCAGCCGCGACAGGTTGTACAGGCGACTGGTGGGCAGCGGGGCTCCGGGAAGCAGGTCTATGGCGCAGTCGTAGGGGCGGTGAGGAGGCAGGGAAAGAGCTCGCTGTTTGCTGAACACCTCGGTGATGTCGTGATATACGGAGGGAACGGAGGAAAGGTCGGGAGGCTCGGACACGGGAACGGGGCTGGACTCCCTCGGGGCAGGGGCTGACAGGAGGCAGTGGGAGTGGCAAAAAACGCTCCAACTCACCACGGAGCCGGAGGACCAGTCTATGTGGGGGTTGTGGAGCGACAACCAGGGCCGACCCAAAACCACCGGAGCGTGGGAGGAGGGGATGACGTGGAGCCGGATCGTCTCCCGGTGGTTCCCCGACGATATCAGGGTGAGGGGCGCCGAACGATGAGTGACGCGGGCCAGGAGTCTCCCGTCCAGCGCGTTCACATCCAGCGGGGAAGGGAGTGGCTCGATGGGGATCCCGGCCTGGGACACCAGCGCGGCATCGATGAAGCTGGCGTCCGCGCCGGAGTCGACCAGCGCACGTACCGGGAGCTCCTCATGAGACCAGAGGAGGGAGGCGTTGAGGTGGACGCCGGGCTGCGGGGCTGAGGAACGGGCTATGGCGTGGCTCGTCAGGGACCCCGCAGTCACCGACGAGCCTCCCCTTTTGGCCGGAGAGGACAACCGGAGAGGAAGTGGCCCTCCTGGCCGCAGTAGAGGCAAGCTCCCGAGTCCATTCTCTGGCGGCGCTCGGCAGGAGAGAGACGAGTGCGGCCCAGCTGCATGGGTTCGGGGTCCGTGGTGGAAGCAGAACTGGCAGCGCTGTTACCTTCCGGAAGACGCATCGGACCCCGGGGAAGACGGGGCTCGACCCGCCACTGCGCCTCCAGATCGGATATCCGGATCGCGAGCAGGACAGCCTCGTCCAGGGTTCCGGCGTCCCCCCGGAGCGCCACTTCACGCCGCACGTCCCGGTGGAGTCCGCTCTGGAACGCGGAGAGGAGAGCGGCATCGTTCCAGCCGGATTCAACGGCTAGGCTGCGGAATTTCCCGACGTACTCTCGGACGGTGAGTCTTTCTTGTCGTAAGCCCAGCAAACGTTGTCCCGCTTGTGGGCCCCTAATGGGAAAGTCATATAAGCGTCTTAATTCAAACGAAAAAGCCGTAAACGACTGGGCCAGGGAGGAACCCTGCTCGTAGAGAGCATTGTACACACTAAGAGGGGAGCCCTCCAACAAATTAACAATGAATGCCAGCTTGGCGGCTTCGCTACGGTAGCGAGACGGCTGGGCATTAAAAGACAGCTGGCACTGTGTTAAAAACTCACGGCAGGTGTCCGGGTTGCCAGAATACTTGGCGGGGTATGGTACGTGCGGCTCCGAGAGGGTCGGAGGGTCCGGGGGGATTGCGGCCTGAGGTGGAGAAAGGTCCGGGACGTCAACGGGGCCTGGGCGGAGAGAACCCAGTGAGGAGGAGATCTCCTGGAGCTGCCCCATTATCCGTTGTAGAGCCTGCTCGTGCTGGCCCAGGCACTGGCCCTGGTGGGTGATGGCGTTCTTCAGGGCCTCGCAGTCCGCTGGGTCCATGGTGGCCAGATTGTTATGTTATGGTACAGTTCGGGGCTGGACCCAGATGCAGACCGCTGAGACAGTAGTTGGGGAAAAACAGGTTTTAATGAATGGGGAGGAAGAGCCGGTTAGTGCGAGGAGGGGTATGGTGGTCAGGCTGGGGGAACCGGGGTAGTGGTGAGGCCGGGGCGGAGGAGGCAGGCTGGAGGGGAAGCAGGCAGGCGAGGCAGGGACGGGAGAGACCAGAGGGAGGACTGGGAACCGGGGAGCAGACTGGGGCGGAAGCAGGCAGGCGAGGAGACACGAGGAAGGAGACACACCGGGGAACACTGGGGACAGAAACACACAGTTAAACATATAAATTCACAGGAGAATAGATATTTTCGTAGGGAGGCCGAGAAGGTGTCTACCACGTAGGTTGCAGAACAATCTGGCGATGAGTGGATGGGAAGCCGGGGGTTTTATGCTGCAGGGTCTTGATGGGTTGATGGGAGACAGGTGTGGAGGAGAGGTAGGGCTGGGCGAGCGAGCCACGCCCAGGACACACACACACAACCACAAGGGACAGAGACAAACAGGGGAGGTAAAAACAAGAGGAAACACAGGGGTAGGGCAGGGACCATGACATTTTGGGTGATTTCGGGAGTGTGGTAGTAAGCTGTGGCTTACTACATCAACATAATTATTGCTGGATAAAGAGTGGTATTTATGTCTATACTCTGAACATATTTGACCATGATCTAACAGATCTCTGATCAGGAATGCACAATTTTGCCCTGATAATAAGTGCAGTCATGCCACCGTTGATGCTGACCTTGGATGACTAAATATATCAAGGCTCCCAAAATGCTTCATCAACCACTTTGTGTAGACTTACAGACCTCAGCCTCACTGATGTATTCTGTGCCATTAACCCTTCACAGTTTTTACTCACATATATATAGGACATAATCCAGTATTACATATTAATTTGTTTTTTGATTATCTGTGAGGTTCACAATACAATGATGTTGCCCACCTCACTATTTGATCACAGTGTTGTGAAAAATTAATCTGAGTGATCCTCCCCAAAAGAGCTCTTCGCTGGCATTTCAACATGTTATTGAATAATAAGGAATTTAAAGATGAATTGAGTCAATTTGTGTCAGAAAACATCAAACTCTGTTGATAAGCCTTGTGTTTTCTGGTGTGCATTAAAGGGAGGCATAAGAAATATCTCACTATCTTTCTCATCTCATCTAAGCAAGGACAGGGCAGGCAGAATCAAAGAGTATGAGTCTAAGCTGACTCAACAGCTTTCCTATTGAACTATTACCATTGAACTATTATTATTATTATTTCAATGGTCCCAGTTAGCCCTAAGATTAAAAACTCTCTGACATCACAGAAATGAATGCAGATTTTTTCAGAAAACCTTTACTCCAATCTCTATTCCTCAGAAGTGACTCTAGACGCTGATACATGTAAGAACTTCCTGGAGAACTTAGACCTTCCAAGTTTGTCACAACAGGAGGGTAACAGTTAGAGAAATTATATTTCACTATCATAGCTCAAGGATGCCATCCTAAATATGAAAAAAGGAAAGTCACCTGGGTGGGATAATATTCCTCTGTGAGTTCTACTTAACGTTTTGGCAGGAACTAGGGCAGTACATGTTAAATAGGATTCTCGTCTCTATTGAAAAAGGTTACTTTCCCCAAGACATCAACATGTCCTTACTAGCTGTGTTACCCAAATAAAGACCCTACACTCTGTAGCAGCTTTAGGCCCTGTGGCAGTGTGGTTGTGGGCTGTTAGCTGGATGCGGGGGGTGGAGTCGGCCTGGCAGGCGGGTTCGCCCATAGCATTTTATGTGTAGAGGTTATACCAAGATTCTGGCCTCCAGAATCAGAGGAAAACTATAGTATAACTCGCACATCCAATCTTCTTTGTGTAGGTGCGTAAGAATAAAGAGAGGGCATCTAGCAATGAAGAAATGCTTGCCCAAAGAACCATTACCCGCAATACCCCCTGATTCCATCTCTTTGTTGGCTGATGATATTTTACTTCATGTCAACAATGCTTCCTCCATTCCTAAAATCTTAGATGTCTTTGGAGAACTCAGTTCCTTATCAGGCTATAAAATGAATTGGATCAAATTTAAATTAATGCCTCTTAACCCCTCTCTAGACCCCTGTACACTCCCACCTCATTTCCCATTTATTAAATCATTCAAATATTCTCTGTGTCTCTGTGTCTCTGTGTCTCGGTGTTCTCGGTGTTCTCAGTATCAGTATCTACCAAAAAATTACAAAACACCCTGAAATGGGTAGAGGTATATCTGGACAGATGGATAAAACCTCCAAATTCACTGCAAGCTTGTAGATCCATTTTCAAAATGGACATATTAAGTTTGTGTGGGGATGTAAGCAGCCACGCCTTAAATTGTCAACATCAGAGGCAAGAGTGATGGTGGCTAAGCTGTTCTGAATTTTAAAATGTGCCTTTGGTCATATGTGTTGCGTTCATGTCAATTGACTCGAATGCACTAGTCTCATACTACCACCAAACGTCATCCGGGTCCCTTAATGCCCCATTCACTGTCAATATGTCAATATATAAAGATCTCTTTAAAATGGCACACTCATACCCCTGTCTGTCATGACTTTAATCTACTCACTAGTGGACCTCCCTTTTCTTTCCCACAATGTAAAGCAAAATGATTTTATGTTCTATCAGATTTATGGGATGACAAAGGAAAGAGATTGTTTAATGATTTGTGTAAAGCTTATAGTCTACCAAAACCTTCATTTTTCATTTATCTGACAAGCAATGCAAACCTATGGGGTGTCTTGGGGTTTACCACTAACAACTCACTCACTCCATTCCCTGTTAGATGTAAGGGGTCAGACAAGAGGCTTGATATCAAGAATATACTCACTTTTGATTCCTGTCTGCACCCCACTCGCTGCCCAGCGGATTTGGAGCAGAGACCTTGGTTGCTCTAATGATGATATCTGTTGACTCACAGTTTGGGACAATCTAGAAAATACTTCCAAAAACCCCAACCACAAATTGATACACTTCAAATTTCAACATAGAAAACTCATTGACTCCTCAATATCTGAGCTTTGCCCAAATGCTTTCTTTTATGTGTATTAACTGGAACAGTAATGGGGTGGTGAGATTCTGGAATATAGTCTCTGCAACCTTATCTCACCTACTTGAAATGGAACTGCCATATTGTCCGAAACTGTTGCTTTCAAACTATGACTCATCTTTAAATCTCTCACTCCAGCCGATCCTCACTCTATTTCTGGTTTGACAGTGGCAAAAAAATGTTAGCACTTTCCTCCACACTCCCTTACTTGTAATGGCCAGCTACAATTCTTCTTGATATAGTACACAGAGAGATGTCAGTAGCAAGTCTTCATAATGCCAAACATCAAACTATCAGTGCTTCCTGGCCGACAAAGTGCAAGGCCTCCTGTAAGAATATATTAGGTCATAACGCCTTTTCATCACACAATGCATGTGGTATTATTCTCTGTACACATTGTATTTACTTTATTCACTTTGCATCTATCATGGGTAATTGCTGATCGTGATTGCTTTGTTTATTTATTTGTTTTTGTTGGGATTAGTTGGTAGTAAGGGCTATGGGTTGGGGGTTGAAGGGTGGGTAGGGGTTGTATATTGTTAGTCTTAAACCTTTGACACTGTTTATTGTATAAATTGAATTGTATATAAGTTAACATAAAAAAAGTTAACATAAAAAATACAAATAAAAATAACAAAAAGGCACATGACTGAAGTAAAAAAAATGGTGGTGGTGTTGGTGGAATAAAGAGGGGCTGACACAGAGCAGGTGCTGAAAACTACCTTTCTGTTTTGTTGGGCAAAGTGCTACAATAAATCATGGAAAGAACAACATCTGAAAAACATCTGCGTTATTGTTGCATTCATCATTTTTGTGCTTCTTTGGTAGGTATACTACTCAAGTCCTCGGTGCCAAGACAAAGACATGTCAAAACTAAAATATTCAGAGAGAAGCCATTTAACACACGGCTGTTTTACAATGTCATGTCTCATTTATTGTTTTCCATGAACAGTCACCCTCAATACTAGGTATTTACCAGGTAAAGACTGGGTATTTACTAGGTAAATACATGGCAATAATAACAGCTGTAAGTAAGTAGGTAAATACAGTAAACTGAAACTGGACTGAAAAAGGAAGTATTGTTTGTGCCCATGGTATTACCAGGTTCAAAATCCAAAATTGGTCATTTCTTTTTTCATTCCAGTAAGACCAGCATGTACCCTGTGTATTCTCCAAAAGTACTAAGGAAAATATTTCAAAAGCTGAAACTAGACCGTAAGAGGAAGCAACAATTTCACTGATCAGGTTGTCACTGTATCCTTACCCAGTGCAGTAAAGATAAATGTACCATACATGTGCAGCAATGAACATCACAGTGTACTGTGCAGACACTAACTGGAGGATATTCATCATCTGACGGCTTTTGGGATGTACCTGGATTTTCCTGAGATGGCCTTGGATGAAAATTGTTGGCTAGAGTGCTCCAGAATGTATTTCATTTATGATACAGATGTGTTTAAAGAGGAGACTAACCTGCCGTATGTAATTGTCTTTTGTTTGTTCTTTTTTTAATACGGAGAGACGTTTATGCACCTCAATTTACTATACTGTACTTTACCTTGTATTTGTGTAGTCATAACTAGATGAATGTTTTTTTGCAGATGCACTTGTTAGTGTACAAAGAGCAAATTCCAGGATGTTCAGCATAGAGTAGCAAAGAGATTCTTTATCTTCATTTGGAACCTAAACTAGTAGCAACACCAAGCAAGTAGCCAGATGAGTGGTGTATCTGCATGCTTGCTTGCACTCTCTCTGCAGTGCACACCTCACAGATGTATCCCTTAAATAACAATATCAGAAATCTTCCTCTGTTCCCTCTCTGCAAGTCCATTCAGCACACAAGGTGGGTTTTCAATTTCATTCAGGTGTTTCAAAATCAATGAACACGAATATAATTTTTTTAATTATTTCTCTTATTAGTTTCATAATCAGCCTTTTCATTCAATTTCTGATGAGGTCCAATTTTGCTCCTAAGCCAGAAAATATGTTTTCATTGACCCTCGTCTCTCCTCCTGGCGCTTCCCCATTTCTCTCCAGCAGTTTTGACAGTAGGAAACTCACCGTCATTTTCCCCCTGAGGAAGCAATTTCCCAGCCCTTTGCCAGGACAAGCAGTTAAACCCCACAGGGCTCCCTTGCTTCACCTTTGTTCAAAGCCTCAAAGAGCCTGTGTGTGTGTGTGTATTTAGTGAGTGAGTGAGTGAGTGAGTGAGTGAGTGAGTGAGTGGCTGAGGATGCACATATGTTTGAGCCTCTGTGTTAGCATATACTGTACAGTGAACGTGTACTGATATAAAATAAGTAAGGTAGATAAGAAAACCCTCCTTCTGACAGTACAGTAAATTCAATTACTGCAGCTTATTTAAAGGTCAAGGTGTAAGGTGACAGCTAAGCTCAGTATGTCCCATACTGGATGTTATCATATGCTCCACTTTTTACCTGCAAACGGACTACTACCATTTGAGCACACAAAGGCCGATGGTGAATTTTGACTTCATACTATTGATTTGATTGATATTGATTTTAATTGACTGATGTGCTTTTAGGTGTATCTGAATATGCACATTGCAGTACGTTGTTTGTCTGCAACTTTTTTTTTTATTGCAATTACAAAAATTTCTCATCTTTAGGCAGGAAGTGCATTATTAGTCCCGCCCTCCTCCCCTGCAGTTCCCCCTGCAAGCCCCCCCCCCCCAGCAAGTTCCTGTCCCAACCCCAGTCACTTATCTTTATGAGCGGTCTACCTTGAAACAACATGTAGTCAGAGGCTGAGGTAGCAGGCATCCGTAAAGCCACCACAGGCAATAAAAAAAGAAGATGGTGAACAAAGGAAAGCTGTATTTAAAAAAGAATTATGTTTTTTCTTAACCAGTCTTGTTTGCTGCACGTTTAGGTTCGTTCTTTTGTTTCTTACTGCATTCCGCCATTGTATTTTTACTATGTCTTCCCTGCCCTTGACAGCCACCACCCAGCTCTCCACTGGCTGTGCCTGCAGCAAATAGTATACACACAGTAGGCATGTACACACAGGGGCACCATACCATATATAATTTATTTATTGTTATTTTATTGTCAAAGAAGTTGCATATTGTAGCTTTAAATAAAAGTATGAAAAATAAACATTCATTAATAAAGCATTTGAACCTCGCTTTGAACCTCGTATTAATGAGGTCCATTTTCATGTCTCCTCACAGCTTGATCATTTCATACACATCTACCTTCAGGCCAAGGGCACTAGGTTTTCAGACACTGCCGCAGAAGCGCTGACACAGCTAAGCTGGGCCTCTCATATCTCACTTTCCTCAATCTTCAAATAGGTCAGTCAGTCCTGCCCTCTCTTCTCCTTCCAAAGCATCTTTCAGTGCCCCCGACATTCATTAGCCTAATGAGTTTGGCTACAGTCGACGCAGCCAATGTCAGTCGACAGTCACATTGCAGTCCTTATCCAAACAGCTTCTCCTCTATACTGTGATTTGCATCCCCGTCAAAATTGGATTTGTACCGCAACAGCAAATGACCACTTTCAAGGTGAGAACCAGAGATAAAAATATAGTTTGTGCCGTACTCCAAATACAAAAGCATATTGTTGCCCCTAATGCTGATGCTTATTGTTCCACCTAATTCAATTCACATTTTATTTGTAAAAGAGTTTACAAATAAGTGTACAATACTTATGATTAAGCGCTTATTTGTGTTGACTTACTTGTCTTTGCACTTTTACCTTAGCACTGGTTCTGCTCTTAGATGTTTGTTTAGGAAGGAAATCCACTTACCATTTCTGTTGACTAGTAGTTTTCTTACCTACCTATGTTGAATGCACTTATTGTAAGTCGCTTTGGACAAAAGCGTCTGCTAAATGACTGTAATGTAATGTAATGTCATTTTTAAAGCTTTTCTATATAAATCCATAGTATATGTGTAAATATGTAGTATCATACTCATGTAGTTTACATGAAAACTGTTTCTTTTCAAGAAAACAAAATATAAATTAACATGTGATATTTTGAGAATAGAATATACATTTACTCACCGTCTGGGGTTCATTAATGTGACGTACTGCCTTGCTAACACTAATTTTAGCCTTTCTAATTCTTTAGCTGAGCTTTCAAGGATTTTGGTAGTTGGATTTCAACAGACAGCACAGTTTGGTTATGATATATTCGGGGAGGGAGCTAGAGAGAGATGGATTGTGGGTCGCCTCTGTTGGGATCCTGCAGATACGATCACCCTCTGAGACATGCCGTCTACAAGTATCTCACCTTCTCTTTCCAGATCCGGCTGATCATATCTGTGTCAGATTATTTGTCTAATTAAAAGGTAAAATAGCCTTTTAATTGCACAACAGGAGCCTGTGCCACAATCAAAGACTCTGAAAGAGACAATAAGATTGTGACTGCGGATCCCTAATGGACTTTTTTTATTTCCATTTATAACAACCTATCTGCTGCTCATCACCACTGTAATTTCCTCCAGAAATTGCATTCAGCAACTTGGTATTCAATGTTTATTAGATTATTTGAGCCCCTGCAGTCTAATGCTTCTGAGGAGCTAGCATCACGCCTTCAATGCTTGCATTTGAAAGGAGGAAAGCACATGCAAAGATCTGATATCGTCTAGAAACACTTCCAAGCACTCTGTTGGGAAAAGCCCAAGTTCAAGATGTTTAATTCCTGCAACCCACCAGATATACACACACATCCCAAAAAAATACATCTAGATAGCACTAATTGAGCTCAGTTCTGTGCTGTCTTCTTACTGCAGCAGCTCATCTGTACACCTCTGTACACACAATACAGTGGAAAAGAGCCTCAGGGTGACTTTTTCTTTTATTCATAATAGTTTCGTCTATTTTAGTGGAGCTGTTTTGCAAAAATGAAATTATCAATATAAATCCTTGTCTAACCAGCTGACCACCCTGTGATGATCCAGCCTGAACATCCATCCAGCCCGGTGGCAAACGAATCATGTCTGTGTGAAGGAAATGCTTATGAAGGTATTGTGGTATGAAGTTGAGGCTGCCCGCTGAGCTTGAGCAGTACGTGAAAAGGCATGTCGCCCCACCCCACCCCAGCAAGGTGCTTATTTTAGCATTTCCCAACGCTGATCAAAAGATAGAAATACAAGACACAACTGCACCCACTGTGGTCTTTCCAGCACGCCGATGCGCCTCTGAGATTATTATCTGAGGAGCGTGACTCAAAGGGAATCAAGTATGAGCTCCTCTCCAAAGTGCTGTCAGGCACGACAGAGTACCCCTTCTATAGGAGCACCCTTAGGACCCGAGATGGTTATTGTTATAGATTGGAAAGCCTCGGATATAGCACGATGCTTCCCTGCAAAAGGCAGATTCAAAAGTTGTGTAACACAAACATTAGTTGTCAACGCTATGTTCAGTGTAAAATAGATTTTTGACCCTATGTTAAGCTGAATTTGATGTTTTTCATTTTCATGTGATATATATCCAAATGTTATTGAAAATCATCACTTTACAGTTTATTAATATTGGATGCTTCCTCTAAATCCTGGAATTGTTAGTATTTGGCAAAGGCTTTGAATTAGCTTTCTGGTACAGGTTGTGGTGGCCTCTAATTGACATAAATAATAAAGTCACATTTTCACAATAGAGATGAGTAAACTAGCTTATTACAGCAGAGATCCAACAGTGAAAAGGTAATATATCAGGATGCAAGATACTGTATTAATCACTCTGTTTTGTCATTTGCTTTTTAGCCTTCGTAGCAAAAATGTATTGTGAAGCAGGTCAGTTGCTTATAGCACCGTCGTTTGTTGTCGAGCTCTTTATTTATTCTACATATTCCAGAAGGCAAGTCTTTTGCATTATATCACACTGCAATATTTACTCACTGTTGAGTATTTTTGAATCCACTTTCAAAGATGGACGACACAAACATTTCTGCTCCCTTCTGCCCTGTCCATGACTTACTCGCTATCCTTGCTCCCACTGGGTTACGGCCGCTGATGGCTTAGATGCCTCCGTATATTGAAGGGGTAAAAAATAAATCCAACTCATTTGGTGCTCACTTGCCTCTTTCTCACCCCTGCATCCATAAAGGATGACCATTTTCCAAGCTAATACACTTTAGAGGACCTCACACACTAGGGCAGCTGAACCTTTCCATCAGTGCTTCAAGAGACAGAAAAGGGAAAAGCGGACCATCACTCAAACGGTGAAATAGGCTTTGCAAATCTGCTTACTGTTGATATTCGTATCGCTGGTGTGGGATGAAAACCTCTTGATAGAGATAGAAGAAGAAGAAGAAGAAGAAGAGATAAAGGGCTATATAAATAGACTTGACCAACAAGTTAAGACCATATTTCCCCCCATAAGATGATGAGGTAAGACTCGGTGTGTCCAGTTGTGCATGGTTAGCTGAATAATGCAGTCCTAAATTGAAAATCTCTGGAACATTTATGAGATTTATGTCAATATCTTAGTGGTGGCATAATGATGAACATAATGATGTTTTTAACAAGGCTAGTCCAGACGTTATACATTGCAATCAGACTGATAAATAAGGGCAAATGAATGGAAATGTGTAATGCTGTGGAGGACATTCCAAGGGCCTTTTTGTACTAACAAGCATTGTTTCACTTGGAGTAGTACCAGACGGTGGATCTAAGGGAACAGGATGAATATTTAATCAGCATTACCTCGTTGGCATCCGCTGTGCCACTTTTTGCATAGTTGCAGGTTGGGATTTTATTTCCACAAGCACAGCAGAATGAAAGTTGAGCAGTTTGTATGCATTCTGATAAACATAGCCTGTCATTTTTGGTTGTTGTGCAGACCATAAATATCAGGATTGCCCTCCAAGCAACTTAATGTAATAAGACTTAGTGATATACAGATCAAATGCTTTTAGTTTAGTATGTGAAAATCCAACTATTGTAAATATGGGATTGTCCACAAACAACACCAATACATTTTAGAAATAAAGACATTTTTGACAAAAAATAAAGACATTTTTGCCTCAGAGTTGTCTAAATGTTTGACTCTTGTTGTCTGGTTCATTACTGAAGCTCTAAATATGCCACCAAAATCTACTGATCTAGATATAATGATGTAAACAAAACCGGGACTCGTTTCTCACCCTGTAGTTCTTTTATGCATTTATGAGTAGAGCAAAACCAAGTGGATTGCTCAATACATATCCTAATGTATGTTTAAATTGCTTCAGCATATGAAGGCCTAGAATCGCTATTACTGACTATAATGCATCCTCTATGAAGCGTACATAGTTTTTTCTATGGAGTAGTTCTGCAACACACAGTATATTCCTCTCTTCTGTAAAGAGGCAGAGAAATGTCCCCTATTTTCTGGCCCAACAGACAGATGGTGGGTTTCTTCTACGAACCATAATCTCCCAGCAAAGCTGAGATAAAACAAGTTTAATACAGTAAAATCCCAAGGTTTTATCCCTGTTCTGGTGATACCACACATATGGCTTAATATCTGGGGGGAGGATGAGGTGAACAGAGAGGGTGGCAGCAAGCCAGGCATCATGTGACCTTTTATTATAATTATTATTTTATTATTATTATTATTATTTTTATTATTATTATTATTATTATTATTATTATTATTATTATTATTACTGATGTTTACCAAAGAGCTTACTATGCTTTGTATGCTATGCTAAACTATGCTTTCAGGGTTCACTGGGTTTTTATATTGAAAATCACATGTTGAGGGATATTAAGGTCTTAAAAAGTGCATTCAGGGGAAATGGATTTCACATTTCTAGCCACCTCCTCAGCACCATTGCTGCTGTTAGTGCACACCAGTAGTTAATATAACACGCCTTTTGTCATAGTAAAATTGATTGATGACCTATGTTGACCTTTTTGACCCCCAACGTGGTTTGATGACCTGTCAAAATTGACATCTTGTCAAAAATTGATAGATGATGACCTTTTGCCCTTCTATGCATTGGGAAGTAGGGTTACATCATCTGCCACAGGATGTGTTATTCAAATCTAATAATACATATAAGAAAAGCATATTTTGTAACTCATTCCAAAGTTTTTTTGTTCTCTTCTGTGTCTCCCTTGGAGCTGTCAAGTCAGGGGGGGCAGTGGTCTCGCTCACAGGCAGGCATCAGATTTACAACCTGATGCTCAGTGTCAGTGATTAATAATGGCCTAAAACTGCATTTTCAGCTCAGGTTTGGAAAAACCTTATTTGTCTTGATCTTTTGGGATGCAAGTGACATTTAATCACCTTACCACAAATGTGGCTGTATGATACCAAACATCACTGTCTTACCACAAAATCCTGGTGAGTAAATTAAACATCTTAATAACACATGCTGTGTGCTTTGAATAAGTAAGATAATACATTGGGAAGTAGGGTACATCATCTGCCACAGGATGTGTTATTCAAATCTAATAATACATATAAGAAAAGCATATTTTGTAACTCATTCCAAAGTTTTTTGTTCTCTTCTTCTTTGTATCCCTTGGAGGTGTCAAATCAGGAGGGCAATGGTCTCACTCACAGGCAGGCATCAGATTTACAACCTGATGCTCAGTGTCAGTGATTAACAATGGCCTAAAACGGCATTTTCAGCTCAGGTTTGGAAAACCTTTTTGTCTTGATCCTTTTGGGATGCAAGTGACATTTAATCACCTTACCACAAATGTGGCTGTATGATACCAAACATCACTGTCTTACCACAAAATCCTGGTGAGTAAATTAAATATCTTAATAACACATGCTGTGTGCTTTGACTAAGTAAGATAATACATTGGGAAGTAGGGTACATCATTTGCCACAGGATGTGTTATTCATATCTAATAAAACATAACATAATATATAGATCAGTGTTATTTTTCAGCTAGACAAAGTGTCTCCCTTGGAGAGCAGATTAAGTATATTTTCCCAGCCTTTAGCTAATGGTACCATCTCTAAATATCACCAGTGTGGGCCTAGTGGAGCCTGCAGTGTGTTACTTTTTGATGGTTTTATGGGGAAATTCACCTCTTGCTGAGAGAGGGGGGTACCTTGGGTCCCTAGGAGGCATAATAATATAAACATAACATAATATGTAGACCAGTGCTATGTGTCCTTTGACCTTGATGACAGGCTCTTCCAAGGACAACACCAGGCCCCATTTCCCCACAATGATTATTAAAGTTTCCTCTTATCGTATCTTAAGATGGTGGACCACACCTTCTTGTTTACACAGCTTGAAAGGAGCAATGTGACAGTAGAAATTGGGCATTAAAATGAGACTGGCATGAGATTTTGTGTGCTCACTTGAGTTGAGTGTAAATACTGGAACAGTGATTAGTTAAAGCATTCCTGTAAAACCCAAAAGCATTTTTGTCATTCATAATGATGAAGCATTTTTGTCATTCATAATGATGAAGCATTTTTGTCATTCATAATGATGAAGCATTTATCATATCAAAGTAGTGATTGCCTTTATTTGAATCTTTAAATCCTCCATAATACATAGTTTTCAACCGAGTAAATAGGAGAAAACAGCTATGCTTGACTGATGTTAAATACACATTTTGAAGGAGGTTTAGTTTCATAGACATTTTAATATTGAAAATAAAGCATTAAATAGGCAATGCGATATAGCTAGTCCCTGTCATCCAACTATCATACCATAACACACACACAAGAAACACAACTGGATTTTAAAGTAGGGCACAGCTAAACTAACCATAACAACATCTAGATTGTATTCACTATATGACGCTTTTTCCATACGTGTATTTATTACACTACCCTGTTGACTTTCTTATTAAAACATTAATGTCAGTAAACTACCAGAGTATGATTCAAGATTCAAAATTCAAGAAGTTTAATTGTCACGTACACATACATGTAGTGAAATGAAAAGTGGCAATGCTCACGGGAATGTGCAAAGGGCAGTATGCATAGTATTTAACAGTAAAAAACCAACACTATATTTACAGCATGAAAAAATAAAATTACAATAATTACAGTTAGAGCTCTTATATAAAACAACACAATATATACAGTAAGAGCACTTTTGAAGTGAAATATAAAATAAGGGGTAGATGGGGGAAATCGTATGAATGTAATGAGCTATAAGTTATGTGTAATCGTTACCTAAGTGTGTGTGTGTGTGTGTGTGTGTGTGTGTGTATGTGTGTAGTATTGTACTTATGAACATTGTACTTTTTCTATAACATTGTACTTTTTCTTATTATATTTCTTGTGTTTTTTAGATTATGTCTGTCTTAGCATTAGCGTTAGGTGTTGAAGAGACACAATAATTTCATTACACACTTTTGCTTCTGTGAACGTTGTGTACATGACAATAAAAAACCTTGAACCTTGTGTGCGTGTAAAAGAGGGGCAGTGTGTGGGTCTTGGTGGGGGCCCTGGTGAGGTCAGAGTTCACAGGCCTGATGGCCTGAGGATAGATAGAGTATGTGATCATAGAAGTTTTATTAACAAGCTAGAATAGCACCTCAATACAAATTAAGCATGCAGGCATGTTTAAACAGTCTTGCTTTGAGGAGTACTTTGTCTTTGATAGAGCACAAATTATATTTTAAGTGTCCCTCAATTACAGGTTTGAACACATAGTACATTATCTTTATTTTATCATAATGGTGATTGGAGACTTGGATGTGATTTAGCCTCTAAAGATTAAACACTGAGTCTGTTCTGGGAGGTCAGTTGTAATAGTCTAGCTCTATGAAAAGATTAGTTATAAAAGTGTGCAGCATAACTAAAATATGCATTCCTGTTAAGCCGAGAACATTCCAACACCTAGTCTGGCATTCATTTTCCACACTTAACTAACTTAATATCGAGGATGATTTCCAGTGCTTAAACATTTTACAGATCTGTTGGATATTTGATCATGTTGTAGCAAACATTGCCCAGCATATTCAAGTTTATATTTACAGAATAACGGCTCAAATTTGTATTTCCCAAATAGGCCTGATTGTTTTATCACATCTTGATGGTTATTACTCAGTACCACAAAAATCTGCCATGACATCATGAACTTCATAAGCTTAAAGCTTGCTATTCTTTATCATGATGTTGGTCACTGTCTCAACCAACATGTAATCTGCCATAATGGATATGCATATTTTCATTGCAAAATTTAGTCTAGTGTTCCTAAAAGGGTTGGTGGTGATAATTTTGTCAGATGGGTTTAAATTTGGCGTAGACCTATTAAGATGGGTGGATGCAGTGTTGGACCTGGGAGCCCTTAATAGTGAGATAACCACACTTGAATATGCCTATTGTAGACCAAAATAGCTTTTTATAAGAAATGCAACAAAACATAAAAAATCATTGACGCGGTAGCTGTGATGTAAACTATCGCATGTCAAAACATGTTTAAGATTGTAAATGTTGCATTGTTCATATTGACAAAACATAATACTAAATATTCACCGGTTATGTTTTCTATTCACACACACACACACACACACACACACATTTAGTCAATCAGTGTAGTCCTTTTCAAAGTCAATCAATTATATTTAATTAGTTTGTCTTTGTTGGACACCAACTGTTTGTTATACCAGTTTTTATCAAATATCTTTAGGATCTGACTGATATTCTAAGGCTATCCCTATTATTCTAACATTGTAGACGATCACCAATTTATACTTGAGATGGACCAAGATGTTAAGTTTGCACATATTTGTAGGTAGTTTATCAAGCCAAAAAAGAGAGAATAATGATACACAACTTTCAATCTCATCCTGTCATGTCGGAGCAGAGAGAGAAACCAGGATCTGAAGCCAGACGAGACTTTGAACAATATATCAGATGAAAGATCTGACACTGAGAGGAGAAGGAGAGAGGAAGAGGGGGGGAGAGAGGGGAGAGAAGGAGAGGGGGGAGAGAGCGAGACAGGCTGTTGTGCACGGGGGGCAGTGATGGAGAGAGAAAATAAATGATTGTGTTCTAATTATTATTAGTAGTAGCAGTAGTAATAGTATGAGTAATAGTAGTAGTGTAGTAGTAGTAGTAGTAGTAATAGTAATAGTAGTAGTAGCAGTAGCAGTAGTAATAGTAGTAGTAGTAGTAGTAGTAGAAATACATTTGTATGTACCTTTTTAGATTAATAAGACAGTTATACTTTCATACAGCAGTAATATTGCGAGTACCTGGCTGTCACTGTACCCACAATCCTAGTAGGCAGTGTGCCCCAGGGGATTCTGGGTATTTCAAGCAACAGTTAGCGAGCCATGTGTCCTGTCTGGAAACGTTTTCTTCAAGTAAGGATGATTTTTGTAAATGTTACCAGCACTGTTTGTAATTTTCACTCTCTGAGGTAATGTACAAGTTCAAGCTGTTTGTGAAGTTTGATTATGAAGGAATAAAAACTAGTACTTTCCTGTACTTCACAGAAAGTCATGTTGCTATTGTCTGTTTCCATGAGCCTGTTTTGCGTGATTTCTTATAAATAAACTGCCCTGACATAAGGTCAACAATTTCACCCCCTGCAATTACTCCTGTTATGAATGACCTCACTAAAAACAATGAATTATGATTTTGGTGGACACAAATTCTCTATATAGTCCATAATGTTGTGTGTATATAACAAAAGATGCATTTGGAAGCAAACTTTTTTCTAAGAAGTATTTTATTATTGTTTCACTTTAAAGCCTTTTTTTGTATCATCCCAGAAAAAAAGCACTCAAGGTGACCAAGCGGAGATATGACACGATTGTTTTAAAATATAGTTGTGTGCATCAGTGGACATTTGCACGTTTTAACACGGGCTTATGTTTTGGTATCACATTGTCTTGAACTATCTAGACGAGTATGAGAAATGATTCCTTCCCCTTGTACGTCCTGTCTCTCACTTTGGATTTGCCAGAACTGCTTGATTTGTCCAAAACAATCACAGGAGGAAACAACTGTGTTAATGTCTCTCAAATCTGGACACTTATACTCGGGGTATTGCTGGGTAAAACCGGTTATTAACAATGTGTGGATTTCTAAGTTCACGTGCATTTAATAGGTAAGATACTCCAATTTTGTACCTTTATATAAAAATGCTCAACTCCAAACTTTTCAAATATCACCATTTACTCAGCATTCCCCTTGTGGGCAGACAACCCTCAGATACTGTGGTTTCGAAACGTGTCGAGTGATCTGAATTATATTGCTTTTGATAAAAGAAGACCAAAATAAGTCTAGTGCAAATCTATTTTCTGGTTTGAGAAGTGGTGGTTGGTGTAATGAGACTTAACGGTAAGATCTGCTTCACATACCAGGTGATGTTGATTACTGGATAGCTGTCAAATGGTATCCCTTCTGGCCTTTATCTCTCTGGCCATACCCTTGTTTTAGGAAATAACTCAATTTGTTCAATTTTTACCAGCCCATGCCATGCAACAATTTGGAAGGAAAACCTAATAAATATTTCTTATTGTGTGTAACCCATCACCCAGTCAACTCAATTAAACAGCACTGCTGAAATTTCCAATGTCTTACTTCTATATGACCCCTATTTTGAATGTGAAGGGTGGCTATCTGAGTACAGCTGGAAGGATGTACTTCATCTCTCAGGTCATGTCTGTGCTAAGGGATGTCGTCTGTGCAGTTATGTCTGTCAAATACAACTCTCTCTCAACTTGGAAATGTTGGAAAACTCACTCCAGTCTAGTGTTTGACAAGTCATATTATAAAATTTCCTTGCACATACATTAAAAACCTTATCCCCTATTTCAAAACAGCAGTCAATACGTTTCAACAAGCCTGTTTCACAACAACAACAATAATAATAATAATAAAATACAAACCAACTTGGAGCATAAATTAACAAGGACAAACTGAAAACACATTACTGTAGCATATATTTCAGGGTTGCTTAGTTGTGATGTTAACTACCTTTACTACAACAGCTCCACTTCTGCCAAGTTCATATCTGTATAGAAGAAGTATTTTTAGGAAGATAATAAAATAGCAAGCTAACATAGGCAATAAGCCTATCAAAATATACACATATTCATAAGCACATGTCATAGTTCAACTCAAGTGCATTTTTACAAAAGCATCTACATACAAGATATGTCAGCAAAAAGCTTGAACGTCAGATGACAAAACCTAAGCTTCTATTAACCAGGCCCCATTTAATTTCTGATTTGTAATTAAACAAATCTTACGTCAAGATTTAACAAATGCCATCTTTACTCCAGATTGTGAAACATGGCCCCAATTAATAAAATTTCATATTTTGAACATACAGGATGAAAATATACAGCAGACTCACCTAGAATTACCCCTTACATCAACAAAATATTGTGAATACATTTGCCAAAGGGTTTACATTCTGCTTTCAGATGATGTGTTGCTATTACAAAAATATATTGTTTTGTAATAATTTTCAATGATACTGACTTATCACACATTTGGACCACATCATGACTTTTTAAGTCATCTTACAGTTTGGTTTTAATTTATTTATTTTTTCTTGAAAATACTTTTAACCATAATCAATCATCAAGTGATGGTTGGCTCTAATGATTTTCAGTGAACATGAAGGACTGTAAAATGCACTCCAAGATGAGCCTAGAAAACATAACCGGTGAATATTTAGTATTATGTTTTGTCAATATGAACAATGCAACATTTACAATCTTAAACATGTTTTGACATGCGATAGTTTACATCACAGCTACCGCGTCAATGAATTTTGTTGCATTTCTTATAAAAAGCTATTTTGGTCTACAATAGGCATATTCAAGTGTGGTTATCTCACTATTAAGGGCTCCCAGGTCCAACACTGCATCCACCCATCTTAATAGGTCTACGCCAAATTTAAACCCATCTGACAAAATTATCACCACCAACCCTTTTAGGAACACTAGACTAAATTTTGCAATGAAAATATGCATATCCATTATGGCAGATTACATGTTGGTTGAGACAGATTTGTGGTAAGGTGATTAAATATATCACTTGCATCCCAAAAGGATCAAGACAAATAAGGTTTTTCCAAACCTGAGCTGAAAATGCAGTTTTAGGCCATTGTTAATCACTGACACTGAGCATCAGGTTGTAAATCTGATGCCTGCCTGTGAGCGAGACCACTGCCCCCCCTGACTTGACAGCTCCAAGGGAGACACAGAAGAGAAAAACTCCGAGCCCTGACTTGACAGCTCCAAGGGAGACACAGAAGAGAACAAAAAAACTCTGGAATGTGTTACAAAAATGTGTTTTCCTTATATGTTTTATTAGATTTGAATAACATATCCTATGGCAGATGATGTAACCCTACTTCCCAATGCATAGAAGGGCAAAAGGTCATCATCTATCAATTTTTGACAAGATGTCAATTTTGACAGGTCATCAAACCACGTTGGGGGTCAAAAAGGTCAACATAGGTCATCAATCAATTTTACGATGACAAAAGGCGTGTTATATTAACTACTCACACCCCCTCAGCCGAGGTGTCTCAAAGCGCTTCTCTATCCTTCATTGATTGTTTCTGTATTCTATCACAGATGAGAGGTCACGTCTGCTTCAAAACCTTCAGGCTATAGTCTACACATAGTCAAATGTATGGCTTCACTTTCACTAATAATAATTCTCAAAGCACAGCATTGGCAGTTTAAGGACTGTACTATTCTTAATATCACAAATGTGTGTGTGGCCATCTTGGACAGTGATGTACAATCTCACGCAATTCAACAATCCAACACGTTAAAAAGCATCTTATTTTAGACTAATTACAAAAACGATTTTTAGCACAATCTCAATCTCAACAGAGCAAGCATACCTGCTTACAAGCTCCAACAGACGAGAACATGCTCATTTTCTATAGACATGAGCCATCTGGATTCCTCTGAGGTGGATGCTGCTGCAGCATGCAGCCACCAGTACTAGTATGCCAGTAAGTGCTCATTGAAAGTTAAGTAGTGTCAACTGTTAGCAAACTAATATAACTACTATTGTTTGTAAGCTAATATAACTTTACTACACACAAAGCAAGACAAACTAACCAACAATCTCTATGCACTGACTGAAGGGCACCTACCCAGCCCTCCCTATCAATTTCTAGCCCAATCTGTATGTTTACGCCTTAACCACAACCATTGGCTGGCTCTCACTGCTGCCTCAGACATTGCCTTTACTGCCTGTTTTGAATTTCGCCTGCGAATCCCAAATTCACTAAATAGTGCTACAGTAGACTTTGCTAAAAACCTTTGCCATCCAACTTCCACAGCACAGCCTGACCCGCTAACCCCTCTCGTGAACTTCTGATGCCAGCTCGGAATATATTGACAATTTCCTTTCATGTGCCTCATCTACTGCATCCACCCATGCTACTGTAAACTCTACGAAATACATAATCCGCCTCACCTCTGACCACAACACCAGGTCTGGTCTTAAACTAGTGCTTGCCATTATAAGCTTTTTGCCCAGATCTACAGCCGTTTCTGTCCTTCCCACAAATGCTTCACTTCTTAACCTCACTCCCCCCCGAAATAAAACTCATTTTTATTATCTCCTTTCCTATCAGCTAAAGACTAATTTCCAACCGCTTACTCTAAATTGCTGCTGCTATTGCTGCTTAACACTTGATTATGTTGCCATGTGTGCCGCCCTTGGGAAAGACAGGTTTTACACCCAGACAGTATGTGTCTAAGCGCCATGCCTGATCACAAATGACAGGCAGGGTCCTCACCTACCCACCCACTTATATTTTGCGGCGATGGTAGTACATCATAGGTTGCACTTATAATTCATTTAATTTGGTTTGCCTCGATACCACCCAGCTCCCTCCAGCCAAGTTTCTTCTTCTCTACACTTCCATCCACTGACCCCACTTTACCTGAGGGACTGCCCTAGCACTCCTCACTGCTTCCTCCTGCCGATGTATCTGCTCTATAATCATTTTCCTTCCGACCGTTGGAGTAGCCCTATTCCACATAGGCTGCCCTGTGCCAAGTCCTAAACCTCCCCGCCCTTGTCATACCTGCCCTACAATTTCCCTGTGTCAGGGGTGGACTTTACTATTAGACAAAGGTAGGCAACTGCCTAGGGCCCCCCCCGATGCCAAGGGCCCCAACGGGTCTAATCAAAATACAAATTAAGTATATATAAATTGTTTTTCTTCAAACAGATTTTTAAATTTTAGATTTTTTTTTATTAGAGCGATTATTTTTAGTACTGTAACTGTATCCCCCCCCAGCGTGTGTGACTGACACACTGAAAACACACTGGAAGCAGCGAGGCCGTTTAACGCCGCCGCTGCTACTACTCGCCGCCTGTGGGCGTGTCACTCGTCATGGAGGTCCGGTTACCATGGCTAACCATTTTGTTGACGAAGGTAGCCATTAATATTACCATGGATCGTTGAAAGAAAATGATAGCTATTGTTGCAGCCGCCGCCGATGTTCTCACTGCCCACATCAATGATCTCCTCCACTTACCAAAAAAAAAGCAATATGGTCTTCAATTTGATTGGTTGCTGGTAGCGAATTCGCCACATGGCTCCCGCTCGCTGCCCTGGGCACGTCTTTCAGCAGCTTTCCCACTCGGCACTCCAGGGACCAGTGAGAAGGTATGTGTCACAAATAGGTCTGATTGTTTTGAGTAATAAGGATAGAAAAGGATGAGAATTGGGAGTGAGGAGGGCCCCCATACATGTCTTTGCCTTGGGCCCCCAAATCACTAAATCCGCTCCTGGTGTAAGTGCTGCCTGTGCCTGTTGAACTGCTCCCCCGGGGGTTTCATTTCCTCCTCGCTGATACAGCAGGCCCTACATTCCCAACCGTAACATCTTTTCTAACTCTGTTAATGTCAATTCGAACCTTACCTTTGCACACTTGAATTCCTCTGTTAGGCTAGATATAGGTAGAGTTCAAGAATCCCTTTTCCCGTACGGCGCCTACTAAGGCAGCGTGGGACTCCGAGCCATCTCTTAAGGCACGACAATGTTTTCATTAGCTCATTTGTCAACATTGTCGGTTACCCAATTCCATATGCTTGTCCTTCCTCTGACCCTACGCAGAGGTATCAGGAGACATATGGTCTCCCTCAACAAGCTAACCAGCCTTTTCGAACTTCTCTACTGTTGATATAGTGACCTCATATACTGTCAAAAGCCTTAGATGACCACCTCGCTATGATTTGTGCTGTCACTCCGGTGCATATAACACCGGAATATTTTGTTTTTCAACCTTTCTGTGCGTGTCTAGAGTTACGGTCATGACATGGTGTGTGTATGGACACACACACGCCATGAATAATGCTTATGAAGATGGTGTTAACGGTAAGGAGACACTGAGCAGAGATCTATAAGTACCAACAGGAGGAAACAAAGGATTAATTAATGCGTATCCATACATGTCTGTGGTGGTGATCATACAGAAGCATGTTCCTAACCATCACCATGGATGAGTTATAGGGAGGAGACACCTGAGCTGGAAAGGAGGAGACATTTATAGCTCGATCATGGAAATGGATTTCACTATTCATTACCCCCAGGACTGATGACATGACTTTTAATGCTAAATCATTGTACCATGACTCGACCTATCTATCTTCGCCTCTCAACACTGTGAGGCAATGAGACACTTGGCAATGCAGCAGGTTTGTCATACTTAATGTACACGTTAACAGTACGATAAGCCATATGTGCTAGCTGTTATTTGACGGCTTAACTTTCAGATGCCACCATTAAACCGAGCGCAAAAATCTGACACAAAAATTATCTGCAATCAATTCATTCCGTAATATTCTCGCTCTCCGTCAGCCAGCTACTGTTCAAGTTGTCAGCTGTGGATTTAGCCTTCTAGCAGACGCTATTCATTCCAGTACTCACTTGTCCCCCCTCTTTCTCCCTCCCTCCCTCCCTCCCTCCCTTTCTTTAGCCACTGTAGTAATTTCCTTTCAGTGATGGTGTTAATAAGTGAAGGGATGCTGAGCGGATAGTGTCCACGGTTGACAGCGCCTGTGTTCTGCTGCTGAGCCGTAATGCCCGGAAAAGTCTGGCGTGGCTGCGGCAGAAGGACCTGACAGTGAGACGGACCGGGGAGGGGGAAGCATCGCACACAGAGGGACACGGAGAGGAAGGGGTCGAGGGGGAAACGAGATGAGAGAGAACGAGAAGAGGGTGAGAAAAAGATGTGAGGCTTCAAGCTCGGTGACATGAGACAGACTGATTCACAAGGGGAAGGGCATGTTAAATGAAAGCCGGGCCATGTGACAACTGAAAGGCACGGGCTGCAGTCTTATCAAATCCAGCTGCACATACTCCTGCACAAAGGCAACATGCACACACACACACACACACACACACACACACACACACACACACACACACACACACCAGCTAACAGTTCATCTCCTCTCTGCTCCTTTCAAAACTTGTTAGGTTGTTGACAAAGAGCATATTCGTGTTTGTGCCTGTAGACTCTGTCTCCAGCTGTGGCAGTGAAATGTTCTGCTGCTGCATTGTGATGACTTTGTTCTTCAGTGTTTACAGCCGATCCTCGACACTTGCAAACATTTCCACAGGTTTCACGAGGGGCTTACAGTGCATAGCGCAATTTGTGGCGTTACTTCAGGTCATGGCATTGTTTCACACCAAATACAGATGAATGGTCAACAATGTAAACAGCTTTATGACATCCTGTGTCAACGCCTTACAAACAGCGTTACTGTTCAGAAAAAGGTACAAGGAATATATATAATTTAATAGAATGACTACAGCCACTAAGCAGATGTGGATGCTGCTAATGTAAGCCTAATTAAGATCTCAGCTTTGACCTTTGCGTTTATTTACTCTTATTTTCACATACAGGATGATAGGCAGAAACTGACAACGAAGGTACATTTCATTTAACTCTCACTGCTTGCGTTAGAAACAATTCATCAAATAAAACATGTAGCAGCTGGCAAATCGGGCATCAATTACATGTTGTGCATGAATCAGAGATGACTCTCCGGCGTGACAGTCACCGCACACCGCTGTTTAACTCTCACCCTCTCCACCAATCACTGCACCCCGGGAGTGAGCCACTAGAAACTTCACCACGGCGGGTTCATTTTAAAACTAGAAACAGAAATACCCTCGATCTGCAATGCCCCACTGCATGCAATAGCACCCCAGAGCCCAGCCGTCCCCACTCCCAAGTCTACACTTTACTCTGCTTGGCTGGCTTTTATTAATGCAACCCTTCCACAGTATCCATCACTTCTCTCCGGCAACGTCTTGACAGTTAATTAGATGACATTTTCTGAAGAACTACATTAAATACTAAAACACCTACACAACAATCCAGCTGTTATAGAAGCACCAAAACAGACACACATAGCTTAGGGGACGCTATGCCACAGCAAGGTTAAATGTCTTGAACACCGGGATCCAGAAAAGAGGAGCTGATGGGCTCAACAAATCACTGCCTCTCATTGACCGTTATTTCACTTCTATTTGTCAGTGACTTAAGTTGGATCAATTTGGTCAGACTGACTGGGCTCATCCATCAATCATCATTGGTGGATGATTCGTAGTTACCAAATCCACAGATTTAGGTCAGACTCTTAGTATGTGAGCCATACTGTATGGCGTGCAATACTACTACACTACGGCAGTTTCCAGGATCAAGATTACGCTGAGGCTGAAAATATTTTTGCTAGAGAATCTACAGATTTATATTCTTTTAGACTGCAAAGTTGATTTGGAGGATTTACTTTTGATTGCTTTTCTACAAGGGCAAAAAAGAAAATAGACTTTGAAATGTTGTTTCAAGATGAAGTCTGTACTTTTTATGGTGTCTTGACACTCCAAAATCCTTAAACCTGTCTTGGTTTATTTTTGTCCCTTTTGTTTCTCTACTGATTTATTGGTATATTGATTCTTCTGAAGATGCAGCCTCAGTATTTTTGAACAGAAGTGATATTGACAGAATGCTCTCTGTCTCAGAGCCAAAGGCATATCCATCGATTAACTGAATTCTGCAGAGCAGATAGATTTCACCACGAATACTAGACATGAAAAAACAGGCCAGCCTAAACCCTATCACTGCATGATTCCTATTGCAGGATACAGATCCAGTGGGCAGCGCACACAAGCTGTGGTAGGAGAGCGAAATAAATAAATAAATACATACACAGCAAACATATCTCGGTACATACGTAGAGCCCATGGCGCCGTTTGTGGAACAGAGCAGATTGTGGAGCCCTAGGGAGACTCGCTTTTCAAGTGTGATAGATGGAGAGCAGAATGCGGCATCCAAATCTGGTCCATCCATCTTTTCACACTATAGTGTGTCTGTAATAGTTTGAATGTATTGTAGATGTATAGTATGGAATAATACTTTGCAGTAATGTAAATGTATAATCATCAAATTAGCTGCTGTTTACTCAGGTAAGCATAAAGCACTCCCCCGGCTCCTGTAGTCCTAGTGGGCCCATACAGTTTGTGATAATGGGCTATATAAATAAACTTGACCTGACTTGACTTGTAGCATAAAACACTCTTACCCCTTGAGAACCAGATTGATGGCAGGTCTTCTTCGAAAGGTATAAACAATAGTGTAGCGTTACAGTTGGAGTGAGATACAGTGTGGGGTTGCTATCAAGACACAATAATGCAGAAATGCACGTTCATCGGGACAATCAAGCAAGTTTGGTCTGATTCTATTTTGAAAAGCATAAAAGAAAATATTAGAAAAGATTAGGTGAGACCATTTAAAAATTCTGTCATCTAACCTGTTTAAAGTGAATCAATAATGGGACTTGTTAACAGGGTAGGAGGTAACACTGTAATGACACTGTACAGACCAGATACACTATATTTTAGAGATATTGAATGATAAACTTATGAACTCTTAAATCTTATATAGAGAATTATTCTATTGCATAATGACATTTTCTTTCATTCCACAATGAAAGTAAACATTTTAAAAGTAAAATATAAAATCTAGTATTGCACTTGCTGTTAGCTGGTATTGATGCAGAAGCATTTTAAAATGAATCTGCTTGCTCTCTGTGTTGTCAGAGAGTCAACATCAACTCAGTAAGTAAGTAGATGGATCGCACGTCTTCCACAATCTACTTCACACTTCACACTCAACAATATATATCTTGTTTAGATTTTTGACATTCAGCAGTGATGATTTATTTTTTCATTTTACAACATTTTTGTTTATTTTCAGCTTTTTTTTTTTATCACAGGTTAATTTCACAATATAAGTTTAATTTTTCAGGAGGGGCATTTTGTGATATTTTCACTTTAAAGAATATGCAATGGGCACTTTTGATTCGCTGGTTTTATGGCTGGAGGTAGAACGGCCTCCATCCAAGTCTTCTCACTTCTCTTCTCAGTTATTTAGCTGCAGCAAACCTTGGGGTCCCATTTATTCAAGAATACCATCACCCCCAAAGAACATAGTGTTTATGGTGTTACTTTTTGTAACATCTGCATGTGCTTGAATCTACGTAGAAACTCCATGAAAAACAAACACTGCAGTGCATTTACAGCACAATTCCTCTGTGAGGAGACCTCCTCTCGCCAGCTGATGGGTTTGGTGTACATTATGGATTAAGTTGTATATCCTGCAGCTTACCCGATGGCTCATTGTCTCCTCTTGATGAACTACCAGAGCTGAATTATGGCTGTGAGTATCAATATCATTAGCTTTGGACAATCAATTACAATTTGCTCTTCTGGGAGATGGTCAGGACCTTTGAGGAGTGCTACAGCTTTATTGCTCTAGTCTCTAAGTGATAGGATTCAGAATTTTTAACTGTTCTTTATCCATGGTAGGCTTGCTTTTTTTCAGCAACACCTTTCCTGACATACATACAGTCACAAGCCTGCCCAGTACAAACACAGCCTCCCACTGTTGACCACTGAGTAATAGAATAGGTCAGGAAAGAGAGACAGAACTCCTCGTGGAAACATCCCTTAAAGGGGAATTCCGTATATTCAGTATAAGTATAAACCTGGGCTAAAAAAAAGTCTATCTCTGTAGCAGTTCTTTCCGTAATGTTGTCAGACACTTGTCAGACACAGGAATAACAATCTCAGCCTGTCAGTGGCAAAAACAAAACCCTTTTAGTGGACGTACTTTGATCGGCGCACTTGCCCCTGCAGATTACGTTGCAGCCATAGCAGCCAGTTTCGCAACTGCCGACTGAGGCGATCTACCGGAGCAATTTTGCGGTATAAATGACGAATTTGTACAAATAGACCCCAGGTTTAAAAATCCCGGAATTCCCCTTTAATGCCCTTCATAGCACTTCACACCAGGCCTTCCTTCTGTAATATATTTAGGTATTTCCCCTCGAGAAGTACAACACAATTCCAAATAATGAGTGAAATATAATGATTTTCGAGAGTACAACTTCATTTTCATACAGCCGGAGGAGTTAAGATCCTCGATGTTTCATGTAGGGTATCCAGCTTAACAATGACCTTCTTTTAGTTAAGTTTGACATTGACAGCTCTAGCTGTGGGTGTCTGCCTCTAAAGAACCCTCATTTTAACACATTGTGTTTGATTTGTGTGTGAATCAGGGCGACATTATTCAATGTTTTGTAACGCCCTGAATTAACCCTGATAAACGAAAGACTTTCTCAGAATCCCATCGGTCTCTTGGTTTCTCCCATTGTCTTGTCAGAATGTGAAATCCTCAAGCTCATCTGCTGGTAATTACTGTGGTTGACTTTGTGTGTGTGTGTGTGTGTGTGTGTGTGGGTATGTATGTTCACAGGATGTGTGTGTGTGTGTGTGTGTGTGTACGTGTATGTGTTCTCTGAGCGAGTGTGCCACCTGGAGAGGACGTTTGTGTCATGGCTCATGATTTAGCTGCTCCCTGTGAAACTCAGTGATGTGCAATGCAACTCTATGAGGTGACATGAATAATGTGAAAATAAACAGGCCGTGGCCTCAGCCAAGGTTTCAAAACCCAGGAGAACCGTGGCTTTCTCAGCGGTACAGCGTGGCTTCATAGAGCTGAAATTATCATCATACTCATATCCATTATCCATAATTTACATGTCCTTGCCAATCACACGGCTCACCTGACATGACAATAAGCTCCAGCTTTCTGAAGCCCTTACCAGATTTTCATGCCATGGCCAATTTTAAGTAGTGTATTTATTTTATGTTGAGATTTTTTATTTTTTTTTATTTCAAATGTTCCTCTGCTTCCTCAAGTGTGAATCAGGATTTGCACCTCACTGAAGTCTATTTCCCAAGCCTTGCAGGAAATGAGGGAGGATCAGGGTGTCAATTTCTTTTTTTTTAAATGGAGTATTATTTTATTTATATTAGTATCTTATTTTGAAACAACTTCAAGTACTTTTGGAAATGAGAACCAAATTATTCCCATGGTCTAAGACTAGACATGAGTGAGACATCAGGTAATAGAAGTAGGAAAAACTCACAATGAAGAATTCTATTAAATAACTTGCAAAGTTGACACTTATTTCTGCATTTAGACAGTAAGAAAGCTGAAAAGGCTGCAGGAGAGGAGGTTCAGGCGGGACTATATGTGTCGGCAAGGATGCATGTGGACCCGGGGACGAAGGTTTTTATCACTGCACTGTCTCTGGGCACAATGAATCGACAATGAATAATATAGTCAGTATTTTTCATTCAAGACAGTAAAAAATGCCACTAGCTGCAAATTTATTGCGTGCTCCTATCCAAGTTTGTGTGACTTCAGTTATCACCATCGTTTATTTTCCGTTTTTATCGTTATGAAAATGTAATGAGCTCAGTGTGACGAGCAATACAAAGGCACTCTGAAATGCAAATGCATATCGACTCAGCCATTATCAAAGTGAATAATTATTCACGGCTTGTCAAGAGTCATTGATCTGATTTCAGGGTGGATACGCACACATTTTCTGCCTGGGAATATGATACACATTGGATATACAGCTGTTCATTAAATGCAAAAGAGATTTATTACAGTACTGTTGCAGAGGGGAGGGTATAGCCCTACACCTCTTCACCAATAGGCTATACATCATGTAACATCTCAAGAGTGCTTTAACTTAAATGTTAAAAATGGCATCCAGTACATTTTGTTTCTTTTTTCTTTTTTGTGTTTTTGTTATAAATTGTTGTCCTGGGTCTCGGGGGGTCTGCACGCAGTAAGCATTGATTATATTTTGTCACATATGACAATTAAGTTGAATTTATTACTTCAAATAGTAGAAGAAAAACACCGTCAAAGTTCTAAACATTTTGAGATTTCAGATTCAGATGCAGATGCACATCCACCTTCCACAAAAATCTGCATTATATTTACTAAATACAAATATTCAAAATCTGAATATTTGCTGATTTATTAAAGTTTTGAGTTTTAATTTCAATCAAATCACAAGGATTTCAGAAATATGTCGCTGCCAATTCCAAATTCCTGAAAAGCTTTTAAAGGTGTTCAGCCAAGAGCAAGAATATGCTGAAAGCAGCTCATGGTGACTAAACAGCTCTGATTATCATTATCACAGTTCTATTGACAACAATATGTTTAGAGAAATGGAGAAACAATATGGCCACCATATGGTGCATACACAAATACACACACAAATGCACACACCCACACACACACACACTGACTGGGGTGAAACCTACATGTGTGTGACTGCCCTTACAGAAAATTTCAATCTCTTAATATGCCTTTCATGCCTGTCATCAAATGGGAGGATATGTTACCATGGCAACAGTGTCTCAGGAACAGCCTCTGGTGACACAGCCTCTAGCCAGTCCTTACACACACACACACACACACACACACACACACACACACACACACACACACACACACACACACACACACACACACACACTCAAACCCTGAAGCATGAGCAGGTGAAATATCTGCACATCAAAGAGAACCGAGCCACACTGACCTGCCTGCCGCTGTTTTAAAGCACCAATAAATTTCCCACTGATCTCTGTCTACAGGTGGGGGAGAAGGGAATGACTTCAGATGCTTTCTCACAGCTGACAAAAGGTGAAAACATCTGAGGCCTACAATATTGCCATTTCCCAGTAACAGCAACACACAATGAAAAATTGTGATGCTATTCCTCAAAGGTGCAATCATGTGCAAAACTAAAGGTGTCTTTTGATGGCACATGAATGTCATTCTCTTTCTTTGTCATGTTTTACAGTAAAAAGGTGCCAAATGATGCTGACACTTCCAATTGCTTGAACCCACATCCAAATTGTGTCCCATTATACGTATACCTATTTTTCTTCCAATTCATATTTACTCCTGACTGTAAAGGAACTCTTTGCGTTTGACTATAGCTGGGCTTTTGAAGACTGTAAATCAACATATTGCAAAAAAAAAATAGAAAGGTGAAAACAGGAAACACCTAGCAACAACACTGGTGCTTCTCTACGGGTGAAAAGAGTCTCTTGCGGAAGAAATTCACCGACCACAGCTTCTATTTAGAGTTTCTATCACCATCATTTCTTGAGTCTTGGTTACAAAAGTCATTTTTCCCTCTTGCCCATGCTGTATGGCATTGCCTATCAGAGTCACAATGAACTCTTTAGTTTTGGCAGTTTCAATTTATATGCTAAGTGGCAACAAACCTTTTTTTTGCAGACACCATCGATGATTTTAATCTTTCTGACACAAAATAAAAATGCTGCATGCGTGGCCCTGAACTGCTCACGCCGCTCAGATCCCAGCAAACAGCAAGCAGGCGAAGGGTCGAGACCTCTTAGCATGGCACCAAGTTCTTTCTCGTGTGACTGGTGGAGAAAGTGCAGAAACAGGGTGGTGGCACTCCGGAGTTGGGTTTGGAAGAAGATTGTTTTGGACAACGGCCACGAGGGCCCACATATTATTACGGTCTGGAGAGTTCTGGTGAGAAAAAGAAGAACGGAAGGACAAATGAAAATGTAGAAGATGCACAACCAAGAGGAAGTGAATCCCCAAAAGCCTCAGGGTGAAACAAAGTCATGCAAAACAAGACCAAGTGTCTGAGGACAGAGTATGGTCCCACCCCTTCTTGTACATAAAAGGCCCGAGGCTTGGAAACTTGACAGATGGTGACTGTTTTTTTATTCTATTGTCTGTGTCTTCGGCCCAGTGCATAAAATATGGACGTTGCAAGCTGTCATTCCCCCAAAATGAATATATTTGGTGACTGATCTTCCTGTGCAGTGCATCATGTTGACTTGTCAAGCTGACATTCAGAGAAACTGTCTGCAATTATCTCTGTGTTTCTATCTATCTATCTATCTATCTATCTATCTATCGCTCTGTCTCTCTCTCTCTGCAGTGTAATTAAGCAATAACCTACGACAGGCCGTGGTATATGGAATTTATATCACAGTTAAGGTGTGTTATCAGTAACCATCTTAGCTTTGATACAAATTCCATATATCACGGCCTGGTGTGGGTTATTGCTTTTATAAAATGGTTAACAAATTATTTCCATATATTACCATACATTTTCATCATACAATATCTTATATTGTACCTATATTTTAGGTACCTGCATAGAATGTTGACGTTTTGTTTTATTTCCCACTAGGCATTGGGAGTAATATGGAAGGGCAAAGAGGCCGTTGCCATGGTAAGCGTGGTTTATAGGCTATATACCAATGAGAGGGCTGGATTCAACTGACCTGTTTTAAAAAACACAATGACAATGTGGCCCCTTGCACCATGGGCCCCAGTGCAACTGCACTGCCTGCCATTATGCCCATGCACAGAGCACAGGCACGTTAACCTTTTAAAGGTGCTACGTGTGGAACTTTGCATTTCTCAAAATTAAGACCACCTTTCCCATAAATCCCATTGCTTCCTGTTGCAAAGAGGATATTGCTACTTGCCCCCGTCCTGCTCCTGCAGTTAGAATAGTGGAACATGGTAATGACTTATTGACATTATAATGCTACACATAACACATTTAATAATGCACCAATATCCAACCATCTAGTTCCCATGCATTACCATCTATATGCAAGCAGCACAGGATTGTGGGCCCTTAACATACGTTTTCTGGAGCGGGAGCTCTTTGCCAGCTCCATAATGATGCTCTTTTATTATTCCCAGGACACATGAAAGTGAACACTCCATGCTACAATTTTTATATATATTTTTTTGGGTTAGGGGGGACTTGGTTCATCATTAGCTTCTGCATGCTAACATGGGAAAACTTAATGAAATATTCATTGTTGTTCTGTAATGTCTGAAGCGCTCTTCTGCTTTGACAAGATTACCTTCATTTAATAAGACACAACAATGGGCAAGGCAGAGGAAGTAAAAGCCTGAACAACCTCCCTAGGTATTTATGAGGACTCAAATCTATCAAAGTGGGCATTTTTCATGAGACGAAACACATGTAGATGTGTCCTTCCTTGATTCATATTTCAAATGCTGCACTTGTGTGCTGCTTTTACATGCTTTATATTCAGTCCACTGAACTCTTGTTTCATGTGGTGAAGATGGTTTTCATTAGATGCACCGATGAACATCACTAAAAGGAAAGTTTTCACTTCATTTGAAACAGGATAAAAGAAAGCTGGGTTATACTGTGTATTGACTTTCCCTTTCATGGTTAAATGACTGCTTTAGTTCTTAGCAATTAATTGAATATTGCCAAATTGGTAATGCTCTCCCCTAAATTGCGATTGGGCAATTTTTATGTCTGACTGTCAGCCTTACACTAACTCTGGGTTAGCATTGCATCAATATGGACATCATCCTCCTAACAAAACAATCAATTTGCTGTGCAATTTTGTGCTTGAGAGACATTCATGGTACAAGAGGCTCTTGTCTTTGATTTTCTTTCTAATAATACAGTAGGTCTGTGAAAAACATCTTTGTTATAGTTGTCTGGCAAGGACAAAATAAATTATGTATGTGAGAGTACCAACGCTCAAAATAATGTATCACAAATTTGTTGAGGCTTCTGTGTACCCACAGTTCTTTGCATGCTGGGCTGTCAGAAAAATGAGAGAAGAAAAAATTGTGCTGTAAGAGACACTGAACATGTGCAGTGCAAGCAGTCTGCACTGTAGCTTTCATGATGGCTTAATGTTTACAATGCTGAGCACCAGCGCTCAGTGCCCAATGTCTTACATCCTTGACTTTGTGGATGAGAGTGATGCTCAAAATGCATTAGCCTACAGTTATTCAGTACAGATTTTTAAGACTGCCTTTGTACAACGGGCTGCTGAAACCCACCGTGCTCTAGTGCTCCCATTGGATTTGTAATGTAGCCTCGAGAAAAGTCCATTGCAAGTATACAAGACCTCAACATAATGTTCTTATGAGGTCTCCTGATGCAGAGCGGTGCAGATCTGGAGGATGGTAATTATAGCAGCAGACCACTTCTGCACCAAGCTGCAGGCCCACTGTCCCGTGGAGCGTGCATATGGATGGGAATGCATTGGAACAAGATGGCTGGATATTGGTGCATCAAAAATTGAAAAGGAAAATAGTTTTGCTAGAAATACAGGTTCACTGTAAAACTACAGTATACACAGTTATATACACCCTCCCATGCTGTGTAGATAGATAGATAGATGATAGATAGATAGATAGATGATAGATAGATAGATAGATAGATAGATAGATAGATAGATAGATAGATAGATAGATAGATAGATAGATAGATAGATAGATAGATAGATAGATAGATAGATAGATAGATAGATAGATTTATGTAGAATCCTGTTCTGAACTGGGGTTTTTTAAGAACTCTTTAGCAATAATAGCAAACGGTGCACTTATGATTTCAAAGTGAACATTTATTCTGTCCTGCCCAAGGACTTCCACCCCTCGGAATGATAAGAGCAAAAATTAGAAAAAATATGAACTGCATTGTTACAGAAAGATTGAGCCGTTACTCTCCGCTGTATGCTGAGCCACTGAACCATCCAGAGTTTTCCTCCCTTTTGCCTTCTCCTAATTGTGAACTGTTCTCATTAGCCCAACAGAAATTACCAAGCTGCTCTTTAACTGTATGGATGTATAGCCGTCATTTACTCATTGCTTCTAGTCTGGTGAGGGTCACAAGATGGAAATGTCATGCTTGTATTCTAATAAAAAGATAATGAACATATTAGGCATCATCCTCTACACCTCCCTGGTAACGTAAACACATCATTTAGGCCCATAAAGTAAGATGTTTGTACTGTATGCTGTACTCCAGGATCAGAATAGCAAGCTTCATGTCTGCTCTCTGTGTCCCACGATGGAGTTTTACTGTAAAGTTCACAGTAAGGTTCATTACACATAATAGTTGCTCATTCTAACTCTATTTGACTCTAGTAATTTATCTTTGTTTAGGATGAAACCAATGACGACGACGTCTGGTGGGCAACACATTATCCTCATTACGGACTACGACATGACGCATTAGCTGTCGGGCTGTGTGCTCCCCAAACACTGCATACATTCAATTCATTATCATTTCAGCTGGCCGCTTTTCAGGGATAAAAAATGTTTTTGTAAAAATATGTCTCCCCCTCCTTGGGTTGAAAATTGCTGCACTGCCGCTTTTACAGACACGCCCCCTTCTCCCCTCTCTCTCCACCACTCAGCAATTGTGCTGGGCAGAGACAGGCTGCAACTGTGCGTTTCATTACTCTTTAAGGTGTGCACACATCCCGTGCCAATTGTCATTACTTATGTCAGTAATAGCCTTTACATTGACTACACCCATCAATCTTGTGAATTACTGTTGAACTTCCTTTTATTTTTATCGAAAACTGATGTCCGATTTAGCAGAAGGATTTTTCCACCTCGATATTATGAAAAGACGTATGGCTCTTGGTGGAGACTTTCATCCTATAACTCTGATGATGCTGAATCATGGGAAACGGTTCTTTTAATGATCCTACATAAGTCATCGATAACACATGAAAGAGTGTGTATTAGCATCTGGTATAACAAAGAGCTTGAAGTGCCATATATGAACAGGATATCAAAATTCCCATTGACTTTCTGACAGTCCTTACAATTTCAGAGCTGTGATTTCCTACGTTCTTTGGAATTTCATACACATTCTACATATTATAGCTTGCTTGAAATTGTATTCACTGATATAATTCATTGATATACTCAACCTCAGTAATATCTGATCACTTTCAGCAACATTGAGATAACTTGCCTCAAGTAATCAATTACAATTCAAAGAATATGCATGATTTATTACAACATATTGATTGTAATTAGGGTTATTATTCCCTTCAAACATGTTTCTGTGCAGCCCTAAAAAAAGAATCCCTTTTTTTTAACTGTCTGTCGTCTGATTAGTGTTTTTACAGATTACAATCACCATTTCAGTTTACTGTATTACCCGGCAAAACCTGCCTATACTAAATATAAAACATCCCTCAGGTCAAGTGGTCGAAACTCCTTCCTCAGCTTGTTTATCAAGCCAACTGTGTTACTTTTCTCACTTGACTGCTTTGTCTTATTGGAATCAATGGGAGACCAAGGTGGTTCACTCACTCCATTAATTTGGTATCATGAAACTGCCACCTTCTGCAAACCCTAAAGTAATATATCAACAATCCCACACTTGTTTGTTTTTTCGGCCACGGGAGGCTAACATCCATACTGATGTCCCGACCTCTGGTGGGAGGCAGGTACTGTATAGTTTTGTTGATTTAAATGAGCTCATTCAACCTTGCAAATCGATAAACCTCACCACCTCCCAACAATAGAAAACTTGCACAGTGGCCTGAAATGCATCATGGTTTAAATCCATGGCACATCAGTCAATAAGCAATTTGAGATTAGACTCCATTGTTGTCCTCACTAGGGATAAGGTGCAGCAGACAGCCAGCAACCAATATCATTTCACCTGTGTTTCAGTTCCTTGTGAATAAAATGTTTCAAAGATGATATGTGACTACATTAATGTCTTTGTCTAAAATTTTAAACTGACAGCAACAAGGAACTGAGGGCCACAACTCACCGACCCCAGTGGATAAGCCGATGAGTCTATGTTTGCAAGATGTAGTTGAAGTCCAACTGTCCAAACAAATATTTGCAAAATAGCAGTCATTTTTACCTGATAACAGCTGAGGCATTGTCCCCCAGTCGTTAACGAGTCATGCACGGCTCTACCACTATAAGTAAGTAGTCAATCATTGGGTAATAACTATAATATAATAATTATATTGTGGATATATTAGTCCATCAAAGAGTTAAAGAATAATGAAATACACAGTTTCAGTCTGTTTTTAGCAGATACTACCTCTGACACATACATGATGGAGATTAAACCCCTTAGTATTGTATGATGTTCAGATCAAAAGAGGCAAAACAAACAAACTGGGTAACAAAGAAAGACAGACGGATAGTGGTCGCTGATTGCTCATGAATGCACAACAAAAGTGAAATATTGCTGTAAGGGTATTTAGTCATAGTATTTAGATCTCTGTGAGGCATCAATAATTCTCACCCTCAGGACGGTGGTCATCCATCTGCCTGTCTCCCCTTCTGGTCATTATTTTCATGAACAAACATAATTGAATTTTCTTGCATTACTGTGGCAAAATAGATGGATGTGCTGGTGTCCTAAGGATGCTAGAAGCACAGGAGAATACAACATATTTTGCAGCTTTTGGTCTCCTTAACCAAGCTATGTAAATTTAGATGAAAATCTTAATTAAATTTAGAACAGCAATTAGAGAAAATACTGGCCCACATGGCCTTATAAAACTCTACACCCATGCATCACTGTGCAGTTGTATCTATTTAGCAAATTTAATATAAAAAAGTATTACATGAAGTAAGACACCATTTTTTGAGGTGTGGCACATGGAACCACATGGAAGAGAACTACAGATTTATAAGACATGAACAAAAATATCAAAAGAATACAGTAGTGGAAAGTGTAGTACAGTACGCTGGTTGTTAAGTATTATTTTTGGGTGCTGTTTTTGGTGTTTTTGCTTTACAGGGGAAAGACAGGAGAAATGGGAGAGATGGCATTGTGACCAAGATCCCATGGTGATTTCAAACCCAGGATGTCACGGGTACATGGTAGCACCTTAGTCAAACAAGCCACCACTCTGGTTAAGCCCATGCCTTTACACAATATTCTATGTGTGTGTTTTATTCATAGACCCACACGCACCATGTCATGGGTAATTGCACTACACATGTAAGTGTGAACGCCCATAGAACCAATTTGGCCAGTAAGTAGATGAGTACTCCATTTGCTAGTTCCATTCCATTAGTCATATCGGGTGTATTGGAAAATCCTCTCTCCCATCAACCCACTATGTATAATTGAATCACTGTTGTTGTAATTTCACACATGTATGTACTTTAATGCGAGATACAATGAGAGCATCATTGCAGCTTTGCATGTAAAAGCCAGTGCACCCAGCAGCAGGATCTTCATAGCCGTAAAAACACAGACCATTTCATGTGCATTTGTAATTCTTTAATTAATTAATTAAAAAATAATTTAAAAAATAGCAGTTTAGTATAAGGAAGACACAAACAAATGTGTATACCCGACTGACTTCAAGTCTTAGACATGCCTCCGCATCTGCATTAGATTTCTTTTGCTGCACAAAGGGCAAACCTGATAAAAACTAAAGTCAAGCAGGTGGATGGTGAGGCACTGGGTTTTTATGGCAATTCACTTTGCAATATTACACAGACTGTAATCAGAAGTGTATTTCTTCACCTTTTAAAGCACATAAATGAAAGTATTTCACTAGCAGGGTGAGTGCAGGGTCAACCATTTGTCTCGCCCCTGGAGTAGGAAGCACAAGTGTGTGTTTTGTTTTGTTCAAGGACACTTGAACAGAGATGGATACACTGGCTGTTTGCTGAGGTCTAAAGTGGAACCTTTCACCCCAGATTCAGTTTGCATCAGTTGGTTGCTATGTATGCAATTGCTTTCCGTCTGTTATTCAAAATCCTCTTTATTTTATGCAAGTCTAAAGTTGAGTTCAAAACAAAGGTGAAACTGAAGGCATGCTGTCAGATGGGTTAAGGCCTTGCACCAGTCAGCACTGTAAACAAATACAAAACAGTGTTTTAAAAGACAGTTTTAAAGATAACTCAATATTATTTGGCTAATCTCTGAAGAAAGATGTTGGTCTTTTTATGTTCATCATCATCAGACTGTGGCACGGTGGCGCAGTGCCTGCACTGCTGCCTCACAGCAAGAAGGTCCTGGGTTTGATTCCTGCCTGGGGCGCTGGTCTGGGGTGCCCAGGTGGGTTATCTCCCGGGCCTTTCTGTGTGGAGTTTGCATGTTCTCCTTGTGTTCACTTGGGTCTCCTCCTGGAAAGAACCCCGTCTAAAAACATGCAATATCCAGTCGACTGTCCCTGACGAGAACGGTGACAAACACCTGGAGTTGGTCCCCGGGCGCGGCTATCGTCTGTGCCCTCTGCTCCCTGGCCGGCTTGGAGGAAGATGGGGATGGGATAATAGCAGATTCATTCAACCTGGACACTCAAAAATGCATTTGTGTGTTGTGCGGCCACTTCCCCCCTGCATGTATTGTGTGTGTGCAGCGTTGCAAATGAAGTTGTTCTTCTAAAAAAAAAAAGAAATGAACAGTTGGATCTAACATACATTTTGACTAAATGAAAACAAGACAAGCAGACATGTTGTTGTAATCAATCAGATATGGAATCTTTGGTGGATAAATGAGCACATCAAGGTCACCTATAAGAGACACACTGAATTAGCTAGCAGGCTGATGCTAACAGGCATTGTAATATCAAGTGCACCTGCAAGTGTAGCAAGAATATAGCCAGCTCTTCATCACTAGAAATCCCTTTCGGTTTTTTTTTGTGCTCTCCATTTGACTGCTGAGCCAATGTTAATAATATTGCTGTCATTACGTGTCCTTATACTCCATCCATTGCACTCCTCAATACTATTTTGAGCTTGCAATGTAATCAATAATAATCAATTTAATAATCACTATACATACATACACACAAAATGCATTGCTCAATACTTCCCTCCCAGACTGTTTGACACCTGGGGACAAACTGAAAGGGATTAGTGAGACTAGGAAAACTAGAGCCTGTCTCTACCTGATTACTCCATTTCTATTTTGGAAACTACACGGCCTGGCTTAAAAATTGGACCAGCAAAGAATAAAGCCCTAATGAAATTCAAGGGTTACACCGAGACACTAGACTTGCCTTCCCTGATGAAGAAACACATTCTGATGGGGAGGTGAAGTAATGAGAACTCAGATGCCTAGAGGTACAGCGTAATTGGGATGGGCATATTCAATCAAAACACACTTCTATTCAATTTCCACACTTGCAGGTGTACCTCGCCTGCAATTTCCTTTGATTGGCACCAGTCGGTATAGGCAGAGGGTGCAGACTATTTTCCTTTCATCAGTGAGCGATGGTCAGTCAGCGTCAGCATGAATATGATTAGCCAGATAATTTTAATGACCTCTAAAAGTCACTTCATACTGAGACAGGATGTGACTGGGGTAAAAATGACATGCAGAGTTATATTAATAGGTACAGGGCCCTCTGCACAGGATGAACCAGCTCCAAATGAGTGGTTCGTTGTCGGTGCACTTTGTCTGATATGGAGTACTGCATCTCCTGGGCTGACCTGTCAATCTTGCTGTCTTTTATATACTTTGTGAAACCCATGGTCTCAGTCGAACCTGGCTCAAGTAGTATCCATATTTTGTCATGCAGCGCAAGATAAATTGACTTTGAAATAATTTTCCCTGATTGTCTCTTGAACTTTCTGGCACTTGCAGTAGTAGGCTAAGACATAAACCATAAAAACGTGTCATTACTATTTGGACCTAGGTCCACTGCACACACAGTGCACACACATGTATGTGTAAGTTGTCCATTAAAATGGCTAATATTTTACAGCATAGTACAAGACACCATACAGCCATTTGACCGTCTCTCTGTTAATTGCATCTGCCAAGAGGCCTGACAATACAATACTGAGTTAATAATACGGAGTTAATCAATATTCCCTTTTAATAAAGCTATGATTGCCAACATGGAAAATGTCTGAAGGGTATAAAAGCATATCTGTAAATAAAATCTATTCATCAACCCCAGACACTGTGAATTTATAGAGAGTCCCATTGTAATTGTTTAAGTGCAGTGTCCATGAAAGAGAATGGGGCTGGATATTAAATAATAATAATAATAATAATAATAATAATAATTCCCACAGGCATCTTTAAGATTTTAGATTTATTAATTTTCTACTAATCTACTTTCTACTTTCTACTTATATATGTTGCAAACCATTGTATAATGAAATACAGTTTGCTTTCATCCAACATGAATGAAAGCAGCATTTTAGAACCAGTAGCAAATGAAGTGAAGTATAACAATCAGTGCCAGTATCAGAAAAATCTCTGATAGCAGACCCTAAAAGGAATTAAATCTCTTCTGAAAAGTGACGATGGAGAATTGACTAACTGAGATACAGGGTGATACTGCAGCTTGAATGGATAGAAAGACTCATAAAAGCTCCTTTCAAGAACTTTCTCATTCTGCCAGTGGGATTTCAATTTCCACATGAAATAATGAACATATCTCTGTTAACACTGATGTGATGTACGCCTACAGACAGCTAACGTGCATATCAGAGAAGCAGCTCAACACAGTAATTGCATTATCCTATTCCTTCCATCACATGGCGTTTATCTGAAGTTGTCTCATTATAACAAGCCAACAATACCAACTGAGATGTCTTATTTCAACTTGAACATGATTGGTTAAAAAAGGGAGGCTGCTATCTTCAAAAAGTCAACTTTTCACAACTTATTTACAAGATTGTGCATGCGTTTTTTAAATTTTGAAACACAAGATTGTAAATCTTCTTCGACCTGTAAAGGACCATGTAAACCTTGTGTGCCAGTTCAAGTAAAAAGATGGAAATCACAACAATTGGGTTTAAAAGTTTTTCACACAACAGTAGTGATATTTCATATATCTGGTCAAACATTGACAGATGCTCGCAAAGCTGGCAGGAACTGAAATTAAGCATATCTCTCCTGTCATACTCTTATTGCCACCGCCAGGCAGTCTGTAACTATGGCAAATATTGATGATTTTTATCAAGATTTTTTGGGGGGCATTTTATCTTCATTGGACAGTTGACAGGAAACACTGGAGGAGAGAGAGAGGGGTTGCAAAAAAGGTCACAGGCAGGACTTGAACCATGTGGCCATGTGATATCCACTCTAGCCAACTGAGTCCCCGGGACAAAAGGAGCAGCAAGAACAGTTTACAGGGAATAATAAATAATAAGTCTATTTTCTCATTGAAGTTCACATATTTTCAGTTTTTAATATGTTTCACTGCTCCAAGGGTCGTAAATTGCATCCCACTTTTACAGTAAATGACCACGTAATCCATTCACTCGAAAATGGAGCTATTGGAGATACACGCTTTTCATCCGACAGCGGCACCATGGAATTGTTTACTCTTGGCAAGCATTTTTAAGAGGCATTTTTTCTGAAGAACTGTTTAAAGGGATAGCTTCATCAAGAAGATCTATGGCTTATGAACGGCATGCATTAGGGATGGGCAGAGGGTGGCTATCAAAGAACTGGGTGTGCACATGATTGAACACTTAAGGATGGAGTATGAACGGAAAAGACTGAGCTGGGTGGCTATTACTTTGAAAGCCTTCCTTTGCACATCCTGAGCATGTATCATGCAGAACACTGGAACTGTCCTGCACCTGTTGGCTTTGCTGGTGTCCCGTCTGTGGGTGTTTCATGTAATGAAGCACCAGGACGGCAAATTAATGAGTTTTGTTGGTCAGTCAGCACTTTGCAAATGTGCTATTGCTGCACATTAGATTGATCCAAACAAGCACTTAATACATTGCTCACTGGTCTGAGGCACACGGACGGGTCTAGAGGATGTGGACACAAAGAAATCGATTGGCCTGAGAGAGAGAGAGGAGCAGGGTAGGTGGGAAGGGGCATTCCAATCAGACCTGATGGTGATTACCTATGTAGTAATCAAGGGTTTTTATATGAGGGAGCCTAGGAAATTGGTCGGCCAGTCAATATCCAATTTAATCAATATCAGCAAGCTTTACTCCAAAGCAGCAATTCCCTAAAAGCTTCTGGCTGGTCTTGCCAATCCTCATCAATAACACTAGAAAAGGAAATAGAGAAACAAAGAAACTGAAATTAGAGGCTGTTTTTGCAATAAGAAGTTTTGCATGAATGTTCTGCTTACATTCCTCTATCCACAGTCACTTAAGTGAAAGCCAGTGGATTTGGAATGGGTTCAGATAGCAAATAGAGTTACTTTAATTAAGTGATTACATAGAGACAGTCATTATTAGGCATTGCTTATTCCATTGTGGATACAACGTTTTGAATACAAGTGGGGCTAGAGAGTATCTGATGGTTTTGAGTGATATTGGAGCAATAGTCTAATGGTTTTAATGGTTTTTGGATTTTGTTTTGATGGACTAAACTCTGGACTACTCAGCGTTAAGCGGTTTCTTGTTTTGTGGATACGCAGCATCATTGCTGAAAATAATGTATCATCATTCATGATACAGCGGGGAGGAAGTTTATTTTTCATTGGAGTGGCAATGAGTGAAATTACTCATTCAGAATGCCATGGCAAGCTACTGGCAGTTATCTTCTGTCAAATACACCCAGTACTGTACTTCCACTATTGTAGTAACACAAGATTTTATAACCAGACTAAAATTTCTGGCAGCAACGTAAATTACATTCTCCCTAGTTTGCATAATGTAAGACCAGATGATGCTCAGGTGGCTCAACATTTGGAGAAACCGAGGTAGCTGAGGTCGGGGTCTCTGTTTGAAGCTAACGCAAGCTCTCTAATGCATCAGTGCCACTGTGCCAAACAATGTAGTAAAAGGCAGATGTTCCAGCCACTTCGGCTTCTAATGTTTTCCTTTGGGAGAACACATGGTGCTGCGTGGGCCCATGCTCTACACACACACACACACACGCACACACACGCTTACACATGCACATGTACTCAAATATACATGCATACACATACTGTACACATACACGGTTATGCACACACCGATACACTGCTGCCACCACCAGAGCAGAGCTACTGAGAGACTCTATAAACAGCTCTGGCTGTTTTTTTTAATTTTTTTTTTTACTTCCACTGCTTCCAGTGCATAATATCTTGCTGCTTTGCGTGACAAAATTGCAGATGTGTAATACTGAACATCTGTAAAAAAATTTAAAAAAAAACTACAAAAAATGAAAATTCCTTTTTATTAAAGCAACTTTCCAAGGCATGTGCTGTTATAATACATATGTCATTGGAGGTTTATTGTTCTAGCGTCAGAAGCCTGCAAAGTGGAGCATGTATAATCACATTTTCCTCCTGCCAATGTTCATAATTACTTTCCAAAGGTTGATTAGTGTGAGACACTGTCACTGGAGTCATTGAAGGGACCACAAAAGGCAGCACATATTTAATTAGACTGGGGGTAGCGGGCTGTCAGGAAGGGAACGGGCTCACGGAAGGACATTATCAGTGACTCTCAGTCAGTTACTCTACTCCGTTTCAAAGAAGGTTCTGCAGAAACGTTATGGCATAATGTTTCACGTAGCGAAAGAGTCGTTACACAAAACGGTTATGCTGGCTTACTTCTAGGCGGTCTGTGAAACTATGATAGTTGTCCTGTTTTATCCTCTACTTATCTGTACAGTATTTAGTCCCTGTCAGTGCTCCTCTGTGGATACTTTGAATATCATTATGTAGGCCTTTTTAAAATTTCAGATTAAATTAAATGCATAACAGAATCTAATCTCAACAACATCTCAACACTCTTGTGTACACTGTCATGTGGTCAAATAATAAATGACATCCTATATCTTCAATATTTCACCAACAGTATGATGCATGCCATAAAATGTGCTAGATTATTATGTAGTTTTATGGTGTCATATTTGACCTATATGGATTTTTGAAGGCCAGTGTCGATATTTTTGGACTGAAGCTGCCAATAGCAATTTCTCTTATATTTGACTGTTTTCATGCCAAAAAATGTTCCCCTCTAAAACAGCATTTAGACTGAGGGACACATTCTCTATTGAAACCCAGGATAACACTATTGTGCATCTACATATGTATTTCCAAAAATATGCCTGTATGTATGTTTTGTTAGTTCTTGGTTAACTAAGATAACAAGTTGCTCATGCTAAAGTTCAGGTTGGAATTAGGTTGATCCCCATGCGACAGAATACTTTACCCCTATAAGTTTTTCTGCTTCTATTTATGTTGTCTGAAAATGAAGCAGCCAGCTAGAAAATAAAATCCCTTTCCCCATTAACCAGATGGGTGCACAGCCGGTCTTCAGAGCTCTGAATTAAACACTAAATTTTCAATTGTGTTTTCAAAGCACACACCCTTCAGTGTCGTCTCACTTTACACTCTATTTTCTTTTATTTCATGAAACAACAGCCCAGGCGGGTCACGTAGTGCACTAATAATTTTCCCAGTGGAGTATATTCCCCTTGTTCACTCTATATGCCGCATTATGTTTTTATCATGGCAACATGCTCTCATTGCAGAAAACAATTACGCTATAATATTGTATTAAAGATACACTTTTATACCTTGAGATGTACTCATTTAGAGTGGTCACATACCTGTATATAGTAAGTGTAAAAATAATAATATTATATTAACACCTTTTTAATATTTAGATGCATTTTCTTTTCCTCTACAGTTCCTTTAAAGTCTAAAAATCCAAAATATTTTCCATCTGAAATGATGCAATGCACATCAACTGAAACATGATACCAGCAATAGCACTGTAGTGCATTATAGGCAGGGCTAATCCAAATCTGGGATTAATCTCTGTTAAAATATCTGTGGCTAAATCCTGATACTGAAACCAAAGTGGGTGACCATTTCAACCCCATAAGGCTCAAAGGACTGTATTGTGTGGCTGCTGGGGATACATAATCAGCTCCCAGCATCCGTCTCACCACACGGATTAACCGCGTCCATCCTGGACCGTCCCAACCAGGACCTGCCCTGGCTGGCAGGGGGCCCTAATTGGAGGCACTGCTGTGCTCTACAACCAGATACTTCTGCATTAATGCGATTTGCCACTGTAACTGACATCAATCATAAGTTGTACTTAAAACTGGCATCATATATTCCTGGGTGGTTAGGGTTACAACTAGCCTTGCTTTGACCGAACTGCCTTAGGTAACTAGTTATTGGATAAAAAGCACACAATTTAAAAAATGATTGTAATAAGGGCACTTAAAACGTTTAATATACTGAATCCTTCACAATTTGCTTCACAGATGCTTATTGCTTTGGTGTGTGTGTGTGTGTGTGTGTGTGTAGGTGTGTGCATGCTTGCGTGTGAGTGTGCATTTGTCAAGCTGCTATTCAGATTATATTTTGAAATGTGAAACCAAATTCAAAGTTTGTCTCATGACAACATCCTAAGGCCTGATTAAAATGAAATTAAAATTTTTTCATTTAAAAATGTAATCATTAGTATGGAAAAGAAAGTCATTTGTGGCTACTTATGTAACTCACAATGTAATACAACACAATAAACTAATATTTCTTCCTCCAAATATTTCCCTCGATATTTCACCCATATTGTACTAGTAGCATATTACGCAGCATCAGTATATTCTCTTAATGATTTCTGTAGTAGTGTGTGCAAATACACCAATTCTGTAGGTACATCTGTACACGCTACTAGATAGGTAGGTATATCCACATCCATACCATACAAATATCCCAGCAGGTTTGTTTAAGGGCTTTAGGTGCTTTAGGTCTTTCCCTGTATAAATTGCAAAATCAAAGATTAAGAATGTCTTGAAAGTCAGTACAAAAATGTGACCGCAATCAGAGACCAGTTGAAACGATTTCCTGTACTGTGTCACTGTTTTCCTGCCACCCAAGGCAACAATTACAGTGAATTCATTACTCCATAAAACCTATTATACTACCATTAAAAGTCCATTATGAGATGGTGTTGTTGGAAGATAGGAGGTGTTTGCCGGCCCTCTGGGTATCAGTCACAGATGCTTAAGAGGCAGACAATTAGAGAACTTTAACATGTTTAATAGCTTTTATCTGGTATAAATCAAATTAGTAAGTGATTCATTCCTTTATTGCTAAAGATGGCCTGTTAGAATTGTTAGGATTACCTTGTTTTTTCTTCTCAGTATTGTGACCACTAGCACGATTACATCGCCGATCTTGGCTCATTTGAAAACAGATATACTTTTAAACATGTTCTGTCTAAAGAGGGGAAGCGGGAGTTGAGAAGAGGGCTTGCAGTAACAATAGCTGCTCAGAACGTTTGTAAATCAGACCTCATTACGGTGACAAATAAGCCTATCAAGCACATTATGTTTAATTTCCCTGTGCTAATTTTATCAAGACAGAACAAGACAAGAGACTGGTAGATCATGAGATTAGGGCTGTGTCCATGTCTCCAGCACCTGGAAGCATGCACTGTCTGTCAACATGCTGTTTAGTTCCCTGGTAATGTATTCTGCTTGGAGTCAATCACTTGGCTGTGGCGCTCCTGCCTGAGTGACAGCATGGATAATATTGCTCTCCACATGACAGATCGCCGAGCCAGTGCCACAAAAGATCCAGCCAGACTGGATTGGAGGGAAGAAATGAGGCACCCCATGATGTCATCCAAACTGACAAGCCTTTTTGGTTTGTATTCACCTGGGCTTTCAGAGAATGAACAAGAAAGAACAGTGCCCAGTGTGCTTGGTCCAGGATAGAGGATGTTTGTTCCATTCAAACAGACAGCCAACCGAGACATGGGGTTTCACCTCCAGCTATGCAGCATGCAGCTATGCAGCTATGCAGCTATGCAGCAGGCAAACTCAGGTAAAAACCTCCAAACATAAGAACACAACAGTGTCTAGAGAAGTGCTCTTCAAAAACAAACCCATTTAGTATGGACGAAAAGAGAAAGCAAGAAAGGGTCTTTGTGACAAGAGGTGATCAATACAAGACAAATGGCGCCCGGCCAGGGCCTCAGATGTGAATAGGCCTGTTCCCCCAAACCAGGAAGTCTTAAATATCCAAAGGATTGTGATTTTGTTAAGTAAAGATTTGGATTTTACAGCAACTGCAAAAAATTGTCATAACTCGTAAAAAAACCAAAAATGACCTAGAGGAAGATTTTTCTTTCTTCCCAGTGTTGACTAGTCTTATAGATCTTGCTTTGAGTGCAACACTGCACCTGTAACACCTCTTCTCTTGAGTTATATTGGCTGTGTTTTCTCCCACAAGCGTACCATGCTCTCTCCTCGTTTATCTTTTCTTCTTTTGTTTTGTCTCCGCTCATTCCGAAGAATGTCACTTACCTCCAAAATTGTGGTGCCTGAGGCAAAAGGTATAGTATTTGTTTTCACTGTCTGTTTCACAAAGCCAGGCACATTTGTCAAAAAGAGCTTGATCTGAGGCCCTGCCCCGGCGCCGTTTGTCTTGTATTGATCACCTCTTGTCACGAAGACCCTTTCTTGCAAGTGATGGACGCTTTCTCTTTTCGTCCATACTAAATGGGTTTGTTTTTGAAGAGCACTTCTCTAGACACTGTTTTGTTCTAAAGTTTGGAGGTTTTTACCTGAGTTTGCCTGCTGCATAGCTGGAGGTGAAGCCCCATGTAAGGTTTACTTCAACTGGACATTAATGTAAGGTTCGCCGACATACATTTTAATGATTGTTGCACAGTTAATCATTAGAAAATAGCAGGTAGTACTACTTTTAGTGAATACATATTATATAATGTATATATTATACAACAGATGGCCCCATCTCTCCTTACAAAGAGGTCAAGCATGACAGTCAATTGTTTTCCTTTCTACGTGCTCCCCTTATTATGTTTTGTTATTATTGTGTATTCTGTAAAGAAACAGAAAACCAGAGGACGATAGAGAAAGAGAACAGTAGAGAGAGGTTTTCAACACAATCAGAGAATGTGTGAAAGCCATTGACAACCCCAACAGCGTCAGTCTTATCAGCCAAAAGACATTCTATAATGCAGATGCATGTGTAGGTGCTCCCCAGAGATTGTGGACACACCACCCCAAAGGCCATTACAGGTTTATCAGAGATTTGCAGTGGGCTTACACAAACAGATGAATCTGGTTTTGTGGCATTAACAACAGCATCTGCTGAAAGGGCTAACCGGGTGCCCTCCTTTCTCCCAGGATAATGGAAGGCATGTTCAAAGACAAATGTGCTCTTAACTGCTCTGTTGAGAAAAACGTCTGAATGAAATGAAACCCGAGGCAGCCTTCCCACTGGTGAACACATGCAGATTACGTCGCCATGGTGACCCAGCATCACCACAGATTCAAGATAAGCCCCCCCACTTCCAGAAACCATAAGGTGAGGACATGACCCCCATTAAAGTCTTATAACACACAGCACACCCCATCCCCACCCTCCTGCATTTCTACAGATGCGCCACTCGCCATGGCTTATAGCTTATAAGTGAAGAGGGCTCTGTTTGCAAATGACAGTACCGGCAGAGTTAAACCCTTCTAAATGTCTTCAAATGACTCATACAGAAAGGCTTAATTGAGGTTAGATCTGAAAAGGTTGAACCTGACAGCTGTAATGACAGCCAACAAGACTCAGGTCAAATAGTACTTGCAAATAATTCTTCATGTTTCTTTTAACGTGCTGTACTTACAGCGCCAGATGGGTGGCATTCAGCCATCGGGGTAATTCAGATAGAGATGTCTCAGATATGTCAATCACAGAAAAGTATACCGACTTCTCAACTGACCGTGCAGTAGCCCACCTTGGGCCGCCACCTTCCCTGCTCCTTTGGTAGGCCACCAGGACCATTGCTGATGGGCTGGCCCAGAGGTGTGTGCGACGGTAGGACCCTGCCCTCACGTGTCAGTCGCTGGCCGAGGTGCTGAAGTGGCACCGTCAGGGCTGCTAGCTGCCGTCGCTGTCCGGAGTGCTGAACGTCTGCCGGTGCTGAACCCAGTGGAGCGGTGGGGGTCCTGCATCCTGAGGGAGAGGGGCTTTGTCCCCGCCGTCACACTCGGATATGCACACTTGAAAATACAAAAACAGGATGTCCTTGGGGCATCTTACGGACACTTCTAAAATAATGTATGCACTCATTTCTAAACCACAACTACAACTTATTAGGTTCAAGGGGCTCTGCACTTAACACTCCGTTTCACTCTCATTAACGACTCATTAAGAGACTGTTAAGACGGATCTCCCGAGCTTGCAGAAATATGATGAAAAAATGAGTGTCAGCGCATTGGTAAATACTGCACATCTGAAGGCTTAAAAAGCCATCTCTAACCAGCTGTCTTCCTTTCCTTCCTGAAATACCAATGAGGTGGAATCAAAAAGGCACCATAGCTTTCATTTGGCTTCACCTGGTCAGTCTATTTCATGGAAGTAGCAAGTGTTTCTATTATTTTGTCCACTCAACGTATATGTTTCCAAGTTTAGAATGCATCAACCTTCATCGAGTTTGACCTGAAGTCAGACTATTTACCAGATCCCTCCCTCACATTCATTGTGCTCTGAAAGTTGAAACTTACTTTAAAGCTACAGTAACTGCCTGCTGTCAAACAATAGCCTGTTTTTTATAGCGGACTGGGAGATCTTGATGTTTCACAAATAAACACTAATAAACACTTCGTCAAATCTGATAAGCATCAGTGGTCTGTCTCAAGAAAGAAGTTCAACATAGTCAGGCTGTCTTTGTGATGGTTTCCATCATTATTTAGAACTGTAGTCAAGCAACCTGCTCTTTGAAAGAAGCCCTCTTTTACAGTCAGAGTGGGTAAATGGCCTGGAAACGCTACAAATATTTATCATATCTCTGATTTAAGAAATCATCATGGAAAACAATGGGGCTCCGTCAGTATCTAAACCTGTGAAGAGCCCTTGTCAATCGAATCCCCCTGTACAGTTATTTTTATTACCCGTCTCTTTCATTTGAATGCAATGTTTTTGTTATGGGGTTTTGGAAGTAAATGGATAGTTATTTTTAAAAAAGTCAACAGGATTCTGTAGGAATGGTGATGCCATTTTTCCAGAGAGCTGATTGGAGCTGATTTATATACGCTTGGATCTTATAACCTGAACATAACCTACTCCGGAGCAGGTTATATTCAGGTACCATGGTGACATACCCTGCCTAAATGTGAGCCACTGTTGTGAGACCAAAAAGCCAGGGTTAAGAAAGAAAGCCATTAAGAGTGTATGAGACTTTTTTTTTCTTTATTTCCATTACTGTCAATTTGGGTGTACAAAGAGGGGTGGGTATTGCCAGGGGTTGGGTGGGTGGAGTTTATATATTTATATATTATATATATTATATAACAATATACCAATAACAATATAACAATATATAATCGTTTGTTGTACATACTGTATTGTAAAATAATTGATAATTGACAAAACTTTGACATTATGTATGTACATTTTATCATGAGTTTGTGTTAAATAATAAAATATAAACAAATGTGTTCGATAAATAGATAAATAGATATAATAAAAGTTATGTATCATCATAGAGTATCATATATTACTCAGCCGTGCCATCTCACTTCTAATGAAAGATAAAATAAAAGCATATCTCAAATAATGGCCTGTCTTCAATTAGCTCCTGGTCATTTTGAGTGTTGAGGCCAAACGTGCTGGGTTACAAATGAAGGTCTTATGCCGGGCTGGATCACGTCCAGCTGTGATCTCTTGCTGCAGTCTAACGAGAGGTTCAGCCTGAAACTGAACCACAGCAACATGGAGAACTGTATGTATTTTCTAACCTTGGACTGATTACCCTCCCCTGGGGCGCGCTGTGACATTGCATGTTTCAGTGAAAGTGCATTTGAGTGAGTCAGCGTAGCTCGGCTGCTCGACGTTCAGCACTGCTCTCTATTACCATAATGATGACTCAGTGCTGTTCTCCCTCACCCTGTCCTGTCCAATCCTGTTTCCCTCCTCTCCTCTCCTTCCCCTCTCCTTCTTCTGCCCTTCCCCTGTCCTGTCCTTTTTCACCTTGTCCTGTCTTCTCCTATTCTTAGATTATTCTGTCATCTCCTGACCACTCTCTCTCCCCCTCTCCTCTTTCCCCATCAGTCCAGTGACTCACATTCTCTTTGCTGACACAACCTCCCATTGCTTTCCGTTCTTATGTACCGTAGCTTTTTCAATCACAGTCAACTAAATAGATTTGGATCACAAGGTGTTTAGGACCATAATATTATCTGTCCTTATTAACTGGCACATTGACCTAGACTGACCGAGATGGTGGATGCCGGCCAAGCGCGTAACCAAGCTGTTACACCTTCAGCCGGCCCTATCCTCACCCCTCCTTAGCTCATGGGCTGAAGCTGAAAATAGAATCTGCTGGATCATATTCCCAGTGCTTCTAGTAAAGTAACTGTGGCTTTGTCATTTTGTGTGAGGCGAAAGTGTCCGAAGCTTTCCTAGAGCTTTTCCAATTTCCCCCTGCACATTAAGACAGATAGATGGATGGATAGACACCTTTAAAAAGCCATAAAAGGTCACCATTCCCTGAGGTCAGGCATTTTTGTTACAATTAAGCTAAATGTCATGACCTTACAATATGCGTAGTTTGGCAATTTCAAAGTGATTTTATATGCAATATCATCTGCTTTGCATCTCTCTCACTCAATGAAGCCTATGCTGAAAGGATGGAGGCTATTTGGATGTTATTTAGTCCTAATTACACCCTACCATGAGATAGCTCTCACAGTTTCCTCTCCCCTCTTTCTGAACTGGCAAGAGAGGATGTTGACATCACCAGTTATACTGGTGATAAGAATATCAAATATAATAAATAAAAAAGCAAGCAAGTTACTTAATGAAATGTGAACCAAAAATGGAGGCAACTTGTCACTTTTACTTGAGATCATGGCCTGTTAGCTCGCTCTCCAGTGCAATCATGAAATAAACATGTTCTCTATTACCTCTGCCCTTCACAAACGAGCAAACATAATGTAAGGTATGAGATTTTAACAATTGGATGACAGCAGGAAACTCCAAAACGTGTTTCTTCACTTTCATTGCCCATTAAATATACGCTCCAGGTCTATTCTAACAGTGTCACATCAGGACTGACTTACAAAGCTTTTGATTTTTGCTCTCATGACCATAACACTTTTATGGTTTTTACACTTTTCACAAATAAGCTGAGAAGGTGGAGAATAATACTGGTGATTTTCATGTTTTGTATTAAATTGAAGGAAACGGGTAAACTGGTTCTCATTTGCTTGAGACATTTTATAGTCCTTGAGCTTATGACACCCTCAAAAAAAGCTGACAATTTGGAGCTACAAGGTTCTCACCCAACAGCAGAGACATATTGAACGTAAAAGCAATCACATCCACACTCCCACTGAAATGGGTGGTGTAGTGTGCCATTGTGCTCTCTCTTTCTCTGATATTGGATCTGATAATGGCCTTAATTTCCTCCTCCTTCATCACAGCCCTGTGAGATATGCTATCCATTTTCAAACACATCTTCAGCAATATAAATGTTGAAAAGACTCCTACATAGGTGGCCATGCACCTAACATTTTTTTATAAATGCAAAGAAAGAGGAAATGAGTAAGCTCAAGCTCTGTTTTTAGAAACTCGGTCAGTGTGGGTAATTAAATGAAATGCGGGATTTAGTTTTGACGCTGTTTCCTGGCAGGTCTTAAATTCTGTTAGATGGGGGCATCTGATACTCTGAACCTGGCAGAGTTAAAGGATAATGGGTTTAAACCAAGGCCACAGTGCCTTCAGTTCACCATCTAAACCACATCCTCTGGAAACAAAAACTGTGGGAGGTTACGCAGTATGTTTGACTCATACAAACCTTGACCACAAAACTTCTGGTAAATCCAGTTTGGTTGATTTGAAGTATTATAGTATCAAAGTACTGCATGTTAAAGGGAAGGTTAACACAGTTTAGAAACCTGTCCTTCTGATTCAAGGTAACACTTTACAATACTGAGAATTTATAAGCCTTAACAAATGATTAGTGTATGATGAACCAAATAACAATAAGCCACGTCATATTATAATTATTTGTTTATTTATTTGTTTGTTTATATAATTATACTGTTATTTGTTTCAAGATTTAGAGCTTTAGATTTGGACAATTATGTTAAACTTTTATAGCAAACAGTTTATGAATATGTTTCAAGCTTATTCATAAAGGATTAGAAATTATTTGAATTAATGCTTACAAATGGCTTTAAAAACAGTTTCAACATTACGTTAAGGGGCTGCAAAAGCCTGTTTAACAAATAATTTATCATACATGAGAGCAGCCCAGTGCAATTTAACAATTTAACATTCCTACACAATTTATGAAGTATTTAAGCATTACTAGTTAATGATCAACTAGTAATTTAGCCATCATCCATCAAAATAAAGATAATGGGTTCCCATGGAAGGTTGCATACATCTAACTATACAATTATTAAGTATATATAATTAGTAATTATTAGGTAATGAGGCACCAATGATGTACTAGCAGAAGTATTCTTCACTTATGAAATAGATATAATTACAAATCATGTACTACTCAGTTACAAATGTTTATAGTTCGATAAGTAACTTGTTGTTACTTGAAAGGAACTTTATTGTTATTTAATTCATCATTAACTCAGTTTGTTAAGACTCATGAACTTATTCTATTCTATATCGATTCAAGCCACACAAAGATTTCCCACCAGTGTTTTGGTCTCTGACAAATTAGCACCAGCTTCCTGTTAGCTTTCATTAGAAATACTAGTGAAAGAAAATAGAGACTCGAACAATTTATCTCAACCTATATGCAAGCCATCCCACTTTCATAGGTGCAGTAATAGAAATAAAATAGCATAAAACTATTTGATAGCACGATTTTTGATAAGCGATGTGTGTTTTTGATCCTGCTACACATGAGCCATTTCTGACCATTTCTTTATGCTCAAGGGAGAGTTTTGATAACCAGGCAATTTAAGGTGGGAGCAGATGTCAAGACTCTTCAGATCTTAACAGGCTGTGAAGATGAAGCTCACTTCACACCAGATGACGGGGCTCTTCAAGATGTCTTGTCATACTGTCAGAAAGGTGTGTGCATCACTCACTGAGATAAAGATAGGGCGGGAGGGGTCATACTCTCCAATGACCCAGATCTGCCGGGGTCCCCAACACAGCCTTTAAACTTCAAAAGCAGACATTTGATCATTCAATTAGTAGCATTAATCAGAGATACCCACATATCACTGCATGTAGACTATATCTCATCACTTTTCTGCCAAATTGTCTAATAACATTTAACAGAAAATTGATTCTAAATCTCCATCAAAACACAGAGGTGTTTATAAAGCAAGCTGTGGGCAAGTAGAAGTAAATCTCTCTGTAGCCTGCACAAATCTGGTATCAACAGCTTACAATCAATTAGTCATACTTTCTTTTGCTCTAATCTCACTGAATCAACTCGTGTTGGCTACAGCTGGTCGTCGTTCTTAGATTGTGCGACAGCCCATCTCACCCCTAGTCTGACCAGATTTGTCCAGATTCAAGTGTGAAAAACTAAATCTAGTATGTAGCCGGGGCAAAATGTCGAGCCTTGAGTCTCAAGTGTGAAACACGTTCACACCACAAGATCATCAGGGTCGACCGCCAGACTAAGGGAAGGACAGGAGTCTCTATGTAGTCTGTATGGCCAGCTTCAAGTGGTATAAACCCACACCTTCATGTATGCCCTCTTGTTAAAGACATATTTTTCATTATGCTTGGGCTTTAGTGTATAAAATATAAGGAGAGTCTAGTGTATCTGATACTTGTTTAGTTCCTATATTAATTATCCAGTCATGGAAGGAGACGAGTTTTAAAGAAGCTTTGCCTTGGAACAAGTAAGACATGGAAGGTGCAGTAAGGGGGTGTGACTATATAAAGGTGTTACTAATGTTTTGTGCAATCGTTGTACATGGGCAACACAGCTATTGGGGAGTTAGAGTCATCTGTGGCAGGCCTAGGTATTTAATTGGTAGTGAAATAGCGGATCTCTTGTCATCTTGAAAAGATCTTAAGAAAACGCCCCAGCGGGGGGGTCCGGTCTGTTGTGTAGTAAGGTAATATCTGGGATTGCCTCCGCACTTTCTTTTTCTAAAAACACATCTTTTGAATCTTCTACCTTTCAAATACTGCTGCTGCAGGATAGGAACCCCCCTGCAAACCTATGCAAACATTTCTTCCCTGTTTAAATAAATAAATTGAATGAATGAGCAGTAGCGCCGTTTTAATGTGATGTGTCTTGATCCATAAAGTGTCTTGACACAAACTAGTTTTGCTGCATGCCCAATTAGCTAAATTACTGTCTCCTGTGTGCTTTTAACATTGCGTTGTCAACCTTTTCCATGTCAGTGACAACCTCACGCTGTAAGCCCCTCTCTTAAGTGCACGGTCCAATGCTGATTAACCGGTACGCTGTGATGAACTGAATGCCTGATGAAGTACTACTATATTACATCACTGTTGCGTGGTGGTCTAATTTTCTGACATTGGACCAACGCGGTTTAATTTAAGCTTTGTGGCACCAATTACAATGCTCTCTTGGTCTAGTAATCTTTGATGTTACAGTCCATGTGGATTATTACAATATCAAAGAGAATCAGAGAGCGGGTCGTTCGTCAAAGTCCTCAGATAGCGTTCCTGATTTACAAGCTAACAAATGAGGGTGTTGCTGAAAAGAAAAAAAAACACCGTGCCGTGCAGCCTCGTCCTCGTCCCCCCACTGTGAGGCTTAGTGTTTTATCTGATCATGGTCTGACCTGTGCTATTGAGTCATGATCAAAGCTTGATGAGTTTTATCTTTGGTTTAGGCTCACATTTAGCGGGGCGTGTTTGCATTAGAGACTGTCTTATCTGTATGTGCGAGGGTTGGATTCTTGAGCTCAATTATTTTAAAGATTGGCCTATCTACATTTTAGATGGAGGGATGGCAAGATGAATATGAAGATGAATGCTTTCAAAAGTAAAAAATAGTAAGGGATGAACATTGTTTGTTGGTCTGTACTGAATATTATACAATTCAAGTTACAGTTTGGTTTACACTCAGGTGTCATTACCATCCTCCACGATGCAGATTTCTGCGTTCCACTCATCCAGGCAGAGGAGCTTACAATCAAAAGCAAACAAAAGCCAGCATCTCCAGATCATTCTCTCATTACTGCGTCATTCAATTCAACAGCCTGGCTCTTTGTGTTTCGTCGTACCCCATTGTGAAAGACTAGAGGTCCTCGATGGCATCGATGAGCCTCCACAGTAATTGTCCATATTCATTTGATCTGGTGGGTGTGACTGCATGAGTGTGTGTGAATGCTCATCGGTCTATCTACATTTTTCTTGTATGCGGGAGGACCCCTGATAGCTGTGTGTGCGTACATATGCAGTGATACAGATGTTGGCAGACGGTGTTAATCATTCTCCGTGTCACTGCAGCATCTGCCTGTGTCCTCCTCCAGGCATTGTGGTCCCATCAACAACAGCTGGTTATTAGAGGGAAGAGTGCTAGCTCGCCTCTTTGGGCTTCGACAGGCTCAACAGCTATCCCCTGTTGTCTTAGCTGCCACCCATTCTTCTTTGACTTGTGAGCTAAAGAGGTTATTTTTCAATTCTTTCTTTTATTTGAGATCTTAGAACAAAAAGGTTTCCTCTTCTTTTTTCTATGGTGTGTGAGGTTGACGTTCTCTGTTTGTCACAGGCTGAGGCAATGCAGATCTGAGTCGAGCAGCATTTGCAAATAATTCTTAGTTTGTTTTAATCTGCTTGTAGTGTCAGATGGCTGGGGTTTACCACATCGGGACATTTCATACAATGGTTGAGAAGTTGTTGATCACAGTCAAGTGTGCTAAATTGACATTCAAATACTTTTCTGTAATTGTTTGAACTTTCTGGCACTCACTGTCCCAAAGAGCGATGCACATCCATGGGGTTACTCCAATCATTTTTAACACAAATGTTATTTTCAAATTCCATCTGGCACAGTTCTAAAACCGGCTTGCTAGCCATTTGCCCTTGAACTTGTTTATGCACTGCCAAGGTTTTACAGCACAGTGATAAGCACTGCCTTGATTCATTAGTGATTATTGTTGCTTCACTCATCAACAAAAATAGTTCCTCAGTAAGACTCACCAGCTTCCAAAGATTTGTCATGATGGGCAAATGATTAAGATAAATGTTCAAAGCTTTCCCAACAATCATTTATCAGCACTCATTACAGCAGATGCTAGTTTGTGATGAATATGTGGAATCCATGTTGACCTTAACATTTCCACACAAACAAGCTTAAGACAGGAACATGCACCCACTGTCCAGCCCATTCATTTTTCTGACTTTTATTTTGAAAACGATTAAATCTGCCGTGCATGCCCTCTGCACGGCGTCATTTAAATTCTTAACATAGCAGACAGCCACATATGTCAAACTGTCAACATGTCAACGATAACCTTTTGAGGAAATGTATGAAATTAGACAGCCTGGGTGAGATTACAGAGCGCTCAAGTTGGCTATTAGTTTAAAGCTGAACTGTGATGGGTTTCATTTGTGATGGGAAAACATCAGTTAGTAAGCAGTGAGAAGGAGGTTCGTGAGACAAATTGATATTTGCGACACGGGCTTCATGGGAAACCGCCTGAATGGGTCAGTGAACTTTAAAAAGGTCAGTGTCAAAGCTCATAATTTCTGCTAAACAACACAAGCCAAGTAGATAAGATGCTAAAGACAATGCTACAGAGGACCCTCTGCCTGGTTGTGCCCTGCATGCTTGTGCCTATTGACATCAACAATACAAACACAGAGGCCTGCAATAATGTCGATAAGGGGAGGTTTCATTTCAAATCAAATCTTTCTAATGTTCATACAAGAGAACGTGAGCAATTAATGTTTTGTAGCAAAGCTGGAGTCTGGATGTTATTTGCACATAAATGCAAGTGGCAGGATGCTGCAGAGCCATACTGTCTGAAGTGGCTGAGACTGAGAAGCTGCTCCCCACTATAGGGGTTACAGGTAAAAGCAGGGGTGTGATCTACATTTTAGTCCTATCTAAACGATTTGAGAAGGATTAGCATCCCCGGCTCTGCCAAAATAGAGCAAGGACTTTGAGATTAGAGGGTCCCCCGTCTCAGAGTTCAAGTATGTTTGTTCTTCAGTGTTTGTCTGAGTTTTCACTGAGCTCAAAGACAAACTCTGACTCACAGAATAGCTTTGTTGACATTCCCCATGTTATGTTGTTTTTAGCCCTTTCAGAGATTCAGATGGCACAGTGGGGAATATTACGCAAATGCAGCCGGCAGATTTCTTCCTGTCAGATTTGTCAAAAGCTAGCAGTTAATTTTATTCATCATACTTAAAATACCAAAGTCATAACATATAAATGTCTGACTTTGTGAAGTTTGCGAAGGGTGATGTTGCCGGGGTAATTATGGCATGACAGCTCTTGACTTTATAATGACCACGTTTATTTTAAAGGCAATAATACATGTCAGGGGCAATTTTTGCAATTGTGAGATTGGAGAAAACAAAATATTTGATTGATTTCCTTTTGGTTCTGTGCAACTAAGTCAAGGATGTTGAGGTAATAAAAATAATAAAAAATAATTAAGGTTCAATTCAATTCAATTCAATTCAATAGATAGATAGATAGATAGATAGATAGATAGATAGATAGATAGATAGATAGATAGATAGATAGATAGATAGATAGATAGATAGATAGATAGATAGATAGATAGATAGATAGGCCTACATAACCTTCTTTAGCAACCCATAAAGTTGTCATTATTTTTACTAATGATGTCTAAATTATTTATCATTAACAAATAATCCTTAAATACTTATTATTCCTGAACTGCACTGGATTGCACTGATGTTTTACTCCTGTTTGCTAAATTATTTGTAAGTACATTTGTTAAACATGCTAAACAGTTGGACTGGTGGTTACAGCCCCTAATGTAAAGTTGAAACTATTCATCATGTACAAACATCTATTGGAGTTTTATGCCATTCGTAAGCTTTAACTTTTCCTAAATCTTTCTAATCCTTTATAAATGTGCTGCAAACACATTCATAAACTGTTTGCAGCCCCTAATCTGAAGTTGCAACACATAACAGTGTATAAACATTTATGAAGTGTGTGTGTGTGTGTGTGTCTGTGCCTTTCAAGGTAAGACTAGAAAAAGACCAAGTTGTCTTCGTGTCTCCTCTCCACTTCCTACATTGGATAGCCAATCAGCATGTCTGTTATTATTTACAGTAGTCGGTCTGCTTGGTTATCATAGAGATTTAGCAGCATGACATCTCTCAAGGTGTGCATCTCAAATCATCACACATTTACTGTAGTATGATATTAAATACTCACTGCAATACGCCATTCCCCCATTCCCCTGGGGGTCACATTGTTTTGTATTTAGTATTGCGTCGTCACGCTCTTTGGCATATTGAAATTCTGAAAACTAAGTGAGAACCAAATTAAAAATTTAAATAATAGAAATTGTAAAACTATACTAACCATGCATGTCTGATTAGTTTGCTCCTGAAATCTGGCCCTCCAGACTGCATGAGGACTGAAGGACACAACCAGTGGAGCGTTGTTTGATCGATGGTACTGACTTACTGTCCGTCTGTCTGACAGTCCAGCACAAACAGCTAATACAGAGCAGTTTAACACAGCCCTAACAACACAAAGCAGCTGCTGTGTGCATTTATTCAAATATTCATTTGCCTGTCCTTTGCCAGTGGAATTCAATTCAGTGTGGGCAACAGAGCCTGATAGTGCAATCACATAGGAACATCTTGTTACAAGGAAATCTCATGCGGCACCTTTTGCCAGGGTACGCCACCCATCTATGGTGCCCCAAGGATCCCAGTGTATCATCACTTTACAGTCCCATTCAAATACATTCACCATTATTTCTATCTCTATTTCCTCTAAGTCTTTTTTTGACTTCAGTCCAGATGATTCCTATTGGTAAAAGTATTCCACAAGAATAGAACAGATAATAATAATAATAATAATAATAATAATAATAATAATAATAATAATAATAATAATGCTTTTAACACAAAACGGAATAGACTTATTTTTGGGTTGGCTCTAGGCTCTCAGACGGCCTCCCAGGACTAAATAATTTTTAAGGGATGCAAAGGGCAAATAAATTGTTCTTCTTATGCTCGTCATATTTAAGGCATTTGCCCTGCAGTAAAAGCAAATGGGGAAATTATTTTGTTCCTATCATCTTGCTTGAATGTCATATAGTCAAATATAAATAACCATAAATTGTTTGATTTCATGGATAGCTTTTAAGCAGACAATTATTTTAGTTGTTATTTATTTATATAGTTATTTTAGTTGTCCCTCCCTTTTGGACATCATTTGTTTTCCCAGAGCAGCTATGAGGGTCATCATCATTTCCTCATTAGCCCTATTTACAGAGGACTAGTGTTATGTGGGAACCTCATTTGAGTGACTGAATTGCTCCCCAACCTCTTTGTTTCATAAAACACATTCATATGGGATAATGAAATTCCCTGAAATCCCTGGTGCCCCAGATACAGTTGCATAAGGTCAAGATTGATCAGGAACTGACAATGTGTCAGTGGACCTTTGTCTTCACCAAACTAAAGCAGATAATTTGGGCTGGAATTTTTTTCTTTACAGATTTCAGACATGGAAGATTTCCACGGGATTAAAATCGCAGACAATCTGGAGACAATCTTTGTTATTACAAATCACTGGATGTCCCTATGTAATATTAGTCCTGGGTGAATAGGACTATTTTCACTCTTCAGTCCCAGAGGAGCCTATAATGATGTAACTGTAAGTACCATTGTGGTGCAGAAGAAGAGGGATCTATAACTCAATCTATCCAGGTCCCTGCACAGGCCCTTTTGTTGGGAGTTAAATACAAATCTGTCAAAGAATGACAGGCTGTTGGTTGACACGTAAAGCCACCATCGGTTCTACGACAGATCCTGCTCTTCTTAACCCTTTAAAAGGATATTTCACCTTGAACGTTTATGCTTTTTTTAAAACCACAAATACCATATGAGTTCAATGGACAACCAGAAAGATTTGAATGGGCTCCACTAATGGCAACTACTCCAATAATGGTCTTTTCTGAACAGTAACACTTAGCATCATGTTGAGCTAAATGGTGAATATATTGTATATGCATGTCTGAAGGTTTCAGATGAAAAATACTCATAGCGAAGAATATAAATAGAATTCCTTTTATTGGGAGGTGGTTTTATAGCTAGTCTGAAACTCTAATATGTAATAAGAATATATATATATACAGTAAATAGTGGGGGCAGTGGAATGAGACAGATAGATAGATAGATAGATAGATAGATAGATAGATAGATAGATAGATAGACAAAGCAGTTTAAAAAAATGTGCTCACATTTACACATCGGTTTTGAAGAGGTCAAATATTGGTGGCAGCAAGTACATTGGAAAATTACCTGTTTTCAACCTGCTTTTTATGGGGGCAAGCACTATATCTTGGTTTGTTGCCAAGTCTATGTTCCAGAGGCTTACTATCTTGGTGTCATGCCTTTTATCTTCATCTTTGCAAAGATACTGTAACATCACATTTAGCAAATTTTACAACTCTTTACGTTAGAATTGCAAGCTGACAGCAGCTACAGTAACCTAAAATGCTAATCATTTTGCTTAGAAACTAGAGCTACAGATGTCTAGCTAGCATGCTTGCTGAGCTTGGCTAAGACACTAGCTATGTTGTGGTAACGTTAGCTTACTGTCACGGACAACGTTTGTATTTGGAAACACAATATTTGATCAGTATTGTATCTTTTCCTATTAGCAGTGAGCTGAGTGTTACATAACCACATAGTGACGCTCAAAAATTGTGGTTTGGCTAGATGAAAGTGGAGGAAGAGGACACATTATGTGCTTACGCTCGTATATCGCATTACACCCACAGACATCCAATCTGCATCCAATCTGCCAACCTAACTGGTTGCTTAATGACTCATCCTTAGCTGATCACTTACTTATGGTCCAATTTGGTGTATTTAGTAGCCTACATATTGGGCATTTGTAAGGGTGTTGTAGTGGGTGCAAGAGGGACTTTGACACTATACTAAAGCACTAAAGCGCTGCACTCAAAATGATTAGAACAAAAACACCCAGCTTTCCTCTGCCAAAATAGGACGGTCCCATCACTGCTTATTTCCTTGTGTGATCATACAGGATAGAGAACTTCAAAAAACTTCACAACAAATGTGTCTACTTTTTGTGTGTTGCTAACCCACAGTCGTTATAGTGCAGATAGCGCAGAGTGTTTTTGATTTTGTATTTTTTTATCATTAAAGCCTTAAAATGTTGAATCTAATTAATACAAACTTTAAGTGAATCATTAAAAAATAGCATCAAATCCTAAATGATATGCTATTCAACCCAACCACCAACTACCATTTGCTACACTCAAATCCTCTCACTTAATATATACAATAATAGTGCATAGAAACGGTAAGAGCCAGCCATTGGTAAAAACTGGTGAAATCTAGAGGCACACTAGAGAGGAAATTGCCTAAAAGCCACATATTTGTTGTATTGAATACATGTTATGTAATAAATGCAATGATGTTGTGAAATGTGTTCTTTATTAATTATTTACTACAAATACAATTATTATTATTATTATTATTATTATTATTATTATTATTATTATTATTATTATATAGTATTATTGTGGTATTATTCTTTAATTTCTGAAATATGGGCCATTTAAGAATGTACAGTTGTAAGGTAAGCTGCTCTTATTTTCGTGGGTAAGAGTATACTGTAACCGCCACAGCTATCACTGCCTGCCTCATGAGCTGGATAAGAGTCATTAGATGGGGATCAACCAGGTTTATTCCCCTTTGTTTGATTTATGATGGCCTATCTCTGTTTGTGGTATTTGCCTACATGATAGTACTGTCAGATATAATCAAGATAAAGTGTTGGTGCTATGTACAGGGCATATCTACAGGGATTCTGGCTAAATCGTGTCTCCCTACACAACCAGCCTCTGGTTTTATCCCTCTCTCTCATCTGCTCTCTCTGGGTATACACCAGAATTTGGATTGGATGAAGAGCTAATGGGAGATATGAGAAAAGCTAAAATTCATTAATCATTTATTTGAGACGAGAGTGATTTAAACTCCTTGCTGCTTGCTATGACTACCATTTTTGATTGTTTGCTATTATGGGGCGTTCATAAGTATGATATATCTCTACATATCCCATGCTTTATATTCCACTTCAGTCAGGAAACAATCTCACTATAATGTTAACCATTTATTGCAATACGTTGGTTTCATTGCTTTTTTTTCATTGCTTTTAAGGAGGTTCAGGAAAAACACCCCAAAATTCAGTTAACCCAACATGGCGATGAATTCTTCTGTTTGAACCTTTTTGTATTGGTTTAGCAGCTTGGTTAGCCAGTAAGGTTATTGGTGTGAGGCACATGGTTAGGAAGCCCAATGCCAGTCTTGACCACCCCGGTCTCTCCTTCGGGGGGCAGCGGTGCGCTCAAACCCCGCTTTACTGCCTACAAAAAAAGTGGAGAAGAACCAGGGAATTATTTGCCCCCATTGCAATTAGACTGCCTAATTTGCACATAAAATGATGTAGTCTCTTGTGCCTGTGTAAGCACTTTGTTCTTGCACTGATGAGTGACTTTTTACTGCACTATAGCTATATTAAGCTATTCACTCCCTGTCTGGTCTTTTCAACTGCTGTTTGTCTGTGTGGCAGACAAACAGCTTTTGTTTTTGTTTTGTGTTTTTACTGTTAACAATGTCTGAAAGCCAAATGTCCCTTAGGGGAAAAGATTGTCTTTAATTGAATTGGGTTGAATGGAAAAATGAAACCATACAGAAGAATCAGCAGGTACTGACTGGGGTGGTGGGGCACCGAGCAGTATCAGCAGACACCGGCGTGTCAGGGATGAGCTGGTATCAGCTGATGCCACCGTAAACAACACATTGCTTACCTGCTACGGTAGTTGCAAACCAGGTGTGATTTTGCGAGGCGAACAGTTCACATCCATTCATTGTCCATGTGAAATGAAAAAACGCGTGCGCATGGCAAGTGATGGGAAAAGTTGTTTGTTCCAAAAAGAGTTCGGGTCAGGTTTGAGTTTTGAAAGTCAGAAATCTCAGCACTTGGTGAAGTAATCATTGAGTCTTGGTATTGATCATCAACCCCATCATAGTCATTTTGTGCTATGGGGCAGTAAAAATCTTAATTCTTACATCTTACATCTTACTTTAACTTATACAATGGTAAATGTTGATAACCTTTATTTACCCGGGGAAGATTTTGCAAGCACACGTTCTTTTTCAGCAATGCCCTGCATCACATTTATGCAGTTATTCACATTCACATGACCTCGGAGCGGCCCAGCACAACTACAGTCTTGTTCACTGAGCAGCTGGGAATAAACATTGCTCAACGCAACTTGAACAGTAGTTGAGGAAGGGGAAAACATTACTGATTCATTTTCTTTCCAGCCAGTTTGAGGATTAGAACCGGCAGCCTCAAAGTCACAAGCACAAACCCCAGTTCTCATTCATTCATGACATTCAAAAGTCAGCAATTCTCTGAGTTACTATTTGTGATGTTGTACCATTTCCAAAAGGTGGTATGGAGCAGAGCACGGTGCCTCTCAACTGGCCATTAATTACATCTCAGCTGCTTTGTGTTTCTTTGGAGCCTTGAATAGTTGGCAAGCTTTCAGAATCCAAAATCACAAGATTGAAGGTTTTATTCACCTTCTGGACTATGAGGAGGGAGAAAACACTGAGTGGTTTTGTTGTGCAACCTTGTGCGGATGGCAAACTATGTGGTAAGGAGTGTTCAAAAAGCCAACCCATCTGAGTGGAATATAATGAAAAGATAACATTTTGATGCCAGGATTGAAGCAAATATTGTTAAATGTTTAGAATATGTTGTCTGTACTGTCAGGGATGGTTGGTGGTCAATTGTTAAGCATATTTATTTTTTATTTTTACTTCAGTAAAATATTGCTTTAAGGTGATCATATATGGTGTTTTTGAATTTAAGAAACTAAATTAAACTCAAGGTATTGTGCTTTACAGCCAGTGCCCCACCACTTAAAACACTTTCATAACACAAATGTTTATACTAGTGCGCCTCAGTGGAAGTGCACGTGGATGCAGAGCACTCTATTCTGGTACAAAACATGAACACTGGGCAATAAATTGCCTTTCGATAGCTTTATTGCACCGTTTTTGCTTTGCTCATGTCAACGAGTTGAGCATCAAGAAGGCATGCCAGGATAATCCAATAAGGAAGGAGCCGTAAACCATTACTTCAAATCTCAATTTGTCCAAATTTTAAATCAACCTAAGGGACATTATACAGAGAATACGGATGACAGAGACAAATTTGAAATGGTAAATGTTAAATATGTTCAAAATGTGTTTGAAATAAACAACACAGCGTGGTCACCAAAAGGTACTTCTGTCTAGACATGTAGGAATGTGAACATGAATTACAAATAATCCTATCCTCTACTACCAGATTTTATTTTATAATGAGGAACAACATGGAGGTTCTGCTTGTGCAATAAGATCATGGGGTTGAAAAAAAGAGCTCCTGTCTGGTTTCGACTGGCAGTATTTAAGGTACTCTGCAGGAGGCCTATACACACACTAATCAACTAATTACCAGAAGCCGTGCGTTCCATCAGCCAGACAGATAATTAGTCCACAAGTAAACAGATATGGTAGCCAACCATCCATAAATCTGGGAGTTGTATTTTTTTTTTTTTATGTGAGTGTGCTCAAAGACGTTTTTTATGTAAATTAACAAAAAAATCTGGAATAAATCCTCGATGTGATGTTTCACGCTGAGAGCTGATTAAAAACAATCGGGAAAAACTGGTGGTGAGATGCCTTTTCATTGGCAATGCAGTTCAAAGTCAGTCTCTCAGATAAAGCTATTAGCATCCCTGCTTTCCCTCCCTCTCATTCACTTCTCACAAGGAATGGGCATGCAGTTAAAAATGTGAGTGCAGGGAGTGCATCTTTCACTTTGTAAATTAAAGGAGACAGGTATTCACCAGGCTGCCTGTAAAAATGTGCATCTCTCCATGCTGCATAGTATTACATTTGAATCACTTTAGAAAGCATTTGTTCCAAGACATATTTTTTATTTTATTCCAAGACATACAATTTGTTCCTATTGCACAACAGCGTGCAAGGTACTGGCTTATACCCTGACAGAGTTTGACCAGGTCTCACTGTGTTTTGTTCTTTAAAAAACTACACTTTCAAGGACTTTATTAATGCTGAAAGGTGTCCGAGCAAGACAGTCTGAGAGGTTTTTCTCTTTCTGCACTGTACAACACCTCACACAGGTCTGATTGAATTTGAAGGAAATTGCTCCTGGAACCCCTTGAGCATTCAACTCAGGGAAGACAGCAAAGAAAGCAGGAGTATATATGACTCTGCCTGGCTCTCAATAGAAGAAGTTAAGGTCCAAGGTAAAATTGGAATACCCAGCTAATTTCATCCAGTGCGTGACCTTTGGCATGCCTGAAACTTTATTGTCTTTATTTGATCAAGGGATAGAGTCTGAATCAATTATTCATGCTGATTGGGTGAGTTTTCTGCTGGAGCACAGCGGCATGCTGGGAATGCTGGCATCATTTTATTTTCACTGTACATTGCAAATTTTGCAACACCTGACAGGTCAATAAGGCAGGATAGATACACGATTACTAATGATCCGCTGCAACTGCTTGCCTACTTCAGCTGCACTTCACAGCTGAATGAAAATTTGTGGAAAATTTTAGTGATGGTTATTCAGTTATGAGCCTGCCCCGATTTTGTGATGGGTGCAGGGTGCTGAGATTGATTCATTCATCCTTAATATTCCGGGAACATTTTACAAAAATAACTGACTGCAGCAATAGTAACGGATCATGAAGTTAATAGCAAGGTAGGCAAATAAAGTAGGAGATATGATGACTCTTCATTCTCAACTTGACAGCGACTGACATGAACAATGAGTGTGCAGCTTGTACAGATGATGTGGGATACTGGTTCACATCCTGGTAAGGGTCATATGCAATTTTACAAACTAAATATGGGAATAAACAGTATATGCCATTAATATGGAAACAACTTACACAGAATGTGAAAAACAATAATAAAGGGGATCAGGTTTTTACTGTATATGAAAGGCTAGGAGCCTATCAGCTATTATAAATGTAAAGGGCTTTTACATGCACCAAAATGATCATGTATGAATGTTCCTGTATGTTTGATGTGACTCATCTTTTAAACTATGATGTCGTGATCCACAGCTTGTCTCTGAAAGACTTCCAATGAACTAAAATGCAAACGCAGAAATCAGCTCCCTCAGTGTTGCACACTCCTTCCTCCAAAATTCGTGCTCACATCCTGTCAGACTTGAAGAGGCAGTGCCAATTTCGCTGTTATGAGAGTGCCACCTGGTGATCTGAAGTGTGTCCAGCACCCATCTGACATCTACAGTGTCCCCCATGTGCTCAATGTGAAATACAATCAACCTTGCATAGGTATACAGCAGCTTCAGCTGTTTTCACAACAATTTATTTTACTAATGCCCCTGGTGTACTTTTCTGTGTATTTTAAAGCTCCTAAATCATCCACCGTCTGGGGAAGGGATACTGTGATATTTCAACAAATGAGAGGCAAAAGGTACTGAATGCACCCAACCTAATTGCCAGTGGCTTTGATGCAGCCTGTTAATGATGAAGCAAATTAAACAATGTTTCACTTTTATACGGAGCAGAGATAGTCAAGGTAGGGCTTGCAGAGCAGCCATGATTAAACTCTGGAGAGCATACCTGGAAGAATGAAGGCTTTAGAGAAAATTATGACCTTCCCCCCCAGCCTCTCTCTTGCTTAAAGGTTGCTGTTTCAAAGTGAGACAAAGGAACACAGGACTTTAAATACCATTGGTGGAAAAAGTTCTGTCTCTATTCAAAGTTCGTTTTATGTCTGTACACACACACACTTTTTTAGAAACAGTAGTTTGTTGGGATAAGATAATGATTTAGACGTCCATGGGTACTTAATTGCAAGCAGCATGATTAAATAATTGTAACGATGCGTACTACCTTCCCGTTATATGCTATTGTCTAATCCAACTGGCTGTCTCAAAGAGCTGTAGCCTTTTGCTTGCCTAGGAGCTATGGGAAGGTTGCTTGGCAACACAACTTGTCTAGAAGTTTAAAAATGAAAAAATAATGATCAAATAAAGGTTTATTAATGTTTGCCAAAAAAGATGAGTTCATATCAAAATGTGAATGAATTGGTATTCATCATCTTCAGACACATAATAAAGTGTTGTTTGATATTTGGAAACACATGCTTCAATTCATCATTGGGGAGTTTGTGTGAAAGATATGTTTCATCTGGCGGTGGACATCCTGCATCTCCTGTGATTTTGACAATGAATAATCATCTACGAGTCATCTTCATATTTTTCCTGAAACTAAAAATAATGCAGCTAATGTGATTGCAGCTTTCAACAGTATGACACTAATGAAGATGTAACAGCATTGCATTTCCTCTATAATAATACATTACACCCACATTGCTTTCTATGGGTGATCACTTGAAAGATACATATTTACGTATGCTGTTTGCTCCAAAGCAACAATCCCAATAGCTGATGAGCCAGATACTTCCATTTATTAAACTGACACTCCCCCAGAGTTGTTCCTCCGGGGCTCGCGTCAATGTGGTCTTCCTTTTTATGATCTAATGGCCTGCCATGGAAATAGAAAAGGTCATTAATAAAAGGTATACCAGCCCATGTGCATTTTGCTTTGTGGCTACATTGTTCTTCTGGTTATCCACACTTTTTCTTGGTACTACAAGGAGCATGTCTAGCAAGCCTAAATAATCAGTATGTTGATTTGTGACACACTTTGATATCTCATACTCACTGATCAGTCAAGAAAACAAAAATAGGAGGATGAATTTGATGATTCCCAGACACCGTGCTAAACTACCAACACCCTTACTCCCTGATCTTGAAACGAGCCAGATTTCCTCCAGCAACAACAGCATGATGAATATAAGCCAACATGCTTAGTCTATCATCAAGAGGCTGCTGTGTAAGAGAGTCTGACTTTGTCTAGTTCAGTTTACTCGTTGCATTTAAGAGCACACTTCACCAGGCAACAGAGGGAATCATTTTCTGTGTAACATTTGTACGGTCCATTTGGTCTTCTCCGTAATAGAAAACCCGAGACCCCATTGTAATAATCCAACACATTGAAGGTGTTTGATAGCTTTAAATGCATATTGATGACAAAAATTGTAATGGTACGTGCAGGTATTTGATACCCAGTGGTAGCTGCAGCAGTGGGGTGTGTTCTGAAAGACAGCAGGGTTGGGCTCAGTGCAGCCACAATTTAATCAACTCAAAATGTGAAGTGAAACTGCAATTAATATAATAATTATAGGGTCTAGTTTATTTTCTTTCCTACCAGGTAGTTCATTGCATTGACCTGGTGTGCCAGGTGTAAAACAGTCCCCGATGAGACAGCTGGAATGAAAACTAGCAGGACCAAGATTGAGAACCACTGGTCTCATGTATTGGACATTTGTTTTGGGCAAAACAAAAATGCATTTACTGAATTGAGTGGACTGAAAGTGAATGTACCCTAACCTGGACATAGAGTACTATCTATGGTTGAGAAGATCATTTTGGCATAAGTGGTGCAAGGTGACCTCATGCGTAAACTGATTTAGGTGCCAGTGAGCGTGCAGTATACCTGCAGCAGGGCAGCCGCCAGACAGGCTGTATATAACGCGGGCTATGGACAGGATGCTCTGGCTCCTCTCATGCACCTAATAGCTGCTGAGTGACTTAAAGGGAGGCACTAATTTGTGGGATTTATCACATGATGGATTGGAGCTGTTGTGTTAAGAGACCTATGAGGGGCCCTAGACAGCAGTCATAAATCTTAGTTCATGCATGAAACCACAAACACATTTGCATCTCTCATTTCACCACATGAAATTAGCTGTAAAATGTGATGGAATAGACCAGAGCCCATTCCACGGATCACTAGAGAGGGGATAGCCATTTTCAACTCAATTTCTGCAATCTAATATGAGCACTGGTTTGGATTCTGAGATGTGGTGGTAATACTGAAGCATTACTCATACAGAAATGCACTGTCACATCAGCTTGATACGGTCTGCATGTACTGAAACATGAGCAGTAAATTACAGATCTGGAGCTGCCCACGGTGGCACACAACTCAAATGTTTTTGTTTGAGAGAGGAAAGCATCGCACAATACTTCATGAGAGGCCTCTCTCTCTGTGTGTGTGTGTGTGTGTGTGTGTGTGTGTGTGTGTGTGTGTGTGTGTGTGTGTGTGTGTGTGTGTTTTCTGAATTTGCTTTATGGTTCAATAATCTGGAAATACTGGGGGGAAAAAAATAATCTTTTCCTCATGAAACTACATGGTCATGAAGTATTTGTCATTTCCTCTGACTGTACTGTGAAAATGTGTTAGTATTCATGGTGCACATACAAGAAAGTACAGTGCTCGTCCATTATCTCTGTGTTAGAAGTTTACAAGCAATCTCAATTATCTATTTCATATTAACAGTGAGAATGTGCAAAAGATGAAAGATTGTGTGTTGCAAAACTTCCTTTTTCTACTCATGCAATCGGGTAAAGCGTACCATGGAATGAAGATGTCCAGATGTTCAGAAAACTACAATACAACTGCAATACTTTTTCATTGTGGTCTCTTCGCACTAAGAATCAAAGAAGAACAAGAGGCATCCACCGCTAAGATCAATAAACTTCCCTTAATTGAATTCTACTTTTCAATTATGTATGCTTTCACAAACGTTTTTTTTCTTTGATGAATTACTGATCCAGGTTTTTGTATTATACTGCCAAAAAACAGTGTGCAATAGAGGTGTAGTTGAATTTTCATGGTGAATAGGCCATTTCACAAATCTAATTCTCCCCACTGCAATAAATGTCATCTCGAATAACACGATGAGTATCAACACTGAATAACATTCAATAAATTATCTGAAGTGATTTCTTCTTGGAGATTCTCAAAGGAGGAAATCTGTCATTTGTGGGTTTACAAGCCACTTTGGAATTATTGGTGTATCCTTGGTAAAAATGAGACTATAATAAAATTAGGAAATAAACTTTGCTGGTCAGTAGATTTCACTTAGATTTATACCTGCTTCATATATGACCCAACTTGGACACTCTACCTTGCGTGTGTGTGTGTTGTGTTCAGCCGCCACTTCCCCCCTGCATGTGTTGTGTGTGTTGATGTTGCAATTAAAGTAATCTTAATCTTAATCTTAATCTTAATCTAGATCATATTTATTTATGGCATATTCCTGCAGGAACTTGACTTACTATACCATTGCTAAAGCACAGAATAGACACACTTCACTTATGTTGAATAAATTCAGATCTTGACAAAAAGTCTTTGAGTCATGAATTACTTGAGTATATTTATTAACACAAAATACTGAGCTCAGGAGAGATGTACACACAAAGTATGGTATGCAGTATCCAGAGAACTGTCTGAACAGTGATTATAAAGGGTAAGAAAGACAGGGGGGGGGTCATTTCTAAAACATCTACAAGGTTATTTACAACCTAGACTAAACAATATGTACGGTATTGAAGGTTTCTTGAATCTCTCATGGGGTCGGCCTTCAGTGTGGGCTCACAGTAATGCAACAGTTAGGATCACCTCATACTAGCACTAGAGATGGGTACAACACCATCATATTACTCAGAAAGGTTGGGATATAGTGATTAAGACATAAGACACAACATATAGACATCAATTCTACCACAATTTATAAATCGAAAATGAGCCTTCCCAACTTTCTTAACCTATCATGACTCAAAAATGCAAACTGCAGGTTCATTTGCATTTACATACAAAAAAATGCACTGTTTACAGTTTCAAAATACATGCAAAACTCTTATTTAGCTGCACAAAAGTTTGGTGAGCAACAGCTATCTACTGTTAAGCATGAATGAAATGTGGGCTAATCGTGAAAATTACACATTTCCCGTCTGTTTTCTTTGCAGTCTGAAAGCGAATGTTGTTCCTATAACATGATGACAAGAATCTGTTTTCCTGCTCAGGTGTGTGTGTGTGTGTGTGTGTGTGTGTGTGTGTGTGTGTGTGTGTCTGAGAGAAAATAAGGACTTTACTGGCACAAAGACATGGATTGAAAGGAATGTCTGCCAATGAAAATCCAACATTTCACACATACTCGCATCAAAGAGCTCCCCATGTCTTTCAGACACCCATAAACCTCTCTGAAACAGTCGAACACAGAGAGATGATGCCCCTTTCGGTTCCTTTTCATCATGATGAAAATGTTTTGAATGGCATATGTTCAGCTGCTACTATGTTAGAAGTGGTTTCACAGATGCACCGATGAGGTTTTGGTAGGATTTGACAGCCGCGTTAATTAGCAGAAGTCAAAGGGGAACGGACAAGCCTATGAAAAAACATAGCGAGCTCAATAATGCGGGTACTGTACCCTAGCATATGAGACGATTAATACATTGGCTCCTGTTCATGCCTGGATTACCAACAAGGCACGTGCTCTGGGGCCTGGAGTCCACGTGTAGATGTGTAAATGTGTAAATTGTCTGATGGAGTATTGATGGAGTGATGTTCCTGTTGTTGAGCAGTGAAAGTGAAAATAATTTTGGCGCAGGCTTTTGTAAATACGGCAGACTAACACATACGCGCGCCGTGCGTACACGTGTTGTCTATGTTGAATAATTATACTTCAAATTTTTTTGGACATTTTCTCATTACTTGTTGCTCCGAACAACAGCTTGCCCATTATCCATCACTAATCTCTGTAGAAAGTGAACTTTTTGGTAAATTGCATGCCAGCAGAACATGGCGTGTCCATTTGTCTTTACTGCAGGCAAACGTGTAAATAGCTTCGCTAAATAAACACCTGGGTACTAAACCGTTGGATAATTAACATTACACCTGCCTTCATTTTTCATTTTGTTCTCTTAGTCTATAGAAGTTAATTAGCCTCGTCTTCATAAGGGTTTTCCTCACAGCGATGTCTTATTGTGGTGATTTGGAAGGAAGATTTAGGGGACTGTATGTTATCTATTATGTTATCGTCTTTATGTTTAATATTTCCTAGTTGCCAAGCACTTCACAGAGTTATAGGATATTTTGTTTGTTTGACTTAATTCACAAATCTGCGAGGGAAATATCAGCGTATGGCAGTCACGTGGCTCCTATTTTGCACTATTAGTCCAGTGGAGGAGCTGTAGTCAACCTGTTCTCATATCAAAGTCTGAGTTATAGTTATAGTAATTTCATACAATATGAAGAAGACAGGAAGCTCACGTGGCTGAAACAGGGAGGAGTTTCACATTGAAATGGCGCGGTGGAAAGAAATGGCGCATGGAGGTCGGGTGGCGGAGGTCTGTAAACAATTTAAACAAGCCTTCGACTCTGTAGACCCGAGCTTCAAGTCCTGACTGGTGCAAAAAAGCTCTCCGCTAAGAGTTAACTTTTCATGTTCAGCCAAAGGTTTTTTCAGGTAACCACCTTCCTCTGGCCTTAGCAAAAATTGTTTTAGTTGCTTAATCAAGTTAAGTTGACTTTGGACCGTTGTGAGGACACACTGGGTCAATAATGTCAATAATGTTCAGGGGTCAGGTGCAGAATCTCTCAATAGTTTAAAAAACTTGGCTGCTTCCCGGTCAACAAAAGCTTGTGCTCTCAAAGACAAAAGCACAGCCATTACCACAGCAACCAATCTGGTACCTTACAGACCTGAGTTATTAATCAACACAGAACAAGGTAGGCCACACAAATTCCTTCAGAAGGAGCAGGATCAACATCACACATGTTTTTAAAAAATAATTGTTGGCAGGATAATAATAGAGCAGGCAGATATTTTGCCATGCCATGCATCTGCCCTCAAAATGAACTTGTGACCCCTGGCTTTTCCCCCAGGGTTCCACAAAACAAAAAGGCAATTATGACCTGTAAATTGTTCAATTAATATAATTTAAGTTAATATAGTAAGTCACACTTTCTGTTTAAGTACTGAAACTGACATTTCACAGTGTGATCGCTACACATTTGACTTTGAGACTACTGTGTTTCAAATGTGTTATGGTGTATTGTTAAAGTACAGCAGCCTTTGTGCTTTTTTGCTATGTGGCTGATTTTGATGGCAGGTGATCATTTTTCTGTGACAGCTTGGACATAAATGTTACTATTTAAAGTACAGGTGTGTGGGAGTATTTTACCATAGATGTTGTGCAAAAAAATGAATGATGAACCTGTGTCCTGTTTAATCTCTGTAGTCCAAAAATGACATTTCATTTTAACTAGAGGGGTAATTTATCAATATTATTGGAACAATTATTACCATTGAAAAACATTGTATATACTGTAAAGTTGTATTTTGTTGCTTAATTCGTTTTTTTGTAGTCACTACTTAATTGCTGTGGATTTGTACAAAATACGTTTTTATTCTGAAAAGACAGGACCGCCCGCAACTCTTGTTCTGGGCACACAGACACCTGTGTACGGACGCCAATAAACCGTTACTTATTAACTTGTTTTTTAACACAAGTTATAAAGCTCCGTTATAAACGCGACGTAGTTTGATTTGATCCTGTCATGGCTCTGAGAATATGTGGCTGTGTTGTGATTACGCTTTTTGCGTCTCTTGGTACCGGTGGTGAGTAAAGTCAGTGTGCGCTCCATTTAGCTGCCAGGATGTGTGTCAGTCAAACCCAAACATGCTACTTGCTTTTAAATAGCAAATAGAAGGCATCTGTAATTGTAGTCTTTTTAGGGATGTGCTTACTCTTCCAAGAGCTACCAGCACAACTTTTATGTAATAATAGTTTATTATCGCCTCATTAATCAGGGCTCGACGCTAACTTTTAAAATTTAAAATCAGCTTTTAGTTGCCAAAATGGACAATAGTTGCCAATGGTCTATATTTGGTGCAATAAATATCTTATGTAACTATACCACACATTTTAATAATGAAACAATGAGATAAAGAATGTTTAAAACATTTATTACATAAACACGTTTGTCTTTGTTACTTTACAGCAATTGAAACTATAAGAGTTTTAAGAGTATAAGAGTTTTAGGTGACAGTTGATTGCCGGATGTGTTCCACAATGTATGGAGTCAGCCTGCAGAAATCAGATATGAAACAGTGTAAAAATTAATCCTACACAATAAATTACTGTTTAAAAGTAAACTAGGTGTGCATATCTCTTTTAGCTACAATACAAGGCTTTTCATAGGCTATTGGTACAAAACACTTTAATTATAAATATCTCTCACTCCCTCACTCATGCAGGCACACTCACTCACTCACTCACTCACTCACTCCCACACACACACACACACACACACACACACACACACACAGTGTTAGTGCAGTAGTAACTTTACGGAGGCAACCAAATAAAATGTTGACTTTTATTGAAATTGAAAAGGAATTATGTCCCATAGCATTCTATATGATTTGGATTATTTAAAGCTAATTCAAATTTGATATCAGGGTAGTAAAATCTGCAACAGTGTTCACCAGGAGTAAGTCCTGAAAATTGAAGAACTGAGGAAAGAAATGTAGAGTTGCTTTCGTCTGTAGATGGGGACCTGAGCTTTGCATCCTACTATGGAGATCACATGGTGCTGCAGAAGTCTCCAGAGAGGGCTGTGCTGTGGGGCCATGGGCCTGATGGTGCACAGGTCACCATCTCTTTGTCAGGACCAATAGAACAGAACACCCCACCGGTCAACGTGACAGAAGGTGAGCACTGACAGTTGTTAACATGTTTGTGCTGACATGTGCAGAGTATTGAATTGGGTTCCCGGCCTTTTTAGGGCCTGTGAAACCCACATTGAGTGACCCTGAGGTAAAAACACAGAGTATACAAATTTAAGTGTATTCCTCAGGAGGACAGATATCAGAGGAACACACCTGGGAATGCTGCATGGTTTGAAAAAAGTTTCTAAATCAGTTGATCAGTTTTCTATACACTATAGTTATTGCATCATGCTTAAGTAGGGGTGAGCGATATGACTCAATATCACAATTATTTCAAACTTTTTTACCCCATAGGAACCACATTTCAGACAAAATATTCTAACATTGTTTCAATAATATAACTTTCCCACAGCTCAGAACCACAGACAAAAGAGATGCACACTGTGTGCACCAAGAGATGTCAAAATGAGCATTGTGTGTCTAAAATGCAGTGTACATATTTTCAAAGGCACATGCAAAAACCATCACCTGTTGTCAATCATGTGCATGAACCTTATTAGTGTTTCTGTCATTGTTACTCATATTGATATTGTTACTGTTGTTCTCTAATATGTTCAGTAATGTGGTAAAGTGTTAATGTGTAAATAGTTTTAGGCCTATGACCTTTCTTTACTAAAAAAATCACAACGGTCAGTTTTGACCGGGAACACCACAGATGTTATTTTGTGCCACTTTTTAAAAAAATGAAAGGGTTTCAACACAAATGTGCTGTCTAAACTTTGACACAAGGTAGTCTGTGATAAATAGTACAGTATGTTTCCTCTGGTATTGACTATAGTCAAAATAATCCATAAAGTATGCTATGTTTACTCAAAAATTAGTTGTATAAGATCAAGTCAATGAGGCCTACAAGTTCCAAGTGGAAGTGCAAAATCTGCCAAATAATATAGCCGCAAGCGGAAATTTGTGGGTTCAAACCGTTTTGTTACTGCAAACTGCATGCAGATTGACAGAAGAAGATAAATTACACAAACAAATATATGCAGTTTACTGTATGTTTAAGGAAGCAAGGCTACTAGGACAGAGGCTACTAGGACAAATTCTCAAACAACTAAGCCCAGTTTAAACATGAAAGCCCCAGAAAAATACTATACTGTAAACCCATATGGAAAAGATTTGTGGCGCCCCCTCTTGGCCATGTTTAAGATAATTTTACAAACTTAGTTCAACATAAATACCTACCCTTGTTCTGCCCTTGTTCGGCAACGCAGTCACCCCCTATTGGTCAATTTCAAAAACATTTTGAGGACATGTTTCAACAGCTTAATTACAAATATCCACCAAGTTTGGTGATGTTTGGACAAACTGTCACTGATTTATGGCTAAATTTGCGCCAGGTTCTAAATGTCGGTTTTGATACATTTTCAGTTAATTGCCCAGCCCTATGCTTAAGTGTTGCTTTATTAGCCTTTTCTATTGTTGTGACCCATTTCCATACGCACTGTAATGGCGCAGATAGTGTTTTGCGTGATGTGAACACACCAAGTTTCTTACCTCATAGCACTGAGGCCGAACAGTCACACCATAGAAAATGTACTGCAGTACTGAATTATACCACTGTGTAGAAAATACGAGGATCACTTTCTTTATCTTGCAACTCCTTTTGCACAGTGCATGCCCCTGCTGTCTAAAGGATGAAAAGCTCTTCTTGAATCTGTCTCCGCCCTTCCAAGTACATTTCCCCGAAGTGGAGTCAATAAGGGATCAAATTCAAATGGATTCACCTGGCCGGTGTAATTCATAAAAATAACAACAGCAGGTTTTGCTAATATTATATACTCAGTCTATATGGTGGCTATTTTCACTTGATGACCTTGTTTCTAATGGATAACATCCATAACATATACAGGCATCTGGAAAGTCACCCTTGACCCTGTTGAAGCCGGCGGTCCCTACAATGTGACAGCAACCCTTCAGAACAGCACAGTCACCTTGATGGATGTGCTGTTTGGAGATGTTTGGCTGTGTGGAGGGCAAAGCAACATGGCGTTCACAACATCTCAGGTAGGCCAAGCCAGGTTAACCCCAGTAATGACAACTATTCAGTTATATAGCACAAAAACCATGGCGCCTTAATAAGGAGTTGTGATACTGCTGATGAAGGCAGCACAGTGCACACTTGGATCAAATAGTATTTTCAATTTTTAGCTTTTGTTTCAAACCAGCGTGGTGCACCAGAATGTGAAAATCTGAATCGAATCTTTCCAAAACTCATCCTGTTATTTCCCCTGGGTGGGCCTGATCAATATTGGGAAAAGTCCCAAGAGATAACTGGAGACCTTTAGTTACTGGAAATTCACCAAACCAATTAATGGCCCAGACCCAGGTTGTTCTGACCCATCTCATGATGGCTCCCATGCGAATCCTCACAATCCTATATAACTTGTTTTTATCTTGACCCAATATTTTCCCAATATGAATACAAAATATGAATACAGTTATTAATATTATTCATGTGAGTATATTGATAACCCTTGCTATATAGACATTAATCTTTAATACTTAATCATAACATTATCCGTACACAAAATCCACTACATTGCCTTAGAGGACAACATGAGTGAAAATAATTAAATTGAGGCTGGTGATTGATAAGGACCCATCCACTGGTGGCGCTCTGGTCAGAGAGCAGGCAGGTGATTTGGATGCAGTTCAGTTCTGTTTATGGTGAACTTTTGCAGAGGTTACAAATGATTATAGATGGTGAATGAGTAACCCTAAAAAGCAGTAGGCAGTAACAGTATGGGAACCGGGGTATGTCTTATGTATGTATGGTTTTCTAAGGCAGAAAACAAAGGGTATATTAATGCTAGTTGATACAGATGGCAAGTGCGTCAATCACAAAGACCTTATATAATACGTACATATGTTGAAGACTGTACAATATTATACAATAAACATAATAATCCACATCAATGGGATCGGAGCGTAAGCAGGGTGATAACACATTAACGTCCATTAGTTTGGTCACATCAATAAACAGAAATAGCGTGACAATAGTGGCAATATAAATCATTAACATAGTCACGCATCAGAGTGCAGGTGGTGAGGAAACAAGAGCGAAACATAAAAGGAGGAATTATCAAATGGCATGGTGTTGCCCTCAGGCAACAAACTACCTTTTTGGACCTCACATCGTCCCTTTAATTTTTTTAAATAAAAAAAAAAATATATAATATCACCTGACATGTCTGTGTCCAATGAAATGAGGGTCTGAAGTGGGTGTGACCTTTTGTCTGGGGGTGCAGCAGTCCTTTCAGGAAGCAAAGCCACATTGGGACTGGTGCCACCAATTAGTAAGATAAATATCACTTTTTAACATGTTTAAATTGAAATAACTTTATATAAAAAAATATATGCATGTGCATGAGTATGTAATGAAGCATGTTTGATTGTTTAAAGACTTATTTTGTTTTTATTTATATACTAAAACTGTGTTTTTTGGTTCGTTGCCTCAGGGCAACAATGTGCTACGAGGGTACTGAAACACCAAGGTTTTCTATAATATATATGATAAGTGGAATAAGGAAAACAAGCAATATATGCATTAGAAAAAGTTTTATTTTGACAAACGTCAACCACAAATGGTTCCAACCAATCACAATAAGAAGCTTTAAATTTCATAGGGAGGGATGCTCACATTTCATATAAACAAATAAACCTGCGTGTGTGTGTGTGTGTGTGTAGGGGTTAGCCTGTGTGTGCGGGTATATGTGCAAGTGTGTGTGTTTCAGTTCGTCTGAATGTGTGTTTGTGTGGGTTATTGTTTGAATCAGTGTTTATCTGATTTCCTATTCTGTGTGGAACCTCAGGAAGCAGTTGCTGGTGGATGTGAAACAGAGGTGGACATCACATTTCCGGCACTTGGCTTTTGGTGTACCTGTGCACCCTGGTACCTTGCATCTCCCCTTCTTTTCAGCCATAGTCATCCAGTGGGCTGTGGCATCCAGGCGCACATCAGGGACTGGAATTGAAGCAGCGGGTCCTTTTCTCCTCTTCTCCTCATACTCACCAGCAATTGTGGAACTGGGACGACCTTTCTTGCGCTCCAGACTCTTTCCACTTTTGCATAGGCCTTCAGCAATGTATGACTTGAAGGTATACAGCTTCATTTGTTCTTCTTTCTCATGCCAGTGCCTTCTCAATCTCTTCGGTAGAGCAGCCAGGTGGTCACGATGATCATATCCAGGAAGTGGAACACCAGCCGGTGGTACCACTTCTTTGATCTGATTTTTTTTCCAGTACAGTGCAATCAGTGAGTCAAGCAGATCCACCCCACCCATATTCTTGTTGTATTCTTTCACCACAGCAGGGCAGGGGACTTTGGTGATCATCTTTCGCTTGCGATCCCACCTGTCAACCTCGGTGACTGGGTGGGCTCCAGTGTAATCACTCAGAAGGGTCAGAAAAGGACCCGCTGCTTCAATTCCAGTCCCTGATGTGCGCCTGGATGCCACAGCCCACTGGATGACTATGGCTGAAAAGAAGGGGAGATGCAAGGTACCAGGGTGCACAGGTACACCAAAAGCCAAGTGCCGGAAATGTGATGTCCACCTCTGTTTCACATCCACCAGCAACTGCTTCCTGAGGTTCCACACAGAATAGGAAATCAGAGTGTGCTTTGTCAAAAAGAGAAACACTGATTCAAACAATAACCCACACAAACACACATTCAGACGAACTGAAACACACACACTTGCACATATACCCGCACACACAGGCTAACCCCTACACACACACACACACACACGCAGGTTTATTTGTTTATATGAAATGTGAGCATCCCTCCCTATGAAATTTAAAGCTTCTTATTGTGATTGGTTGGAACCATTTGTGGTTGACGTTTGTCAAAATAAAACTTTTTCTAATGCATATATTGCTTGTTTTCCTTATTCCACTTATCATATATATTATAGAAAACCTTGGTGTTTCAGTACCCTCGTAGCACATTGTTGCCATGAGGCAACAAACCAATATCTGGTTGAGGGGGGTTGGGGGGGCACATTTTATGATGGATATATTATCAGGGACCCCCAAGCTCCCCAAAAATGGGGTGAAATATTTTTTTCCCCCCAAAATGATAATTCATGCCATAGAGGGTTAAATGACCATGTTTCTCAAGGTGGTCAACTCAAAGTGCTGCTTAGTCTCTTGAGGACAAAACAACATCGTCACTAAACTTACTTGGTCATGACCGCATACACGCTTAGGGGAAAAGGAGAGGTGTGCGATTGGGAGTTCCCTATTGCCAAGAGCAAGCGGGGCGCGCGCTCACCATATTTAAAGGTGGAGGCAAACTGGGAGGCAATTTGGGAGTCAGACCGGCAATCCGATCGGAGGGGAAATAAGGGCATCTGAGCAATGAGCGCCATAAAGTTCAGGCTATCCAGCGGATGGTTCTTCTGCATTCAGATTGTATAGATTGATGCCTGAGTTATAATAAAAAACAATGGAATTCGTGTGTTCCTAATGTAGCCTTAATAGTTTGAATGGTTGCACAATGTTAGTGGTGATGGAAGCATTCTGACACAACTTTCTATTTCATGTTTTTTGTACCCTAATAGATATTCAATGCCTCAGAGGAGCTGGCCCTTGCAGCTAAGTACCCTCATGTGCGCATTTTTATGGCAGCCTTGAATGGAAGTAAAACTGAACTCCCTGATTTGCTTCAAGTGGAGCTGCCCTGGTCTGTGCCCGCAGCAAGTATGGGTAAGCTTTTTTTTTTTTTTTTTAGTTTTCAAAGAGTTGTTTGAAGCGCAGGGTTTTGGGTTTGAAATATTGAATTGCATTTGAACCGGTAATAATTTCAGTTTTAATAGAAACATGAGAAGTGTTCCTAAACCCAACTTACTGTCTTCTTCGACCCAGACATGTATGTCGATGTGCACATATGCATGTGTTTCTGCGTATTCTACATGTATTACAATAGATTGGAGTAAACATTTGACAATTTCCTTATTGTCTGTAGCACGACACGAGTTATCTCAATTGTGTGTTATCTATTTATTTGCTATTTATTTATTGACATACTAATACTGCCTAATTACATATTGTTGATTGATGAAGTAATGGGCAGCTATATTTCCAGGTCTGACCAACTTCTCTGCGTTGTGCTGGCTCTTTGGCCGTTACATGTATGAGAACCTGAAGTACCCGATAGGTCTGGTGGAGTCCTGCTGGGGGGGCACGCCTATCGAAGCCTGGTCATCTTCAAGAGCACTAGAGCAGTGTGGGCTAGAGGGCACTGAAGACAGGTATCAGCTAACCTGTGTGGCATGAAATTAATGGTATTCATTTTTTTCCAACATGAAGCTTTGTCATGTTATGCAAGTATTTTACTTTTTCAAAAATGTTTGCATTTGTGTATGTTTTCTCCATGCAATGATCTTAGTCCAAAAGAGGGAAAGTCAGGCTTTTTCCACTGTCTGTGTGTATTTCTGGGTCTTTGTATAAACAATGATCCTAGTCCAAAAGAGGGAAATTCTGTCCTGTGGAATGCCATGATCCACCCACTGCTCAACATGACCCTCAAAGGAGCCATCTGGTACCAAGGTAAGACTCAGTACAGCATGGTTCTACCTTAGCTATCAGTTATTCAGTAGAGCCTTATTGATGCATCTTTATGTCATCAGTAGCTGGTTACAGACAAGCTCATTTAACCAAGATGTGTACTATGGACAATGTGAGGAGTGTCAGAAAGTTTAGATAATTCTGATAAATTTCAGTATACTCTTCTGTGAATGCCAACTTACACTATCTGATTTGTCCTGCTGCAGTAAACCCCACCCATCTGGTGCTCCAACCAGGGAGAAACAAACACTAAATTATTTGCAGCTGTACTCTGCTTGAAACCCACGAGTCAAGCATGTTTTTCTAGATTATTTTGGGGGCATTTCTGCCTTTGATAGCTATTTGAAAGTTGAGAGAGACAGGAAGGATTGGTGGATGACATGCCATAAAGGTCCCAGGCCAGATTTGAACACAAGATGTCACAGTTATAATTTATACACTTTAGCCAGCTGAGCCACCAGGACACCCCAAGCCAAGCATGTTTGACCATGCATCAACAGCTGTATTCAGGGTTTGTTTAGGCTCTGCACAGCCTGTCCAGGAATCAGAGCAACTTGCCAGACACTGGCACAGTCATGCAGTTAGATTTGCTCAGGGTTGCTAATGGCCTGGTTTCCATTATACAGCCAAACTGAGCTAATCAAGGATTAGGCACTCAGTTTGCGACATTGCATTTTTCTTCATTTCTGGAAATCTTCATAGATCATTTGTCATGTGAACCATTACTTCAAATACTTCAAAGTTATTTTTGTGAGCGTTGGGAAATTAAAATGCCAAAACAAAACAAAGGTTGCTGAGAAAGGGAACTAAGGATTGAATTTTTTACAGCAAACAACTTGGGTAGTACTAGCCTTGATTCACCCTAGAGTGTTTGCTAAAGGGTCATACTTAACAATCTTATAGTTAATTACCTTAAAACACACATAAGTATTTGGAAAAGATGATTATTTCTGCATGATTGTCAAGCCTGCAGGAGGTTTGTTTATAAGATATATCATTTAAAATAAAGGTCTCCATTTGAAGATTAGAAGAACAGAAAGTCAGTGTTTTGTGTCCACACTGAACCTTGCTCTGGCACTTCCCCTCATGGTTATTTGTTTGTCCTAAGGTGAGAGTAATGTAGGCTATCATCAGGAGAAGTACAACTGTTCCTTCCCTGTCATGATTGATGACTGGAGGATGGCTTTCCACCAGGGCTCAGGGGGAGAAACAGCCTCAGACTTCCCCTTTGGATTTGTCCAGGTATGTTAGTATTAGTTTTTGTTTTTTTTAGCATTTATTTATTTATTTAGGAACAATAGGAACAAGTAGAGATGGTGAGACAAACATTCAACATTGAAACATTCAATGATGTGCCAGTCACCAAGTCTATATCATTTTTTGCCACATCAGACCCATTCAGATGGCTTTCCTGTCATTGTATTGTCCTATGTGACAAACCCTACCGGCCTGGGAACTATGTCATCTAAAACAAACCATAAAATGTGTTTGCAAATATGACATGACGCAGATCTGATCCATGAAGCCTTTGTGCCTGCAGCTCTCCACCTACATAAAGGGCTCCACAGATGATGGCTATCCCAACATCCGCTGGCACCAGACAGCGGACACTGGCTTCGTTCCCAACCCCAGGATGAACAGAACCTTCATGGCTGTGGCTATGGACTTGCCCGATGAGACATCACCCTATGGCACGTAAGGACGTTTCTAGCAGGAGGAGAAATGTTCACCACGCTGAATGATCCACAATGATTGGCATCGGCGTTCACTTGTGATTGGTCAATCAGTGGCCCTGCTTTTGACAACCACTGGCAACAACCCATGTCTTTGGGTTATCGGTGTGACTGAAACATAGTTGTAATTTTGGGGAGGTGCACGTAACCTATGTGGAGAGGCTCCGTCGCCTACGGACAACTACAACCTACACATTTTCCATTTCAAAATCCCAAACCTTTCCACACTTTCATTTCTTGTCTTGGTTCTACGATTTTGGTTTGAGTTCATTATGACGTAAGCCGATAGTGGATGGGCCATAACGCATCCATACTTTTCCAGACTTTTGCACAAATCTAAGTTTTCAACATCTAGAAATGACCAAATCTATTTTACGGGCCTGCGGGGGAACCGGCCCACTCTACAGACGTAAAGGTGGAGAACTCCCTGGGCTGCCAACAGACAGACCCCTGCCTCTACCTATGCATTTCACATAATAGGAAAACATAAAAAGTAATCATGGCCAACTCATTATCCCTCATTTTGAATTGTAATTCTTATCCACTTTTACATGTCAGAAGCCAGGAACGACCAACTGAAAAAGGTCAATGCCATTCTCAACCAACGTTAAAGGGCAATTTGACCTGATGCCCAGACTCAAGAGTAAAATAACCAGGGATTCATTCACCCTTACTACAATTAGTCTACCTAATTTGCACATGTAATTATGTTGGTTGTTATGCTGTACAAGACTTTTATTTTGTAGTGATAAGCAGCTTTATTTCACTCTCTCATATTCTTGTTCGTGTTCTTACCAGCTGGTACTTTCTTGATATTGATATTTGAATGGTATGATGTGTTTTGTACTTTTTAAACCCCATCTACAGACCATATTTCTATTGTGGGACAATGAAGATTTGAATTGAATTTCTGTTCCAGCATCCATCCCCGAGACAAGCAGGATGTAGCGTACAGACTGTCATTGGGAGCAAGGGCAGTGGCTTACGGAGAGAAGGATGTACACTTCCTTGGTCCTTTCCCTCTCCAAGTCGCGGCCACTCAGATGCATCTCAACATCACCTACGACGAAACAGTCTCTGTCACCAGTTCTCTAGACATCTTTGAGGTAAGGCTGGCAGCAGCATAGTCAATATGGGTTATTTATTTACCAGATTTACCCAAGCTATGTTTGTTGACAAGAGAAAACACAGATTTATACTGGCAAATTATTAAATTGACAATTTGAGAAAATAGTCATTATGTGCTTCTCTGTGTTTAAGAAATTCATGTGGTTGCTAAGCTGCTAGTACTTCAGTTGCATGTTGCAAACACTATTAAATATTTATTAGTTGTAATTAATGTTAGGTGATTTCTTGCTAAATTAATAAAATATAAAAGTGAACAAAACAGGTCAATTTTAAATCAACCATCCACTCTCACTCGCATTTACTGCATTAAGTGACTTTTCCCTCATCTTGTTTTTCTTTCCAGATCTGTTGCTCAGTGGGTATGGCTCCTTGTGGCCCTGGGTCCATGTGGGTTCCAGCTCCCATCGAGCAGTGGGGTCCGACCACTGTCCTGGTGTCCACCAGTGGGTGTCAGCCTACTGACAACATAACTGGCCTTCAATATGCATGGAAGGATTGGCCCTGTGACTTTAAAGCCTGTCCTGTCTACAGCGCCAGTGGGGTTTTACCTGCACCTCCTTTTAGAATCAACGGCTGTTTTACCTGCACCTCCTTTTAGAATCAACGGCTGTTTTACCTGCACCTCCTTTTAGAATCAACGGCTGTTTTACCTGCACCTCCTTTTAAAATCAAACGCTGTCCAGGCAATGCATTAGTCTGGAAGACCTTGACCAGGACCTGGAGTATCCAAACACGTTAGTGGCCAAAACCACACTGCTTCTGTACTGTAGGTCTAAAATAAGACAACTGGACAGATTTGTTCATAGGCTCTGGACATAAAATGCAGGAGTATTTTTACCACTTTTTACCTACTTTTACCAAAGTGGTCAAGTTCTTTAAGGAGCATGTGTCGTACCTCCACCTCTAAGTCTGTTCACGGTATTGTCATGGGACGGTATCAGGATGGGACATGAACACCAACCACCAGCCTAACGCTGGTTTGTCTTGGCTAGGATTGGAAAGTTTGCTGGCTCTAACAGTCACTTTGGCAGGACACCAACCTTCATTTCAGCTGTTCCAATAATACATTTGTCTTGTAAAATACTGAAAGTCCCTGGTGAAATCTGGAAGAAACATGCCACTGTGGCAGATGGGTTAAGTTTTTTTTGCCCTGTGCCCAATCCATGCTATTTAGTCCAAAACAAAGCCAAGGAAAGTATTGCTGCTCTGAATGTAGAAAAGCGTGACAATATTTTTAACAAAACTTTCATGTTCGGATGCTTACAATACAAAATGTATTTTACCTTGCATCATTTGCAGAAGTAAATGAAAGAATCAACAAAATCTGTGTGATAAAAATATTATTTTATCCCAGCTGTCTGAACTGAATTTTACAGATGCTTCAACTGCAACTTCAACTGAGATAGTATGCCAGGTACAGGAACATTTTATATAGCAAAGCATGTCTCGGGTTTTCCTGTTCCGTATAGCCACGCATGAGTATGAAAGCCAATACTAAGTACCTTTTTCACATAATATTAGCTGGGGCAGAGTCTCTGAAATCCAGTATGGCTGCTGAAAAAAAAAAAAGACAAATACACAAAACTGCAAGTTCCAGTACAGCAGTGTTGGATGTAGACTGCTATAGGAAAGCAGCTAGCTCACTGACTTGCCACAATCAGTAAATCAACTTTGTAGTGCAGACCCCTAATGTTGTTCATGTCGAAGGCCTTACTGTAACAAGACAACACAATTGATAACCTTCTGTGTAGCCATGTAGGTAGTTTTTGAGACTTTCAGAAAATAGAAGCATTGTTAAATAAAAACGGGAGAAGGAAGAAGAATTACATTGGACATGATGTTGATTTCAGCTCGCTTGAGACCAGAACCTCAAGAATTGAAGTATGAGGTTGAGGGCTTCATGGTCTGGGAGGTCAGGTGGTGCTGATGAGAGGAGCCGGGAGACTGCGGTGTCTGTCCTGGGGACAGACGGATGGGTGGAAATAGGGTTGTTGTCAATGTCATGGGTTGGATTATCCTCATGTCATCATGTTTGCTGATTATCGGGTTTTATGGAGTAGAGTGACGGTGCTCAGCTCTCTACAAGTTAAACTGAGGATGCCTGCCTAGCGACAGTATTAACCATAAAATGCATACACTGAAATCCTAATTCATACATTCTATGACCGCTATAGGGGAGTACACCCACATCCTCATTCTTGTTTTTTTGACTAACTTAACCAACCAAGGGGGAGCAGTTGCAGGGGTAGCCTCCTAGCCACCAGCCTGCTTCTTAAGCCTTAAGGCTACCACTGCCCCTATACAATTTCCCACATACTGATACACATACTGATGTGAAATATGCCCTTGTACTCACTGTAGTCAAGGTGAACTTGATAAGAATATAGTAAACATGGTCAACTAATCTAATATCTAACCAACCTGTGATGTTGTGCTCCGTCTTCACATTCTCGTCAAAGCATTGGTGTCTCTGGTAGGCCTCAAAGTTGACCGAGGCGTCGTCCTCTGATAGGCTGTGAGGAACCTGCCCATCGCCAGGGCGACACACCTCAAAACGTATCCATTGGTAGCTATGGAAACAGCATAAGAAATCAGGTCTTAAAAACAGTTATAATGAATATACAGAAATCTGAACTCCTTGGGAATGCACCTTGTTTGAACTAGTGAAATGTTGAGATGATCAAAATATATTGATTATGCCCTTTATTTTGCTGTCTAGTTTGCAGTTGAAATTATTTCATGAATCAAAAAGGAAATTCCAATAATTGTGCAGTTAATCTGTTTTACCATTCAGCGTCTGTTGGGAAGTTTAAGAATTGGATAAATAAGTTTCCATGACCAATTACAGTTGCTCTTTTTAGTTTTGTGAGGGACGTTTTAGCTTAGCTTAGATTGGCTTAAAGGGACGTACTTGCTACATTTGCGTGCTCCAGGACAACTCTGGATGAGGTTCTGGATGGTGGGGTGGGAGAAGCCAAAGAAGTCTGCTCCTGATGGCACGATGTGCACCATGGACTTGGACCTAAAGACGGACAGGTTGGATAACAGAATGCATAGATGCATAAAATAGACTTGATAGACCAAAAGACTTGGACTTACTAGTCTAGCAAATATAGTCTAACAAGCCTTGAGCAACTACTGGATTTTTTCAGTTAATTTAGGTACTTTAATTTGCTGTCTTGTTTATATTAGACAACTACAATCAACCCAAGAAAAGTCATTTGAATTGTAATGCGAAGCCAAGAAGCCTGCTGTGTAATAGTTTAGTCCTCTTAGGTTTTTTTAAAAGGTGCACTGACCTTTTTTGTAAAAGATTAAAAAAATAATAATAATTATATAAAAAATAATATATAAAAAAAATCTGACCAGTTGCAGTGCAGCTATATCCAGTTTACCGCTGATTTAAAAAAAAAAAGAAAAAAAAAAGTGAACACGGTACCTCACAGATGCGATGGCCTTCAGTAGGTTGGCGTGGCAGGTCAGGGCAGAAGAGGCGACAATGGCATTCTGAGGATCTTCCTCAGGCACGATCTCAAACTAGGGGGAAAATGGTGGAAAACATTTTAAAGCTGCTACACACCCAGCAAACACATCCTCCATTGCAACATAAACGTCTTTTGTGTGTGTGTGTGTGTGTGTGTGTGTGTGTGTGTGTGTGTGTGTGTGTACCTGTGGACCTGTTCCCCCATCCTTGATTTGGCAGGTGTAGAGGCACTGCTGCTCTGGGTTTTTCATACTGGCGAAGACTCGTGTGCTACAGAAGCCCACTGGATAGATGGCACACTGGTCATGGAACAACATTCTGTCTGTGATGATCTGGACAGCAACACAATTTGGTAATTAGTATTTAGTGATTGGCATTCATATTTATTCCGTTGACAATAGGGACAAACACGTGCTAAGTCAAACATTTCATGATTTGCTTGTGAAGAAAGAAAACCTCAAACTGGGCTCATATAGATAACTGGGTTAATGGGCACTGTTGATATTATCAAACAGAAAGCACCAATATAGTGTAAGAGAACAATAAAGAGAGAAAGAAACTTATCATCAGTGACCACTGACCTCTCCCAGGCTGTAGACCGTCAGCCCTCCCAGTACGATGGGAAAGACAGGGCGCCCCGAAGAGTCCAGAGCGATGGGCTGCACTAGCTTGCGTGAACCATCGGCTAGCTTTCTCTTCTTAGACATCTTCTTGGGAACTGGAGAAAACAAATAAGTGGATGAGTAACTGATGAAGTTAAAAAGAGATGATACATCAACACCACCTTGTAACACTGACGTCACACTAATGATGTAGCCCCAAGAACTCCCTCCCAGGGATCTCATTGGAAAGGCATGAGAAAACCAAGTCACATATATATTATGAATACAATACATAACAAAATGAAGTACACTTGACCGTAGTGCTCACCCTCGTCCTTTCCGTTCTCCCTGCCTCGCTCTCTCCTTTCCTTCTTGGGTTTTTTATAAGGTCCTTCTTCCGCTGTTGAGACCGCTGACCCCAGGCTATGCCCCCCTGCCAGGCTTGAGGCCCCTGTAGGCCCAGAGGTTAAGGCCACAGGTGGCACTGGGGGGTGAGAACTTGTGCTGGGTGTAGGCAACAGCTCCCCCTCTGACAAAGATTGGTACTGCAACAACGACTTCAGTAAGAACCTGGAAATGTGAATGAATCCCACGTCGGGTTTTTAAGGAAAAAGCTGCATAGCACGTGTACTGTTACATCATCCAGTACATCACACATACAGGGTAGGAAAATTAATACCAGCCACATTTCTGGCTATGCAGGTAAGTTTTTTTCTATTCTACCAGACATTGTTAGGAGACTTCTTTCTATGTACTGGGCAGCTGAAACTGAAACCTCCATCAGTTACTGGGGCTAGTGACTGATTCCCAAGATTCCTAAATACTTCATGGGAATCATGAGCAGAGCTGGAACACCTCTGCTTACCTCCGTTCCTCTTTTGCCCTCAGAAACTTCTCCTCTAGGTGGGCGACTTCGTCACAGAGGGCTGCATTCTCCTGTGGGTAAATCATCATCAAGACACTGAAGACTCCTCTTTGGCATATGCAAAAAAAGAGCTGGGCATAGAAAAACACACTGATTTTTTTGGTAACAATATAGATTGCAAGGTATTAAACGGTATCAAAAAATTTCAAACTGATCTGATTTTCTTGTAGTTTTACTGAGGAATCCATTGCAAATGATCTGACTAGAAAATCAAATGGCTTGTGCAAATGCTTATCAGAAAGAAATGTACTTAACCAGCATTAACTATCATGATATCATTCCATGATACTGCACAGTAGTATTTATGCATAAAACCAATTCGAAACAGAACCTAACTAGTCAGAGTCAAAGCAATTTTCCAACAGTTTACTCACAAATATCATGGCACGTGCTGCTTTGCGCAGCCTTAGGTACTTGAGCCGGTACTTTTCGTTCTGGTTCTTGCGTGGGCCTCTCTTCATCTTAGCCTTATGCTCTGAGGAACTGGTGGGGGATGGGAAGGCAGGCACCGAGGCAGCTGAGCCAGAGCTAGAGACGGTAGTCTGGGGAGGGGAGCCCAGGAAAGACTGGGTGCTAAAGGCCTGTAGGGCCTGCTGCCGCTCCTCATCGGTCTGTGACAGAACGGGGGAGAGATCTGTCTTTGTGCAACAGGACTGCCTGAGGCTTGTGCTGGTTTTGCCTTCAGGATTATGTATGAGAATACAGAATAAAATATGGATGATAAAACAATAACTGATGTAGCTTATCTTTAACTGTAGCATGACAAATAATGAAAATTATCACAAAAAAATGGACATCGCTAATCAAAACTAAAATAATTCCTATTTCCATGCCGATTCTACTCTGACTCTCTCTCTGCCCAGTCTCTCTTGATGTCCCGAGATGACTCTAAGTAGGTTTTCCCTCTTAGGATCCCATATAACTCACCAACAGTGCAAAGACTCCATTTCTGTTCTCAATCCTCTTGAATCTCCTGCTGCCTTTTTGTGTCTGAAACATAGTGGGACACTGAGGCCAAGGCATGGGGCTGGAAAATCCTAATTTGATTCCCAAAAGGTGAGGTTGAACTAAACCCCAGAGTCCATTCATACTTCATCAGTGTTAGATAAACTTCAAGGCTTGTGCATCCGAGCACAAAGCATCCTCTATTCTGATTACAGTGCATCAATGTTTGCCTCTCTTTCAAAAAGGGATGTAAGGTAAAACAAACAGGATGAGAAAACATGAAGAAAGAAAAGGAAATCGATAAAAATACAGATGAAGCATGTATTAACTGAACTAACGGAAACGCAGAATGGAAGTGCAATATATTCTACTTAACAGCAGAGGTTGCTGTCAGACAGTGTCTCAATCATTCCTCTTACCTCACGGTACATAACAGCTTCCAGGCTCGACTTTGCGCTGCCAAGGAGAGAACACAAAAGATAAAGCAGAGTTTAAATGCACTTTCAGCTTTCGAATGAGTATCCTCAGCACTGCACACCAGATAGGATGAGCCATCTTCACGTTTACCTTACGCCTTCAACCACTCACACAATACCTGGACCATTTTCACGTCCTCCGATCACACTGGATTCATTCTCCCATGTCATTTGAGCTGTCACAGCCCCGATTCCAAACTATAATCTGTTTTCTCTCATCCCACCACCGCCCTAATCTCCCTCCAGGCTTATGATTCACCAAAAGGCAGGGGGATATCACGCACAAACTCGTCTCGATTAACTTGGGCTGACGCGGTCCTACTGCATACCGCCTCAGCTTTTTTCAGGCGATAATGAGAAGCCGGATCGTGTGAAATTCTAATCATCAAACTCCAAAATACTTAGTAAACCGAGCCAAACTTTAGGCTTAAATTATCAAAAGTGCAAGCAGAATAACTAAAAGAGTCTGAGTCACTGTTTCACTTTTAACTTTGACTTTTAAATACACGGGAGATATTCACATGAGAATACAGACAAGCTGTTACTAGTAAATTGATAGGATTGCTGTACTTGGATTGAACGAGTCCCCTGTCGATGATTCTCTGTTTAATCTCCTTTATATGCATGGGACGTCCAGCTTCCTCCAAGACAATCTGCATGAGAGAAGGGAAATAAACCACTGGTTACCAAAAAAAACTAAAAAACAAACATGAACAGACTGATAGCAGACCTTTTCAATTTCACTTGGATTAAATATTACTGAAATGTAACACTAAATGAGGAAATGGGATCTACCTGTGCAGCATCAAGCCACGTGAGGTTAGGCTTCTCTGCAATATCATTGGGTGGTTCACTGTTTATAGAATGAGATTAGCAACATTTAGTGTAACAGACAAATCCTACTCTGAAACAAAGCCTCCACATATAAAAGTAAAACTGACTCTGAGATATTAGTTAAGTTATTGTCCATGTGAAGATCTCGGCTTATAAAATAGCAACATTTTAGAGCACGTAGAGCATGTTCATAAGTGTTTTAGGAAATGCTAAGCAATAAACATAAGATGAAAATGTTTAAACGTCTCAATGGTAACATCGCTTTTTGGAATCAAACTTGTTATCAACAACCTTTCAAGAGTTTCAGACGTCCCTGACAGACTGGCAATGCTGTCTAAGGCAGGGAAGAGAGAATAGTTCCCCTGTCCATCAGCCTCCATCTCAGATTCAAATGTGTTGAGTGACTCCATAGGAGACAGGGACGTGCCTCTGCCCTGGCTGCTGCTGCTTGTAGAGGGCTGGAATAGAAACCAAACATTCATTAGCCAGCCATCTCTCTTGCTCTCTCTCTCTCTCTTTTGCTCTCTCTCTCTCTCTCTCTCTCACACACACACACACTCACACTCACACTCACACTCACACTCTGACTCTCACACACAGAATTACTTTACTATTAGTAATAAAACATGCAAGTTCTAGGTGGAGATTACAAAACACACACTCCAGTCAGACTCTTGCATATTCTGTTATTACTTTGACATTAAGGTAACTTACTTACTAGTAGTAACAAAATATGAGTCTCAGGGTTACATGTTAGAGGTAAAACACACACACCTCCATTCAGACTCTAATAGGCCTTGCATATTATGTTATTATGTTAAGGAAGTATTACTTACTGGTAGTAACAAAATATCAAAGTCTTTGGGTTAGGGTTAAGAGGCAACACACACACCTAGATAAAACTGCATCAAAGCCTACCCCACTTCTTTCGGTTCGTGTCCTGGATTGCTCTTTTCCATGTATCATCGGGGAGCCTTCACTTGTGTCCATCGCATTGTTTACATACGGTGTGGCTAAACGCTAACGCTAACGAGCTAGCAAATGCCTCCGTCGCGCATGAATATTGTAGATATTCAAGTCAAATTAGTCAAATCAAATCTTCAAATCATCTTCACTATTCCTACAACAATTTACCTTAAAAGGCGACTGTTGACGGCAAAAAAAAGCGCTCGGTCGCAAAAGGTGAATGTTACAGGAACTATAACTGTTTAGTTGGTTTGACCGGACATATTTCTGAGAGCACTTTCCGGATATCCTTTTCGGTTGATTATCGGCGGGTAGGGAAATGTAGTGTTTTTTATTAAACAGACTAACCTGTTTCATCCTGTTTATTGCCGTTTACAAATAACACATAACCTTTAACTGTTAGCGTCTATCAGCAGGATAGGGAAGAGATGAATGGTGGTAGAGGTCAGGGAGTTCAAATGCTTCTTTCAAAGTATTTTTTTTTTTTTTCAATTTCTACAAGGTTATAGGGGCCTTCTAATGAAGCTAGGTTGTTGGCAAAAAATCAACCTAGACCAGCTCAAGCTGTTAGGGCAGGGCAAATCTTTTGCTGGCCTTGGCTGGGCAGAGATGGTCTGATGCTGGTAGATGAGATAAATGAAAACTCTGATGCTAACACCAGCAGCATGAAAGTCCCTGAAATATATAACTACTAAGCAGGTCACCGGCTAAACCAGCATTTATGGTCAGAGCACGATCAGCCGAAATTGTCTACCAGCATAGTCAGCTTGGCTGGTTTTGGCTGTGCTTTTGAAGCAGGGATATCTCAAATGGTGAATATCTCATTAAGGAACATGGTACACAAAATCCTCATGATTATTGCTTGGAAGTAACTAAGTACTTGAATACTCACATAGGAAAGCAAAATCTAAGAAGAGATTATATATTTATAGTTTATGGCAAAAAATTAGCTCTGTGTAAGACTAAGATGATACTAAAGGCATTTTCTCCTATTTCTTAAATTCAGCTCAGGAGAAACAACCATATAAAAGCTCATGTTGATCTCACTCTCTGTTGTCCCCTCATTGCTCCTAAAGGGGTTTTAGGAGAAACATTTCAGATGAAGGTAATCGCAAAATTGAGATCTCCCCTATTTTGTAGGAGATGAAGAAAATACGACGGAGCAAAAGATTTTTCCTCTGGGAAGTTACTATTTTACTTTTCTACATAGGTTTTTTTAGTCACATGCTCTTAAGTAAAATGTAGCAGTTAGCTGAGTCAGTGTTTCCAATGTCTATTCCTCTTCAGATAGCTGGCTTCTGGCCACTTTATCCTAAACTGTGCTAGTTCTCCTGGGAAGTTGGTCAAGATAACTCCCAAAAATACTCCAGTTTTTCTGCATCATTCTTTCTACTGCGATGTGCTACTCTGGCTGACACCTTTAAATGGGAACACTATTATCTCTTTGACAGTGTGCTACAAACTAAATCATTTTTCTGATGTTATGACAACACATTTTCAAAATCACATGAAATCACTCTTTCCAAATCACATCTTTCCCCATCCTTCATCGTTGCAAAATGACTTATGTGGCGCAGACTTAAATACTTGCGTGGTTATTTTTATCTACAGTGAACAACAGTCAGATTACAGGGACATCTTGCAGAGCATAAATATGCCACACCTAGAGCCAATAAGGACTATCCCATGGTCGAACAAAACAAACCTGAGTCCCTTAAAGCAAGCCATGATGTCGATGTCAGAAATCGAGACAGGTTGAACCAATTTTCTGTGTGACTCGGTTGCCGTGAGAAATAAAGTCTTCACATTCAAAAGGCCATACTAGCATTATTGCCTATTTTCACTATTCCTGGTGGCATCTGCTGTCTGACACTTGGCTGGAGGTAACAGGGTTAGTTTTGCCTAAAACCCAAGGGAGCTATTTATTGTCATTCTTTCCTTAAAGTCCCCAAATATCCAGTCCTGTTTTTGTTCTGTTGACAGATGCTATACCATACTATAATATACCAAACTTTATATATGTGTGTGCTTGAAAATAGTTCAATAATAAATGTTTTGTAGTTTCTCAAACTGAGACCATAATACTGTGGTGACTCAGCTCTCCCTGAAGACTGCATCACCTCTTATGTGGCTTTTTTAGTTGAGCTAAAAAAAACACTTGTTTGACTGGTCATAATTTCAAAATTGCAGCATTCAGGCGACAGTTGGAGTACATCCAAGTCAGATAGGAAAATTTCACAACACAACAGTTCAGAGATGATCGAGGGGGAAAACTGGCTCATCGGTCTCACTCTCCCCCACTGTGTTTTAGTGAACAAGACAAGATGCTGTATTCAAATAAAAATAGACGACAAGTTGGGCCCCGCTCTTGCTGGAGGGCAATGCAAAAATGGCTCTTGCGTAATTCAGTTCTGAAATTTATTTGGTTCCCTGGGCTATGTTCAGAGGACTTGACAATGGGGACCGAACAATCTAAATAACCGATTACACCTCGCATTACAGCGCCAATTGTGCAATTTGACATCGCTGGTAGTAAATCAAATTAGCCAAACCTCTAGGCAACTGAACCACGTTCACCATCACTACATTCCTTTGCAGTTTCAACACAGAAACAAAGACAAAAACATTTTACAACAGGGCAGAGATTATTTACAGAATTGATAGAATGAACTACTGATTGATCGCTGCCTCAGCTGGAGTACAGCACAGTATTTTTGTCTACAAAACATGACCTGTCTCAGAAAGGTTTATCGTATAAAGCCCTGGATCTTAGCACCTCTTATGCAACTCAATGGTTTGTGCATGTAGTCCTAAAACAAATTACATTTTGGACATATTAGATGGGAAGTGTTGTCGTGTGCATGAGTCCTCAGTAACAGTTGAGCCAGCCGTAGTTGAGGAGAACGCGTATCACTCTCTTGTAAGCAAGGTAGTACTCACTCTGCCTCGGTCCATCTGAGAAATAAAGGTATCCTGTAGGGGGAATATTCAGTTCACATATTATTAATATTATTCAGTATACATGATTATGTAACAGACTAACTTATGTGGCATGGGTGTATTTGTTTTCATGCTCGCGTAACAAAAACATGGATCTTGACTCTTGTATGGAGTGAGTGTGAATGATTTCTCACCAAAATTCTCAAAGGCTGCATCTACTTTGGAGCCAATGCCAGGGAAATCTCGAGTGATGTATCTTGGGTATCCACGGTCCATTTCATTTCTGCTCTCATCATAGCTGGAATGTGCACATCAATTAACTCCATAAATCATGTTTTAAAATGGCAAAGGCTAACTACATCCCACAAATGTCTGGGTGGCTTGTGTGTATCTATACAATGTTTTTATCCAGTGAGTGACGGCAAACAGGCAGATGCCATAATAGTAATACAATAACAACGTGATCACGACTTTGCAACTCCCACCTCCAATACTGGCTATTCACAAAGATGAGTGTTTTCCCAGTGGTCGGCACATAGACTGCTGCATCCACCTTATTCACTGAGGAGGGGAGACCGAGGTTGGTGATGGACTTTGGATAGCCGGGCATTATTGTCTTTCTATAAGCCCTTATGCCCCAGTACTGGCGACCTGTGGAAACAGGAGGTTTAATTCCATGTAAACACCTAGCTTTACAGTGGGTGGATGGATCAAAACCGTGATGATTTATCTTCACTCAGCTCATGCATGTTTGAGCACATTCAACCCGTATGAAAAGTACCTTCAAAAAGATACATGACATTCTTGTATGGGACCTCATAGGCAGCATCAACAGAGTTAATCTGTCGCCAGCTTGTGCTCACTTTAGTCAAGCGGATTCCTTGGAAAGATGTACTCTTCCTCCAATAGTAACTATTAAGCAATAGAAAAGGGTCTTTGAATAAGATCTTGATTTATCAGAAAAAGGATGTATAGTTAAATTCCAGCGCAACATAGTGCACAAATGTACAGCAGATCCTCCCAGAGAAACAACGAAACATTCAAAATGTACCCATTTTTGAAGAAGTACAGGTCTCCCCTCATGGAGGTGGCAGCGTCAAACACGAGGTCTCGGCTGCACTGCTCATCTCGGGGGTTGGGCCGAGGGTCCGGTCTGGGATCCTCTGTTGGTTCCTCGGGTTCTGGTTCAGGCGATGGTTCAGGAGGTGGTTTGGGTTTTGGCCCCGCCGTGGGCTGAACTGTACGGCTGCCTGTAAGCAGCGATGCAGTCGTAAATTTAAAGATTGCCAAACCATGTTCTCCAGTCAGTGATAATCTTGAGGCAAACCACCACCAATTTAAACAAACATCAGTTGTATTTTCAGAAACGTATTAAGTTACGCTTTTATTCTTTAAAATGCTATGTTTCTACATCATCAGGAGGGTAAACTGAGTTAAGGAGTGCTTACCCTCCACTACCAAACACAGCCAATTAGGCACCACAAGTATATCAGTCAATACTGATGCTCTGGTATAGTCAGTATTGATTATTCTAGGGCCAGAATATATACGTTGGGTGTACGGTATAAAACATCAGGAACGCCTGCCACATCAATCCAGATGAAAACTTTCACTCCTCATTGATTTCACCTTTTAAATCTGCTTCAGTCAAGGATTTTAAAGCCTTTACACACTTGAGACTCAATATAGCAAAGCTGACTCTAACATCCTATTAGAGATGGCTGGCAGCAATAAAATGCATCATTGCAAGACAGCTGACAATTGTGAATCCTTTGGTTAAATGAATCATCACAAGGGATCTAATGGCTTTCATTACCATAGAGGGCTTGGACCCCGCGCCTGTCATCATCGGGCAGCTTGTATCCATTTGTGTTGACGAATCGATAGGTGGGGAACATCAGCGCACTTCTGTCCCTGGAGTGATCCAGGCCCAGGGCGTGGCCAAACTCATGGGCTGCCACCAATAGCAGATTCACACCTGATCACAACAATGGCAATGATGGTAAGTACACTTGAGACTCAAAGGATGCCATTCACCTTTCATTTAAAACACATCAGCTCCCTATTCTATACCTGTGTGCTATCAAACTTCATTATGGCTTACACACAATGTACAATAAAAGGAAGGAACATTTATATTATTGTGAAAATTTAACTTTAATGAATCGTAATAGATTAGCTGTATTTCTTTATTTTCATTTTTTTCAATAATCCTTTTTTTTAATAATCCTCTTCTCATATTCAGATGGAACTGTACATTGCCATAAATATAGGGGATTGAGCAGAATCTGTACTTGGTTTTTTGTTGTTGTTTTTTTTCACAAAAAGATTGGGACTAATTTCGTTCAGGGTAGCTCCAGCTTTACTAGAATGATGTGGTAGAAGACCCTTACCTCTTTGTGTTAGAGTCCAAGTTTCATCATCATCAAAGTGTGTGTCCCCTCCTTGCTGCCGTCCAGGCGAGTTAGCGTGGGCCAAGACTCCACTAGGGCCGTCAAAAGGGTAAAAGTCCCCATGATCTGTATTAGGACAAAGGGGATAACTCTACTTTATCTCTGCTTTATTTGCAGAGAAGAGGATGGAAAATGGAAATGGAAAGTAATGGAAGACGTGGAAGTAATTCTCCTCTCTCACTATTTAGCACAACAGGTCGGTGTAGCCAAGCAATCTGTTTGGCCTGGCATGTCCCAACCATGCTGCTAATTCCCATAAATCAGGAGTACAGCTGGCATCGCTGATGTAACCATAATCACAATAAATAACGCCCTCTAAGGTATTATTACTCTAACAAAACTATGAATTTTGTTCTTTGTTCTGCATGTTTTAGGACTCACATCCGCCCTTGAAGAGGATCATGATGTCCGCAGTACCGCTGTAGATCTGCTTGAAGTCCAGCGGGATGACGTCGCTGTACAGCTGGAAGGCCTGACCTATGGTTGCATCCACTTGACTCTGTCTCAGATCTCGAGTGTATTGGGTGATCCTGTTCAAATCAGGTTATGACCTTTTTGGTGTATTTACACTTACATTACACTGTACATTTACACTGACTGCTGAAATGTCACTATGCAAGTGCATTTATGCAACATATTAAGACATACAACATCATCATCGTGTTACACTTTTCTAGGTTACAGTACCTGTAGGTAATCAGCCTCTTCTGCCATTTGGGTTTTCCAGCGAAGTGTCCATATCGGCCAATGTCTGACACGCCACACCTGGGCGCCTTCATCACCTCCACAGTTTCATTATCCAACACGCCAGTCACCTGGTGGTCATGGGTGGCGGATGATGTGAGATAACCCACCACATAGAGATTTTTCTTTTTTATTGGCTTGTGTAGTTGAAAAAGTCATCTTAAAATGAAATGTCCACTATTTGAAAAACCATGACACCTAATCTGACAAAGCATTACAGTTATTTGCTATTATGAGCCATTTGTTTAAACAATAGTATTATCTTAGTGGATTGATTACTTGTTTGTTTTTTTAAATATTGTGGAATGAACCTTTTGCATTTTGGAGTGAAACCCTACAAATGGCACTCTCTTGTGAAATGAGATGCAACTGCTTGTGATACAAAACTATTTTCAGAGAAACTTGATATTGACATATTATCTCAGTTCATCTCATCTCAGCTTACCAAAGTGATATGAGAACCTTTAAAAGTGCAAAATCGTATTACCTCCAGGCCAAAGAAAGCCTGCATGGCCTGTAGACTCTGGTTGAACGAGGTCTTGACGATTCTCCTCGCTGAGGAGTTGGTCATCCCAACATCAGAGTAGAACTGAGAAAGGTATTCCTGAGATCGGGAGAAGGAGAATGATTGTATAAAAAGTGATTTAATCTGATCATGGTTATGTTTATTGTCTGACCATTCACCAATTCAGCTACAGATAAAGATTAAATATTTGTATGATTTCTGGTTGCATGAGATGGGGTGTTATTTCTTAACTTGATAGAAGGTCGTTTTTTGCAAATCATGTATAAACTGTATTGTACAAAATATGAAAAACACTTTTCTTACATTGCACACACTTTCACACAGTACATGTCTCAGTTAACCTAAAGGATCAAAATGGTCTATTTCATTGAAAGTTTCTAATATTTGCTCAGAGTACGTTGCGTTACCTCGGCCAGTGATTCCTCTTCTGGTGAAGTTTTGAGCTCTGGGACAGCGGTCGGTGCTGCACGACACAGGGCTAGACAGGCCAGCAGCACGGCCCCAAAAGCAGGGAATGAACCCATCTTAAAAACAACTTCTATGGCCAAGAATACAGATCTTCTCTTCTCATTGCCTCTATCCAGCCTCTTATATAGCCTGCCTTGACTGCCTGAGGTGTGTACGGTTCTGGTGCGTTCCACTAAGCGTTAGGACAAACCCCTGTGCTGTTGGGGGAAGGGATGTAAAGAGTGGCCCTTCTGATAGCAAAGTGGGAGGCGATGTTATAACAGCATCGGAACACTTGTGAACCAGTTCAGTTGTGTTTTGTAGTCAAATAGATTTATTTTTTAAAGTTTTAATAATCTCATCTACACAAATTTGTTGCCTCTTCTTTCTGTATCATTTATATGTGCAAGTTAATAAACTCATTTAAAGCTGTGCGGGATCCTGGAGAGCAAAAATGAAACAGTGTAGTACAAGAAACAGCAGAAATATAATCAGTGTTACATGCATGTGTGGTGTGTTTGTTCTGTATTTTGTCATGGACTGTGTTTTCCCCAGTTGCACCGTCCAATCGGTCGACGTCTGCCACCAGTTTCCCATGTGGGCGGTTCCATGCTGATTCAGATATCACAGTCATCCTTCAGGAATCGCCACCTGCCTACTTAGAGCCCAGCTCCATTACTGAGAGAGGGCTCTTTTCTCTTTTGGTGGCATCCTGTGTGACTGTGTGGTAGTGTATACTTGGGGGGGAGGGCTAGGTAAGTTTGGGGTACCCTGTACATTGTCCCGGTTCTGTTAAGCACACCAGGTTAGAGGTGAGTGCCACCCACTGTACTCTGTTTAGTAGATAGTATAGGTAGGCTTTTGTTAGATTCTTTAGATTAGCAGCCTATCCTTGGTTTGTTCTGTTGGGTTGCAGATTTGGCACCACCTTTAGTCCTTTGACCCTTACCTTTTCAAACTCTGTTTATGGTTTACTTTGTGTAAACATTGCTTGTACATCTCCTTCAATATCAGTGTCCCTGTGGACCCGTAAATAAAGCCCCCACGGTTGATTCAGTTGTCCTTGGTGGTCATTTGTGTTCCTCAGGTCTTATCGTCTATCCTGGTCGTGTGTTATTTCCCCCTAGACGGCCAGTAGGGTTGCAACAATCAGGAAATTCAATTTTATTGATATAAAATTTTACATGCATGCTATTTATACGTAATCATTTGTAAGTGGTATTTAGTGAGATAACCTGACTTGGATGTAGAATTTGGACGCAGCAGATAAGAGTTAATCCATTCCCCCAATCTGGAAAAACATTATAAGTACTAAATACACACATGCACATGAGATGTACTATCACCATTGTACCCAAAGAGTACGGGCATGTATTCAACTGATTGAAGAAGGAGCTGGTAAACATTTGCACAGGCATGAGTAACATTGCAACATCTCTAATCTCTAATTTTAATATATTTCATTTTAAAAGTTCATTTTCTCTTTCAAAGTTGTTCTTTACTATATATATATATATACATATGAAATACAGTAAAGGTGCATTTTCAATAACATCATTTAACATGATTTAACCCTGCTGCCCCACCAGTGCTGCTGACTGCATCAACAGCCCAGCCAAGCATTCACTGGAATTGTATTCATCACTTGGTTTTGTTTAAAGTCAAAGTGGTAGGATCTTGATCCACTGAAGAGGTAGACACTACCTGTAAATAAGAAATCATACAAAAAATGAGTGTTTGCGCAATCACAAGAATATACAGAGACATGAAGTACGTGCTGAAATATGAAGTGTGTGTTATCTTATGGGATGAATGGTATTGTTAGTATAATAGTGTTGTAAACTGTAGCGGGTGTCAATTTCTTACCATGTAACTGAATCCCAGCATCAACCCTCCTTATGCCAGTCCAGTCCACTTGAATGAGTCTGGGAAAGCCTGGGTCCATTCTTCCTCTGTGCTCATCATACCTGGAGATCAAATAATACAAACACAAGAATAATCAGCGTCAGCGAGAGATATGATGCTGTCAGAGCTGATGTTATTTCAAATTTTATTTCAGTTTCTGTTTAGTTTCACTTAGTTTGCTGATTTGAATTTCGTTATTGTTTATCATCAATCTTAATTTGATTTTGAATTTTACTTTTAGTCAGTTTTAGTCATTTTAACTGTCATAATTGTATGGAGAGTGTTAGTAGTACCTGTCTTTGGATGGGTATAGCAGGCATGTATTCATAATATATTGAAACATTGGTTGAAATGGCCAATTCATTATGAGAGGATTCTCCCGCCACTTAACTTACAGTATGACAATGGTCAAAAGACTAAAACTGAATCACCTGGCATCAGAAAATCACTAGGTGGCAGCCTTTAACTGTTTGGTGCTGGAATAGTGTCTGTTTACTTAGGGTGGGCTCACTGTATGGCTATGGGGCATCTTCTCCCATTGGTTACGAGAAGAGGGAGGCTTTATTGAAATTCTACGGAGGATATAAACCAAACACAGCAGAGAATCCTTCTGTTTTGATGATGCATTCAAGTTACGTTGGCGTGGACCATATTTACCTGTAGTAAACCTCTCCTATGAAGAAGAAGGTTTTCCCGTATTCACTCACGTGCACGGCAGCGTCAACGTGCTTGACTCTGGAGGAGAAGCCGTATTCATAGATGGAGCCAGCACGGCTTTTCATCTTAAGCTGTTGAACCACCCAGTACTTATAACCTGGAAAAACATAGCCGTGTCACTGCATTTCGGGACACTATGAAAAACAGCAACATACCACAATGGCTGGCAAACTCAATGAGCCTCTTGCATGAAGTGCAACACTTAAGTTGCACAAGGCTGTAATTTGAGCGCGACATTGTGTTCTCCGACTGGAAATCCAGCCTTGTCATGCTGAAGACTAAGTGATGCCTTGCAGACTGCCCATTACTCTACCAGTGAATATGTATGCCACGCCTTTGGCAGGGATGTCATAAGCGGCATCTACATGAGAGTTGATGCTTGGTAAATACGTGCTGCTGTGGCCCTCTCTCAGGCCGTTCCAATAGGTCATCCACATGTACCTGGGGTCAAAGGAGTTAACACGCGTCAGGTTTTACCGACTAAGTGCATGCGAATCAAGACTAAACACACCATTCATACACCTTTAAAACGTACCTGTCCTTAAAGAAAACAAACTCATTTCCAATCACTGCCGCTGCATCGATAGAGAAGTTGGGATCACACTTTTTGCGGATAGTCTGCGTTTCCTCTTTTCTAGTGGGCTTGCCTAGGAAACAATGCAATATATGACTCATACATCATGATATGTCATTGTGCATTATGTCATTTGTCATTTGTGTAATCATTTCACTTTTTCAACTTGTTACTCACCATACAGTGTTTGGATCCCAAGCACATCGTCTTTTGGTAGTGCATAGTGTACATTGTTGTAATACTTGTAATTGGGGTACATGAGAGCAGAGGGGTCTTTAGAGTGAGTTAAACCCAGCGAGTGGCCCAGCTCATGGGCCGCAACAGTGAACAGGCTGTAACCTGAAATAACAGGCAACAGTTTCACCGCGTCCATTTAAAGATTCCTTCCTATTCCTTCCTTGAAAGCAAATATTCATGGTGATCAACGAGAAATTGTAATGAAAAGTTTCATAGTCATGGCTTAGTTTCAGAGTTTCATAGTCATGGCACTTATATTATATATACACCATATTTCATTTGCTATCCAAAAAGCCCAACGGCTTATAGCATAATATTGAAAGCATGTTTTCATTATGCCAAACCTTGCTTTTGCGTCCCCGTCGTCCATGTTTCATCCTCGTCGAAGTGCACGTCCCCTCCCACCCCCTCTCCTGGCCCAAAGGCATGGGCCAGCACACCCCTGGGCCCATCAAAGGGAAAGAAATCTCCATGAGCTACAGGGGGCAGAAAATACCCAGACAGTGAGTGAATCAGGGCTTACCTATAGGAATGTCTGACGTGCATTGCGTGTGTAAAACATCCCATTACCATGATCTTTTATGGCATAAATAAACATCACAGGGTACTGAGTGTATAACAAACTAAAAAACAACTTATCAAAAGTGCCTTGAAGACATACTTCTTCGAGCGAAGGAGAGGACGATATCAGCTTTGCCGTGGTTGACTTTGACGAACTTCAGCGGCGCCGCGGCGCTCCAGATCTTCATGGCCGAATGAAAGGCGTTTTCCACATCCTCTCTCTTCATGTCAGGAGTGTACTTTGCAATCCTGCATGCCAATGACAAAGGTGTGCACACAAACATGAGGCATCTGGAGCAATGAGCAGAGAGCTGCTGGTACAGTAACAGCATTGATGCAATAGATACATAAATAATTGAAAAGAAATCTACCACTGCATGTTCCTATGACCCCTTTACAGCATCACTCCATACAGATGAGGCGAAAACAGGACATTAATGACATTATCTGACACAAACCATCCCACCTGTATGTAATGGTGGGGTTCTTCCATTTGGGCTTTCGAGGGTTCAAGCTGTAGTTCTCCACGTCTGGAACCCCACACCTCGCCTCCCTCATCACAGCCAGCGTGTGAGGGTCCAGGCGGCTTGTCTGTTTCAGACCAAAGAAGTTTTGCATCTCCCTGATCCTCTCCTCCACGGCCGAGGTGGACCGGGCCCTTCTCCCCGGCCCTCTGCTTTTGGGGCTCAGGTTGTAGAACCTCCTGAGGTAGCCCTGTTATTGAAACGGGTTTAGGACCAGAAGATGTTAAAAAGGACTTTCCCTCTCACCGATTGAAGTTTTCTGATTTCTCATGAAACGTTGCTTGAAAGTGATCTGAAACAGGTGTTTTGTGTCTTATGTTATACATATGATGTAAGGTTTATGCTGGTGGCTTTTACGCGTGCATCAGCCTGGTTTCCACTGCAGCACCGAACAGGACTTTCTAGAGCAGTGGTTCTTAATCCAGTCCTCAAGGAACCCCTGTCCTGGAGGTTTTAGCTCCAGCCCTACTCAGGCACACCTGAACCAATTAAAGTTTGATGGAAAACCTGAAGCCTCTAATTCGTTCAGCTGTGCCTGAGTAAGGCTGGAGCTAAAACCTCCAGGACAGGGGTTCCTTGAAGACTGGATTAAGAACCACTGTTCTAGAGCTTGCAAGTCCTTTCCCCCAAATTTAAAATAGTACCATCAACTCCAACTACAATTTTACTATTAAGATGTTGTTTATCATGGACCATTTTCAATGAGTTCAAATTCTGCAGGTGCTTGTCAAAGTGGACGGGGATTAGAGCTCTGTAAATTAAATCCTAGATAAATGCTGCTGACATGGGGCCAAAACAGACACGATACTAGTTGATATTGTGGTTTTATTTTCATTTGCTGGCAATAAATAAAAAATTGCTGTTAATTAAGTTAAAACCAAAATGTGTTATAAAACAAAATGTGTTATAGTAATTGGCTACATTTAATTTAAATGCAGGCAATTACTTCTCCATGACTGTATCTTTACAGTTGAAAAATCAGCATTTGTGTCTAAATGGTTTTTACTTTAAAGCATCTTTAGTGGATTCTCACAGCAAAGAAAGCAGATTGATGAAACTGTAATGAAGCTATATTAACATACCATATAACATTTCAACAGGATATCTATTTTTTTTTTCTGTATGATTCCTGTATAAAGTCTACAAATGAGTCTTCAACACACAAACCTCAGCCAGCTCCGTGTCCTCAGGCCTCAGCCACTGATCCTGACCAATGGGTAAAGTCCACGAGATATCCACAAACATCAGTGAGCCCAACACTAGTATCCATGACCAGAACAACTGCATCTTTTGAATGAACCTCACGGCAAGCTCATTTTCATCTGGATTCAGATTTTATATATGGGAGAAGTCTTGAGGTTGTTGGGCAATCGCATAGCACAAAAGCCCTCAATCCTATCGTTCCTATTGCAGTCTACCTGAGCAAATTTTCTGGATGCTTTGTGGTTACAACCACCTGGAATGTCTACGCTGTGTGTCTGGGCTTACCGTGTCTCTAAGGGTGAAATAAATGATTCCTCGAGTGTATAGTGTCTTTTATAGTAGAACAACCAGTTGCAAAAAGCGATGTACATCATTTGTTTGTAGATTCAGTTCTTGCAAGATATACATTCTCAGTATGGCATAATATTTGCTTATCAGTCTCCACCACAGCCGATTTGATGAAAGGATTTCATATCAACTCACCACAGAAGTTACACTGGAAGCATTTCAATGTGGTGTAAACACTAAAACCACACACACGTATCGCTTTTAAATCTTTTAAATCTTTATTTTGACAAAATATGACCTAGATTTTATTGATAAATAAAACTCCACTCAAAACTGAAAACGCACAGTGTTGTATCCCATTATCTCATGTAATTCATTAAAGGTTATCCGGTAATGTCTTCACTGCCCCCATGGAGTTAGGAGTATTTCAACATCCGAGCCAGGTATTTGCTTTCTCAACTCCAACAACATGCTTCTGGGTGTAGTCGTACTTGTAGACTTGCACTCCGACAAAGAAGTAGATGAAACCTGTTTTGCAAGAGGAATACAACATGTTGTATGTATTTCACCTTCTTCGTGTTGTTGTTGTTGTTGGTGGTGAGATGATGATATTGATGGTGAGCAACCTTAGAACAACCTTAGTAGCGCTCCACTGATGCATTCCTGTGCCACTAACCTGAACCTCACCCAGTCTGCCGGCTCGTGTACATTATCTAGTTTGTTGTGGAACATATTTAGATGACATATTTTGGTATTTTCTTCTCTATCACTAGTTATGCTATCTGCTATCTACACATCAAATTCTGTAAATAACTACATTGCTCACCCTCTTTATGAATGGCTGCACTTATTGTTGTGTTGAGTCCAGGGAAGTCTTCAGTGATGTACTTTGGGTAACCAATATCCATAACTCTTCTTTTTTCATTGTAACTGGAAATATATAAACAATGTGTATCAGAGGTAATTACTCATACTCATCGTCTCATCATCTTTCTAAGCTACATTTGTTCATAGTTGCTATCAGTGTGGTCACGTCAACAAACCTCAAGTCCAAATTGAGCCCTGAGCTCTGTGTGTCCAAGACCAAATCACGGTGGAAATGTTTCAGTCAGGTCTGAGTCAACTCTCTCAATGTTCAAGTCCAATTTGAGTGCCTTCTTTATCTAACAATGTTTGCTGGTTTGACAGTGCACTTATAAAGAATAATATTAGACTTCAGCGCACAGTTAATTTAATTTCATTCAGACTGATATTGTGCTTGTATTTTTAAGTACCTACTTATACAAGTGACAAGTTCTATTAGTTCTAAAAGATAATAGTAAGACATACATTATTTAACTGATTATAGCTGATGAATTCATGTTTATTTGTTCTCTTACCTCCAATAAATATCATGGATAAAGAAGAGGGTGCGTCCTGTTTTCTTAATGTGAACTGCAGCATCAATATCCTGGACCCAGACAGGAAAGCCAAAGTGGCTGAGCGGTTTAGGCTTGCCTTTCACAAGGGAGCCTTTCACTGTCCAGAACATGGATTCTGTCAAAATATTTGAAAATATTGACATCCAGAAAATAGATTTATTTTCCTAAAATGAGATATCCGTCATTTGAAGTGACACATGCTCTCTCAAAATGATGAATAATAGTGATGAACCCTTAATGCAATTAGAGAAATCTAAATTAGCCTTTTCTTAACTAAACAAAAGGATCTATATTTAACAAGTTTGTGTTTTAGAGGAAATAGTGCATTTATTAATATGAAAATACTTTAAAGGGCTGTCAGGTAGGTAAATAAATGGGCATGAAGTTAACCAATCAGAGGTCAGATCTTTGGAGAGGTGTTTGTGTGTGGCACCCATAAATCCAGCTGAGAAACCTGGTCAGTTTGGTGTTACCATGCAGGTGAAAGAAAAACACCATGGAAGATTATAAAGTCTTATCAAAAAAGATTTGGGCTCCACCGGTCCACTGTGAGACAAATAATATACAAAGGAGAACTTCTAAAATATCACCAGAGCCAAGAAAATATTAAAACTAGTAAAAAACATTAACATCCAGAGATCTGCAAGTCTCCATTGCTGGATCTGACGTCAATGAGCATCCATCAGCAACAAGAAGATCACAGAATAAAAATGTCATTCATGCAAGGGAAGCCAGGAAGAACCTCTACTGTCTAAATAAAACAAAGATGCCCATCTTCAGTTTGCCAGAGAAAACCTGGACAAACCTGAAGATTTCTGGATAGATGACCTTCTCCCTAGGGTCAAGCATGGTGATGGGAGTGTCAGGAAGAAGACGTTTAGCATTTTGGATTGGCCAAGTCAAAGTCCTGACATAAATTCAACTGAGATGCTGTCAGGACCTGAAGTGGTTGTGAGACCTGAAACCTCACTGAGTTGGCTGAGTTCTGTAAGGAGGAGTGGGAGAAAATCCCTTAACGAAGATGCAAGAGACTTATCAGTGAGTCTGGGAGAGAAGTCATCACTGCTAAAGGAGGAGCCAAGTTATTGATGACACACAGGGATATCTGAATTCCTGTTAAATAGACCAGCTTGGTTATACAAACAATAAAACTCTATCACATTTGTTAAGATTTGAGGTTTAAATAAGGATATTAGGATTATATAGGTTATTTATGAAATAATGACCACCCAGTGTAGGGTTCATAAACTTTCAAACATGACTGTAGATATTGATATATAAAGATTTCAATTACAATCAATTGGTGCTTGATTAAATGATGATTAAATCTTTACAGACTGAATCTGATTGAATGCTGAACTTCAGGTAATGATGTTTTTCCTTTTTCATAAAGAACTGATATATGATAATGTTTCAGTTGTGGGCAGACTTTTAATATGGATAATCTATTTGATTGCTCATTTTGACCTTGACTTAACCTTGACGTTATTAGGATGGAGCGAGATCAATCCAACTTATTGAAAGCTAACGTAATGTTCAGTGATGGAGGCTAGTTACCATGGATGAGGTAAGCAGTGGATCTGCGTGGTACCCAGAAAGCAGCATCGATGTTGGTTTCAATCTTAGGCATAAAGTTGGTGATGGGACCTTCTTTGATGTCATATTGCTCGTTATGTTTAATCCACAGATACCTTGAAAAAAAAAGTATGATCCAGGTGAAAATGTAATTTAAACATTGACCATTGTGTTATACAAACTACAGTACTATTCAGAATTTGTGATTGCGCTCTAGGGCAGCACAAACACATTTTAAATTGGGAGCTTCATTCCAAATAAGACTGTTTTTATTTTTCTTATTATTATTTTTGATCACACAAAATTATACTATGTTTAAAAAGACAAAACGGTAATGGTAACTAGGACTACGTCGACTTTTTCAGAAATTGTCCTGTTGATGAACTTACCCTTTATGTGGATGGATTGACAGAAAAAAAGACAACTCTGGATCACTAAAACCTCTGTCTTTACGTTTGCTAATGCTAGTTGCCTACGGGCATTAAATGTAGTGTATGCTAACACATTAGCATGTGTACAGGACAGAGATATCTACCAGAAACACAAGAGAGGATTTTAGTGGTACTACTATCCTAACATTGACAAAATGATAACACTTTTACAGACTTGATATATGTCTTTTTGTAAATGAACTCTTCAAATAAAACAAGATGATCAACTTACCTTTCTCTGAAAAAGAAGGTGGCATCTCCAACGGTGGACACTGCATCAAAAGTCAGGTCTGGGGCGCATTTGTTCTGCATTAGTCGGGGAAACTGGAACCCTGTCAGCCAAGGGTTGTACTGAGAACTCCAGCCAAACCTTGAAAAGTAATGTGGACGACCTAATGGACCTAATGCACATCAGCAGACACTTAGGGTTGTTGTTGGGTTCCACTTGACTGTGTTTCAAAATGCTGCAAAGATAAAATTCTTCGCGTTGTCATAGTAATCAATTCAATAGATAGATCGATCTCATATCAAATAGCATGATCCATGTCATTGAAACCAGTCTATCAGCATCCAATAATAAGATTTTTTGAAGTACTTGTTTACCATAAAGTGCATTGATATTTGCTACATCCTCTCTGGATAGTAAGTTGAGTGGACGGTGAGATCTGTAAGTGGGATACATCAGTGATTCTGGGTTTCTGGAGTGCTTCAAGCCCAGAGCATGACCAAATTCATGCGCAGCTACTACATACAGGTTGAAACCTGCAATAGCACAAGGAAAACAAAGTAAATTGTAAAAAGTACATTTCATATCATGGATTTTTTGAATAATACTATACTGTATGTTGCAACCCAACAAGTCTAAATCCTTCAGTACCAGTACTTGGAGAATAAGTGCGATTCAGTTTAGTACCTTCTTCTCCCGTTGTCCAGTGCTCGTTGTCGTCAAAGTGTGTGTCCCCTCCGATGCCCTCTCCTGGACCAAAAGCATGTGCCAGTGTGCCTCTGGGCCCATCAAATGGATACAAGTCACCATGTTCTTCATGATACAATCCAGCCAAAATAGAAAATAGAAAACCACAGAGGAAACCTTTTACAATTAAGACTCTTATCATAACTGTTAAACAGTTTGATGCAATTTTTCATGAAATGCATCTGCCACAAGCTCTGCTGTCTATGTCCCATTTTGAACAAAGGGGATGCCTACCATAGGTCACGAACTCCACCATGATGTCAGCATTACGTGTGTGCAACCTGACAAATGTGAGGCTGCTGGCTCTGGCCCACACGCTGAGAGCCGACTCAACCAGGGAGTCTACGGTGCTGGGAGGCAAATCTGTAGTGTACCTACCAATGCTGCAACAATAACAGGTAAATGTCATGTTATGCCAATGATATATCATTCAAAAAGGAAATATCTACTAATTGGATTCATCAGTTATGACCAGCAGTTTTTCTCCATTATACTTTTCTTCTCTACAGCACACTGTGTGTGTTATCCAGCCTGGGTCAGATAGATAAATATTAGTGGGTTTTTTTTACCCTGCATTGTCCCTGGAGGCAATGTAGTATAATAATAGTGTTAAGATACGGTGCTGAATACAGAACTGCATACTGAATTGACTTTCAAATACTTTGTCTCAACTTTGTAGCAACCATTGAAATTGTCCTTTGTGGGAAACTCCTCACAATTAAGAGACTAAAACAACTCACAAAAAAAATCCAGGTCTGCCCATAGTGATTTTGTTTCCAGTCCCTTCCCTGCTGTTTTATGCCTGTTTTTGCTGCCTATAAATGTTGCCCGTGTATCACCTCCTTAAGACCTAAGCCACCCATCAGCTGAAATAAGCTCAAATCCTTTCAATTCATTTGAGTGTTTGATTTAGTCTTTCTGACGTCTTCCTGTCAAAGATTGCATTTTTGGAACAACTCAATTGGTTTGTTTGTGCAAGACAAGATCATCTATCCCCAAATACATCTGAGTTTCAATTAAGAATTCAATCTTGCTCCGAAGAGTAAAAGAGAGCGATAGCATCTTCAGTATTTTGAGTAAACATTAATTGAACCATAAGTGAAAACCATCTTCAGCTCTCTGAACGATTATATGTTTTTAAAATAGGAGCAGAATGCAGAGAAATTAAATGAGCACTGCAGATTAACATTCTTACATATCAATCAAGGGAAAACAAATGGAATGGAAAAAATAGTACAACGCTTTATTCATTATTGTGAATACATAAACCTGGCCTCTTTGTTTTGGTTTCCAAGAGAGGAATCAGTGGATACCTGTAGGTGATGATGTCCTTGTTCCACCGTGCTCCCTGGTTGTGACTGTAGTCCTCCACATCTGGAATGCCACAGCGAGGGCTCTTCATCACCTCCAGGGTCTCTGAGTCCAGGACACCCGTTGTGTTGAGTCCAAAGAACATCTGCATGTCTTTCACCTTAGAGGTGAGCGAGGGCCAGCTCCGCTTCCTGCGCCCGAAAGGTTGTTTTTTCAGGTTGTAGTACTGCTGAAGGTATTCCTGGCGGCAGATTCAACACCCATTATCATATTTATCATATTGTACTGAGGGAATCAATGAAGACTCGAGTGGGTCCTGCACAGCTCAGTAAGTAGTGAGTGACCAACACAGGCAGAGTTAAGGGTTTGATTCCTCTTGGAGTCACACATGCTAAAAATGTTTGGGTTCCTGGTACTGTGGATAAAAACATCCATTACATGTCATCTGTCATGGAAACGTCTGATTTTTCTCATAAATGTGTTATAACCTTTTGATGAGCTTAGATTTAAACAACCAACTGTTATATTTTTCATTCTAATAACGTTTTAAAAAAAAAATAATTTGCTTAAATTTAACATTGGCATGCAACATTCATGTGAACAGCCTGTCATAACCATTCCTATCACCAAAGTAAAATAGGGATGAATGGCAGAAATGACATAGAATCTGTAAAACTATACAGCATAATTGCTACCGAGACTCAGAGGGCAGTGCATTTATTTACCTCCGCCCCCCACCCACACAAAAAAAGAAATAGATAAAAAGACTATTCAGTATCTCACACACAGGAGAGTGTGGCAGCGCAGATCCTTACAAATAAGTTTCCCCTTCATTCAATGTAATTAGTTTCAAAGTAGCATCTTTTGGAATCGTACAACAGACCCACTCACATGCAGTCAATCTCAAATATCTGTAATGCAGCTCGTTCAATTATACACTTACTGTGGCAAGCTTCAAGTCACTCTGTGGTTCTGTGGAAGGGGACCTCTCTCCCTCCGGAGTAGATGCAGGAGCCGTGAAACATGGACCAGGCATGACCAAGACCAGGGCACAGAAGCAGGAGAGCAGCATGACATGCATTTCAAAGACTTAACACTACGGGAATTGTAGTGGCCTAGTTTAAACACATGGACCTGCAAGTTCTGGTTAATGAGAAAGCCTTTTAAATGGTTATTGTGACTCATACCACGCCAAACCCAAGGGAAGCCTCAGACAGTACTATGGAATTAGGGAGGGGTTTGCTCAGAGCCAAAGACAGCAAAACGAGAAAAAAAGAAGAAAAAAAACAAAAAGGAAGCAATGAAAATTTTTGCATTTTATGTCACATGATATGTTTGCTCCTTTGACCATTTAAATGGATCTAATATTCAATTTCTAATACCAATTTCATCACTTTCATTTAAATTTCAATATAAATATAATTTTATATATATATTTAATATTTTTTCTCCCATCCAACTTTGCTAATGACTGATGCTGTCATGTGCATAAGACCTTAAGAGTTTTTGCTGGCAGTTTTTAGCAAGCAAGTTGCTGACTCACAGATAATCCCAGGGAAATGGTGAAACTGCAACATGAGGGGAGAGAAAAAGATTGGCTCAGCATGATACTACTCATTACTGTCACTATGAATGTGGTCAGCAGAAATGTGTTGATATTCCCACAGTCAAACACCAAGCAGCTGTGATATTTTAATAAATTATTTCCTTTGCACATTATTTCCTTTCTGTAGACGAAAGCTACCTCAACGAAACTCCATCCAGACTGATGCAACACAATGAACTGGGCGGCGCTGCTCCAGTCCCACGCATTCTACAAGTCCTCCCAAAATAACACCATCAAAGCCCATTCTTGTCCCGTTTTAGCAAATGCATGTAAGTCCTTTCAATGAGAGAGTTCTTGACAAGGAACTGAAACTGACTCTAATTGCAGGGATGGATTTGGGGCCTTCGAAAATGAAAATGGCCAGCCAGCCAGAACGCCTGGAGTGGCAAGGGCGGTGCCTTGATAAATTCAGGGTGCAATTAGGGTTGATTGGGCGTTGTGGAGCTTTATAGGACCAACAGCATTCCTTTGCAAGGGGATCATGAGGCGACTTTTTCCAGGATACACTGTGCCCTTTCGCAGAATGATTTAAAGAATTCCTTTTGCTCTGGTTTTTATGGTCGGACAGACGAAGTAATGAAGTCATTTTAGGCCCTACTGATCTAGAGAGCGTAGTTTAGATTTCCAAGGTTACAAGTGGGGAGAGACCATTCCAACCGCCATGGTAATTAGACCAGCAGAAGCCTTACTGCTTTGGCCCAAACATACACTTTTACACTCAGAAGGTGCCAGAGCTGTTACATATCATTTAGATTTAGAGCAAGTAACTAAGGTAAACAATATATGTCTGTGTGCAAGCAAATAAAGTGAAGCATCTTTTTTTTGTCTAGAAATATGATTTCTTCAAAGTACGCAACAAGCTTTCTCTATGTTTTTCTACTTGGTGCATTACTTTGAGATGTATCATAAACGACCAAAAAAAGAGTAAAGAAGAGCTAGAATATGAAGGTAAACCTTGCACTTGCAAGGTTAAAGTGAGTCTAAGTGAATACTTTTTAAAACTCAGATGAAGATATCAATGCCTATTAGTCCAGCAAAACTCAGCAGATGTGTATATTGTGAGGGTCAGTGTAAGAACACAGCCAGACAATCACACTCAGTAAGGAAATACCATGATCCGTGTAAATGTAATACTCCACGACAGATTTGTTGACAATATCAATAATACACCCACTCACCCCACTCAGGGCAGCAAAGCCAAACCTGACCTCCAGCATAACCTGCAAATTCATCCTGTCATGTCATGTCACGTCTCTCCCTGGTGAACCACACCTGTCTTAAGAAAAACAAACAAAAACAGTGTTGAACTTTTCTCCCCCGGCTCCAAGATGTTATTCTTTCTTATTCAAACTCAATGTTTGGATGCTCATTTATATGTTGGCGGATTTTCATGACCCTTGTTCAAATCCCATTTCATGAATTCATGAGCGTCAATGAGAAAATAAGCATTTGAATAGTTTTATTTTTAAGTCCACCATTTGAAAAAACACCTACACCTACTCTTACAAAATGATCAATAGTACAAAATTAAGACAAGTTATGGTGCCTTTTAAAGGACAACTAACTCTTGTCCATTTATGAAATGATAACACATCTACAGACTCTCTTATTATATGACGTTTTGGTACATAATTCTTCATTGTTGTTCTGAATTCCTCAAAAGGTAACTTTTGGACACCTGCGTTTCTGTGTTTGAATGTCATTGCAGGCTACGGAAATGGCATGACATGACTATGAAGTTATGCTATTGTTATGAATGAATATTGCTGTTTTAATGGTCATGGCCTATTACTGAGGAGCCTCATTGGTTCTTCACTATAGCTGCAATAATATTTTGTTCCTTTCAGACGTTTCACAATTGGTATAGCCTGAGGCCGCTGAGCCAAAGAGGGCATGCAATGCTGCCTACTGTGCATGCACATCATTGCACAATCCTCACCAAAGTCAGATTGCTTTTAACCGCATGCCCTGACAGCAAACAACACCAAAAAGATGTGTTCATACAAAATGTCTCCACTTCAATTTAATGCTCCAAAAGCAACAGATAAGCCAAATGACAGGGAACCAAATTAGATGGCCAACTAGTTTCATCCTAACCTCAATTACACAACCCACAGAAACAATTAGTAGGTTAGAATTGTAAAGTCTTATTCTTAACTAATCTTGGCCCTTTGTAACAGGCAACAGGTCTGTGAGAGAGACTGGACACATTTGTTTTGTGCCGATGACATTTCTGTTATTGCGGCCTCAAGAAATGCAAGAATGTCCACAACTCCTTAAAAGACTGAAATGTGCTTTTATAGACAGCAGTTCATTCATCTCTCTTTGCCACATTAATTTTGGTTTGTCCCAGAAATAGCAAAAGAATTTTGCTCTCTATTCATATTTTTTTATTTCAACCTCTCTTGACTTTCAACATTTCAACATTAAGTTACATATAACACAAATTGAGCACAGGAAAGGCCACTAAACTAGCATCAGCAAGATGGGAGATGCCTGGGAGCAACACCACAAGGCCTGTATGCTGGTCTTACTCTTCCAGAGTCTCTGCTGCTCTCTCGTGGTGCCTCTTGGTACCAGCATCATGTTTGAATTTTGTTGAATGATGTTGTTGTTGTTGTTGTTGTTGTTGTTGTTGTTGTTGTTGTTGTTGTTGTTGTTGTTGTTGTTGTTGTTGTTGTTGTTAATGTGGTTTAAATTAATGCTGTCTGGAGAGGGCTTTATAGTCAATTAAGCAAGAAAGTAAAATATTGGTAGAATATAGAAAAAGGATCCTTGTGACTTGTTTCACCTGTTGGTAAGTTAATAAATTGAGATAAACACAGAAGAAAACACATTAGACGACACTTCCACTTCCTCCAAGAGAATCCCAACATTATTTCTCTCTTGCCTCTCAGTAGCCAGTTTGACTGTATCTGCAAGCTCCTGCCCTTCCTAAGTACCTGGATGTTGCCACAATCTGAAAACTTTTCAGGAGTCCAATTTGAAATCGTAAATTTGTGCTACATTTCACCGATCACATACAACTTCAGAACACATAATCGTATGGATAATCTGTGTGTCCGTGTACGTGTGGATAAATGTGCAGATCATGTGCTCGTCGGTAGCCTCTGACTGCGTGGTAAAACAGTTGCCAAACCCAAATGGAAGTTCCTCTGTTGTTGCGCCAATCCGCAATAAGTTAACAACAAGTTATAAGTTAGCAAAACAAAAGTCAACAACACTAAAGATTTCCTGGATCTCAGAATTAGAGAAGCCATTAACTAAGTATTGAAAAGTTTAGACCCAAAATCCATCGACATTTCCCAACTCATTTTCACACTCCTTTGTTTCCCATTAAAGCTTTTTGATAGAGACTACTAGAATGCAGGCCGACAGGTTGAATCAATGTCCATTTGATTATGCTGACTGTTTCTAGTTTGGGGGCTTGTCTAAAATGTTGAAACAGAAGATAAAGTTATCCCAGAACAAACTAGTCTAATCATAGTGGTGCTTGGTTCAGATTGGAAAGCTCATTCAGGCAGGGGATACTTGTTTAAACTGCAGGGAAAACCCATCGAGGCGAGAGCAGTGCAACTCCAGGTCAACATGGTCCGCAAGCTCGTTTACAGTGGCTGAAAGCACCGACTGTATTACTTTATTAGTGATGCACCTAATGCAATCTAAGGGATTAGTGATGTAATCTAATCCCTTACTCTGACCGTTATACCATTAGGGAATGTGCACCAGGGGCGGACTTAGTGATCTGGGGGCCTAGGTGAAGGCAACCAAAGGGCCCCCTGAATCCCGATCCCCATCCTTCCTTTTCACTCCATCCCTTTCGGTTCTTTCTGAAGATCTTGACGATTCCTGCGTAAAACAGCGCCATCCTCTGTCTGTATGTTGTATGATCTTAGTTGCACTTTGAGTGCTGTTCCTTTTTGTGTCCCATGTCTGTTCTGTCTTTGAACCTTTGAACCTTAATAGAGGAAAAATCCCTTCTAAAGACATCAAAATCATCACAAAAATCACACTCACTTAAGAAATAACGAATGCACTCAAAATGAATCAAAAAGAATATTCAGTTCTATTCAGTTCAGTGCAAGTTTCAAGTTTCGATCAATCACATTTACCCGGGTACTTTTATGTTTTATTTTGGTTATCTGAAAATCAATGCAAAGAATAGAGCAGAATCCATGGAAAAGTCTTCATGCAGCCGTATCGTGATGGCTAATTCGCCACGTCTTCACGTGCACGGTCAAAATCAACTTTCAAGTTCAAGTTCAACTTTATTGTCGCATGCACTCTAAGGTACAGTGTACAATAAAATGTAAGGGAATGCAAATGCCCTGGCTCTGTCAGACAGTAAATTGAATAATAACATCATAGACAACAAATAAACAATAATGAGCAGTATGATAAATACAACAAAACTAAATAACACATGACATGACAACAGACATGCAAGCTGATGATGTAATCTTTGTGTGTGTGTGCCACAGTCTGTCTGCCTGTCCCAGCAGAGGCTGGTATGCACCGATGCTCTGATAATGTTTTCCTGATGGAAGTGGTAGAAACAGCTCATGTGCTGGATGGTTCTTGATGATGCTTAAGGCCTTAAATAGTTCTGCAGCAGTTAGTGTCTCTCTTCCTCAGAACCATGCATAAAAAAAACAACCTGCTAGAATCAATTGTATGTGGAACTGATGTATTTTTGCATGTGAATTAAAAGATTTTCACGCAACAACTGCTCTTGGACAGTCAGATGCGCTGCGTTGAAAACACTGGATAGAACACCTTTAATGTATTCTACATGCCACATTCATTTCATTTGAATTAGGTTACTTTTTCATGCTTTGCCATATATGCCTTTGAGTATTCCATCACTAATTACTAATCTCCGAGAAAAATATCTTGAAAAAACAACTTTGGAATCTTGTTTTTCCGAGATATGGATGAGTGAGTGGATGTGACCCAGAGAGAGGTTAAGAGAGACACAGCAGGCAGGAGGCCAAGAGAGAGGAACAGGACAGCACTGACTGCCAAGGTTAGACACTTACAGAGTCTTCCAGAATATCTAAAGACACTTTTCAATTGTTTGCAGTCAGATTGAATCAGTTATTATATAGTCGCATGTGCTTTGATCGCTATTTATCACATACCTTATTGAAAAGAAAAAAGAAAAACACCTCAAGCTAGTGTAAAAACCTTTTGCCATGTTGTGGTGTTTCCTTCCACCCAGTGCATGCTGGGATAGGCTCCAGCCCCCTGTGACCCTGAATAGGAATAAGTCAGGATGGATGGATTGTTTTTTATTCTTCTGGTTTAAAATAGAAATAAAATGTTGACTACATGTATAAGTTTGACCTTGGTTTTTATTTATTTATTTTTTAATGCATCTACGTTTTTGTTTTGTTTTCTAACTTTAAGCCACAAAACCCTTTCTCCTCCCTTCTCTCCCTCCTCTCGTTCTGATTCTCTATCTGCAGTACCTAGAGATAAAACCCTAATGCTTTATTTGACCAAAAGAAGAAAACACTACTGAGTGGTGTCTATGCTTCCATTTTGTTTGTCTGTGTTTGTCCGTGACCATCCTAAAATAACAACAAAAATCCCCCTAACTACCAACTTCCCGTCGCATGACTCAGGAGCACCGTCTCAACCACCGTCTAAACAATGATGTTACTCCAGAGATATTTTGCTGTGGGCTATTTGTGGCGCAATGATTCTACACATTATTATACATCATATTGCTCTAGGAATTTACTGGAACATTATAGTTTTGCTGTGATAATTCCTTGTAACCCTAACCCTAGTGTATAATATATATAATATATTTCTTTTAACTGTAATTGTGTTGTGACCAAAGATGTTTCACACAAGGGCTACCAGAGCATGACAGATATTCAGAATATAACCGCTGTTTCTTCCCAACAAAGTGGCACCAGCTGGTTGTAAGATGAACTTCCATCGTGTATTTTTCGTGCCAGCATAGCAACAATTGTTTGGCACCCATACCTAGCGGGCTCAACACAGTGTTATGTCTTTGACGAGAGATGTCATTAAAGACATCTGGATTTATTCTGTTAATAATGACTGGGATGCTGACCCTGTGAAATCATACAATGTTTTCATTGGCTCTTACAGGCCGCATTCATAGCATCCATAGCAGCACTAGCAGTCCTGAACCGCAAATGTGTCCATATCACTGGAAAATCACCCTGGCTACTGACGCGAAAAGGTTTGCTGAATGAAATGACAAATTTGAATTCTGTGCATCAACGTGCATTCAGCTTTTTCAAGGTGTTTCCTGTGAACTTCTGGTGGTCACACACTGACGTCTCAGGCCACGTAGAGGTGGAGGAATTCAGTTGTTGTAGCAATTGGTAACAATTACATACCTTAGTCACACAGAGACAGACGTAGAAGAAAACACAGCAACTGACAGCATGTCTTGACCTGCCTTTTAAACACAAAGAGGTTTGCCCCAATGCTGCAGTAGAACCCAGAAAACCCAAACTTTTTACACTAATGTATATAAACTAATGACAGTCCTGTCAGTTCCAGAAAATGTGTCCTGCTGGGTTCTGTGGCCTTGACATTTTAACATCACATAACCTCAGTGGACTTTTTGATATTCTCAGTGGTTTTATTTGTATTTACAGTATTAGTAATACCTTATTTGTTTCTTTGTGTGTACCCACCTATGTCACACATATGTGTCATAACAAAAATCAAATCAATTTAAAATAAATTTGTGTATTATGAGATTACACATTGTTGTGACAATTTACTCCTTACTCTGGGAGAGAGTAGTGAATATTCACAAATACAAACAAAACTATGAAAATGGTGAGGAATGGTGTATTTCAAAGCTGATATTGGGTAATACATACACAAGTTAGTACCCCACTATGAATTGGTTGGAAAAGCATTACTTTACAGTGCTAATAATGTGCAAGTAACCCACTTGCATTATATTTATAGTTCTATAGAGGAAAAACTAGTCCATGGTGTGATAATGAATTATTCATAATTTCAACACATTATGAGGTAGTTATTTTTTAATTCCACTTTATGAATAAAGGACGACTCTGTTGGTATCCAAGGTTTTGAGGTTTTCTCTGATGGAAAACCTCCTGCAGATCCTCATAATTTAGTTGAGCGATAAAATTATTGACTTTATTCAACTGATCTTTCTAATGCTGCATAATTCTTACTGGAAGCTCTGAATCAGATACCAAGTGAGCACGCAAGAACACTTGAAGGAGGGAGCACATGTTATTTTAATTATGAACAGACACAAAATCATGCTGGTAAGGCTTGCATGGAACCAGTTAATTGGTTTTCAAATTAAAAGCGGCCACGTTAAGTCAAATACACAATCCAATTCAAATGTAATATATCATAAAGCATATTTTAATGATTTTTTTTATTTTTGTATTCTTTATTAAGTGTGACTGGCTTGTGTTAGTCACTTCTGATGTCTTATCCTAAAATAACAAGAAGCAGAATGACTGTCATGGGACAAGCGCCTAAATAACGCAAAGAATACGCAAAACTGCTTCTATTATGTATAGTGGGGCGTTTTTTTTTTTTCTTCAATTTGAAGGGGGTGCTTTTAATAGATATCTAACCATGATTCTTATTAGTAAGAAAAAAAGAGAGACGTTACGGTATCTTCCTTTTACAGCGGATGACCTAAATCTTTCTGCCAACAACAGTCATCGCCTCTAAATCTACTAGCAGTATAAGATCAGAATGGTCTAATTCTGTGTAATACTTCTGTGTAATACTTTGTTAAAAAGTGATATGTTCCCAAACACACAGTAGATGCGTTGACTCCATTGAGAAACCCCTTAAGTCATGGCTATTTGGCAAAAAAAAAAGTTATATTGTGGCATTTTAGATTCAAAGCAGTACACTCAAACCACAAGCACTCTAGTTTTGGAGAAACAAGCACTTTTTAAAAGGAGGAGGAAGTGGCTAGGTGCTTTCACATGAATCACTAGGACCCTTAGAAAAAATGGACCTCCAACACTATAAATACCCCTAAGAGCTCCTCGACCCCAATGACTGGCTTGGCCGACTCAGAGACAACAGCAATGACGGCTTTACTGTTCCTGCTGATGGTTGCTCAGTCCTTTGCTCTGCCTCTGCCTACTGAGGAGACAGACAAGTTCCTATTAGCAGAGGTAAGAGCTGGGATCTCTATTTCTTCTTCTTTTAAATAGAAATAAGCATCAAAAGTCTCCAAAGGATAATAATATAACACCTTTACCTTTACTAGCACCTTTACCTGTTTTGAAGATAATTCTAGCTAATTGGTTTAGCTGTTACTCAATCTTGTAAGATTTGATTTGCTGAGTGACTGTGAATTTATTGATCTTCAGACTGTGTTAGAATTGTTCTACCAATCCAATCCTTCTTTTTCAAAACGTTATATATGTCACACAATTGACATGCTTTTGTTCTCTCTTGAAATGCAGAGATACCTTCGCCGGTTCTATGACCTCCCAGCCGGTCTCCTGGGATCCCAGAAGTCTTCAGACACAATGCGGACCAAGATCAAGGAGATGCAGACTTTCTTCAAACTGAAGGTGACCAGAGGTGGAAAGTAGCTAGTTACACCTACTGTAGTTAATGCGATTGAGCAGATGTTTAGAGTAACGCCACATTTCTTAATGTTTTTGAAAGTATCCATTTTCTTCTACTTGAGTATTTTTTAAGGAACCAAAAAAGCACTTTAACCTGAGATCATTGAACAACTTCAAATGCCCTCACCCAGGTGACCCAGCTAGGGTTGATCAATCGCCAGCTTGTATCCAAGTAGTTCTTGATCCACAACCGTCTTGAGGTCCTCTCTGTAGGTCCTCCTCTTGTGCATACTTGTGATTGCAAGGATATTGTACATCTCATTACAGTTTACAGTAGAATTGTATTTTTCTGCTATGGGAGGGTCAAAATCTTAATGATTTTAGCTCAAAAGTAGCAGCACATCTACTTACTCAATGCTCTTTTTGAAGGTGACGGGGAATCTCGACGACAACACTTTGGAGCTGATGAAGTTGGCCAGATGTGGCGTCCCAGATGTTGGGGAATACAACCACTTCCCTAGAAACCTCAAATGGAAAAGTTACAACATCTCCTTCAGGTGTGCATCGATATAATACATGTGAATCTCATTTGAAATCAATTCGACAAAAAATATGCCTGCAATGAGTCCCATTGTCATGAATAGACCATCATCATACATGTATTCCCTCTCAATGACATCTCTTCTATCCCCTGATGTTGCAGGATAGTGAACTATACTCCAGATCTGAAGAAGGCTGATGTGGACAGAGCCATCCGCAACGCGCTGAACATATGGGCTGATGTCACCCCTCTGACCTTCAAGAAACTGTACAAGGGCAACGCCGACATCATGATAAGCTTCGGAACAAAAGGTACGATAAACCTGCAAGATAAGTTCTGATGTTTATGGTGGGGAAGCCACACTGCTTTAAGAATGTCTTGAAAAATCAACTTGTCATTCAGAGTGGTGTGCTAAGGTTCATGTGGGGAAATAGATTGAATAGAATGAGACGGTGCAGAAACTAACATATGAGTCTTGGTGGGTCAACATTTGTTTGGCTAAAAAGCGCCATATGCCCGGACATTATAGTATTGCACGTTCAGCGCTCCATATTTCAAGTTTCTCCTGTGTTCTCTAGAGCATGGAGACTACAACCCTTTCGATGGGCCTGATGGACTTCTGGCTCATGCCTATCCGCCTGGCAGAGACATCGGAGGAGACACCCACTTCGATGACGACGAACACTGGTCCAAAGATTCAAGTGGCAAGTAGTTTACATGGCGGCAGATCACCATCGTAGTCATAGCCAAGGCCTAATTGTTTACCCTAAAGGGAGTAAGGTTCAAATCATGAGGATGATAATAACCATACTTTTTTTTGCAACAGCGTACAACCTGTTTCTAGTGGCGACCCATGAGTTTGGCCACGCCCTTGGTTTGTCCCACTCCTCAGACCCAGGAGCCCTGATGTACCCAGTCTACACATATGCTAGAGGATTCCCACTGACTGAAGATGACATAGAGGGCATTCAAGATCTCTACGGTGAGTAGTTACAGGAAGCAAAATGCACAGGGTTACCTAGGAAGGAAAATCTGGAAAAGTCATGGAATTCCAGATTTGTGTTTATCCAGGCCTGGAAAAGTTGCAGAAAATGGAACGTGAATATAGTTTATAGAATATAGTTATTTATTTGTTGTTGATCCACTTATCATTGAGGAAACCCTATAAAACCCTTAAGTGTTACGTTGTACAGAGCCAGAAATAACATGCGACATTCAGATGAGGTAGAAATATAACAAAGTTTTGGAAAGTCTTGGAAAAAGTGTAGGAACCCTGAAAACAGTATAGACGGGATCAATCAACTTCACAATGAAATAAAATGTATTTATAAAATGCTATCATTAAGTACAACAAATATGTCATTCCATAGAGATAACCACAATATGGACAGTAGTTAAAGACAGTGTTCATTGAAATATCACGATGAATTCATTGTGCCTTTCAATGCCCAATCGCAGGCCCGAACCCAAACGGGAGGAAAGTGAATCCAAAGCCTGACGCCCCAAACAAGTGTGACCCCATGTTAGGTTTTGATGCTGTCACAGAGCTCAGAGGAGAAACCATCATCTTCAAAGACAGGTGCAGTAAACAGCCAGTGCTTATAGTTGCATATTGTAGTATAGTAGTATTGTATTCACTATGCATCTGTTAAAATGTGGTACCTTGTTGCAGGTTCTACTGGCGTCTCCATGCCCAGATGCCAGAGCCTGAGCAGACACTGATCAAGTCTACCTGGCCCTCGATCCCCAATAAGGTGGACGCAGCTTACGAGAACCCAGAGAAGGATCTAGTCTTCATATTTAGTGGTGGGTTGTTCAGAATCACTTTAACGTGTGGGATAAACATACAGGTACTAGTGTTGTTGACAGTGGTACACAATAGACTATAGATACCATTCAGCATTTCTTTCTGTCTCTCATAATTTAATCAAGAGTTATAGAAAATATGAATCCCACCTTCCCTCTGCTGAGTTGCACCCCATTCTGCACAATCAATGTCCATGATCGTCAAAGGGACGAAAAACCCTTTTTGACGTCTCCTCCCCTTCATCTTCGTCTCCCCTCCATGACTGAAGTAGATTTAATAGGTGAAATCAATAAGCAATCAAAGCTTGGTGTATATCTATTTCACAGAAAGAAAAAAAAATTAGCTGAAGCTCGTTTGATGGCTCATAAATGCAGAGGAGCATGTTCATATTCTCACAGCCATGGACTGAAGTTACCAGCTACCCTTTAGGAACATTTGATTGCAATGTTCTTTTGTTTTTCCACAAAAATAGCATGTCTGATTTTCGAACACAACACAAAAGTGCTGCGCTGTGTTTTGACAGGCATCCGAATGTGGGCTCTGAATGGATATAACCTTGTGGAAGGCTACCCGAAGTACATACACAAGCTCGGCCTTCCCAAGACCGTAAGGGAAGTTGATGCTGCCGTGTACATCAGAGACACGGGGAAAACACTTCTCTTCGCCGAGGAGGACTATTGGAGGTACGTGTTGATGAGTATGAGTGCACAAAACATGAAGAGCACCTGTCCTATCATTCTATCATTAGGACTACCAGTAGTATTTCTGTATTTCATCCATGTTGCATGCATGCATTCATCACCTACAGCTATGATGAAAACACTGGCACCATGGACAGCGGCTACCCACGATCCATCGAGGAAGATTTTCCTGGAATGGGAGATGAAGTGGATGCGGCTGCTTATCACTACGGTATGACAACATCTCCAATCTCCAGAAGCAAGCAAAAGAAGGGTTTTTTCAACAGGACTGTCGTATTTCAGTTGCTAATAATTCACCCTCTCTCTATTCTTTCTTTCCAATGACAGGATACTTGTATTTCTTCCACGAGCACACACAGTTTGAGTACAGCTACAACTCAAGGAAGGTCATGCGCATCCTGAGAACCAACTCCATGCTCAACTGCTGATGAAGCGGTCTGGATCGGTCACCCGTGGCTTGAAAAGTGCTTTTTGTTCAGTTCAGTCTCTTTATTATCCCAAATAGCAGTTTGGCTGGCAACAAGGCATCCTGACAGCAAACCAAAACAAGCAAAACATAATGACACATTTAAAATGGGACAATGGAAAAAAGCAGTGGATGGAGAGACATGGGAGGCTATGTGTTGGCATGTGCGATAAATGAGTGCTGGACACCTGTATGTCATATGATTTGACACAGAATGCTGGGAAATTCCACGTAAAAATGTATGTGATAGGTTTATAGCTATTTATTTCAGATCTAAATTTTTTACTGTGGACAACAAGATCCTTAGCAGGTTAAGTTTCTTGTCACAGGCAGTAAAGCAAGTGTGCTGGGTCTAATAACTCATAACAACTTGTTACAGTAATAATATTGTTTTAATGAAGGGCTAAGCAATATTATATGTGTGTTTATTTGTAAATTGTCATAAATTGCAATAAAAGGCAGAAAATAAATGATGTCTGGATTCATGTTATCAGAGGTCAACAACTGTGTGGGAATGACACTTAATGCAGGTTTGAAAAGTCATCCAATCAGTGACGTTTTGGGGTAGTTACAATATTATGGGACATTTGCACTCAAACCCCCCCCCCAAAAGTTTATTATTAAACTACAATAAAATGGCAAATGGACAAGCATTTTTGAGATACATTTGAAAATAAGTGCATCTAAGGCTGTCCTGTAAAATGTCAGTATCGTACTTGAAGTAGAGCGTCTTACTCTAAATACATAAGATATTAATATGTTTGTATATTGCTTATAAAACAGACAGTTTAACAGTGTTTTCTTTTCTCTTAGCACTGAGGCATCCTTGTGTTTTATTTTTTAAGTGCTGCCACTTTTTTCTTGCTGCCACTCCAAGCCTGCATGGTTGCATGTAAGATGCTGGCCGTGCATAAGCAGGAGACTCAACTGTTCACTAGTGATGACTGGAGGTACTAATCTTGCTTCAATGTTCAACAGACAAATGGCTTGCAAGACTTGAGTTAATATCAAAGTGAAATTACTCAAACATAAGTTTGTTGTGCCTCAGCCCATCCACATCTAGTATACCATGAGTAGGTCAGTTATGACGGCAGTGACTTCATATAGACTTAACTCTTATTAAACCATTGCTAAGGTTTAACCAGGTGCCATTTAACAACGTAATCTTGACATGAAACACTTATCATAGAATTTTTGTGTGTTTAGTGTATTCTCAGGAGTTTGTTATTTTTTCCTGTTTGTATTCCTTAGCTGCAAAGTCCAATTCTGAGACCTGTGTCATGTAGTTTCTTCTGTACCCCACTAGAGGGCACTCTTATCAACAATTTGAATGCATAAAGACCTCTTCAAAGTATTGCTGATTTGAGGCCAGTCCTAAAGGTAATAATGGGACATCTTAGGTGAGATATAAAGTGAAATGTAACATACGTGTATATAAAGACAGTATTCTAAACACAGCTTTCCATTTCAGTCTCTACACTGTGAAGTGCCTGTTCCATGCCTGCGTTTGAATTCAAATAATTCAAAGAAAAGAAAAAGAGCGTGCTTCACTGGCAGGCGAAAAAGTTGGGGAAAATCTCTGATCCTAACCGTATTAGTTCGGAACATACCACACATCAAAAAGACTAAGCTCTAATCAAATTAAAAGAGGACCATTACACACAGTAAATCCTCTTCATTCTCCAGCAGATCTTTAAGCCAATTATCCCCGTGGAAAGCATGAAAGTCTCAGATGTTTTTGTGATAATTGTGAATTCTCGTAACGTGAGCAGTCCCCTGGGCGGACCAAATTTGAAACTTCGGTAAAGTATCTGTGGTCTAAGTCTTGACACTTAGAGAACGGTGAAGCTTGAGCCAAGCAGCTTAATCCACAGGCCCAATCATGTGGATGCAATTACAGTGCAGTGAAGCAGTCACCTCATTTGCTCATTTCCGAGGTTTTGAGCGGTGTAGGGCCCACAAATCCTCTCTGCGTTGTTCATCACTGGTGTCACATAAACTAAACAATCAAAAGTTCCCAGAAACCAGAAAAAGACAAATCACCTAAAAGAAAGATGCCTCTACATTTGGTGCTTAAGATGACAATTGTTGCATTGGGCAAGCAAAAGAAGAGGAAGGAAGACATCACTAAGGAGGCATTTAAACAAGAGAGCTCATTGTGTAATGTAAACGCCACAGGCTGAGAGAGGCTCAGGCCCCACTGGTGCTGTTCCTATTCTTCCGTGCTGGGAGAGTCTCCAGGGCTGCGCTCAAATCCTCCCGTTCCCTGTAACTTTACCTCGCTCTTTAGGCTAATGTCTGAAGAGGCAAGCTTGTGGCCCAAGAGCTGTTTAAAATCCTGACAGGCAAAACCAAGGCGTCTCTCGTCCCTGAACAACTACTGCCGAGGTACCCTTGAGCAAGGCACTGAACCCTCTAGGGCGGCAGCTTAGTGTCCGACAGAAACTGAGTGAGTTTTGACAGCATACCCCAATTTTAGCATCTCTATTAGTTCCGAGATAGATATAAAATTGATACTGCAGACCTTTCAGTCCTCTCCTGACTGTGCCTCAGTCTAGACTCAAGACTAAAGGTGATTTTACCATCAGGGTAAGATTAAGGAACGCCTTGTTCAAAAACACATCAAAAACATACTTTTATAGACTTGCTTTGATGTAATGTTTTTCAATTTTGCCCAGTTTGTCTTTTTTTTAAACCTTCTTTTAACTGCATGTGTAGCAGCAAAAGAAAGGTCTTTTGTGATCATCAAATCTTCCACGGGTTAATAAAAGTTTAAAATAAAAGATACATTCTGTGAAGTAGGTCAAGGGAAAATGGCAAGGGAAGGAAAAAAAAAAAAGGTGGTATCTTTGGAGAAACACTTTACATAGGCCAGCCCAGCAGCTCCTGATGGAAACCAGATGTGAGAGAATGACAGAGAGGGCAACAATCTCAGGATATATCCCTTTCCCCGTGAGGAAACTCCCTCCTTCGACCACCAATATTGAGAAGGGTGATGCAAGACTTCTAACACCCCCATACCTGCGTAGAGCCGAATGTTGGCTGATTATTTTGAGTGTGACTAAGCACAGTTTTTGGACTGTTTTCTAGGAATGAGATTATGGCAGAGTGGACGGTTTAAAGATGGCGAAAAAAACAGAACACTAAATGGTTTTTTTATTTGAGCTCTTTTCTGAGGATTAACTTGTATAAAGGGGGCAGACAATCAGATAGTTTTTTCGTTCTACTACTGCACACTGTGTAATTCTTCACATACGCCTCTGAGACACACGTGCTTGTGCACATTTTACCAGAGGGGTCAGAGAGCAGGGTCGGTAGGGGCCCTTGTTCAATCTAACTCCTGCAGGGACGGAAATGTTGGCCGCTGCAGAGTTTGAACCTGTGACCTTCTAGTTACAGAACCGTCTCAATACTGAAGGAATAATAATCTAGGATTGGGAAAGATCAGATATTTATGATATTAGAATAGAATAGAATAGAATAGAACAGAATAGAATTGTAGGTAAAAGCCGGTTAAATGGACCATTATGAAAAAGCCTGATCTACTTCTGTCCTCTTTCTATGCTGGAATGTGGATATGGCCTGGGGTCAGACATTGCTGTGTCGTAAAAGTGATCAGTGAAATGTTAAAATGGGCTCTAAAACACCACAGGGACAGAGAAGCTGGGTTCACATGGTTCTTACCTTTTGCAGCAGCATTTTGTCTCAGATGGAAGTTGCCACCAGAAGAGGGACGGTTGACGGAGATCTTCATCATTTAAAAAAAGTCAAATCTACTCCTACAAAATAATTGATTGCTAAAAAAACACAAAAAAAACTATTGGTACTTGGTATGAGTTCTTTGTTGAGAACAGTTTTTTATACTGAATCCTCTATCTTTTAACTATAATGAATGAATGGAGCTTCAAGTGAATGAATGAATAGAATGAATAGGTACCATTTTGTAATATAACCAATTCGTTGGTTGCAAAAAATCCCATCATGGGTGACTTCCTCCAGATCTAGTAGCACTGTAAGCATTTTGCCTCCATCTAACTTTGCCCAAGCCAAATCTGAGTCTGATTCAATTTCTTGCAGCATGGTTCCTTGGTTAGCTGGTTAGATAATTCAAAAATGTGATCATGCAGTAACTTCTAACGTGTTGGTCTTGGTGGAGGTTTGCACTGGACCAAGTGCCAGTTGGTTAAGAAATTGAAACTAATGAAATTGAGTTGAATTTCCAGAACTTATTGTGTTGAGTTAATACAAATATAAATATGGATACAAAAAAACATAATTAAAAAATAACTTCCTGATGATCAGTGGGACTTCTAACCAAATGTTCAATAGGAGTGTCAAAATTAAATTTAAAGAGGGTTTTCATTTCAATACGATATATCCACTTCGGGGGGAAATGAAAGTTTAAAAAAGACAGAACTTTCTATCTCAGAACATCTTTTTGTAAATATAGGTCTTTAGATGACTCATGTGTTCTACTTTCACATGCACCAACAATTATTTTGTACGAGTCGGCATCGTTTTATTTTTAAATGGCTGTGTTCTCATTTTGTAAGGAAACTACATAAAGGCAATTTGGAAAAAAGCCAATTGCTTGTGAGAGTAACAGAAGCCAGGCTTAGTTATTTGAGGGGCAAAGCTGACAACACAGAAACCTGTAGAACAAACTGTTTCAACAAGCTCTTGGAGTAATATAGTCTAGTACCTATTGCACATGGTGGAATAATAAGAAGTAAATATTTTTAAACTGACCTGGAGCATGTTTTTTAACCGGGTGACAAATATTAGCCCAGCTCCATGCATGAGTCTGTCATCCTGGCCCTGTGTCACTCATTATTCCACTAACCACTGCCATTTGCAAACATTTACTTCTTCAGACCAGTTGAAGGAAAAAGAAATGGTTATTATTAACAGTGGCTGAGTCAGACTCACATGGGTATTTAAAAAAAAAAAAATAGGCACTGGTACAGTCAATTACCAGCATCAATCGCTTATAGCACGAGCACAAATACATAAAGAACTTCTGAACTTGCCTTTGGTTTAATCTGGAGGTGTCATGGGCCTAATTTAACAAAACATCTGTGATGGCACAAAGACACAAAGATAGTTACATCCTACATTTTCCAGTTCATTTAATTGCCTTGTTTTATGTCTTTTACTGCTCTTATCTGTATTTTAGATATTATTGTATTTTGTTTTATGTAGTGTAAAGCCCTTTGTAACACTTTATTTTGAAAGATGATCTATTCTTATATCCCTCCATAAGGCCAATGGAAACATTGAATTACATAAAGACATTTATTTTAGGAAAAAGACGGGATTGGCTTGCAGTTGGTTTGTAAACAGTCTGCATACCAGCCCTTTAGTAAACAATTGTTCCTTCCTGACTTTACGAAGCATGACCTGGGTTTCACATTGCTCTGGGAAACAGCAAGGGGACGCATGTCTAACGTAGACCTGCGAACAGCTTACAGTACACTTTGTTTGTTGCTGTAACATGAATTTCTGTGTTTGTGTTTCGTTTATGTGCCAAGTCATTGTCCTGATGTTGAGGCCTTTGTTGTGCCGTCAGCTTCATGCCTGGTAGTCAAATTCTACCTCGTGTGTGCACTGTGCAAATGTCCAGGGGTCTAACACAACAGATATGATGCTACCTAACCTAAACTGTTTGTATAGACTAATGTCAAATGGTAAATGTCAAATTCAGCTCGTCTTTCTGCTCTGTCTGATCTAGCCGTGAGATTGACACCTGATGAAATGTGTTGTGCAGATGCCCTTAAAGGCCACGAGAAAGCTCTGACGCGTAACATTAGGGAGTAGGGATACGTCTTAGCTGGTACCGTGATGAGCCTGTAACTTTGAAGATGTCCAGAATAACGAGATCTCTAATCACACTTTTAAGTGGGTTCAAATAGTGTTCGCTGTGTTCGGATGAGGTCATTTTAAACCAATGTGAAGACTAGAAAATTGAAAACACGTATCTTTATGTAATCTTCACTATAACAAATGTATGAATTTGCCTTGTGAGTTCTGCAGTCCCGTTCAGCCAATCGAATGAACTGATGATCTGCCTGCCTGAGTTTTTCCTCAACAAGAGCCATGCACCATGACATTCAAGAGAATAAGTATACACATAGGTACATACATAGATATCCACATACGAGGAATTCGACTTGTTGGGCTGCTCCTGTAGGTCACAGTCAAAAAACGCATAATTATAAAATGTAGTATATAAAAAAATCACAATCTGAAGAACCTGTACAGTCCTGAACAAACAGATTAACAAACGTGCTTATAAAAGGCTCTCTCTGATTTCACTGCCCGCTACCTTCCACTATTCATTGTTGAAGCAAAGTGAATTAGCTGCTTGCACAGCTTGATCCTCCAGAGGATCTGGCCAGGAAGGTCAAATTACATTTGTCTGATAGCCGTTCAAGCAAGCATGGCGCAGTTAATAAAGACACCCTGGTTCTGCTTGCCTGAAGTAATTATACACACTTCAAAGCCTTCTGCAGTGGAGTAATTACATTTCAGAGCCAGACCACTGCAGAGACTTAAATGATTACCTCTTGATTTCTTCGGCCCCATCCCAAACCAACTCTGAACGATAAGAGCGCAACTCATTCAAGTTATGCTTTTAAAACAAAGATGAATGCGGTTACACAATTACACAGGTGAAATGCATGCGCTCATTGTACTTTAAGGCATTTGAAAAAATCCATCTAATGTCATATATATATTGTGTGTGTGTGTGTGTGTGTGTGTGTGTGTTCGTCAACTCGTCAACCCTGCTTCTATATTTTACCCCCTGCTCAAATTCTCATTCTCTAACCTCCTTTTTTAATTCCCCTGTGTGCTTTTATTCAGCAAAAGGGGAGGCAAGACATACAATATGGGTAATCTATACCCACCCACACACACACACACACACACACACACACACCTTGCAATGTAAACCACACATTACAGATTTGCAGGCTTTATTATCCAGTGCATGTATACACCTGCTATTTACTGCTATGGTGCTGGTACATTTGATCACACAACCTGGAGGGACATGTGAATCAACAGAAGAAAAGAACCAGCTCACAACAACACGACCATTGACTGTTAACTGGTTATTTTCTGCTGAATGTTTTCAGAAGTTAAATGAGGTCAGGGGAAAAAATCTATGCTGTCTTTAATACTTTGACTGTTATGTCATACATTTCATATACTTTTATATTTATATATACTTTTTAGGGCTTTTTAAAAAAAAAAAACACTAAATTGGAAGTGGCAGTAGTATTTTTTTATTTATTTTTATTTATTTTTGAGCTTAAATGTCTGCTGTTTGCTGCTTCCATGTAGGAAAGACAGAGTATGAACAGTTGTTCACTTATCACTTATTATTATTAGATGTTTCGAAACATATCGGCAAATTATCACGATGCCAGACACTATCAGGATGTTATTTTTAGCCCATATCACCCTTTCCTACGCCAGCTACTAATCTATCCCAGCACTGCCAGAGCCTTGTCTCACCATGTTCCTTTTCTTTGGAAGAACCTTGCTGCTGTGATAAGAGAGGCAAATTCTGTCAATGTCTTTAAATCCAGACTTAAATCCAAAATCAACTCTCTTAAAACCAACTGGCTCGTCTTTTCGTAGCGTAAGGTTAGACTAGTTAGTTGGCACTAGTTCATGTTCCTGCCGACGGGGGTTTAGTTTTCTCCTGTTTTCCCGTCTGTGTGCACTTGTTCATTCATGTCGGTGTATCTGTCTGAGTGGGAGTAAGCCGATGAGTTTATCTGCTGTGCTTATGGGTGCGTCTCTCAATCTCATTTCCGGTTGTGGCTACGGCTACGGTGGTATCGGTGTCCCTGTGTCCCTGGTGCCAGTTGTTGTCCACGGTGACCGCAATGATGATGGCGACTGAGTTGATGCCCCGATGGCGAATCTGGATGACGGCAACCTTTAATCTTTGTTTCGGCCCTTTTTATCCTGAGGTTTTCATGGGAGTTTTTCCTCCTTCTCAGTGAGAGTTTAAGGTCGGGGGATGTCGTTATCATTTATTGTTTCACAATGTGGGTGTTGCGAAGCGCTTTGAGACCATAACTGTGATTAAGGGTTGTACAAATAAACTTAAATTACAACTACTCGACCCAACCACACCCAAACACAACTTCCTGGCTCTATTTTTCAGAGGACGGATTTTACCTGACTGTTGAATAGTAGAGTAAAGCGTAGTATAGTCCACAAATATGGAATGTATCTAGTTTGGGTCACACATGTTACACACAGAACACGTAGTGTGTACCATACATTACAAATTAGCTGGCTGAGAAAATTGATGTCCAGTGCATATATACACCCTGAAACGAAGTTTGCATGTGCAAATCCCATGATCCTTTACACTTCAAGTCCAGAGTGTGAACCTGAGCAGTCATGGACTGTATGTACTATAACACAGACAGCACTACTTGGTACTGTATGAATTTGATCTACTGTAGGCGCCACATGTAAGATATGCCTGCAGATAGTTTTCCTTGCCTGTGAGGACCTATCCATAGCGGTGGTGATCCCGTCCCTCTCCAGCCGCCAGCTGTCTGGCTGAAAACAGGACTCATCCCACCACTCCTGGTCTCTGCTGACCCACTTTTCGACTCAAATGAAGGGCAACCTGAAAAAGGCCATATGTATCTCTGTCTCCTTGCTTATCGGCTAGCCCTGACCCTAACCCTTTTGGAAGGTATCTGTGTGATTACAATGGCATTGAAAACAAAAGGAACAAGACACTAATCTGTGATGTTATCAGGAGACAAACACAAACGTGGCGCTGCTCCGCTGATAATGAATCAGAGACCGACTTTGCAGACTTGGAGAATGTGTCTTTGTGTCTTTGCTTTTACTGGAAAATGAACTTTGTGTTATTGTAACAAATTTTGGGAGCCTATTCCTGTTAAATCATCCTGGCTACTGTCACTGCGTGCACAAAGTCAATCTCTCACTCAGTCAATTTTGCAGGATTTGCAGGACATCGTCAAGAAAGACTTGCTTCTCTTGCTTCTAGCTTTGAGGCGAGACTGCTCAGGTTCACACTCCGGACTTGAAGTGTAAAGGATCATGGGATTTGCACTTGCAAACTTCGTTTCAGGGTGTATACATGCACTGGACATCAATTTTCTCAGCTAATCTGTAATGTATGGTGCACACTGCATGTTCTGTGTGTAACACGTGTGAGTTAGACTAGATGTATGGATGTGTTGAAAATATCTTGAATGGGTGTGAAATGTGAATAACATGTGACCTGACCCTTCATCTCAGATTAGTATACTCCTATTGTGAGACACTTTCTGATCTCAGTCATACCTCACATTCCTAAATGTAGTATTTCACTTCAGAGGAGTAAACAGTACAGCCACCATAACACAAAGGTGACTTTATATATGAAGCTTTACAGGGGCTATAAGAGACGGAGTGAAATGGAAAAGTCCCCCACTTTTGGTTTGTAACTTGATTTGTTGTGCCATTGCATTCCACGGATGACTTTGCAATTTCACAGTGGTGCAGTGAGCGTCGATCCCGGCACAGAGTGAACGGAGCTGGGGTAGTTTCTGATGCACGGTTGGTTCCCTGGGTCTCAACATGCCAGCGCTTCAGGAGATGGACAAATAGCACAGACATCTGGAAGTGTTTTTGGCAATGGGGTCATCCACTGAGGGCCGAGGCTCCCAGACTTCCTCGCACCCACGGCACAGACATGTGCAATCACACACACACACACACACACACACACACAAAATATCTACACTTGTGTACTCAATTGCACACAGCCATAGGCGCACACCAGCTTTTGGCTTTTTAAAAGACCTCCTAAGTTGAATTTGCTAATGAATTCTCTAACATTGCTGATGCTCGACCCTCTGCCCTTTTTTCAGGAGTACTGTAACACATACAACCCTGATGCAATCTGTGAAAACCCCTTTGTGTATAGTCAGCCCTTTTCTGGCTGTTTTTGGCATATGGGTGTCTTAGAATTTCAAAGGAGCTGTGCTTTGGCAGTGCCACAGAAGGCAAGAGGGCATAATGTGAATGCTTCTCTGTGTCCCGCAGGACAAACTTACAATGAAACACTTACTGCCAGGCACACAGAGGAGATCTGTAAGCTGACATTACTCAGACTCAGTTCTGTCGGTCTCTCTCCCTCCCTCTCTTCTACTCGTCTCCTTCTCAGTCACCCCCTTTTTTTCTTCAGAGAGGCAGGCTAGCAGAGCATGGTAACCTGCCAAAGCTCAGTATGTCTGACCACTTGTGTGTTTCAAGGACCACTCAAGGCCAAGAGTGTGTGTCTGTATCCATAGGCACTTTCAAGTAAATAAAGCAAAGAGCTTATACACAACATGTTGCTGGATTCTAAAAGTAAATAAAGTGCTGCGAGGGCGAAGATCTACGCTTTCGCCTCGTGCCGTAAGGAGAGGCACACCCTGTGACTCAGTATTGCGCATGGTAATAGATCACAGACCGCTATGAAAATACAGGATTTCGATGACATTGTGAAATACAGCGGGGACACCGACTGAATCAGTCCTGTGTGTGTTTTGTAGTTCAAAAGTGGAACTTTATATATTTTTCTTCACTGACACACCTAGCAACTGTTGCTAGGAGGGTTTCGGAGTAAGGCTGTGACAAGTCTTCAGGCTATTTTAACAAACTGTGTCAAACTGTGTAACATAACCAGCCATCCAAACTACAAGTGTGAGAATAGTCAATTTATTACATATGATTTTTGTATAAAGTTATGTACAGTTACACAAATATAAATCTCTACACCAGGATTAGGGTAATTTGACTTTCAATTCAACCAATTCAGAAGGTACACTTTGAAACAGTTGAAACAGTCTTCTCTTTAAGAGGTTCACATATCCCACCTTCAATCAAATAAATATAACATTCTCACCGAAGAGCAGTTTCACTTGACATTTTGAACTGATTCGAGTTGAAAGTGAATTGCCCCCAGCCCTTTTCTACACAGATTCAAAACCCCTCATCTGCAGTCTTGAGGCTGATCGTCTTCTTCGATCCATAGCAATACCACAGGAATGCCAAGGCAGGTTTACATACACATAACAGCACAGTGTAGCTGGGTGTTTAAACATAAACATATATTGGCAAATGTAACTCCACATTGCTAAAAATACGTCACGCAATACTTCACTGATTTGACGTGTTTTTGTTACTGAATTGAAAACAGGTCAAGGAAAACTCCTGGGCAACATTCAAGGTTTGTTTACTCCTGTTGCGTAACACAGCAGTGAGTGAAAAGCTACATCAACACAATTTGTAAAAGGTGGTGGACCAACCTTACTGTCACTATTGTCCAAACACAGTGGACATGCTCTCAGCTCTGCACTGGTACTGGTAAAGCCAAGTCAAGTCATTTTTATTTTTGTTCAACTTGGTTTCATTTCATTACGTTGTCAATGAATGATGGACAATGACATCCTCGCTGTTGCTTCATGTTTCAACCACAGCACCACATTCAAAGTAAAAAGGAAATCCTTAGTGGTCAAAAGTTAGCACAGATATTTATCAATGCATGTTATCATAAGCAATGCACAGCAGCTGTTGTATGACATTGCATGACATTTTGGTCAAATGTGAGTGGATTAAATATCCCCCATCTAACTGGAATAAGTGCAATTACAAATAGTTCTATCACTTAATATGGTCCCAATTCAAATGAATGGTTCATCAACATTTTGTAACAATAAAAAACAAATGGTTCTGTGTGGGTAATGTACAATACTATAGCTGGCCAAGCCAAGCTAAGAAAATTGTGATTGCCTTTAAAAATACCCTATTTAGTTGTTTCTCTTGTCTAGTGTTTGAGACATTAAGACATATTGAAATCAAACGTTGGACCAGGGAACATATAAGAGAAATAAACAAGTGACAGGAATAACCAAAAAGTGTTTTGCATACTCGGAGGCCACAACAGGCACAGTTCTGGCACCAAAACAGAGGTCCATTTCCAAAGGTGCAGTCTCAGGACACGATGCCCTCAACATTGCAGCTCAGCACCTCGCTGTGTGTGACCTGCCCCAGCTGCCAGTGGAACTGTCCTTGTTTCTGGGTCCTCCAGCAGTGGATGCCCTGTCCCAGTGTAATACTCTTAATACTGGGCAGGTGGCTCAGCATGTTACTTGGCAAGGACGTCACCCCAGAGTTGGACAAATTCAGCTCTTGCAAGGACACTAGTCCACTGAAAACCGCAGGGCTCAGTGTCTTGAGCTTTGGGTTGTTGGACAGATCCAGAACCTGTAGGCTCTGCAGGCCCTTGAAGCTGTGAGGCTGGATTTCCCAAAGTTCATGGAGGCCACTGAGAGACAAGTGAACCAGATCTTTTAGCTGAGCAAAGGCTCCCTCCTCGATGCGGGTGATGGGGTTACCATCCAGGTTCAGGTACCTCAGCGGAACGCCTGCCAGCCTCGGGACGCTCGTCAGCCAGTTTGCTGCCAGACTTAATGTCTGGATGTTTAAGACTCCTCCGTGCAAACTCCTGGAGACAGATATCAGCTTGTTATGAGACAAATCCACGCTGACAGGTTCACCGTTGACTTTAGTAGCAAACACGTCTATGTCGAACTCCTGGAAGCTGTTGTAGCTGAGGTCAACTTCGGCCAGAGGGAGGCCAGAGAAGAAGCTGGGGGGGAGGCTCTCCAGGGAGTTGTGGCTCAGATCCAGAGTCTCCAGGTAACGGAGCTTGGACAAGGCATTGGGGCTTACCTGGAAATCAGGGGGCAAGGAAGAGATGGATGAGGGGTAAAACAGGGAGATATATTAAAATGGAAAGAAGGAAAAGGGAAGAACACAGAAAGAAGTAGGAGGAGATGAAGAAACATCAGAAAGAAGAGGAGGAAATGAAGAAAACAAAAGAAACAGAAACAAACAAAACAGAAAATGTGTCCACCTTGGTACTCAATTAAGTCAAACAATCTACGTGTGTGAGTTCCTCCTACTACTGACCTTGGTAATCTGGTTGCTGCTGAGGTCCAAGCTAACCAGGGTGGTGTAGCCCGGACCAGCCAGCATGGCGTCACTGAGCGGGCCAATGGTGTTGGAGGACAGGTCTAGGTGGGCGGTGTCCAGGGGGATGGGGATGGGCATGGTGGTGCCGGGGTCCAGCCCTCGGCAGTCCACCCTGGTCAGGCTGAAGCTGTCAAACAGGCCAAAGCTTTCCACCTCGCAGTGGCAACCAGGATGGCAGTTCTTCACAGCGCTGGAGTGGACAGCCACCAGCAGAGACAGGCCAAGCCACAGGAGGAGCGCCATTGTGCTCTGGGGGAAGAAAACCAAATGTGTTATTTAACCTTTATACAACCACGATACTCCCACTGAGGTTAATGCCTAGTTCATGCTTTCTGTGTGGATAGAAGGTCGTGAGATGATGTCCGTGTAGCTCAGCATTCATGTTTCTTGCATTTCTCTAGATGACTGCGCACCTGAAATCCTCTGAAAAGAATCGTAGCTTTCATAGGGCCTACATGAATTTACAAACTCCCTTTATTCAGTGAAATACAGTAGGCAGCAGCATTGGCAACATCCTCATAAAGATGTCGGGACTGGGCGGCAGACTGGATCGTAATCACAGGTTTGTGTCCATCGCTGATGACATGTCCTGGAGCAACACGATTTTCCTGGCCGTCCCTGCACTCATATAATTATGTCTCAAAGGGAAATGCAAAAAAGCAAATTCCTAATTGCAGTGTAGCATGGTGAACAATGCTGTAAAATTCCTAAAGTTCCTTCTTTTTTTTTTTTTTAAATTGAAACTATTGCATGATTGCATGAACTATTGCCACTCATGTCCAATCATGTTCATATCAGCTTCCAAGCCACAATCTCTCTGTGAAAACAGCACAACCTCCCTCAATCACCAGATCAACATTCCACTAACTAACCTTAGTCTAAACTACTTCAGATCACATGTTGTTTTTTTCGAAATTGGAGGAGTTTGAAATGCCACCTTGAGGGTCTTGGTTAAATTCTTCTGGAAAGACTTCAAGTTTGCTTCGTGTGACTTGAGCAGCCTTAATTTCCCCCCTTCTTAGCTTCCCAGCGGGTGTGACCTAATTTCCTTGATCAAAGAGTTCATTTACACTTTCTGAGTTTACACACTACAATGGGCACGCATGGCTATAAAAATGAAAAAGCAGCGCATCGTAACTCAAGGCCCTTAAAATATCTTTATATCTTCGGAAATTGAGCACAATGAGATAAAGTACTGACCCCGTTGGAGCCCTTGGCACATTCAGACAAGAAAGCAACAACTTCCCATTGTGGAAAAATAAACTGTCCTATGGCCTGGCTACTATGGGAGCACAATGGCAGCAGGAAAAAGGAAAATGTTATGTGAGGAAAACAAAGACCACACATCAGATAATCACAACATACATCCACATGCTCACTCAATCATTTCAGAGAATAAGATTCACCGAGAGTTCATAAATAGTAAATACATAAACTAACCTAAAATCTATGCTTAGCTCCATTCAAAACCATAGAAGAACACATCATACCTCTATTTACAATCGTCGACAGATCCGTCTATTAAAGGATCTGGGGATGACAGCTGAATAGGACTCACTCCATTCCACTGCACCAGGTAAATGATCTGTTCTTGAAGCATTAAACAGCCTTACAGCCCACATGGACAGTGCTCATTCTGCACGCAGTAAACTCACACACTCTCACGCACATGAAAATTGGACAGAGGTTAGAGTTGTGTAACAGGTGGAAAGGACACAACCTTCTGCTGTGACACAGCAGAAAGTTGCATGAGAACATTTATATCCAAATTCACAGAAAATGCTCTTTTGACTTGGAATGGGGGTATATTAAATATGAGAGTATATTGGTGTATATGTTGGTATATTCTTGTAAAAATATGAAAAATAGCAGTGCATTCTTCTCTCATGAGTTCATTTGACCACTCACATCTTGACATAAAGCCTTTCTTAGGGGTATGCAGTATAGATGTACTCAAAACAAATCAAGGCCTTTAAATTGTTATCAGGTATATTTCACTAGGGTTAGGGTTATTTATATTAGCTTATGTAACAGGATGAGGTTACAGGGTCAACATAATCGGCTGATTAAGAAGGGTCAAAGTCTACTAGAGAGAGCTGGTCTTTTTGTTAACTAACTCCCAACTAAGTGTTTCTCCTGTATGCAGGGCGCTTGCTGTATTTTGATCTATTATATTGAGCAAGAGGTTCTGGCAAACAGTATCTCAAGGCATCTGACTTCCCCTGTGAGTGTATGTGCGCACGTCTTGTGTGTGTGTAATCATTCGAGGCCCAAGCCGGGGGGGTGGATTGCAGTTTTTTGACCAAACAAGAACAGGGCTAGTCTTTTTGACTGTCAAATTAAGCCGAGTAAACATTTATCTACCGAGCAAAAACTTAACAAGATATTTCTTGCTACTGTGCTCTTATGAAGCTAACGAGTCCCGCCTCATAACCGCCTCAGCAGAAGACAGGGGATGAAGTCCTAGTCTTTCATGGAATGGAAAAAGTTGGATTTCAAAATGAGATGTCCCCGTTTGAAAAAAAGAAAAACATATTCTCACAAAACGACTGATAGTACAAGATTTTTAAAAAGTGTGTCCCACAATGGTAATAAATGAATCATCTTCTTCTTCTTCTTCTTCTTCTTCTTCTTCTTCTTCTTCTTCTTCTAAGCATCAGCAGCAGAGTCACAAGGACTGATAAAAGAAAAGCATGGCAAGAAATTATTAATGCTGTCAATGCTGAGGTAAAAAAGAAACTAGATTGCAAAAATGTAGCTATAAGGAGAAGTAGACGCGTATCAGCCACAGGAGGACGGTAGCGCACTGAGCCGATATCCGACATGGATCAGAGGATCAATCAATAATAGTAGAGACCTCACTGTCGGGGGTCCAGCCGGCATTGGAGTTGGACACAGATCAGATCCAGCCTGCATCTTCATCAGATGGTAGGACTACGTTATTGTATTTGTAAGGCGTCTAGTCCATGTGATCAACCCATTACAAGTTGGATAATCTTGTGTTGTTGCCATTTCAGCCTGTTAGGTAGTTTTTTTTCTACAAGGCCACTGAAACATCTTGTTGTTGTTGAGGTTTGACACTACTGTAATGGGTTTTTCATAAAGAATAACCCGTTCTAAGAGCCTTCCCGCATGTTTCCAAACACACAAACACATTTCCACAGTTTCCAAGCACTCGTAGGATTTGATCGTACCAAACAAACAAATTCAGATAAGAACAAAATGATGAATCAGACTATGTTCGTAGAAACGTTTGTACGAACGATTTACAATCAAATCTGATCGTACGCACGTTTCGTGAATGAGGCCCATTGACTTTTGAACTTCAGCTATTTTTTCCCCAAACTATTTTTTTCGTTCAGTGTTTCAGCACTGAACTCTTCTGTTTTTATAACAAAGGCTGCACTCTCATTTTCCATGTAAGCATTGCCTCATTAGCTGTAATAAAAATAATGACTTGAACATCAAGGAAGGTCCTTGGGCGTTATCCTCCCATCCGACAGTTACAAGGTTGTCTCTCCTCACACAAACCGCAAGCCTCAAAGTGATCTGCCTTGTTAGGGAGCCGGTGAGAAGCCGCCTGCAGACTAAACGTGGGAAACCGACGGTAAAACCAAGTGGTCATTAGGTTTATATGTCTACCACACTGCGAGCCCAGTCACCACCCCTTCTCCTCCATTCGGTTTTTGCAGCTACATCCATCCATCCCTCCCCGCATCCCTCGCTCCGTCTGTTCCTTTACTGGGGATCGTGAACTTTCTACGCCAGGTGTTCCTCTCAACCTTTCACCAATAAATCTCGGTTAACGGCGAACTGCTGTTAGCACCGGCTTCAAATCAGCCACATTCTAACTGCTGTAATTACCCACCAGCGACGGCACTTAAGAGCTGCGAACCCCCTTAGTGGACAATTGGCAGTGGCCTGTGAAATCACGCCCCAATACCATCTCACTTTCAGGACTCATCTGACATCTTCATCCTGGGAATGCAGCATGCACACTTCAAAAGCATTTGCTGTACTCTAGGGCCCAACCAACACAGATCCTGGGGTCCCATAGCAATAACTGGGGAATTAAATTACCAACGTCTAATGTATCTGCCAATAATGACTCATTTCATGATTCACCATTATAACAGCTCACCTCACTAGACTAGACATTTTAAAAGACAGCAAATGTTTTAAACACAAGTAAGTTCCAAAAAGCTTTTGTTGTCTGACACAATCTTTTTTTGAGCTAATCCTGTTCAGTGGAAAACACATGACTTTCTCTGTCAAAGATCATATTGTTGACAGTGAAAGAAAGCACTGTCAATAGAACCTATAATGAAGAATGTAGATGAGTGAATATATTGAGCACAATCTACTCGTCTGTTTACTCCTTATAACTGACCTTTTGGAGACAAGCTGCCTATTTACTATCTCTACTGTCATCATGCACCAGTGCTCTGAGGTACCCTTCACCATATCACTGAAACTACAGGCCCAATTTAATCTCCAACTTGAAGACTGAAAACAATTTAATTAGAAGATGGAAGCCATACTAATCCTTTTAAGCCAAATTAATGCATGACACTGGGGGGAGTCAGGGACTTCAAATTAAATTGATGGTACTTAAGTGTTTTAAAAAAAAAATAATAAAAGAGGTGTCAATGAGAAACCCATAACCAAATAAACCTACAACCGTGAGGCTCTGAGACTGAGCTCACTGAATCCAGCAAAATACACTTGGGGGAAAAAAAACTTACCAAAGACTGATGAAAGATTAGTTGGAGGTGTAGTCAACTGAATGTCCATGAGTATAATTGATAATGATTATGGTTACAGTTTTAACTAACCCTGACCAAAACACCCTGGATGAACCCTCCTTTTTTCTGTGTCTCCTCCTGGACCAATTTGCCCAGCCTTTGTTTCCTGCAGACCCACCCCCTTCCTCCCTACCTTTTACCTAATTCTTGGACTAACTCTGACAAAAGGCACTCACTAGCCTTTATGCATTAACTGGGCTTTCTGCATTAGTACAAAGTGAAGCACAGGGACCCCCGCTGTGTCCCTGGGAAGTTAGAGGCGGGCAAATACACATCGGGTACCTCTGCAGATCAAATTTCCTGCAGCCGTGGCAATCCGTGGAGAGCAGAGACTTCCACAGCAACCCTTTTTCTGGGCTGGGGAAAAGCATATAACCTACCATAATATAACCTCTTAGAAACGTTTATTCTGACTATATCTTGCGTAAGGGTTGGCCCCCGCCCCTTTCTGCTGTCAGTCACAACTCCACATGTCACTTCATTCAGCACGCATCATTCAGAAGTTTTTGCACACATAAAGGAGTTGTATTTCTTTAAATAACTTGTGGTAAAAAAAAAAAATAGCCCGACCATTCACTTAAGACATAAAAAAAACGACCGAGACGGTTTCGCGTAAACCTCAGCAAATGTGAAATATGATCTGACCAGAGGTCTGCTGCGCTGCTGCGCTGCGGTGTCCGAATCCGAAACTAGCGGGCGAGAGTAAAAGATTTCACAGGCTGCTAAACAGAAAAGAAGTGCAAAAAAAAACCATTACCGTTCTGGTATTTTCTCAATTTCCTCCTCTGTTCCGACTTACCTCGACCATCAAGTAAGACCCAACAGCCGGACAATCCGCTTTTGGGCGACTTCACTTCACCGCTCCCATTTTCTTGTTTGCCCCCACAGCACTTCACTGTCTGAGTAGTTTAGTGTCTGTGTTTGACTGCATTAGGTCTCCGGATCCCTCGCCGTGTCTGCTTCACAACTAGAAGCTGTCAACAGCAGTAAAGTATGGTAACTACACTCCTCTGTTCCCATCCCACAAAGTCCTGCCTGGCTCGGTTTACCACTGTCAAGTCAGCCAGAGTATGAAAGAAGAGCACTTCTGGTCAACAATTTTCGAAATAGTTTTTTGTCAAACTTTTTTTTTTTAATCAATCTTATTACTATTTTGAATACGTCTAGTTTCCCTCCACGTAATGATTCTAGTCTTTCGATATGATTTTGTTTTTCTGTACTATCCAACGGGCATTTATTTTTTAGTTGCCATGGTAATGTTGACAGTGCTGTTTATGTCAGTGAGATAGTTCACTATCAAACATTAACAGAAATCACTTTTTCATGTTCCTTTTGCTGCACATTTGCTGCACTTAACTTCTGTTTTGAAAACAACCCCCCCCCCCTCATCATATGCAATTCATATGCAAATCATATGCTTTTATTTTGAAGGCCCGAACGACTAGGTTCCGGTCTTAGTCTGCTGTCTTTTTAGGAGTTGCTGGTTGGATTAGCACGATGCGCCCTCAAGTGGCGCCGCCGCAAACAAACTCACATGAAGAGAGAAGCTGAACTACAATATAGCAGCGTGTTGTTCTCGTTTTTGGCCATGGGTTCATTGCGGAAATTAGAGAAAATATATTGCAAGCGGAAAGCCTCCCTTTTCCTGTTGTACTTTAGGAATAGTCCATAGGAAAAATAACACATAATAACACACAAAAAATGTATTATTGGAAATATCACAGCAAATCTCTACGTCCCTGTTGGAATATTATATATATTATTAGTAGTATATTAAGCAATAGCATAAGAGATTAAAAATATATACATGCAGAAACAGTACATGATAATTGCCAGGTCATGAAACTCTCTGACAAATCCTGCACATGCACATGCACATGTTACAGTGATTATCAGTATGGCCTGGAAGATAACTGAAGACAAGGAAACATCAACAGTATGTTATGACACTGATGATAAAAAAGTTGTTTAAAAGTTAGTTCCTGTGACTATTATATCATAGATAGTACAGGGACATTGTAGAAATATTGTGGCGATACAATAGGAGATACAAAAATTACCAAACAGCACGATAAAGTCGCTATGAACTCACTATTGAGCAGTGCAGACACTTTTTAAGTCCCTACAGGAATATTATAGTGATTTTTATAGGGGAGCCAAACAAAATAATGTTACACTGTTGTAGGCTGTAGCAAATCTATGGCAACATTAGGCGTACTGGATGAGGTAGTGGAGGAAATTCCCAAGAAGGAGGGTTAGAAACAGAAAGGTCAAGTGTGATGAGTTATGATTAACATCTGTTGCTGCTCAGACAATACGTGGGACCGTCGCTCTCCATCTGGACTCTCTGCTCAACTGAAGTACCCATTGTTTTCCTCATGACAGCATGACTAAACCCCTGCACACACCCATACAGTACTACACACACATACACACTACACACAAGACACACACTTGTTCAAATTTAACAAAGGGGGTGTTAGGGGAGTAAGATATTGTTTTCTTTCAATTTTCACAAAAAAGAAAAGGGGGGGGGGGGGGCATGTCATAAGTGGGATCCCATTTTTGTAATTTATCTTCAAATCGCAACCTACACACACATACACACACACACACAAAGCCTCCCATCCTGCACAGACAGTTTATCTGAATCGTCGCAATGGAGCTCATTTATTCAATCAAACCGTTTCTTGCTCAAGAACATACTGTCCATTGAAACAAATGGAAGCAGACTTAGAGGAGTTTGGGGCCTCCTGTATGTGTCAGGGTCTGGGAATCTTCAAGGCTGCAAAGATAAGATAGAGACCCAGACAGGCAGACTGCTATAGTATCAGCTTGTAGAGAGTATTGAAAGTATGCAGGGTTTCATTCCAACCAAACACCACAGCAAGTGATTTCACTGATTAGCACACCTTCAACCACAGCGGAGGAACTGATCACTGATACCTGCATACTCTCAGCCCTCCATGGCACATGGTTGAATAGCGCTGCTGTACGGCCTAAAGCCAAAGATGACACTTTCCTCTCAGACCCATTAAAGGAGCACTTCACCACAGACTAAAACTGATGTTTTATACATCATCTCATGCATAGCAACATTCTTACACAACTTTGTTTGGTGTAAGAGCTATTTTGGCCAGTTTTTAATTTTGCAAAGTTTCCAAGTTATGTAACCATTGAATGAACCATTGATTAAAGCTCAATTGAAATGTATAGATGAAAACAAGCCCAGCCCCAAGTCTCAGTGAAGGATCTACGGGTATGAAGTTGTTTTAAATACTTAATAATAATAATAATCATAATCATAATCATAATAATAATAAAAGGGACAAAAGAGACCTTTCATTAAGGATGATGATATGTGGTGTTTCGATTCTCTTTAGTTCCAAAATAAATGACCTTATGATGGTTGATATTGATGGGTTTGCATCAGTTGACAGCTGATTCAATTAACAACAAAACAACAAAACAGAGCATTTCCTCTTTTTCCACTGATTGTGTGCTCATCTATAAAAAAAAAATATTGAATTCAATTGGAAAGAGCAGAGTAGTGTTTCAGATGTTTTGTGTCCATATTGATATAACAAACAATGTTAGACATTTTCCGCCAGATGGCGCCAGAGTTAGAAACATCCTTTTATTGAGAGCTGTCGGTGTTAAACCAGCCAACATGACGAAAAGGCACTGTAATATTCCTATAGGGACCTATAGTTTTACTTTGAAATTTGAAAAGTATCATTCTCCATCATAGGATTATTATAGATGTCTTTTGAAAGGTATCCAATATTTGCAGCTGCCTATTTGTAGGAGCCCCATACACTGTGGCTAAAAATCTGCACAATCTCTTTGACAGAAACAACTCCCATTAATTTCTAATGGGGATTACATTCCTGTGTTTTTCAAAATGTAACATTCACTCAATGACACTAGATAACTAAAAGTTAATAATATGTATTATTAGTATTATTAGTATTATTAGTATTAATACAATACAATAATAATAATTATAAAATTATAAATTATAAAATAATTATAATTATAATTATAGTTATACTACTACTAATAATAAATAATCTTTAATGAAAAAGTACAAGAGTAACCCTACTATGAAATTTTAAAAAAGTACAAATAATATACAGATATCACAGCAAAACAATAGATCCTTATAGGAATATAAGATGAACACTGCAACGACATACCATAAAATGTTAGGTCAGGTTAGGTCACCCTTTCCTATCATGAGAAAAGTACCACACGCCATCAGATTATTACAATGACTTTTCATCAGGGATATGTGTGTTTTGATATGAGGCCCTCAGGAGCAGCACCTACTGGTTCACACTTCGCCGCCATGATATTGCGCTGAGTTGTCATTTCCCTCCTTTATTTCTGGATGCAGGACGTATCAAGGTGTTACGTTTAAGAGGCTCATCAGCTTATATGGGATATGGGTCAACAAAGGTGGAATCACTTTCCCAACCAGCCAGCCTCCTCCTCGTGTGCATATGCACGCTGTGCTCTATAATATTCCTATAATATTCCAATAATATAACTATAGGGAATTACAGTGTTGCCTGTGGTACTCATTGATGAGTTTTAGTGACCTTACTTTTCTTCACGGTATGTTTTTATCTCCTGTGAATAGTTTACCCAGACACACACACACACACACACACACACACACACACACACACACACACACACACACACACACACACCACCACCACCACCCCCCTCTTTCTTTGTCTGTCTGTCTGTCTGTCTGTCTGTCTCTCTCTCTCTCTCTCTCTCTCTCTCTCTCTCTCTCTCTCTCTCTCTCTCTCTCTCTCTCACACACACACACACAGACACACACACACAGTGCAGTGTCATAGCAGTAGCCTGATGTTGGATTATTTATTGTTGTTTTTGTTTAGTGGAGATAAATGATTTATCATTATGTGGAAGAATTTATGTACACCCTTATGTATCTTATGATTATGTACCTTATCATTCTGTATATTCCTGCTGACGTTGTGTCTTATGATTGACGCTGCACATTTGGTGTGGCGTCAAGATGTCGTGGTAGTGACACTGTTAAGGATGGAGCCACTTTAGGGCCCCAATCTGCCTTTGCCCAGAATGTTACGCCTTGTACCATAATAACCACATGGCCTTGCAGATTGTGTAAAATACCCATGTGTGTGTATCTCTCCTGAGCGCTCAGTATTGTATTGTATTGCATTGTATTCTGTGTGCTAATAAATGTGCTCATGTGATTCATGATTGATTGAAAGGGCTTCTGTCTAGATCTGAATTTATTCAACACATTATCATCACCCAACATGTAAAGACAATACTTTACTGTACTCCCTAACCCACACATGTAGCCCACAACTGAATTGAATACAAACCTATCTTTACACAATTGATTGAAAACATCTCTGCTTTTTCTCCTTTTACTTGCTTTTGTTGTGACCTGTAGCATATAACCTCATATTGGCTCTATTGGCTGCAATTGGCTTCCAATCAATGACATCACGATGAGTAAACCCAACTAAACAGTTTGTCCACCTTTTTAGGCTGACATACATCTTGATAAGGTAAATTCATAGTAAGTAGTATAAAACTGATGGACGTTATGTGAAGATAAGGTATTTTTTAGAAAAAGATCATAAATCCATGCTCTGAAGTATCTAATTGATTTTGGTCATATTGGTGGCTGTGTGCCTTATGATGCTCGTTCACTGCAGGTTTACATACTTGTATCATTTAGCAAACCACTGCCTGGTGTGATATGGTCCAGTTAGTAATTCAGATTTCATCCAGTCCCCTTAATCACCCTTAAACCTGTCGCCTGGTCTGGAAAGTGGGTGCAGCATCCTGGAGGAAACTCATGGTTCTCAGTGCTAGACCATCGCAAAGCCAATCATCAGGCTTTTGTGGAGGAGGACAAGGACCTGATGGTGACTGCATGGGGCCTAAATGAGCAGAGAAAGCTCTGTTCTGAGGGTTGAACCATTTGCTCCTGTCCAGCTCCTTTTGATATCTAGAAGATCACAAACCTCAACAAGAACCTCTTTTTGTCAATGTGTACAATGTTCCTACTACTTCCTCCGGTCCTCCAGTGCTGACGAGTCCATGTCTGTCTCTGCCCCGTGGACAATGTCAGTGTGATGCACAACCGTTTGATATTGTGGAAAGCAGCCTGCTCTTGACTTGCTCACCACCCCTTGCAGGCTGCCTCGATGGCGGCGCCTTCAGCCGAAAGAACTGACGCAGGCGAAAAGTGGGAGAGCTCAGGGGACCCACAGGGAGAGCCCTTCGTTATCTTTAATTACTCCCGTTCCACCAGGGTTCAAATTCATTTAAACTGCGGGACCTGCTGTACCATTGGCATATTAGACCAATTAAGGCACGGTTCAGGTGTCTTCATGCAATAAGGTGTCTCCATGGCAAGAAAATAAATTAAAAAATAACCTCAACTGACCCCCAAAACTGAAAGAAAGGACAAAAAACAGAAACAGAAAGGACAAAAAAATACAAAGACATATACTATATGCAGGATATTTATGTATGTATCTCTAAACATATCCTGAGGTCTATGTGAAATGTGAAAAAGATTGAATGTGTGAATGTGAATTCAATATGGGCACTATTTTCTGTGCTGTTTCGTATTTATTATCATTTATTAGGTCTAGCTATCATATGTCAAGTCCATCATCATGCCATCAATTTGTTTCTCGAAAGAAAGTTTCCCTCCTGGTTGTCGATTTGTGTGATTTGTGATATTTCCAGTGCTGTGTTGCAGATGGGGATAGGCCTTCGTGCTTCTCCTTCCTAATAACAAGGCTTTCAGTGTAACGCCTGATGTCAATCCTCTTATATTGTGCCCCACAGAATATGGATTAGCAACACCCATGGACTCAGGTCACTTTGGAAGGACTTTGATTGAATGGGCCTGTAGCCGATGCTGGCCTTCTACATGCATATTGCACTAAATGCTTTTCTGTTTTTCTGAACCAAATAGCTCAAACATCTCAGATCTTCTTCAGGGGGATTTCTTTTTGCATTTTCACTTAAAATCACTTTGGATTTTTCTTTTTTTTTCTTTTTTTTATAGAAATACTTTCAATTGCCAATGGATAAATGGTGATTCTTTTCACCCTCAACCTTGTGAGCTATGCTGCCAGTGAACAGGGCTGTTTGTGGAAAGGTAAAGGAGTCTGTGGAGGTGCTGACTGCGGGGCGTAAGTAGCTCTCCAGGGTGCTGAAGTTGTCTCTAAACGCGACAGACACACAGCCGAGCCCTTCAGCGCGGGTCAAAAACAACGATGACTTGGTTGTTGTGTCTTCATCGGAGCGACGCCGTGAACTTTCAGAGTGAATGGGAGTGAATGGATGAAGTCTGGGATGGTTAGCTGAGGATTTATTTGGAGAGAAAAAAAGAAGGCGGGAGAGGACATTTGTACGACTGTCTTTTCGGACCTTGAAGTATCCAGAGGGGTTAAAGAAATGGTAAGTGATTCATTCATTTTTATTTCCTTCTATCATTATCTCATTACTTTTTTTTACTATGTTGTCAATATTGTTTACCTGTTTTGCAGGTATCTTTGGTGTGATTGATAATGCTATAGTGAACATTAAGATTCACTACTTCGGATACTCTGGAAGGACAATGCAACATATTCCTCTAAATTTTAGAGGGGCGCTATGGGAGTCCAACCATCCATGCACGCCCATAATTAGAAGTAGGCACACTCTTACGACACTGCCGTTTTATAACTTTCTGTTATGGATCCTGCTCGGAGTTTTGGCGTTCCCGTGTTGTGTCCGGTGTTTGATATTCAAAGTGGGGGTCCTTGGCCCCTGGAACTGCGACCCCGTTTACTCCAGGGCCCTGCCGGCTGCGGCGGCCAGACTGGCCGTGGGCAGGATCAACGGAGACCTCAGTTTAGACTTGGGCATGAACATGGACTTTATTATCCTCCAGGAGCCATGCGAGACCTCGAAGGCTCTCACCGCATTTGTTTACTATGAGAAAACGGCGGATGCCTTTGTGGGCCCCACCAACCCGGGCTACTGTAACGCGGCTTCCCTTCTGGGCAAGAACTGGGACAAGGCCATCCTCTCCTACGGCTGCATTAACTACGAGCTGGACCGCGTCAGGAGATACCCCACCTTTGCCAGGACACTGCCGTCCCCCACTCGGGTGCTGTTCACCGTGTTGAGATATTTCAGCTGGGCCAATATCGCCGTGGTCTCTTCCAATGAGGATATATGGATGGATGCCGCAGGTAAAGTGGCCAGTGCCCTGAGGAATAAGGGGCTTCCCGTTGGCCTGGTTACATCTGTTGGTATAAACGAGACTGAGGTGGCGAGGACGCTGAGGAGGATCCAGGCTGCAGGGGAGATAAAGGGTGAGTACAGAAGTGGGTTTTAAAGCAATAACAAACAAAAACAACTAGATGAATCTAACAAGGATCCCATGCCAAATATCACAACAAAACTATAACTCCCTATAGGAATATCATAGGAATATTATTGAGAAACCATAGGGGAAACAATCATGAAGCTCACTATAAACTCACTATTGACAGGAATAACTGATTTGTTAGGGTGTGCAGTGAAGCTGAATCAGATTGAGTGATGACAGAAGATAATCTTGTAACATGAAAACATGGTATCACAGGCAAATACAGTCACTTATGAGCTAGCAATATATATATTTTTAAAAAAAATCAGAGCCTGGCTACTAGGACAGTCTCGTCTCCCATCCCAGCTGCACACATCCTCTAGGTCTAGGCGTATTAGTCACCTGACCAGGAAGCCATTTTGTCCTACAATATTCCACCTTGTGGCTGCAGTGAACAGGGACAGGGCCTCCATTGATCAACAGGGATGAAAGTAACTGTAGTCACTTAACCGGTGGCTTCTTGGGTTCAATCAGGGGACCAGATAAACTCTCCCATGAAGGAATCGCTGATGCCCTGTTACAGGCAACAAGACCAATGGTGGCTGCAGGATATGTCACTTGATAGAGGGCAGTTTGTTGTCGCTTCAGATCCAATGTCAATAGGCACAAGAGTAACTGCATTACATTTACATTGCAATTTTCCACATTAAATTGAGCAACATACAGTGCATTTGAGTAAATTCCCACTGCAGCTCTTCTCTGTGTGTTGCAGTCATCATCATGTGCATGCACTCCGTCCTGATTGGAGGGGAGCAGCAGGCCAACTTTCTCCTCAAGGCACAGGAGATGGGCCTGACCAGGGGGCAATACGTGTTCCTGCCCTACGACACTCTCCTCTACAGCCTGCCCTACGCCAACACCTCCTACACCGTCCTGCGAAACAGCAGTCTGCTCAGGCAGGCCTACGACGCTGTGCTTACCATCACCGTGGCCTCGGAGCTCATGTCCTTCAACGAGGCTTTCAGCGTGGCGAAGAGGACTGAGGAACTGAAGCTGGCCGTGGAGCCGGAGCAGGTGAGTTGACACTGATGCTTTGACAGTGAACTTGTTTTTGATCCAAAGCGGGGGTGGGTTTTTCCAAAAGCATCTTTGTTGCAATGGAGAGAAATCTTCAAGTTGTTTTTTTTTTAACTTTATTTTATGAAAAGCCAGTAGAGTTCAGCTTTTTATCTGTTATTGGGGTGCATTGGAGCTCTGTTATTGTTAGTGAAAACCGTTACATCTAAAGAGCCCCCAACATTTTGACCATGAAAACCTCTGTAGCACTCCACCCTCCTCCACAGCATGAGGTTTGATCTAATGTTCAGGTGATGAATCAGTGATGCTGGAAAACCACTTGTCACATCCTTTCATGTGCTCCTTATCTTGCAGGTTAATCCGCTATTTGGGACTATCTACAACAGCATATACCTGCTGGCCAAGTCCATCGACAACGCCAGGAGAGCCGGCATGTGGCTGTCGGGCTCAAACCTGGCTTACTACACCAAGAACACGACGTTCGACGGCTTCAACCAGAAGATCAGGGTGGACACCGGAGGGGATGGCCAGACCAACTATGTCATCCTGGACTCTGACAGCAGGGGGAGCCAGCTGTACCGAGTCTACCTGGTGGATCTGACCTCCGACATGGTTAGTTTTGGTGGGAGGTCCATTCATTTTCCAGGAGGAACCCCTCCGGCCTCAGACCCCAGCTGCTGGTTCGACCCCAACTCTATCTGCACTGGAGGTAAAGGACTTGGTTTTGGTGTCAGGGTGTGTGTGTGTGTGTGTACTTGCGGCCATTTTTGTTGCTGTTATTCATCCCTCATCCACATTTGCCACACCATCATGTTTCCTGTTGTCGCCCCCAGGTGTGGAGATCACCGTTGTCATAGTGGTATTTGCTGTCGTCTTCATTCTGGCTGCAGGAGGGCTCGGTCTAAGTCTGTATATAAGGTACAGCCTGCGAATAGGTTGCTATGTATAACATGAGAGAGAGATCTGGTATTAGAGAACATGCATTCACTCAACCCGATATGGTGTGGTAATAATAGATGGATGGACACTTCAGAAGAACAGCGGAGCAGCTTAGTTAACACAGAGATCATCTATGGAGTAAAGGTCAAGAGATGAAGAGAGAAAAGATGATCTAGTGGTAAGATCCTAACCAAGGCTCCTCTGAAAGCATTCAAAGATTTTCACCCAGGTGAAACTGATAGAAGCCTCATACTCACATTGTGCGAAAAGGGATTCAAGCTGTTTTACTCAAAATAGAATTCAGACAATACAATTATTTTCCACATGCTGTAGTAATAGTGAGGATAAACATTTTAAAAAGCACCGTTGAAGGAAATAACTCCAATCCCCACTGACTTGCCCTGGCATTGCTGAACCTTTCTGTTATCTTACATCTCACCACCTTACCACCACCAAATGCTACCAGGAGACTGAGATCAGTTCCTCACACAAGAATAATCTTTGCCGTGTTGCTTTTCTTTGCTCCAAGGATTACCTCTGTGTTAACTAAGATAGTGTTGGGAAACCCTTTGTGGTTGTGGTTGGTTGTGGTGATTTCCTTTTCTTTTCTGAACCGTAATCTCATCGGCAGGAGGAGAATCCAACAAATCCAGCTGGTCAAGGGACCCAATCGGATCCTCCTGACCTCAGAGGATCTCACTTTTATCAACCTCCAGCTCAGCAAAAAGGTAAGGGCCCTCTTCACCATCCAGCGATCCACTTAAAGTAGAGTTTGTGATCTTCTGTCATCTACAGGTGATCTTTTTTTGTCCGAAACCCTTGGGAGTTGAAACCAATCAGAGGACTGAAATGATTTGATAGCTTAAATATATTGAAATTCAGGGTCAACACTTTAAACAACAATTAAAAATTACAATGGCCAATTTATTTGAATACCAAATACCAATTTTTATTTGAATTGTTTCTATTCATATGACAGAAATGAAAAAAAGGGAACATTCCTAGCCCAGGATACCTACATTTACAGATGCATTTTACGAACATTAAAATGTATCTAAAGTTCAATCCAATACATCCTGAGGTAAACAAACCCTGTAGTGCAGCACCACCCTGCAGTCGGATATCTGAAATTCAGATTGTGAGATTCTCCCGTGTGTTGTCAATGCTTACAGTCAAGATTAACCCTGATCTTTGCTGTCCCGCAGAAAATCACTTTAGATGACTTGTGCGATTCCAAGAGTGCACTAGAGGAGAAATCTGGGGACAACTCGCACTCTGTGAACAGCACTCAAACAGCGACGCACGAGACCACCAACGTGGCCGTGTACGAGGTAGGTAAACCAGCCTGCCGCTGCGTTCCAACACTGAAAACCAAATCAAAAGTGTGATTTCTCCGTCTAAATGGCGCATTGTTTCCTCCAGGGTGACTGGGTGTGGCTGAAGAAATTCGAGGAGGGGCAGTTCAAGGAGGTGAAGCAGAGCACCACAAAGGTTTTTACAAAGGTAAAGCAACACGTCTTGACCCCCGACTGGCTCCTAATCTATTCTCCCTTAGATTAGATGGTTTGGAAAAGCTGTACTTGGAAAAGCTATACCTTTCCTCACATACCATACATAGTTATATACACTATTAGCTCCTGTCTGGACCACCCACTACTACTACTATATTTTTTTCTCATTTCACATTTAAACGTTTGAATCTGAAAATCGAAGTGTAACAAAGTCATATTGCTAGTGACAGCGGACCTGTACAGTAGGCATCGCAGTTTACCGGTACCCTTACCTTACTCTCCCTCCCCCCTACTATCTATCTGCTTTCTCCAGATGAAGGACCTGAGAAACGAGAACGTCAACCCGTTCGTTGGTTTCTTTTCGGAGTGCTCCATCTTTGCAGTGGTGACGGAGCATTGCTCGCGGGGAAGTCTGCAGGACCTGCTGAGGAACGAGGACGTTAAATTAGATTGGATGTTCAAGTCCTCGCTTTTGCTTGACCTCATTAAGGTAATCTGAAGGGCTTAAAACACCAGCATACTGTAGTTGATGAAAAACCGACCTCGTTGTCGTGGTTTTATAGGAAGAAGAGAGTGTGTGTCCGTTGTGTTCTACCATATTGTTTGTCTCCCTAAGAAAAACTGAAATATCCTACAGTATCTGCGTACATGAACGTCTCATATTTATTTGTGAGCAACATCGTTGATCTTTTTGTCCCACCAGGGTATGAAATACCTGCACCACAGAGAATTCCCCCATGGCAGACTTAAGTCTCGTAACTGCGTGGTAGACGGACGTTTTGTCCTGAAGATAACAGACTATGGCTTCAATGAGCTGCTGGAGTCCCAGAAGGCTTCCAAAGAAGAGCCTCCACCTGAAGGTAATCTCCTGAACAAAAGGAGGGTTTCATGCCAAAAATACTATGTATACACTTTGTGGGAAAAACGTTACCTGGTGTTCATTGCACAATATCTCCAGAAGTCAGATGATTATATTCTCCAAAATATCACTATTTTTAAGCAAAGGTGTCAAGATAATTTGTAACTTCCATAATATTCCTTTGTGAATTTTACAGCCATTCAATCAACACATCTCACATTGAGATTAAACTCTTCAATTTAAGAAGAGATTATGTATCTATTTATCTACTGCCAAAAGTCTCCTGAACCTCCATTGCCTCTTCAGTTCTGAGCCAAGAAGATTCCTGCCCTTCACTTCACCTCTAAGAAACTGAAATAGTGTGGCTGATCTCACACAGCTTACCATTGAAATCAAAAATCAAAAGTGATCAATTTCCCACCCTGATTTTCTCCCTTTCTCCCCATCAGATCTATTCTGGACTGCTCCAGAGTTCCTGCGGGACCCAGAAAGCTCACGTAAAGGGACCTATAAGGGAGATGTGTACAGCTTTGCCATCATACTGCAAGAGGTGGTGGTCCGAGGTCCACCATACTGTATGTTGGGTCTAGCTCCAGAAGGTATGTATGAGGGGCCAAAGATAGATGAATAGTTTTGCTATGAGATAGATACCATCAAGCATTGTAATGTGCTATAGGAACAGAGCTGCACCTCTTCTCCTCCTTCTCCCTTTGTCTGTGCGTTGGTGTTTTAATGAAACTTTTCCACATCTGCCGTGCAACAGAGCTCAAAGAGTTTTATCCACAGGACTAACCTTTCCCATCTCCCCCCATCCCTTCAGAGATCATCCGTAAGGTGAAGAAGCCTCCTCCTATGTGCCGCCCCACCGTGGCCCCAGACCAGGCCCCGCTGGAATGCATCCAGCTGATGAAGCAGTGCTGGGGCGAGCTGCCTGACCGCAGACCAAGCTTTGATGAGATCTTTAACCAGGTGAGTTTTGGAGGCTTTTAGCTTTGTGGATTTGAAGCTCAGCCGTCTCATTTTAATCGACCAATTAAATGAACAGTGCTGCTGACAGTATGCTCTGAGGGGAAGGGGTTATGCTCGCGTGTCAAGTTATTATGTGAAAGTTTTTCTATGCTGCTCTCGTCTACCTTTATTCTAACGGAGAAAGCAGATGAAGAATCATCATCGTTGCTGTTTTGTGCCTCCTCCACATATTTTCAGGCTAATTGTGACCCATAAGTCTTAGTGTTAAAATAATTTATGTTATCAACTTTTTTTCGCAGTTTCACATTTATGTCAGTATTTATTTAGTGCTACAGAGCATGTTGTTGAGCACACTGTGTATGTGAAGGTGACAGTACATTCTAGCTTAGTATCACCTAAAAAGCATTTGCCCTGTAGTTCACTAAATACTGAACAAACCACTATCAATCCCCTTGTAAGATTTTCCCAAAAACTCAGACTATTCTTCTAAGGAAAAGTCCCCTTAATGGATTGTATTCTGTATTTTTTTTTATGCTAGTTCAAGATAATCAACAAGGGGAAGAAGACCAACATCATCGACTCCATGCTGAGGATGCTGGAGCAGTACAGCTCCAACCTGGAGGACCTAATCAGAGAGAGAACAGAGGAGCTGGAGGTGGAAAAACAGAGAACAGAGAAACTACTGGCCGAGATGCTCCCACCGTGAGTTAGCGCGCGCGCACACACACACACACACACACACACACACACACACACACACACACACACACATTTGATTGTAGTGGGTTAACTACAAACACTTCGGTATTTACCCTCTGTCCTCCAGTTCGGTGGCGGAGGCTCTGAAGACCGGCGCCACAGTAGAGCCGGAGTACTTTGACCAGGTGACAATCTACTTCAGCGACATCGTGGGCTTCACTACCATCTCCTCGCTCAGCGATCCCATTGAGGTGGTCGACCTCCTCAACGACCTCTATAGTCTGTTTGACGCCGTGCTCAGCAACCACGATGTCTACAAGGTCAGGCTGCATGCTCGCTGGTCATAGTAAACTCTTGTGACTTTTACTTAACATTGTTATTGGCTGTTATATGATTAAAACCTTTTCACCATCCAACATTTGATTATAAAGCCTTTTGCTGCCACAGTGGCTGAATGGAGGTTTTGATCAGGATCTGAATCAGACTTGAAGGTCCGATATTATAGGTATTGAAGTTTTCGTCTATTTCTATACATATACGATCAAAGATGTTTAATGAAAACATTGTTAAAAATAGAGTTTGTTTTACTGGTTAAATTTAAAGCTATTGCATTTCCCAGCCCGTTTCAGACTTCAAATTCATAAAATTGAATGAATTCAATTCAACTTTTAACTGAAACTACATTTACTTGCAAAAATCATTAAGAATGTTATACTTATCCTGAGCCATAGTAATTTTGACAATGAAATCATGAAAACTGAATTGTATGGGACTTTTAGCTTCCTCTGACCTGGTGTACTTAACAGGCACCTTAGATATAAACGTGTTCATCTTCTGCAGGTGGAGACCATTGGCGATGCTTACATGGTGGCATCGGGTCTGCCGAAGAGGAACGGCAACAAGCACGCCGCCGAGATCGCCAACATGTCTCTGAACATCCTCAGCTCAGTGGGAAGCTTCCATATGCGGCACATGCCCGACGTGCCCGTCAGGATACGAATAGGAATCCACTCAGGTTAGCTGGCGTGAAGCCCACCTCCACCTCCACCGACCCCATCACCCCATTTACACTTCTAACCTCAACCTGATTTTGATCATCACTGCCAAAGGACCTTTAAACTGTGTGTTCCTGAATCATACTGGCCATGGCAACTTCAGAGGAAGTGAAGGAAAAAATTCCCCTAAAAGCTAAAAACCCTTTTTCCTTTTGCAAAAACCTTTTGACGCTGAGGCAGCCAGAAGTCTGCCCTTTATTTTCAGTCTTAACTGTTTGGATGCTCTTAATTTGCTTGGTGTTATTGATGGTTCGACACACACTATTGTTTTGATAGGCGTAAGGGAGTTAAGTGTGCTTAATTGCATTGTGACACAGTGTTCAATCCATTTTAAACTAATTTGATTTATTAATTTTCTTTTTTTTTTTTTGCTGTTGTTTTATTGGATGTCAATATTAACGGCAAAGTCAGCAAGAATGATTTTAAAGAAACACAGACAATATGATAACGGTCATTGATTCAGATATTGAAGTCTACACAGGATCAATAGATTAGGTCAGGGTGTCAGATGGAGAAGATCAGATATAGATAGATCAGATGAAGAGCAGAAAAGTAGAGAGATGCACGATTAGATCCTAACTGATTTAGATTAGATTTCTAACTGCTGTGAGTCATCCCACATCATGGCTTCATCTTGTCCGTGTGTGTGTTTCCAGGGTCCTGTGTTGCTGGGGTGGTGGGTCTGACCATGCCTCGGTACTGCCTTTTTGGAGACACCGTCAACACTGCCTCTCGTATGGAATCCACTGGGCTGCGTGGGTATCTCCTATACACCCCCCGTTGTGTTTTGGTGTTTTGTTTTCTCTTCTTCTTCTTCTTCTTCTTCTTCTCTTCTCTCCTCTTACATTTTACTCTGTTTCCCCCCCCAGCTTATAGAATCCATGTGAATTTGAGCACTGTGAAGATCCTCCATTCTCTCAACGAGGGCTATAAGATAGACGTCAGGGGCAAGACGGAGCTGAAGGTAACGTCACAGCACAGTCTTTTTCTTTTTCCCAAAACCAATTTCTCACACTGACACGTCCAATTTCCAACTATCCAATCGTTGCGTTCCTACACACACACACACATACTGCATTTTTTATTGTCAACATACAACACAGTGGTGTGTGCTATTCATATTTCATCACTCTTATTTTACAGATATTATTATTATTATTATTATTATTATAGTATTAGAGTATTTACATTATATATAGAGTGTTTATTATTATATATTATATATGAAATGAATGATGGCTTTGTTTTTTCAGGGTAAAGGCATTGAAGAGACATACTGGCTGGTTGGGAAAACTAATTTTACAAAGCCATTGCCAAAACCTCCAGAGATCAAACCAGGGTAAGATCCTGATGCATTGTTGATGCCCTGTTAACTGAATATTAACAACTGAGCAGAATCTATGTCAATTCTTCTACATAGCTGATATTTATTAAATAACAGGCAGGATGTGATTTAAAACCTCCTCTAAATTGCATAGCTGCCAACACTATTTTGTCTTTGTCTTTGTCTTTTAGTTAAAGTTTAACTGGATTCCACTAGTGGTTTTAGTAAAATGGTTGAAATGGAAAAAAAACTCCCTTATTTTCATAACCCAGAGTTGATGTGAACATTGCTTTAGGGAAGACAATCACGGCCTGAACCCCGAGGATGTAGCCGCATACAGGAAAAAGAAAGCTGAGAAAAAGGCTTGACCTTCTTAGTCCAAACACAGGAGGTAGAGACTTGCATGTCGACCGGTGTTGTGGTGGAGCGGTGGTCGTGGCTTGTGCTTTTGTGGCTTTCATAGTCGATCGGGACGTTTGAGCTCGCGCTCCCCCGCTACCTAACACACGTGCACACACACACACACACACACACACATACGCAAACACGCACATACGAGTGGCTCTCACTGATTTGTGAATCTCATTGATTGCCTCTTGATCTATTAGTCTCATTAATCTCTTGATCGTATTGCCTTCTACATCTTTCTAAGCAGACTGGGAAAAGCCCTCTTCATTTGGTTCATTCATTTTTATTGTAGCTAGCACACTTTCATAACACTCCTATTCAGTTATTATGGGATGCTTTTATGGTATTTCCTTGGTATATCCTTTTTTTTTTTGCCTGTCGTCGTCTGCTACAGTGTTACACTTGAAATGTGCTAATGGTAGAAGTGTCTCAAATCAAAGACAATACAAGGATGAGTCCTAACTCCAGTCTCTTTACGTCTTAGGGACAACTGGCAGGAGATGGTGACAGAGGAGATAAAGACCATTTTTCGCAAGGCCAACAGGCAGGTGGACAAACCCAAGATCTGAATGAATGGAAGTGGAGGATAGATGTTAAAGAGACAAAACTGGAGAAGAAAGAGGGCCATGAGGAGGACACATCCACAGAGAGAGAGAGAGAGAGAGAGAGAGGGCGGTGGGACGGCTGGACGAGGCAGGCAGAGCGCAACCCGGCCTGCTCACGGTGGCTTAAAGCAGACTTCTTTAATAGGATTGTCCATCGTCTGGCTAATCTGCTGCCAGCCAGCACAGCAGAACAAGACGTTGCTAATGTAATGAGAGTTGTCGCATTACCCGCCTGCGTACCTACTGCTGGTACCGCGGGGAACGTGCACCGCCCCTTGACGAAGAACTCACTCGCTCTTCTCAGCACTCACTGGCCACTGAGTGGTCACCTATATGTCTGGGCAACCAGAGGTTCACCCATTGGAAGGTCTAACGCCTACTATAGCTTTTAGTTTCAAAATGATTTTTTGTCAATGTGTTGTCAATGTTTAGTTACGTCATGAATGCTCACAGGGTTTCCCCCTTGGACAGGATATTGTTGTAGAGAGGGAGGTGAGACTTTTGGCCCTCCAGAATGGGAGGCAAAAGCTGCTATTGTATATAATATGACTGTTACCAAGACAAACACACCATGATATTTTTTACTGTATTTGTAAAATAGTAAGAGGGACTTTGGACGGGTGAGTGACAGAACAAAACAACAGTGTGACTGAAAACCTGTATTGAGTCAGTTCCTACACAATATTACACGATATGTGTGAGCTGTGAAGTAAATTATTCATATTTTTTCCAGATGTTTACACTGATCAAAGGGTGACAGCACTGAAAAGCAATACAAAAGCAATACAAAGCAATACAACACACGTTCGGGCAATAACTTACACCTTTTTCTCTATACCTTGTAATGCGCTTTAGTGAAATGTGTCACGGCTTTTGAAGTACTCAGTGGTGGACGTCAGAGATTGAGTGCATCTTGATCCTCAAGGTCCTGCTACAGTATATTAGAAAGCTGATGTAAAGTAATGACGTAAGTGCAGTTACAGTTTCACCAGCTGTGAACCCTCCTCGGTGCTGCCTTCATAGACAAGAGTGCCATCTCTTGTTCAAATGAAGACGTTAGTTGAGTACATTCAATGGATTGGATGGATTTTATCATTGGAAGAGTGCTTTTAAATAAGGGACTGCTTATAAAACAGAGACAGCAAAAAACATAGATGTTCATTGAGTTACATCTCAAAATGACATATGCTGCTCCCAGAGGGAAAATGAGGCAACAGCATTTTTAAAAGCATAGACGGTAACTAAAGCCCCTTTTTATGGAGTCATTTACCATTTTTTAGTGATATTGAATCATGAATTTCAGACAATGATCGTTTTATTTATAAACATTTTGGAAATAATCCCTTCATATTATTTTATTATACTAAGAGCAGTTTAATTCATGCTTCATTTAATGTTATTTGTCTTGTATATTTATTACTGAGGTGCAAAGTGATACAAAGTGTATGTAAATACGGCATTATGAAATAAATAAACCCTTGATTTCTAACACCCTCATCATTTGACCTTTATTTTACTCCTTGCAACCAGAAGGTGGTGCCATGCCCATCACCCAGAAATCATTAATCCCTACTATTCATTCATCGGAGAATGAATAGAGAATAGAGAGATTAAATATTTCCTATGTTGTTGAAGTCATTTGCATCATTTTTGTGATGTAGTTTTTATAAGCCTATTACATGAAAATAAAGGTCTCAAGATGCCTGGGATAGATAAAAGACTTCTTTCAAACTTTGGATTTTGATTATCTTTTGATGACTTGAGTTTCAAAGAAGTGGGTTATTTTTTTTCCAGCTGAGTTGGAAGTGGCAACTCACTTGCCATCTCACCATGAGAACCCTGCACTCCAGTTTCCCCGCTGACTTCATCCATTTAAAAAGACTATAGGTTAGGGAAGTCAAGACATGCAATTTTCTGCATATGTGGCTGTGGTAGAGTGCTGTTGTTTTTCGCCTGGGAAGAAAATGGCCCCCACCGTCAAATTCTTGCATTCCAGACCTGGGAGGATGTTTGACCTCCAGCCAACTGGAAAGATTGTTATCGTTTCCCTCTTTGATGTTTACTCTGTAGTGAGCCCAGTAACACACATGCCACTGTTAAATACTCTAGAATAATGTATTTAGGTAAGGTATTTAGAGACCACAACAACACACCGATATCCATTTGTTTATTTTTATTGAAAAAGTAATTCATTATTGCATAATCACACCATTCCAACAGAGTTTTTAGTGGGGAAATACCAACAGCTATAAAATGACACAGTATGGCTGGCGAGTGAGCGTTATTTAAGCCCCAGTCATTTGTCACCTTTCCACTGCAAACTCAGTGATTGCAGAGGAACAATTCAGTGCAGATGGGAGGCAAAAAAATGGGAGTGATGGGAGTGCATGAGGGAGGGACTGAGACATAACCGTAAAAAAAAAACTTGTGCTAAGATCTTTTTTTTCCTTTAAATGTTAAAAGTAATGGAAGAACACACACATGGATTGTAGCCAATAACGCAAATACTAGGATCTTCTTTTGTTTTTACAAAGAGGTTGAAATATCAAGAGAGATCACACTTAATATAAGCATGCTGTCTGCCATGCCAACTACCATTAAGAAAATCTCAAATGTAGTTATTGAGAATATTATAATCGATCCAAGGGGGCTTTAAAAGACCAAAAAGCAGTCATTCATACTAATACACAAGGCTTTAAGGTTTCTAAAATCAGTAAGCTCAGATATACCACAGAGTGCCTATTGGAATGTACTCTTGAAGTAACAGTCATACCAGAACATACACATCTTTTCCTGCCATGATTTCACCTGTAAAAAAACAAAAAAAAACGCCCACCACACAACAACAACGTCAACATTATAGCTCGTCACGCATCTTCTCTCCTTTAGGTCGGACCACGCGGCCAATGTAGAGGATGGAATTGGTCTTGTTGTCCTTCACCAAGAAAACGAAGGGGTGATCTAGGTAGAAAAGCTTAGGGTTCCTCAGCTTTTCGCTGCCGAAGATGCTGGTATCGAAGGGGTTCCCTAGGGTGTCCAGTTCCAGGGCTGAGGCATGGAGGACATTGGCGAGGTAGAGGTCCTTCTTTCCTGAGATGTTGGACAGGTCGGCCTTGGCTTTGTCCACAGCCTCAGTCAGGCCGAGTTCAGCAAGGTGTTTCTAGAAAGATTAGAAATAGAAAAGATGGAGAATTACTCAAACTGTAAGGGCCTTGTTTTGACTTTACCTTAGATTACATTCTATGATTTAAAGAAAAGAAAGATATGTCTAGCTTCATCTTTGGTAATTACGGTAAGTTTCAGCTTTTGATATATCTCAGAATGCTAACATAAATCAAATTATCACCATTTACCTGGAGGTTGTGGCTGGCATCCACGCTGATTTGGGGGAGGGAGATGGCCACGGCGGTCTCTTTCATCTTGCTGAGCCAGGTGTCGACCTGTTTTCTGGTCAGGAGTTTCTCCAGGCGATCCAGGGGCTCCAGGTAGTAGGGCATGATGATGACCATGGAGGCCTGCTTCTGGCCCAGAGGCATGTTTAGCACAAGGATATTGTTCTCTGTGTCCTCGTGGAAGTCATACAGACCTGTGAAATGTAGAATAGTTATCTTCTTTGTGTTGCGTTGAAAAACGTATCACCGTTATTGAAAATATGATATCGAAAAGGCATCTAAATATATATAAATGGAGATCAAAAGGAAAAATCATGATGAAACCCACCTGTGCGATGCATCATGGGAATTCCAATAGTGAATGAGCGGGTCACCATGAAACCACGCTTGTCCACCATTCCCTCATGGAATTTCTCATCCCAGTGAGCTATGGACAAAAAATAGAAATTCAGTTACACATCTTAGGAAAGATCCATCTCTCTCTCAGTTGAGTCCAGTGCTGAACGAAGGGATTTCAGACTGGTTTTGAATTTCTCTACGGGATGGCGATGGCTTAACCTCACACATGACACCGACAATCATTCATTCTCCACTTACGCTTAAAGAACATGGCGTTGATGATCATGGCTCCATCTGCGTTCTGCACATCCTTGGTGACCTCAGGCAGCTTGCCATCCGTCGACTTGGCTGCCCACTCGTTGATGGAGTTCACCGCACTCTTCTTGTCCCTGAAGTTGATTTTGGAATGGTCGTAGTTGTAGTGCTTCTTGCTGCTCTTCACAAAGTCATCGGCGAAGGAGACGGAGCTGGGGCCGTAGAGGCGGTTGCTGATGTTCCAGGTAGTGTTCCGTTTGGCATCGCTCACCTGCAAGGATGCAGCGCACAAACAAACATTCAGAAAGTATTGAGGGTCTAAGCTTGAGGCTGGATACTGTTAAGCTATAGCAGCGTGACCAAGCGGAAATACAAGGTGCTGTCGATATCGCCTTTCCAGAAATGGCTATATAGCTTTTAAACTGAACTCTGATATGTTGTATTTTATTGCACATACCTCAGACAGCAGCTCTGACAGGCCTGCATGCAGATGCTCATCTTTCAGGTTGTCAGCGCTGAGGACAGTTTTGACCTGGGAGGCAGTGGAGGCCTTGGCGCCAAGGGCCACCATGCCCAGAGAGGAGGCCACCACAACGGGGGAGACGAGGATGTTCTCCGTGCCTTTCTCCTTTGCCAAGTTGTGGTAGAGGCTAAATCAATATCAGAAGAGGAATTATTTGCTAAGCGTATTAACATGAAGGAGGAATTTGACCTGATTGATTTGGTGCAGACAAGTTATCAATATGTCATAGCCAAAATTGAAAATATCAAGAACAAGATTTGTACAAGCAAAAACATGGAATTCAACAAATATTGAAGCATCTCTGCATTACATTGACACAATACACGTTCATAAACTCAGTCCAGTATTATCTCATAATTAATCACAGTGACATATCGGACCTGAACGCAAGGTTGCCGCTGTTCTCAGCCAGCGTGGCGGCGTGGCTGCTCAGCTTCTTGTCTTCTGCAGAGGCCACAAGGGCCAGCAGGCACAGAGCTACAGTGTTGATCACCCACATCCTGTCTGTCTCCACAAGCAGCTATGACAGTCTGCAAAAAAGAACAATGGCGACAAATGAGGTTTATGTTACTATATGTACATATATGTATATAATGAGTGTATGAGGAGAAGCACATTTTTTGAGTGAGGCTGTGGAGATGTTATCAAAAAATGTTCCATATTTAGTGAAAAGAAAATGTCAAAACAGCACAACACAGATTGTGATTTGTGAACCCGGGGGTAGCAGGGCAGGGCCGGGCCGAGCCCACAACGAAGCTCAGTCATGCCTGCAGCATTAGGCAGCCATGTTTTTTCTTGACACGTCAGCAGCAGCTGAGGCCCAGTCGTGCTGCTGCAGCTTCCTTTCCACTCAGAGTGAGGCTCGGTCCTGACTTGTGGCTGAAATTTGATACCACCCTGCTCTCTACATTTGTCTTAGTTGTTGTAAACTCTTGCATTTTGTAAGACTTGTGATTGAGCTCACATTCTCTTTCACTATGTGGAGTTGCAACCTTTAGGGGATAGTTTGTAAAGATGGTGCTGCTCTAAGGCACCCCTTTTCCAAGAGGAAGGGCGTGAGCCAGCAGGATAAATCTAAGCCACCCATGACTAGTTCAAACAAAGGACCAAATGCATAGCTTTAGGCTGTATTTAACCAGCTGCACTAACATCTCTAATCAAGCTTCTCAATGCTCTGCTTTTGGTATCCCGTTCTGAATGTAGTGTTTCTGGATATGTTGTCTGCATCTCGGTCTATATCAGTATAGTTGTGATACTCAATACTGACTTTGCATCATGTTTGGATACCTTGAAAAGTTTTCATACTGATGTCTGCGATTTTCATTCTGAAAGACAAGAGGTGCATGTGGTAATCTCCATAGAGCAGGCAGTAAAACAGTATTCAGGCTCTTATGCAGACTTTTTTTTTTTGAATGAGGCTTTTCTTGTATTCTCCGTTTTATCATCCCCTATATCCCAGTTTTCAGCCTTTAACCTTTCACAGTTAAAACGTTTAATATTAGTTGGTATAGCCTCCTGGTTACTCATCGTGCATTCACAAGCAGACACGTGTACATGTTTTTCATTGGCTGTGTGTGAACCAGAAAAAAAAAAAACCTTTATCCAATCAGCTGTGCCACAGTGCAGCAGCACTAACATTCCTGGGCACAGATTTGGACCTCCCACCACTCCCAAAGTGAATGGAAAGTTAATCAACAGAGACTGGGAGCGTATATCATATATATACAGTATCTTCCTCAAGTTAACTCAAATTCGTGTCAATATGATTACACATATAAATAGACTACAATGGAGTGACGCACACAGCAAAGTTATAGCATCAGCAGGCTTGGATAAGTTGCGTGATGACTTGAAGCTTTGCCAACTATTCTAATGCCCTCCCTTTATCACTGAAGATAAGTTGTAATATTCCATTAAATACGTATTTCAAAGTGCCGAAGAGATGACCTAAACTTCAAAGTGGTTAAAGTGCAAAAATGCAGCACTGTTATGTTAAAACACAGAAACAAAGCAGCCCCTTTCCCCCCCCCACTGCATTCCTCCCTGAAAACAAAGCCTTATCTGCCTTTGTCTCCTGGTCCTTACCTGGCACAGATTTGCAGGGTTTCTCGGAGTTGTCTCTCTGAGTTGTCTCTCTGAGTTGTCTCTCTGTCTCTCTGAGTCGTGTGTCCCGTGGAATAGCTCCCGTTCCGACTCTCCTGCTCTATATATCCCGTGAGAGAAACTTCTGGAAGTGGGGAATGGGATATTCAAATGAGGAATTGTCTGTCTTTCCTCGGGAAGCCAGGAGCTGGGACGTCCCCCTTTGAAAGTTGACCCCTGAGCTGGTCTGGGCTCAGTTTTGCGAGAGTCTCCACCAGTGGTTACAGTTAGAAGCGAGATTGAGAATCTGCTGCTGAATCTACTGCCGCTTGCTGACTCAATCTCAGACCCCATTTTCATCATCGTCTAAAAGATGGATAGTAAAATGTCTTCATGAAAAAGTGATCCTCACACATGAAAATGTGTGGAAAGTCACAGCAGTATTATTCATTTGAGAGTATGAGCTTCTATGGGACACTGAGGCACTATCAACAGGCAGGACATCAGTGAATAGACACATCATTTAGTTCAGTTGTTCTCAGAAGAAAAACAAAATCTTTTCTCGATTAACCCAAAAACACAGATGTCTAATTCTGAAGGGAATTGTGTAGAACTGTAAAATAAAGTTCTAACTTTGGAATAGTTGCTGTGCTTGGGAGAGGCTGCAGGATCTCAGTCCCACCCTTCCCCCGTTCCCCACCCTTCCCCCGTTCCCCACCCCCTCCCCCAGAGTCCCACGTCGTTCCAACCGCTGCTTATTGCAGGGTGGTTAAAGGATGGGGGTGTTTGGGGTCCATGGAGGACCAGTGTTGTAAAACGTGCCGTGAACTGTGCTAAACGGGACCTCCCTCCCTCCCTCCCTCTCTACTCTCTAATTTTAGTCTAAGTAATGCTAACCGATCTGATCTTTTCTCTAACACTAAAAACTTCAGTGGCACTTTTTCTGTAGATTTCTTTCAGTCCTGGCAACAATGCAGGAGAAAAGTCATTGTGAACACAATTCAACATCAACTCTGTAAAATGTCCGTCACCGTCCTAAGACTTTTTAAACTGACTCTTTCAGCCCATACAGTGTAAAGATTCAAGATTCAAGAACTTTATTTGTCACATACATACAGGGGGTGTGCAGTGAAATGAAAAAGTGGCAATGCTCAACAGAAATGTGCAAAGGGCAACAGTACACAGTATTTACAATAAAAAAACAACACAATATTTATAGTAAGAAGACTTAAAAATATAGAAATATGAGAAATTGTATGTATGCAATATAATATAAATTATGTGTAGTCGTTACCTAAGTGTGTGTGTGTGTGTGTGTGTGTGTGTGTGTGTGTGTGTGCGCATTAGAGGGCAGTTGTGTGGGTCTTGGTGGGGGTCCTGGTGAGGTCAGAGTTCACAGTCCTGATGCCCTGAGGATAGAAATTCTGACTGCGGAGGCGCTTGCCTGACCGCAGCAGCTGAAACAGTCCGTTGTTGGGGTGGTGAGGAGATCAGGCCCACCACCACTGTGTCATCCGCAAACCCAGAGTTGGAGCTGAACAGGGAGTACAGTAGGGGGCTGAGGACGCAACCCTGGGGGGATCCTGTGTTCAGGGTGAGGGGGTTGGAGGTGTGTCTGCCCACCCTGACCACCTGGGGCCTGGCGGTCAGGAAGTCCAGGATCCAGGCACACAGGGGGGGTGTTCAGTCCCAGCTCAATCAGCTTGCCAGCCAGTCTGGAGGGGACTATGGTGTTGAAAGCTGAACTATAGTCAATGAACAGCAGTCTCACATAGCCCCCCTTCCCCCCTTACAGTGTAAATCAAGACATACGATAGATACTTGAGTATACATTCTCTACATTCAACATTTAATATTGAATAACTCTATATATTCAAGTAGAACAAGACTTCATCTTATCAACAACTAATACTTGAATTCTGACACAAACTATTTTCCAGCCAGAGGCATTCCTTCATTACCTTTTTCCCAAAACCCCTCCTCTTTTTGCAGCCCACCCATAAATTGTCCTGACATGCCAGCTGATGAGGGGGGATGGGTGTCGTATACAAACGGAAAAATCCCAAACCCTAAACCCATAGCCAAGTTGTAGTCATCTGGGCCCAGTTTTTCAAAACGTATCTGACAGGATAATAGTGATCTGATTGGACTAAATCTGAAAATTGGGGATTTCAAAACAGATTAAAGTATTCTGATCCTGAAAATTAGGATTTGGATTTGGAAATCTAAAATCCAATCCAATCCAATCCAAAAAATCGGGATAATCTTGATCCCACTGGAGGGCTGGATTTGGGGTTGATTAAGAACAATGATAGGCTTTACTTTTTACAGAAATGCGCTGTAACTTTGTGAGGAAATCAAGCTATGTGCCCTGAACCTCATTGAAAACACATAGTACATTTTCATAATTCTTCTAAACAAAAATGGTGTGTCATTCGTTCTTTACAGCGTGTTGTTGCAACTGATGAACACTGTCCCACATCATTCTGTTTGTGTAAGATTCAGTAAAAAAGAAATGTTTTTAAATGACGACCTCAGTGTAAGTAATACACATATAGGAAACTCTAATATCCCAAGAATTAACAAATGTAACATTATAGCCTAAAGAAAACAAGCAGTTCCCCTCCATCATGATCATCTTCTTCCTCAGTCCCAAGGCAAAGCCCTGGCCTGCCACTAGCAGGCCTCACAGCAAGAAGGTCGTGGGTTCGATTCCCGCCTGGGGTGCTGGTGAGTCTGGGATGCCCGGGTGGGTTATCTCCCGGGCCTTTCTGTGTGGAGTTTGCATGTTCTCCCCGTGTTCACTTGGGTCTCCTCCTGGAAAGAACCCCGTCTAAAAACATGCAATATCCAGTCGGCTGTCCGTGACGAGACGGCGACAAAAACACCTGGACTTGGTCCCCGGGCGCGGCTATCGTCTGCCCCCTCTGCTCCCTGGCCTGGCTTGGAGGAAGACCGGTGGGGATGGGATAAGCAGCAAAGCAAGCATTCAATTTGGACACTCAAAAAAAAATGCATGTGTGTATGTGTGTGTTGTGGTGTGCGGCCACTTCCCCCCTGCATGTATTGTGTGTGTACAACGGTGCAATAAAGTTGTTCTTCTTCTAGCACCGCTGGAGCCTGATGCACCAGCAGGACAGGCATTGAGAAATGTTTTGAACCTATATTTCTAAAATGCTCCTTGAAAGAAAGCAGTAACCAGAGAGCAATGTGATTTTTTTTTACATTCTATGAGCTACTCTGATAGGCTTGATACAGGCCACGCCCCCAGCCCTTCCCTCACTTCAGGGTTTGTCATTTTGAGGAGCTGAAATTCCTCAACATGTGCAGAGGGTAACTTGTGGGTCAAACAAGTCTGGTCGAATCTCCCCGATACAGGTAATCTCTGTACTCTCCAAATAGCCTTCTTTTTTTTCTCCACTCCATATGTGGCATGTTGTGATGGCTCGAAGGCCTAAAACATTCAAACAGTTGCAAAAAGTGGGAAGAAAAGGAGGCTCCAATAAAATATCAAACAAAGAGAGGATACTTGGAGATGTAAGGGGACCTTTAACTGAATATATAACTACTAAATATGAAATATGACTCTATATGATTCCAAAGATGCTTGTTTCATTTTTGCTAAAACATATTCAAATATTAATTGTATTTGCTCTGTGTTCTGCAATTCTTGTGCTGTATTTATATTTTGAGACTCATAAAGAAGAAAATTGGTCCTTTCAAAGATCTGCCAGATCTCCTCCATCTCATTTTTCTACACCAGAATCTGATGTAAGCAGATTTCAGAGGGTGGAGCACCTCCTCCTGAAATAGAGCCACAGAATGCTATTTGAGGGAGGATGTCCAGCATTCAACATGTGGATATCATTACATTTACCTCAACACCAACCTCACCAACCAAGTCTCTCTGCTTAGCTGTTGGGGTTGCTAAAATAGGATGTACCAATGAGGCCTTTCCAGTGTTCTACAGTGAATTTCAGTTCCAGTCTTAACATTTGGATTTAAAGGATAGTGGATAACTTATGTGCATGGCTGACAGAACAATAAAAACCTTACAGATTGGATCGTCATGTTGAGTAAACGTCTCAAATGATGGCTATCTCATGACAAAACACATTCAAGCCAACTATAATTAGGTTTGCTATATGAGAAGAGGTTTTTCCTTTACTTTCAAGTTGTCAAATATACACTAGTTGCTCTCCCGTCTCACCATCTGTGTTATTTCTCCAAACAAGTCTGGATTTTGGCATCCTGTTGCTACTGTTGAAGTTTTTCTAAACCGCTCTCATCCTGCTCATCTCTTCTGGCCTAATGGGTGTTAGGTTTCATTTCTGATCTATTTTCCAGATCGGCTGCAACATTTTTTTCCTGAAATTTCTCAAAATTTCTAAACTAGAAAAGAAAACTCTTTAGTTGTAGACTTATTTGAAAACTGTTATCATTCTGCCCCTAAAGCCATGATTCCATACATTGCCCCACTGAGAAGGAAGCACAGTGCATGCTGCCAAGAAGGCCATGATGTAAGACCTGAGAAATGTTTCTAGTCTGCTGTATGATGCAACTTCCTGTAGTCGCGTAGTCGCGCTATGAATGCAGAGAGCAACGTGATCATACATGTAACCTCATGTGCACTGTAAATCTAAACCAGAGTGGGGTGTGTTGTGTTTATGAAACAGAATGCAGGTAAAAGTGATTATCTTGTTGATTTCACCTATTAAATTGAGGAGGGGAGGGTATTTAATATTTAGGTAAACATACTTTTAAGCCCTTCGCTAACATTTATGGAGTGTGGGTTTGCATTAAGGAATTATAGTATAAGTATCAGAATAAGAATAAGAATAAGTATCAGTTACAAGTATCAAAATTGAGTGATACAAAGATGATGATGAAATATGCTGTCTAAAATTTGTTTGCTCCAGATTGTTTAAAAGCAGAAGATAAAACATCATGCTACGTGCTTGGACACCTAATGATATGAAATGAAATAAATGCATAAATAAATAAATAAAGCATTTGGAACTTTAATTATTTTCACTGAATTTCATTCAAACATGTTGGATGTTTTGAAGTGATAGTTGAAGAGGAATTCCACCAAAAGTGTTGTTTTTTTTTGGTTGTCCATATGGACCATAACATTTTCGCAGAAATCTCAGGCTGTTCAACAATTTTATAGGCCTGCATTTGATTACTTTTTGCTTTTTACTTTTTGAAGCTGTGTACTTTCATGACACGACAGCCGGAGAACCAGTTAGGTTATTCAAATTTTCGTCCCAGGACATCAAAGTTTCTTCATAGCAATTTAATGAATAATCTTATAATGAATCATTTGAGGTAAGCTCCTACTTATCCTAATTGAGGTTACATTCAGGCAAATTCACGCTCAAGTTAATGCTCTTTTACCCTGAGGATGGTTTTAATTGGATTTCTTTTGGCACTCTTGAAACACAGACGCATTTTTCTTACTCTTTTTTAAGCAGGTAGCTCCACTGAGACTGACTGATGAAGCAGCTCTTTTTCAAGCTTTTCAGCTCTTACCAAGGAAGCAGCATCAATGACAAACATAAAAGTTACACACAACACACAACAAATGTACATAACCAAAATGCAATCAATAAACAAACAAAACCACCAACCTTTCTATGATTTCTGTGATTCTTAGATATCAATACTGAAATCCTGTAATATCAGCAGTCTTGCCAGACCCTTTTTCTGCCTGGTACGCTTATTGTATTGTGGGCATACAACCACTAGATGGAGCACAAAGCAACCAAATAAACTGCATCCCCTTGAGCTGTAGTTTGTTGCCACTATACCACATCTTAAAAGAAAAAATTCACCCTGGTTCAGGTTGTTTTTTTCCGCTGTGATCTTGGAGAGTTCAGTCTTGGTTTATTGGCACTAATAGGCACAAGCACCAACAAGCTAGAAACAAGAGAGTCTTTCTCCATGATAAGAGACAACTCTTAGAGCTGCTCTGTTGTCAATGACTGAGAGACCCAGCTTTGGCGGACACAGTGACAGTAACCTGAGCCATGTTACAGGTTTATTAACACATTTTTTTGTTTCATATTTGTACTGCAACACAATAAAATGAGTAAAAATTAAATCTTCAATCTATTGTCAATAGAGCACCTCCAGGTTTTGTCTGGTGCTGACATATTCTAGCACTGGGAATGTTGCCACAAATATTGAACAAAATGTCTAAGAGCAAAAGAATCATTGATCATCATATTGATACCCTACAGGGACCAATAAAGTATCACATCATGGCGCGTGAATTCTGTTCTAACTCCTATCAAGCGTCGATGCTGTGAGGCCAAATCCTGGTGTGAAATCCCAGCAGCCCTTCATCATGTATGAGTTTGCTCCTGGAGGGACGACGAGCCGCACTCAAGCTGTTGCCGCAGCTTTGTTTAGGAAGTAACGACAAGCTGTTGCGTCGGTGTTTGGACAATACAATCTGCCCGTCTTAAGTTTCTGTCCCAGTTATTTCTGTTACTTTCCGATTCTCTCTGCCCCTATCCTGTTCTGTACCCTTTCAATCAGTATCGAACCACCCGGGCTGCATTGCATAACGCAGTGCTCCGCCCACCCGTAGACCCACCAACCACCTACAGGTTAGACCCCTGCCAGCCATCCTACCCTTCCTGTCTGTGGATGCTGGATGACATTTTTAAAACAAAGCTTACCAGTTGGAAGTTGTTTACTAATGCCAACCTGGGGAGTGTGGTGCAGCGACAGGGAAATGCCACAGGAAACAATCCCCAGACAAGTGCTTTCCGTTTTCCCCCTCCCATAGAGACGATGCTAAGCTGTGTGTGGGTGGTGCGTTAAATCAATTTTATTGGCCCACTGTGATGTTAAATAGTAACTATTAATAACTGGTAGTATTGCCAGCGGGTGAGGGACCCAGGTGGCCTGTGTGTGGAAACCGCCCTCTTTCCTGTTTGTTTAAAATGGGGATGAATCAACTCACATGCACAATGGATTTCAATTATTCATTTGTCATTATTTCCATGTGCGGTTCATTCTCTCCTTTAACTGAGAATTCAAAAGCCCAAATGAACAAACGAGTACAGCAAGGAGAACATTTTTCAGTTATTTTCAGGACCAATCTTTACTGCTGCAAGCAATTTTAAGAGTGGCTCCAGAGATGTATCCGCAATAAGCTGCATCATTTGTCCTATGCTGCGCTGTTCTCAGACCCCAGTGCTGGTCTGCCCTGAATAAAATCTGATTCAAGACAGAACACACACTCACACACACACACGCACAATGCAAATGTATTGGCTGCATCACTACAGCATTGACTGTTTCCTTGGTGATAAATGTGAACAGTTATTCCTCCCCCTCTTGAGATGAGAACGTGCTCAAGTAAAGATAACTAATCCAGTACACGGACCTGATCTGAAAAAGGTCGAAGACTAAAATAGTGGAAACAATAACAAGCATTAAGCATTATTCTGTCAACCTGTATTTTATCGTAACTCTTTTGCTGCATGTGTTGGTGTGAGATTCCACACAACTGAGACGTTCTGACAAGCTGTCACTGTCTGTGAATAACATCACAGTCAGAATCAATGTATTCACAAGTACAATTTATGTACAGGGATGCGTCTGTGTAGCATTGGTGCAGAGAAATATTGACAACTCACAGTGACATAACACTAACTCATGACACGAGGACACAACAGGAGCACTCGGTGGATAGGGGCAGTGCAGGAGATGCAATAAACACCTATGTTTATATATCTGTAATGTACAGTCATCATTCAAAATCTATATGTGGCAATGTCATCCTAATATACTTTCATGGGGGCTCCCTGGTGTAAAAATGTGATTCATAAAAGTCAACTAAAATGGTTGTAATTATGTAATTTTGATACTGCTAATGGCTTTTGGACTGCATAGAAGTCACTGAAGCACTAATCAATTCAGTTAGTACAATGTATAGATTGTACAATACGATCACTGTGCCTGTATGTCATTTATATTGCACACAAGGGAGCTATAATATAATTTACATTATCAGTGGCCACTGTGGCCCAACCATGAGCACAATTATCACATGAATACTGAAATGGGTCAATCATGTGGTCAATTGGTTGTTTGATTACTAGGCACTGCTGACATTGCACAAGTTGTCTTGTGATTATGACTGCAGACTGTGTTCTTGTGACAAAAATCAATAAATCAGTTGTGTTTGATGAGTTGTCTGGTACCTGTCAATATGGTAAAAGGTGACAAAGTCTGACCCTGGTTAACCATCACATTGGTTGTTTGGCTGATTACTTGAGAATTTGTCTAATGGATAAATTAAGCTCTAGTCCAATCAGGGTTTATTCTACTTTGCAGTTTCACTGTACTTTACTGTTATGCTGATTAATCCCTTCTGCTTTTTCAGAACAGACAGAGGACAGAGAACAGTTTAATTGAAATAAGGCAGCCTGGAGGGGCCTCAGTCTTGGTAGTAGTAATAGTGGTGTGTGTGTGTGTGTGTGTGTGTGTGTGTGTGTGTGTGTGTGTGAAAACACAGCCATTGGGGACAATTTAACAGTGAGCTTCAATCTGTGTGATTTGTTAATAGGATAACTGCCAAGACTGCATGTTAATCAACATCTCTCAATATTTGGTGTGTCTATTAGGTAGACCTACAGCTGACATGGTCTAAGACCGCATGCACGTGTGTGTGTGTGTGTGTGTGTGTGTGTTTATTTGTACATTTGAGGAAAAAAGTAAATGTTCAATAAATCTTTAATTCTCAATAATAATAATTAAATGACAATACTTAAATGTTATCCTTCCTATCCTTAACGACGTGGTTGCAAACTACCCGATAAATGCACACCTGTGACCGTATATCAGTTCATTTAACTATTAATGCGCTAACCGAAAATCACCGCTCACGCCACCGCTTTTGTGTCGCTTAGCAACCATGTTGTTTACCTGCTGATCAGGGACCAGATAACACTTGATTAAAAATAAAACATTTATAGAAGTTAACAAGTCAGCAACTTGTTTTTTTGTAGTAAAAAAATATATAAACCACTAACCCATAATTTGCGGAACAACTACGAGGCACGGTGTTTTTGTGGCACATGGCTGAATTTTACAACTGCTTCCAACGCGACGCAGCCAATCAGAAGTGAGGACCGGAACTGTCAGTTTTACTATGTGGGGTTTCTTAATCAAACTGCTATAAAGTTGGTTAACCGGTGGACATTTGAAATGGAGCTCGGTGGCCATTGAGCCTATGTGGATAACAGTAAAGTCATGTACCGCAAGCTTGGTGACGCTATCTCACCGTAGCCTACAAGAGGGCAGCAGATAAAGGCTCAACTCCTCCCACTAGTCAGTCCATTGAATTACTCGCCCGGTATTCACCGCAGCTCACAGAGGCAAGGCACGCTTTACCGAGAGAGAGGACACAAAAACCCCGGTACTAACTGAAAATATGAGACGGGACTACTAGACCAAAGCCCCGGCCCTGCAGGACTTTACAGCATCCACTTCGCACCGGCCCCGTCCTTACTTTCAATCCCGTGGAGCTCAGGACGCCGTTTCTCCTTTGTTTTCGGTGTTAACTCGGGCTATCTGTCAATGTTAGCTGGCCACCCACCTTGCTACCTTTGACACGGGTTGTCACTGGGGGACAGTTTCCCGGGGGCACTACTGAGAGGAAACGAATCTCAACTTCACTGGGGAACGGAAGCCAACTCTGAAATAAATAAAAGTGATATTAGCCTTCAGACAGGTGAGTGTTTTGGTTTGGCTGAGATGTTGACATCACGTTGCCTATGGGAGTTTCATGATAGAATTTGCAGAAAGTTATTTCTTACTTTAGAGCATTTTTTGTCGGCATCACAATAACAAACCTAAGACAAAAAACTCTAAGGATTTATTATTTATTATTATCGCTGGAACATATCCCTATAAGGACGTGCTGTGATATTTGTATAATAATACAGAGGTTTAGTCCTTTGCTCTCTGGCCTCGTGCCCTCAGACACGCATGGAAATTAATCTGTCAAGACAATGGACACGCCCATCATGCTGTAGCCTATGTAGGGTTTCCCTTTCGGGGGAAATTTGTTAAATTCATATACTTGACTTTACCATGTCCAGTTTATGCCGTGTATAAACTGCATTTACATCACATCAGTAGGAATGGCTGTAAAGCTGCATATCAGCCATGGTCAGTGCAAGAAGCAGAGGTTTAATGTAAACTACTCCACCTGAACATGCATTTGTAGATGGAAATTGTGTTTGCTCATATGCATCATGTCACTGGAATTTGCATAATTCATAACACCACTAGACTTTGTTCTGGTTGAGGATTGTGGTTTCCCTTTGGTGTCAGAGGTTGACAACTGGGAAGTGATGTTAAGTGTTGTAAATGTACTGAGAAGTGCTGTAAAGTGTTGTAAATGTTCTGGCAAGTGCTATAAAGTACTGTAAATGTTCCTGAAATTTATAACAGTTCAATAACCTATCAATTCGGAAATTGCATGTAACCACAACATCCGTGTAGAACATGGGATTATTACTTTATAAGACTATTACATTTATATTTAAGGTATTTAACTTATCCATAGGGTCTTGCAATGAGTAAGCAAGTAGGGGTTCAGGTGTCTTGCAGGAAACTTTAACCACAGGACACATTTGGTTACAAGACAGTCTCTCTAAATGTGAACTCACTGGCTGTCTACCCAGAACACTTGATCAGTGTCTCAATACACCTTGGTGGTGGGAGAGGTGACATACTCGGTTCCCTTTTTATCACTTGGGCTGCATCAATAAATAGATTTTTTTTTTTAAGTGCTGGATACTGTTTTTAACTCTTTTTAAACTGCTTTTTGGCTTGTATGCTCCTACATGGTTATTGAGGTTCCTGAGGGCAGCCAACGCTGTGACATGAGTCATGTTCTATGGCATGTGGGAAAATAAATGTTAGCTTGACATTCAGACCACTCAGATTTCAGATCAGGGACTTTTTTGCAAATGATATATGGGTAGATATTTTGAGGTTAGCTGGGGAAGAAATGGCAAACATACACATTCCTACAATTCTTGAAAATGAGTTAAATTATTGAGAGATATGGCTAAGGTCTGATATTCAGAAAATCTAAACACTGGAATAGCTTCAGTTGAGTTGTAAAGCATTTCAAACACAACCCTTGATTTTAGAAATGTAACTTTTGGAAGAATTAAAAGATAGAACATGGACTGAGATCTCATGCTGACCGTGCTTTCAGAAGGAGATGGGTCAGAACAGGGAGGAGTTCAGTGGAATGTACCTGTGTCCACAACAGTAATCCTCTTAATGGTTACACACACACACACACTCACACGCACACGCACACTCACACGCACACGCACACGCACGCACGCACGCACACACGCACGCGCCATGGACCAATCTTTACTGCTGCAAGCAATTTTAAGAGTGGCCCCAGAGATTTATCCTCAATAAGCTGCATCACTTGTCCTATGCTGCGCTGGTCTCAGACCCCAGTGCTGGTCTGCCCTGAATAAAATTGGATTCAAGACAGAACACACACACACACACACACGCACACACACGCACACACACGCACACACACGCACACACACAGTCTTGGGGATACTTTTTCAGAGGCCTTAAACCAGTTCTACTTTGGATTTGGGTGGATCCCTTGACTCATAGTTACATGCTTCGTTAAACTAGTCATATCACTCGGAAGAATTTTGTTATACTGCTGATAAGAAATCTCTCCCAGAGTTGCAGTGAAAAACCGTGATTGAGCCTATTGTCAATTTTAGACTATTATTGATTTTGTGTCCCAGGCATTCTTGCGCTGCCATATCATTTTAGCTAAGAATATCAAGCCTATCTGCCTTAATGCTCCTGAGGGCAAAAACTGGACCGACGGAGAACAAAAAAATATGCCAGATATGTTTTCAGTGTGTGCCAAGAGGAAAAACAAGTGCACAAAACTGTAAGATCTGTAGTCTTTTATCTACGATAAGATCACCATTGCGGTACATGAGAAGCCATGGCGAGGTGTAGAATTTTCCCCCCTCAGGAGCGGAAGACTGACTTGTAAAAAACGGCCTGTTATTATTGCCTGCCTTGTAGCAGTGAGGTCAGGTTGTGCTGTACCAGTGTGATGAGTAACATGAGTCACGGTCTTCCAAACCACTCCCCTGGATCTATCAAGGAACACAGTGGGGGATCTGTACCACTGGGCGCCAGGGCACGATTTGGAACAGCATATCTAATCAGAAAACAAACCTCAAGTATTCAGTCTACAGTCTACAGAAATACATATTCTCCCTGTTTGTGAGTCATGCAGGAAGTATTGTTATTGTCATTCATATTTACACTTGCATTGAGGTATTTAACTGATACTCGAGGAGGGTCTTGGTCTCTAGAGTGATCATGTATGAGAAAGAGGTGAGAGGTAAAGAAATAAGACCCAGCAGCAGGAAAAATGTCCAGTGCTAATTGTCATTAATTAAGCCTGTTAGGGACGTTAGAGCCATTGGCATGTTGTCTTTGTTGTTTTGGAACTTGAGCTCTCTTCAAAGACAAGCACCCAGACAAAGTGGGAGGTGCACCATTATCATGTCACAGCTGTGGTTCCCTTCTGAAAAAGCATAACAATACCTCCTTTATTGAATAAGAAGTGTGCTTGTTTTTGTTTGATTCTTTAAGGGAGTGTGGTAATATTTCCCCCCCATGTGGGGTCCACAGCCACAGATTCCCGTTAGTAGATGAAACAGGTCTATTCTGTAAAATGAGAAGAACATGCTCTATGGTTTTTTTTAATGTCTTCAGTGGCCCAGGTGTCTCTGTATTGCACATTTGAGATTATTGTCTAATCCTCTCTGTTGGAGGAAGGAGGTAGTTTTCCCATTATTTCATCATTTCATTTTATTTTGGGCATTACATTTCCCGTTAGGTGGAAGTTACCCTGCTTTTTCTATTTGTGTTCACACCTCCCTGTAAGAGGAATAGTAGAAGGCAAAGATTAATATGAGCCGAAAGCGCTGTCCCTTAGAGCCGAGAACGCCGAGTTCCCTGTGACGGCACGGCACCTGCTTGTCTGGCCCTGCCTCCCACCCAGCCGGGCTCAGACAGCGGTCACTTGCGGGAGGGAACAGGACTCTCTGTGATGTCAACACACACAGATGGTGGTGAGGAGCCCTCGCCCAGACACACAGATGGCACCTTGATACAACCTACTGGTCCATCCACTTTCTCTCGGCCACAAAAACACAATCTCGCTGAGCAGACTGAAGTGAACTAAGGCACTGGTCAGGTCCATTCGCCCGCACCGTACAACAATGGCTCCCACCGTGTCTCTGCATGCCACGGATGCCTTTGTCAGCTGTTTCCTTTCCAGGCCACAGTATCAGCACCACCTATGATTAGGAGCCAACCCCAGAATTACTTTCTCTCAACCCTAGACAGTCCGGGAGGGGTCCAGACACAACCTCCCCAGCCATTGTTTTTCACTTTTTGGAGCCTTGCAGGAGACCGTGGAGAACATTCTGTCAGAGCAAAGAGTTATTTAGGAAACACCCCCATCGATTGAATCGAGGGGAATTTTCTGCTTTGCCGGACAGCACACTGTGGAGAGTACGAGACGAGATGGGAAGGAGACACCCAGTGTTTCTTGAAGCAGTCTAGCCCGTATATATTTGCTGAAGGTATTTAAAGGTGCAAGTAAGTCTGAGTGATATATTGTTGCAGTGTCCTTGACAGGTGCTCCCCATGGAAATGACCTGATCATGGGGAGGCAGTTGTGAAAGTGGTGAGATCTGCTGGATTTGTCAGATCAAAATAATGTAGCTTCTCACTGTGTGGGAAAGGTCAGAATTAAATGGAAGCCGACTACCAGCTTTTGTTGAAGGCCTTCAGAGAATACTAGAGAGCTCAACCAAGAGTGGTTTGTGGTGGATGGTGCAAATGTATTTCCTTTTTTATAGCTGATTTTGTTTGTAGATTTATAAAACAAACCATTAAGTCAAGTTGTATTTGTGTAGCATATTTCATACACAGAGCAATGTGCTTTACGCTTTAAAAACAAAACTTAAAATAGTTTATTAAGAGCCCCCACTATCTGCCCCAAATACACTATATGGCCAAAAGTCAGTGGACACCCCTACTAATTATTGAGTTCAGGTGTTTCAGCCAGACCCATTGCTAACAGGTGCATAAAATCCAGCACATAGCCATGAAATCCCCATAGACAAACATTTAGAATTTAGTGCTCAGTGACTTTAAACGTGGCGCTGTCATAGGATGCCACCTTTGCCAAGTCAGTTTTCTGCCCTATAGATGTGCCCCGGTCAACTGTGAGTGCTATTATTGTGTATTATTGTAAGTAGAAGCGCCTTGGAGCAACAACAGCTCAGCCACGAAGTGATAAACCACGCAATCTCAGAGCGGGGCCAACGAGTGCTTAAGCGCGTAGTGCGTAAAAATCGCCAATCATCTGTTGCACCACTGAACTGAACACAACACTGAACACTGAGCTGTGTGTCGGGAGCTTCATGAAATGGGTTTCCATGCAGCTGCACACAAGCCTCACATCACCATGCACAATGCCAAGCGTCGGCTGGAGTGGTGTAAAGCCTGCTGCAACTGGACTCTGGAGCAGTGGAAACGTGTTCTTTGGAGTGATGAATCACGCTTACTGCCAGTCTGAGTATCTGGCAGTCTGATGTACGAATCTGGGTTTGGTGGATGCCAGGAGAATGCTACCTACCGGAATGCATAGTGCCTACTGTGAAGTTTGGTGGAGGAGGGATAATGGTCTGGGGCTGTGTTTCAGGGTTTGGGCTTGGCCCCTTAGTTCCAGTGAAGGGTGATCTTGATGCTACAGGATACCAAGATATTTTAGCCAATTGGGCACTTCCAAGTTTGTGGCAACAGTTTGGGGAAGACCCTTTGCTGTTCCAGCATGACTGTGCCCCTGTGCACAAAGCGAGGTCCATAAAGACATGGTTAGACGAGTTTGGTGTGGAGGAACTCGACTGGCCTGCACAGAGCCCTGACCTCAACCCCACTGAACACCTTTGGGAGGAATTAGAACGCAGATTGTGAGCCAGGCCTTCTCGTCCAACATCACTGCCTGACCCCACTAATGCTCTTTTGGCTGAATGGGCACAAATTCCCACAGAAAGCCTTGTGGAAAGCCTTCCCAGAAGAGTGGCGGCTGTTATAGCTGCAAAGGGGGGTCCAACTCCTTATTAATGCCCATGGTTTTAGAATGGGATGTCCAGCAAGCTCATATAGGTGTTATGGTCAGGTGTCCACTGACTTTTGGCTATATAGTGTATCTAAAAATAAATTCTACCTGCCTTTTTTGTTTCATTATCAAATTCATAGACCATTTTATGAACAGTCTGCTGAATAGACAATTACCATAGACCATATTTTAGGAGCAATGCAGGTAATTCACAAACCTTTCTGACAACTGAACATGCTTGATTAGCCAGAATCGACTATTAATGCAAGCTCCTGTCATGCCAGGTTAGTTTGGCATGGAGGCTTAGTTCTGCACCATTATCATTAAAAACCAGCAAGAAGGAACATCATATCCAGATGAGACTGTAATGCATTCAAAGGTGCCTCAGTCTGCAAAAAAGCAAAAGAAACGTCTTCATATGAGGCTTGGATAGAGGATCCAGATGCTGTACACCTGCTGTTGGTTATAGCACAGAGAAACTGTGTAGGCAGAGAGAAAGACTGTTGCCTGGATTACACCTAGTGTACTATATGTGGAGCACCGGCTCATTCCCTGAAATAGACTGACCAAGGTAAAAGCTATTATCCCTTATTGATTTCACCTATGGTGACACAATGCTTAGCACTGTCGCCTCACAGCAAGAAGGTTCTGGGTTTGAATCTCAGCCCTGGTCCAAAGAAACTCTTGAGTTTGCATGTTCTCCCTGTTTTTGCATGTTTTTCCTCCCACAGTCCAAAGGCATGCAAGTCAGGTGGATTAGAGACTCTAAATTGTCCACAAGTATGAGTGTGTTTGTTTGTCTATTTGTGTGCCCTGCGATGGAATGGCGACCTATCTAGGGTGTATCCTTGCCCAATGCATGATGGGATAGGCTCCAGCACCCTCTGACCCTGAAGTGGGTGTGGAAATGAATGATTTCACGTGTGAATTCCACATCAGCCACGAAGGGGAGATTTACGCTATGTTCAGACAGCGAGCTCAAATCCGATCCGATTTTTTAATTTATTTTTTTTTTTTATTCGCAAAAACAAAATACACATCTGATCTTTCCAGATGAGATTTAAACCACATTCATAGGTAGTTTGAAGCACATGGAAAAGCAACTCTGATGCCTCAGATTGGATTTTAAATGCGTTTATTTTTCGTCACTTCCCACATCACACGTATTTGACGGCATACGTGACAAGAAGAGCAAAGAACAACAAACATGGAGGAGAGCCAGCAAGAGAATCCGGTGCCTGGACAAATGAAGAGGTTTCCTGCCTCCTCTCATGAAGGCGTTCTGCACCAAGACCAGAAAACGGTGTCATTAAAGCCGTCAGAATGAGCAACTTTGAAACGTCCATGCTACCAGCTTGTTGCTCGCACCTAAAGTTGTTGAACAGAAAACTTGCCCTTAGTCAGCATGAGAGCGCTTGTGCGGTTACTATGACAACCAAATGATTGATGTGACAGCAAATGGTTATACCGTCTAAACACACAAATCTGATCTGGCCACTTGTCAGCCTCAACGATCCGATTTGAAGAACAGATCCGATTTGCCTGCTCTGTGGACACAGATGAAGGAGGAGGCCGGTTAAAGAAGGACAAATTGAGGTGCAGGTCAATATCAAGAGAGTCGTCCTAACATTTAGTAGGCTCTGTATATCCCTGCTTCTGGTCAGGCCTCCAGCCAGCAGCACGTGACAGAGGGGTTGATTTGACAGAGGGGGCACATTACACATCCCGCTCTCCCCTTCCTCATTTTCCTGTCTTCTTCTAAAAAACTTTCCTGTACTTTTTTTTTTCCCCCCAGCGTTTTATTTCTCTCGCTAGCACTTCTGTGTCATACGCCATCATTCCAGAGACACAGAAAATGTAAACGTCTACTGTCAGGGCACTGTGCTTTTCCTCCTTGCACTCCCTATTTTTGGTTGCTTGTAATGTTGGTGGACTAAGGATTAGACTTTAAGCGTACTCTACTGTTGCATTGATTGTAAGTTGCTCTGGACAAGAGCATCATCTAGATGTCTAAATGTCTAAAAATGTAATTTAATGCTGAAACAAGACGACCGAAACAGAAGCATTGGTAATCTTGCAGTTCTACTAAGGTGTTTTGAACTGAGTAGTGCGCTGAAGTAAAAGTAAAAGTAAACTACACTTGATAACTGACACTTGTTTTTATTGGTTAAGTTACTTCCTTACTTGCTTGCCAACTGCAGCTGAATATTTTGTACAGTGCTGGACCGAGACATCCCTGCAGGCAACTGTCTCATAGCTGCAGAATTAAAGAAGACTACAACTCAAGCTGTTCAGGAATGGGAAAAGATTTACTGTCACTGTAACAATAGCGATATACTCAAAAGTTCAGGCTCATAATATATACTACACTTATTATGTATTGGGTAAGTCACCATTTCCCCCCCCATTCAACTCCAGCTATAGTCCTGTCATGAAGCGTTGTATTCATTTTATTTTTACTATTGAGAAATGTTTAATTAAATGGTGGTGGTTTAGCCAAGTGACACCCAAGCATTTAACTGTAATTTGTGGATTCTAGGCCGTTGGAAAGGTTATGTGGGCATCATGGCAACTTTGATTCAGCGCAAGCCTTCCCTTTAACATCCACCCCACTGGGTTTCTTCGTAGCCAGGCACTTTTCTCAGTGGGTTCCCGCTCCCATTGTGCCTTCACTGTCTCTCCGGACATCTGAAATCACAGGCTGCACTGAGGTTGATGTGTGAAGGGTGTGAAGGCGTGATGGAAACATACAAGACTCGGTGCCGTCCGGTCTGTGAGGTGATGATTATCAAAAACCCACACGCCCATCAGCTGTCTAATCGCCACATATTGTGACAATTTAAACATTAGGTACAACTGGTGTCATTGTGACAGAAAATGCCTTCATACGTAATGAGGAGGTGTGCTTCGTGTTTAACTGGCAAAGAGACGTTTTGTTTTAAAATGGTGAAGAGGCAGCTAACAATGTGTTCCTTATTCACTGTCGAGCTCGCATCGTGTCTGGATGTGCGTATGTGTCTCTACTTTGCACAATGAGAGGATGTTCCCTTTCACCCAGACGCCCTGGCTGATTGAAGCAATGCATACTCTAGCAGCTTGTGTAAATCCCCACTTTAATCCTGCCTGCTTTTAACAAACACTGATCAAATTGAGCTTATTAAATTGAAGAACCATCAGGTGAGTCATTTTAATTATACTTGTCTTCAACATACCCAAGACGGCTCCAGGTTACAGCGATGGAAGAAAAAAAAACACAGCTTGTTATAATTCTGCTCTGAATTGATTTCCATCCTTTTTGTAGCTTTTATAGAATTTCTCTGAATACAGGCAATCATCCAAGCTATTTAGCAGGCATCCCTATTGAGGAGAGGACTATGAAACACAGTAGACACCGCTAAAAGTTTTCAGATGCACAGTTGCACATGCCACAGCAGCTGATGCCTTTTTTTTGTCGGGGGAAAAAAATAATAATTTACCTAAATACCTAACTTCCATCTCCATCAGGCTCCTAATTTGTCTTTTATTATTCATTATGTGTCCAGATGGCACTGGCCCTGCAGCATCCTTCTGTGTCAAACCAACACGCCTCAGTATCAAATCTCTGTTTAAAAAGACGAAATCTTTTTCCAGCCTCTGAAGGAGGCCGTGCACTACCCTACTCCTCGATCATTTTCATCTTCAGATGAAAAATGAGAGGGATATCACTTCACAACACTTCCCACTTCCAGCCCTGCTGGCAGACTTTCCATCATTGAAATGAGTGGGTGGGTTTCCATCTCCTCCACCTCCTTGTCATTTATTTCATTGTATTTCACATTGCAATTGCACTCCCTCTTCCTGTTGTTGGCATTTTAATTTGAAGATATTAATGGACTGCGATTAGATTAGAGTTTTTATATTTGGATTATCTCTGACCCATATTTTTCAATTTGCTTGGTTTGATGAGCACAGCTTCAGCTTATGTTATTTAGAGATTTCCCCCCACGTTCACTGTAATTGTGGAAATTGTCTTTCCTTTTAATATGTGTGACAGGAATCCTTTACTCCTAACCGGCATTACGGTTTCAGTGGTAAAGTGTTTTTTATGAAGTGAGAGTGGCCAGTCCACCCTCCAAGTGTTTCACCAGATTCTTCAATAGCTATAGTTAACAGGAACTGGCAAACCTGGTGAGAGAGATGCAAGTGTATCGTGAGTTTAGATTTGAACCAATGCGGTCATAAAGTATGTGGTATCATCAGACTGACTGCCACGTTTTGTATTTATCCCTTCAGACAGTGCTATCCAGTTGGTTATGCTTAATATTGGTCAATAATAGTGTTTTTGAGCCCAATTATGGTAACTTTTATTTGGGTTACAATACATTGACATTGTATTTGTCTGTAATGTCTGATGTTTGAATAGTAGATTGTTATGTGGGTAAGTGGGCTGAAATGGGTCATCTCCCTCGCTGTAAAAATTCCTCTTGAAGATAAATTATGTTTATGTAGCAGTTTGAATTTATTTCCACGCCCTGTTCTTCTGGGTCAAACTGTAGCTCCGTTCATGTATCTATTGCAAGGTTGTTTTCAACTGCATGTGCCCAAAGCAGTCAGTGGTCTGGTATTATTGTCCGCCAGATAGTCAACCGTAATCAACTTGTTTGATGATCTTGTGGTCGACTGATTCTTGAGAGTTGTTTCATAACAAGAGAGCTGGCGGCCAATGTACAGAAACTTAATTTGGTGAGTTTATTCTTCACCCAGAAAGGCTACACTACGCTGAAAGTGTCTCTATTATGATTTGTTTACCCCCCTCAAGAGTGACACAAATTTCTAATCAATATGAACAGCAAAAAGTGGCATGGATTTGTTTTGTTTTGTTTTTTTTCAAATCTAATCCTGACCACCTGTGTTACTAAATCTGATTCTCAGGCATGTGACTTGTATATGAACATTCAAAACGTAAAAAAAATAAATGGATATTAACAGTCACCAAAAAATAGAACATGAGCCACTATTGGAATTGAGCATAATTGCCTGCAGTATGAACGCAGCGTTAGACAGGCTTTGACGATTATCTCTAGCTTGAAAAGGTTAAGTGCCTTGAGTTAAACTGGCTTTTGACTAGCACCGCTCGTGTTGAAGGGGCTGACTGTAAGGCTTTCTTATTTCCCCTGACGGTGCCTGGGAGCTCGCCTTTTTAAAGTGTAGGTTTAATAAATGACTTTGATTCTATAAGCTGCTGTCATAACGGCTCCTCTAAGTTCACTATCGTAAGACACCGGTCATCCTTTAACAATACGCCGTTGTTAAAACTGTGTCAACCTGCCCTGCGTTATGTAATGTGGCATTGAACATCTGTTTAATGGTTATGCTAGAGAGTGCCTTTTTTTTTCCAAAGCTCTCCTACTTCATATCATATGGAAAACATTATCGGTAGATAACAGACACTGTGGTTGTGGTATTGTGTCTTCTTGGTTCACATGGTTGCTGTTAGATTCACAATCGGTAATCAATAAATGATGACTTGCCCAATACAAAGTGCAGGGTGTGGACACCCAAGAGGCCTTATGTACATGTTCTACAATAGCCTTCCCTCCTCACCCGTCAGGCCAAAGTGTTCTGGGAGCAGCGCCTCTCATGTTGAGATGTACTGAATACTGACTTGTTATTTCATCTCAATATCATGAGCTTCATCACATTTGCACAACTGTCAGAGGGGAACTTGTCATCACTTTTTTTTTTTCACATATTTGTCTTTTCTACTTTTTTCTGTTGATTTAAGCCACTGCACTTGATTGTGTTGGACCATATTAGTACTTATTTATAGTACTTATTTTCACAGCGATGAAAGCACCCCTGTACATACCCATGAAATACCACATCTAAGGGTGGAACGATCGTAAAGGTTGAGCCCTCAAGTCGAACTCACAGCATACATCGTCAAGCTCATCTGACAGGGAACTGCTCTTCTGATGCCCCAGTGCACTCTGGGAGGCCAGCAGACATAGAGGAATCGGAGCTCTGTGTCAGCTGTCAGAAAATAAGAAGCACTTCACCATAACAGCTCTCCGAGAGGGGACAACGTGGCAACCGTAAGAAAGCGTTCAGTCTTAACGTAACGCTGAGTTTTGACCGCCTGTGGGTTTGCTAGACTGTAACACCACGTTGCAGGCAGGATCTTATAAACCTAAACTGGATGGAACAAAAGATCAGTGCACCTTGTTTGTATGGTCACATTCATTTTCAACCAGGATGCACGTTTTAGGGGTTTAAGAAAGGAGACAAGGCCTACAACAACATGCAACACCCAGAGAAAAGGGGGAGAAAAAAGGGACTGCCAAACAATGTTGTACATGAAAGGCCAGCATGAATAAGCGCATAGTGGTAGTGAGCCATTTCAGTTATTTCTCCACTAGTACAATCCAACAGTTTGCAGTTCGGTCCAGAAATGCCTGTACAGACAGTTGGTGGTTAGTACAATGCAGGTGAAGGCCAGTTCAGTCACTTCTTCTTCTTCTCATTCTCTGAATGACCCCCATATCTTCAAAACAATTGCTTCGTGATGTGGATTTGAATGATCGACACCATTTCATGCAGCCCAGTCCTTGAATCTATTTTCTGGCTTGAACCTTTCCTGACATCAGCGCTAACTGTTCGTTGTGAAGTTGGCCATGATTTAATGCTGCATCGGCAATGTTTACTAACTTGCTTTCAGCCAACATACAGTGTTTTGACCCTCATCAGTATGCCTCCCACCATCTTTTGATATTCAGAGAAAGCAGCCTGCTAATGAGTGTTGGTGGACGCACCATCGCCCCGGATGGCCCTAACAAGGTAGAATCGATGCTTGTCATTGATCGTACCGTGGTTTAGTCATTTTGTTTCCCAAGGCTAGGAAGTGCCTGATTAATAATATTAATATTAACCACCAGATGCCTGGGCACAGTGGGTTCTTTAATCTGAACCGGTGTATCATAACGCACGCTCAGCAGCAACACTCAGAGAATCACATGGGACCCTGTGTCCCCGTGACGTGGAGCAGGATGTTCATTCTGAAGGCAGTGAATTTGTGAAATGTATTATTATGTCCCGCCCCCATGGTACACAGTGTGCTGGACATTATGTGTCTCTGTCTGTGTGAAGACACTTTCTTGTAAACACAAGAACTCAAGAACATCACATGATAGAGATTTCACACTTACACCCCAGGTACCGCCAATAGAGTAGATGATCTGATTAGACCTTGGAGCTCCTTGCTGCATACGTATACTTTCTTGAAATTAACAACTCCATAATGCTTTAAGATAGATATTAATACCACCCATATGTTACATATGTTGACATATACACATTTGCTTATGGATGGATGGATGGATGGATGGATGGATGGATGGATGGATGGATGGATGGGCGGGGCTTTAGGAAGCTTAAGTGCCTCTTGTTACAATTAGGAATACACTATATTCAGTCAACACTCTTTCAAAAATGCTGCTGATGTTACACCATTTTACAAACGGTAGACAGACAGGTTGCCAAATGTGTGGAAACTCACAGGGCTAACATCGTAGCAGGCTAACAAAAAAGTCACACAGAACTTTATTTGGTTCACCAACAATCAAAATACATGGTTTGGATGGACACCAGTGTGTTTTTCCCATTCCCACTCTATAGACAAGGTAGAGGTATAGACTTAGGCAAGGTAATGTTTTATCAGTGTATCAAATCACCTCTGTTTCCTGTACAAGAGTGATTGCCGTCACTGACTGGCATAGCTGCCTGGGCAACTTGAGTGTTGTGTGATGGTGGGACTTCTAGACAAGACTGTGGGCTGGAGTCTACTCTGTGGTGGGTGGGTGTCATCTGAGTGATTTATGTTGGGGTTGCTCAAATGATTTTGAGCGGTTTTTCTTGAATGCTACTGGTGGTTCATTATGATGTTGTTGTTGGAAACATGTTTATGTTATGCAGACGTCATGTACATGTATTATCACTTCACCAATATCCAATAATCACACCAGCCTTATTTGTTAATCACACGCAATACCTTGAGATTGCCAAAAGTCCAATGTTAATCTGAATTACAGCTCAGTCATTGATTTAGAAATTAATGAAAATGAGGAACAATTGATAAATCAGATACTATGTAACTGAAGTGTACCACAGCACCGTGTAACCGTCCCCAGCCTGCTTCCTTCCTTTTCCCTCTGCCTCAGCACTGATGTTTGTTTTCAGCTAAATTTAAGTGCTTTGCTGAGCATGCATACTCTTTTTGAACAATGCTGCACATCACATTCATACAGCTGCACATAGTCACACCTGGGAGCTGCCACGTTTAACTGATGACGGTTTTCTGCTGTTGGCCACTGATCAGCTCTACTGGCACAATTAGGGGTAAAGTGCTCTGCTCATCGCCACCTCCGTGGTAATTGAGGGAGGTGTTACTGAAGACTGTTGGCACATGCGGATGGAATATGAGTGATGTGTCAGGTTTGGCTGGTTATTATTTTCCTCAAGCAGCCAGTTACAACCAAATCAGTTCCCCTACTGTTGTACTCAGTGCCTCCTGATGTCACTCTGGTGTGAATTGTGTAATTGACATGCTGGACTCAAGCCTATTATCTGTCAGTTTTCATAGATCACGTTTACTTCATGAGATGTGTGAGAACTCGGACTGAGCCAGGAGACATCCGACCATATTTTTTATTTTCCATTTATCATGCAGTTGACTGTACTCCTATCGTTTACATTTTAGGTATTTAGCTGACATGCATATAAATGCCTCCACTATAGTACTCCCCTCACTAATTGTTGCTGTTGGACAAAAAACAAATGGCAGATTTTCATGGAGGAAGAAAATAATTTGCTGTTTTCTTCATATTTGATATCACACAATGCCAATTTTAACAGGTTTCAAAGGCCCAATGCCCATGAAACCCTCCCAACACATGACCATGTAAATGTTCAGTTCAAGAGAAACCCAGAACAGACTTCAATATATTCAATATTCCACCCACACACCATTGGGCTCTACACTCAGTATAGGGTATATTATGACTTTTGCACCAAAATAATTCCACTTATATTAAAGCTTAAAAGTCTCTTTTCCCTGACCTTCACCTGTCCTTCATGAATAAAGTAATTTAATAGCTTGAATCAATAAGCAACCATAGTTTTCAGCTTGATTCACCAGGGCAGAATGTAAGGAGCTAATATGTGTTCATACAGTGTAATATACACACACTCACACACACAACGCCTATGCAGTCTAAGCCTGGCCAGTGATTTCTGGTCTTCCAAGAACTCTCCAGGCTTTGGCTCATGGTGAGAGGAATTAAAACAAGCTGGAAGAAAGGCTTTGTCAGCAGTGTGTGTGAGACTGTGTAGGAGAGACTGTGTAGGTGTGAGTGTGCACATTTATATGTGCATTTGTGTGTGCATGTATGTTCCTCTCTTACCTCCATTTACACAAGTGGGAGTGGATCATTTGCCACTCGTACCCCTTCAGAATTGGCCAATAGGAAATCTCCTGCTAATTAGATCTTTTGAGTCAGAGATTTGCAGAGATGGGAACTGCAGTGTAACACATGGCACACAGTAGGACTCCTTCATAAAAATACTTTCAATTAATCCTTGAAATAATAAAAGGTTTCGTTTTGCTACTCTCTGATGCTGATTTGATATAAGACAATAGTTCATGAGAGCTTTGACATTTGCTGTTCTAAACACCGGATGTCAGGTAGGTCTTCCCCAGGAAAAGGTGTAACCAAATTCAACTGATTCAGGCCTATTTTTTTTTAACTCAGCCAACACTTCTAGGATCCTTTTTCTCATCAGTGGGTGCGCCTTCAGTCACCACAGGCCTCTTGGCCTCTCCCTCAGTTCTCTGGGTAGAAGAAGACACTGTTTTGCTGGGGAAACTGCTGAAGCATTTCCTCCCCTGCAGACAGTTTTTCCTCCCTGTCCCTTTGATTGGAGGAAATGAGGCAGCAGAAAAGGAGACGACAACAGCCATTTTGGGGCCTTTTGCATGCACTCTCATATCTTCTCTCCTAGTTCCCCAAAGTTCAGCAGGTCATACAGACTGTGTACAAAATGCTAGAAACGCCTCCTCTTCCCATGTAATATACTGGCCATGTAAATCCACTTCAATCATGAAGGGATAGTGTAGGTGAAGGGGCGGTAACAGGATAAAGAAGGACGTTTAAAGCTTTTAAACATTGATTATGCAATGAGTGGGCAATTCTTTGTTAGAAAGGTCCTTGCTTATTTTGTATACAGTGTATTTTTCCCAAGCTTGAGCTTTTGTAGTTCAAGTGCCTGGTTGTTGTGCCTTTGAGGGACAATGAGGGACTGTGGGTGCAGCCCACTCTCCTTATGGTGGTCACAGTTCTTCACTTACTACGGTCAGAGGTGTCACATTCATGTCGGCAAAACATGACTTTAATTTCAGAGCCTTGGAGGAGCATGATTCGAGAGTGTCCTCGTTTATTTCACTTGTTGCCATCATTGCATAACACTAATCTCTAAGCTGTAAATACATTCCTCAACACCACTGTTACCAAGACAAATTCTTGTACAGTACAAGAATTATACACTTGAATAATCAAAATGAGAATCACTTTGGATGCTTCATTCTGGTTTTCATCTAGCCTGACCTTTTAACTTGTTGTTGAAGTTGTGTTACTTTTTTCTCACACATAACCAACTTCATGAGATTCAAGTACAAAACACCACTACTGACATTGTGTTAACTTTGATAAATTTAACAAGTCATTGCTATTTACTCAAGTTTTAATTATCTCCTACGTGTCATATTTAGTTGAGATTCTGTTAAGACCTCTTGCTGAATTATTGGATTATTGCTGTGTTTTCCTTCAGTATTTTACAGCCTTTAAGAGGGTTGGGGCTTATTAACAACAATTGCATGAGCCTCGCAACTTTAGGTGACAAATTTGTTGCCTCAGACTGCAGCATAATTATGATAATGTCCTAGATTAAGATCCTGGAGTTGTGATGTGGTGTCTGATACATGACATGATTTTTATGCATGTTGCCACTTGGTTGTAATGCTCGAAACAGAATCAAAGTAATCTAATAGCTCAAATAGTTGGAATGAATTCAACTCCGTTAAACAAGCAGTGGTATGACCGTGTGATGCTTCTGACTTTGGTGAGCTTGTCACTGGCTGTAACATTGGTATGAATAGAAGCTTTAGGGAGGTAAACAAGTTGCAACATAAACCGCACAGGCCAATTTGCTGTGACAACATGGAGACATTGTCATGGAGACAGGTTGGAAAACTGTAATTTGTGAACAAGTCATAACTTGACAGCACCGAACACGGTTGTTAACTTTGCCTTGATGAACATACAAATAGGGCTTGAATGTGTCAGCTGCATGATTGTTTTTCTCTCCTCGTCAAAGGCTTGGCCTGCATGCCCAGACACACATCCATATTTTGTCTGTTCATCATGATAGGAGTTGTTAATCACGCTTATGGTCACCTGAGCATTGCTCAGCCGTTATTATGCAATAGTACAAACACCTGCAACATGGATACAGGTTTGCGCAATATTTGTGTTTTTTATAGTGTTCATTTATTTCAGTTACAGTAAATGAAATTGCCAATTCTGAGAATAGGAATCAATTAGGAATCATTTCCAGACAAATATGTACAACTTAAGGATATGTGGACATGTGTGTGTTTTTTGTGGACCCCTTATAGAATTGTAATGTTTTAGAGGAAATAGTGCATGTGGTAAAATTTAAATAGTTTAAAGGAAATTAGTGCAGGTGCAAAAATAAGGGAGTCTTCTCTTGAATTTGTTAAATCAAGTAGGTAATTGGGTATGGAGTTAACCAGTCAAAGGTCAGATCTTTGGGGAGGAGTTTGTGTGGCACTCCCATAAATCCAGGTGAGAAACCTGTTCAGTTTGGTGTTACCATGCAGGTGAAAGAAAAACACTATGCTGTGATCTAAGGAAACCTCAGGAAGTTCTTGCTGTTCTTGTTAAATTAACCAGTCATGTTAATCCTCTAAAGCCCTCATCTAAGCCTCAAATCTTAATGAAGAAATAAAGAATATGCACAAATAAATATGTTGTACTGTCATTGTTTATTGAAGACTGTAGACTGGAAGGAAGGCTGGAAGTTTAAAATCTTCCCCTCCTCTCTGGATACCAAGCGTGTGTGTCTTACAGCACTGCAAATCAACCCAAATAAGGCTGTTTAAGATGTTGCAACCAAACCCACACTGTCAGAATATTTAAAGATGTATCCAATGTTTTATGTTTTATGTGAGGTATAGTCACACACATTCTTGTTTGGCTTGTAGCGTATGTGTTTCCAAATATTATGAACATGACGGAGGGTCATTGCCTGAGGTTTATTATTTCATATCTCTAAGGGGATCCAGTTTGGTAAAGAGTCACTTTGTTAAACAAGGGCTGACATGTCTATCCTTTTAAAGGGCACCATGATTTTGTGCTGGCAATCATTGTGAAAAAGTAGGTGAGACGTTTTTCAAATGGTGGATTTCTCATTTTGCAATGAAACTCGTCAATTACAGATAGGGACTTCAAACTGAGGCATGTTTTCCCCCCGAAGACTCAAAGCCCTGTGCTTTCATAGCTCTGTTTTCAATCCACCCCACAGACATGATTTATTTATGGAAGAATATATCAGATGAGCAAAATAGCTGTGCCGGCAGTCAAGCAGTGCCTGATCCTTGTCTAAATCCCTCAGACTGCCATGTAGCTACTCGGTGATGTGCGCTGCTTGCCAGCTTGATGCTGGACTTTACAGTAGTACCCAGGCTGCAAGTACGATAAGGCGATTAGATGCCACACTGGCTCATAGGGTGTTGGGCATGTGACTGAAGATGTGAGAGGGATTCTTCTGGTTGTTTCAGAGAGACTACTCTGGTTGCAGAAAAGGCTTCATAGCTGCACACTGCTGTAGTCAGTGAGGAGACTTTGTGGTGCTGTGTCGTTCAATAGCTGAAGCATAGCAACAACCCTGCCAGAGTTAGGGGTTTTCTAACCAATGGTGCTTTAGTCAGTGTCCTGTAAAATGTCTGCACCCTTGTGGTCCTGCTGGGTTGGGCCAGGTTCATGATAGCCTGGGGTCTGGCCTGCCCTCCTCAGAGCAATTTCACTAATAACAGGAAACATGGCCCCTGCCACAGATGCTAATGAGCAGTTGCCCAGAGCCTGAAACACCCTGATTGCAGGCGGATGGGTGTAGTTAACGTGCGAAATCGCTCTGAAACATCGGATGTGACATAGCGTTTACTTAGCCATATGCTAGCTGTAATTCGCAAGCTTGAGATAGGAGAAATCTCCTCGTATGCACTCTGATACATCTTTAATAGTCTCCAGCTAAGAATCCATTGCACTGTATGTTGCACTTTTAACAATGTTTTTTTGCATGTTTCACTAAGCTTTGACTCCCATCTCCAGGGATTAAGCCCACTATTATTTACGCACATTTATTTATACTCGGATAACATCAAGGCCCTTTCAACCCCAGATTGACTCGAGGTGTGTGAGTGTGGTGCAGCTGCAGCGCCAGCACAACAGGCTCCCTCGTGTCCCTGGAGAGTGAAGTACACTTGTGATAACAGTCAGCAGGGCTGTAATGTCATTATTGTTATTGCAGAGTCTCAGTGCTGAATCGGCAGCACCTCGATGGGAGGTCTGAGTTACTTAACTGTGATTACTCACCCAACAGAGCCTAGCCTGTGTTGGCACGTTCCTACCATGGTCACTACCACAGCATTTTAAAACAAATTCTATAAAATCGTGTCTGCAGAAATGTAGAAAAGATTTATTTTATGTTTTTTGTTTTTTTTCCCCGGCTAAAGCTCGTCAGACTTGCCCAGACAGCCCTTTTGGTTTTTCTCCAAAGGGCCCTATGCACCTTATTGGGCTCGCTAGACCGCAGCAATAATATTGTTTTTCTTGTGGGTTCAGTTGCCACATTGACCATTGCATCTGTACATACAAACTAGCATGCATTGGTGTTGTACTTTAAGTTCTTGTGAAAAGCATTTCAGGCTAAATGTTATGTTGCATTACATAACATTATGTCCTTCTTACACCTGTTGGCCTAATCTCTGCCTTCTGAGCCTGGTGTCATAGGAAGAGATGAGCCTCACATGGTACCTCTTGGCCCAGACATTTAGTGGCTCTGTGCCAGAGGGGATATGTTCATGGTCACTGTAGTTGAAGTTCAATAGATATTTGGTTTTGCGGAGCCATTTTAATTATGATTTGATTTTGCTTGTTTTCTGACCTTGAACATATTGATGCAAGCTTAGCAGTCTCTGTTGTCATTGGAAACAGGAGCTGGCAAACAAGGTTTTAATTTGAGACTGAGTTGGGTATCAAAGGCAAGGTGCTTTTCAAGCAAGCATGTGTTTTCTATCATTACCAGAGATGTTACGTCAGTGACGGATTGTATCATGGGTGGTCAACGTAAACGATGTAGACTTTGGTACATCTCTGCTCTCAACAATCTGCAGAACGTTGAGAATCAATAACCTTGTAATGCAAAACATACAGAGAGAATAGTGCTAATAAGTTACAGTAACTGTACCTCATATGGCTCATCTGGATCTCTAGGTTTCCCTGCAGCGTCCATCGACATCATCAGTGCTAACCGTTCTGATTTCCTTTTGATTTCTTTTCAGGATCCCTGGCTGTCAGTGGGATGTTAGAGCTCTGGAAGTGGGGCCAGGACTGACTGAAGGAGCATGGTGAAGCACCAACCCCTGCAGGTCTATGAGCGCCAGCTTTGTTTGTCATGCATCACTGGGATCTACGGTTGCCGCTGGAAACGCTACCAGCGTTCCCATGATGACACCACCAAGGTAAGAAGGGTTGGAAAACCTTTTTGTTGGTGAACTTGACCAATCAGAATCACTTCTTGGTCAACTCTTGGTGACAGTGTTACAGCGATATTTTGACAACTTGTATTTTGATATATTATTCATAGTGGACTATACTGTACAGTATCACTCTACATGTGCACATTCAACAGTCAGTAACCTCTCAATAGAATATTACACCACCAACAACCATACCATGTGGCAACAGTCTGTTTCTGAATCTACTATGCAAGTGGTTGTTGACCATTTCTTTGGGGTTGTAACGACTTAGTGGGACTATTGAAACCATTGATCTGCACAATTGTCTAGTCTTTCATTATGTAATGTTTCATAAAAGTGATGATGACCCTTTGGTATGTCTGATGACGCTTAGGTCAAACAGGCATTGTGTAATACAGTACTGGTTAACAAAGCAATAGGAATTAGGATGGAGGCTGTCCTTGCTGTCATTGCTTATTTCACAAGACAATGATAAACTTGTGTGCGCATTTGTGTTTGGTCACACATCTCCAAATGTGGAATCGTAGCAGCTGGCCTAAAAGATCTTACTGTCTGTAATTATTCTCTCAAGGTAATTTTTCCACGATAACAGTCCTTATGTGATAGTAATGCTTAAGGATGTTCATTTTCTTTTCTCTTTTTTTCATTAAATCTTTTGTTTCATTTATTTTTAATGGGAGGTGTTTACTCATGAGCTAGCCATGTTTAGAAAATGATGGCATTTAGCAGATTCGTCCTCTTCTGTTGTGGCTGCTGTACAAGCTTGAATGTAAAAGCTATTATTGCAGCCAAGGTCATAGTAGGCTCTTCTCAGGGCATAGGAAAAACAAAATAGCTTTGTATGAAGTGGAATATTTTTCAGGTACCGTGCTACTGAAAAAAACCCTCATTCATTAGCTATCTGGAACGTGTAGCAGTGCTCACTCACAACGGCTCTCGGTTCCTAGATACCCTACACTGATGTCTATCCCTCAACATTGATTTATAAAGAACAATTATCTCTCAGCAAAAATATCCTTGCTGACTTATCCCTTATCTGATAACCTTGAGCTCTCTATATGGAGGTGAATTAGCCATTATTACAATGTCCCCTTGTTTCCAGTTGTCTGTCACTCCTGTCAGCTCCCAAGTGCGCCAGATATTACATTTTTAATTACTTTAATCAAATTGTGTAATGAAATCTACTCGCCGAAAGCTTTATTTGTCTAAGTCGGTTTTATGTGACAGCACAGGACTGACTGGCAGAGAAGATACTGCAAGTGTGATTTTTATAAATGATAGATTTTTCATTTTGGACAAAACGCTTCATATATAGCTACACCCTTGTAACATGCCATTCTTTGGACTGAAGTATACCCGAGAGCGTGTTTTCTAATAATAGTTATAAGCGCTGCATGTCAGAACAAACATCACATACTACACACGATGATGATATTTGTTCTGACCTTTCCCTCCATCGCCGCTATTCTGCCGTCAAGAAGGACACACAGGTTATATAATTGAATCTAACTCATAATATAAACCCATTGTATTGTGTATTTGTGTGTCTGTGTGTGTGTGTGTGTGTGTGTGTGTGTGTGTGTGTGTGTGTGCGCGCACTGGCACGCACACAGACATTTGAACACTTGAACAGTTTATTTATGTCCACATACTGTAGATAAACAGCAACCTAGGACACAACACAAGAATGCATGTCACTCATCACAGACACGTTGCACCACCACACACACTCCAGCTGCATGTACTGTATATCAAAGTAAATGGACGACATTAAACGTTTAATTACACACACACAAACACACACACATGGAAGGGCATTTTGGTTTGATAGCTCTGGGACCGTATAAAAAGCAGTGCAGAACTAAAAAAAGACGTATTGATTTTTCCTCCTGTTTGCTGGGAACTGGACACCGCGCAGCTCTGTTTCCTGTTGCACGTGGTTGTCTTTCAGGCCAGCTGATGGGATAGTGCCAAGTCAGCATTCTTTGTTCATGGTGCTCATCCTTTTGTTTTGGCCATGGTGGTGGATAGCTCTTGTCTTGACCCCGGCATAAGCAAGCACGCAGTCAGCCTCCCATGTTCACCAAATTTGGACGCAGTTCATTTCAATACAGGAAGTGTTTTGTTTTCTTTTGTTGGTGTTGTTGCATCATTCACAAACTGTGAGTTGCAGTATTTACATTATGAATGGAGTGAATTGAAAGTGAATGGACTCCAACCCTGCTGTGCACAGTTGTAATACAGTCCACAGTGATCTTTCTTTTTCTTTTTTAAGGGAATGCAGAGAACGCAGTCTGCCCTAAATTAATTCTTCTTTATTTTTGTGTTTGCTTGTTTACAATAGAATGTTACATGGTTTTCCCATATGTTGTCTGAGGGTTGGAGAAGGGGCACTTTTTGGTTTCTTTTTTTCAATCACCTTTGACAGATCAGGCCATTTAATTGCGACACAAATGGAACAGAAGCTTTTTGAATGTTCTGTGTTTATTTTCTGTTCAGCTGATTATATTGATATCACACATGAAATGTATTATCTGATTTAGGGCTTGCAGTGAAATGTCACATGTACCCTACCTGATGATTCTTTGAATTTATGCAGCTTCAGTAGCTAAAGGTTGTACTGCCGGAATCCCACACTGCTGAGGTAAACTTTGTTGTTCCCGTTGCCCTACTAGGCGAGATGACGCCATATACGGCTACATCTTTAACGATCCCAGTATACAATCTGTGTGACCAATCGAGGACAGGTATCGGCTACATGTAACTGGACCTTAGCGAATCACTGAAGCGTGAGAACTGAGTCTGACGTTGACACTACTCTAGACTCCTTCATAACCCGCCAATAGAGAACTGCTATTTCACTCCTTTTTCATCTTTGTACCCTGTAATGAGCCATCCAGCACGACTCGCTGAGCTTGCCTCTGTCTGTCTGAAAGGTGCTTTGTAGGAAGACGACTCGCGTCACTCGTTGCAAGCTGATCTGGCCTCTCAGTAATAATTGAAAGTATTTCCATTTAGCCATTCTTTACCTTACAATCGCACAAAGGCTTCAAAAATAGAAGCAAGCAAGGCCGCTCTGTCTTCACTTGCCTTGGTGTATGAAAAGACAGCTGAGGAAGACAATGACCACTATAGCACTAGCAGTCTCCCTGGTTGGGGAAATGACAGAGTGCCTCCACGACTCCACATTATTGACGCCAGAAAGAAAAAATGATTGAAAAAAACTGAATGGGCAGAATCTGAATTAATTCTTGCTCTGGTTTTCCAACAACCTCTTTTATAGGATGTGATTTTCCTTTGTCCTTTTTTTTTGCTCAGGATTTCTTTTTTTCCCTTTTTTTTTAGACCCACAACCTCCATTCATTTCTAAAGGAGAATACTCCTTTCCTGCTAATTTTATTTCTGCTTTTTGTGTGCATAATCACATGCCTGTCCCCTCTCTTTCCCTCTAGCTCTCAGACTGAACGGTCACAAGCTTCAGTGTATCAAACGTGAGATGACTAAATGGCAAGGCCTGCTTGCTGGTTGAGAGGGCGGTTAATGATGACTCTGAAATGCCCAGGATTTTGTAATGATGCTGATGACGGTGATTTTGGATTGTCAAGCAGCAAAATAACATTTCAGGTGTTTAATTTAAAGACATTCTTCACCACATATTTTCACCACGTATTTTCAGGTGTTGGTTTCTCTGAATGATCACATCCACCTATCAGTCTGTCTCAGCAAAGCATTTTTTTCTGAATCCTTTCCCCTCTATCTCCCACCCCCACCTCCCCTCTCTGTAGCTTTATCTTTCACTGTTCCTTTTCTGTGCTTAACCCCCCTGTGCCCCCCCCCCCCCCCCCTCTCCAAGGTGAAGAGGGAGGAGAAGCTCTGTCAGTAGTACTACCTCTGTCAGCCACCATTAGTTTCCCACGGGAGCCCCTTGTTTATGTAAAGTAGCTGTCTACCATTTTGAGGAGAATATTTCATGTACACCTATTATCAAATCGCTCTCCTTCTCACAAAATAGCTAGGCATTCACAGGCTGCATAAACCAGTATATTTGATCTCAATAGGTTTGAAAAGGGTTATACCTGCAAGCATAGTTCCTTGTCCACTCGTGTGTGTTTTTGTACATTGAAAGATTGAAACAGGAGCACAAGAGATTGATAATAATGTTCCTTCATCTTCGTCGTCTTCAATTTATTAAGTGAAAAGAAAATTCATCATATAGATGCGCACTAAGAGCAGACCTGAGTCAAGCAGGATTCATAAATAATTCAAGAAGATACCTGAACTTGGCCTCATAGGGCAGCACAACGACTGACAGAAAGTTTAAACACACCACAAGGAAGTATTTTCAAAGCATATTTAATTTACTTTCCTTTGAACGACGACTCACCCGATACTCCAGGTTAAAACAAATGCTAAGATCTATTTCCAGATGCGATTTGACCAGATAGAGCAGGAATAAAACGGGAAAATAACACGCTAGCAGGGTACACGTCTGCCCACTGCTCGTAGATTCCCATCAACACTACATATTATTAGATGGAGGATGAACCATATCTAATCATTAATTTTGTATTTCGGCTAGCCCATCATGATGTTAACCTTTTCAACTTCAACTTAATATTTACCATTTTACATTCTGCTGATAGGACAGCCACAGATAAACAACTTGGTAGTGCTAAAAACCATCGAGAGAGACTGGCAGGATCATGAGCTGCATCACACAAGTAAATACATGGCTGCTCTCTGTTGAATATTTGCGACTTCCTGTACATTTGTTGAGAACAATGTAGATGGGTTTGAGTGCCCAGTTACTGAATTCCCTTTACATGAAGGGAAGAAATGGCAAGATCATTTTGAAATGAATGCACAATAGCTACTATTAACCACTATTCACTTTGAGTTAAAAACCTACAGTATGTTTACTGTCCTATGGTATTTGTTTGTTGATCTGCCCTTAGCCACCATATTTATTAGTCAACACACTTGCTATTTGACTTATGTATTCCGAGTCGTTGCGAAAGGTTTAGTTAAATAGAGTCTGTGTATTTTTAGAGAGGTTGGTCTACGTCTGGAAGGCATGACTGTCTGACCACACACTGTTGTGAATTCTCTGATGCCACTGTCATCTTTACTCATCTCTCGTCTTAAAAATATCATACTGATATTATTTTGACAGGTATGGCCGTTGCGATGTGAAGCCTACCTTACCGTTTGATGTGGTTTGAAACATTTTCAGTATTGCAACATTTCAAGATGATTATGTTCATATTTCTTGTTGACTTCCCACTGTTTACTAGTTTTGTTCCTATTATATAACCAGGGAAGTAGTGGAGAATAAACCCAGACTTTTTTCTATTTGCAGAATAGAGTTTACCCACCTTTTTAGGCTGGCATAGATTGGTTTGTAATCATATTAGTGATGATTGACTAGAGGTCATAGTTTGCCCACCTTCTTATTTACCACTACAGCACTGTATATAGTCTAGACTTACAGGACCTGAGGAAGGTGTGTCTGCCAAACACTGCTCACCCTCACCACTTCACTCAATGTATGTATTAAAAAATGCCTTACTGTAATTCAGTACAGTAATTAATACCAATTCAACTGGAGCCTTTCAGCACTGCTCTTTTCTCAGTTCAGTCAGGTTTTATCCAGTAATGTGTCTGGTGTTGTGCTGACCTCTCCGCCCCCCCCGGAGAGTTGTGAATGGTTGCCCAAGGCCTACACTCTCACCATGTTCCAGATAATGAAACCATGGCCTTCAGGGATTTGCAACTGCACTAAAACGCCGGCACCCTAGGGTTGCTGTTTTATTCTAAGATAAATAAATACATGAGTCTTACATTAATTAGTGAATTTGTACGAATTAACTGGAATTTGTATTTTATGTATCCTTGAATGTATCAAGTTCTAAATGAATACAAAGCACGTCCACATAACACAAATAGCCCTGCATTTAGGCTAATTCATATTAACCAAGGTCTTGCACATTTCAAGGGTAACTGTCATTTTAATTTGATACCCATGACTAACAGTAGTTGGCCTTTCCTGTGATTACATCACACAGAACTTTAACCATATGACCATACTGTTGATCTTGCAAGTGGGGTAAACAACAAACACAGATATTCAAACAAAACCCTGATCCTCTTTACGGCAGAGCAGTCCCATCTCCCCTCTAGACTAGAACTGGCCTGCTGGAATGATGATCTAACCTCCTCTTAAATATTGTTATTGTTATTAAATATGTTATTAAATAATGTTATTGTCTATCCAAAGACATTTTCTCATGAAACAGTTGCATTTCAGAGGACATAATCATCCATACCTTGAAATATTGGGAAATCGACATCAGAAAACAATGTTTTGTCCGACATGGATGTACACTGAGAGTACATACAGTAATACTAGGACCACCTGCTTTTTTTCATGAAATGGACTGACCATATGAATCCAGGTGAAAGAGTGATGAGTTTCCCTGATAAATGCACTTCAGTAATGAACAGGAGATGTACAGCAGTACTTGAAGACAATTGTCTTCAAGTACTGGGATTGTGCAAAAAGGGGATTCAGCTCAATACTAGGAAGGTGTTTGAAATAATTTTATACTCTCAGGAACACCTTCCTACATTTGCACACACGTTTGTGCAGTGTGTGACTGGTCCTGGTGGGATGGCTGTATTACAAAGCAGCGCAGCAGTCCCGGTGTGAAATGCCAGGGACTTATCTGGATATGTTCAGGAATGTGACAAGGGACTGAGGTGTTAAGTCCCGTGGAGGGAGAGGCATAGAGGGAGGGATGTGGGGTGCAAGGAAAGAAGCAGCGACAGCAAAAGGGTAACAGCTAAAGCCGATTTGTACACTCATAACCGCTGTTAACAAACGTGTTTTTTCATTTAATATGAGCCCAATATGTTTTCACTCCTACACATAAGTGTATTCGCACACGCCAACATTTGCATGTGTTTGTGTGGGTCTGTGTTATTCTGTCACAGCAATTTGAAATGGGGACATCCCTCCTCACATTTCCACTCTGCAATGTTTGCATGTTAGATGGTCAATGTGAAGTCAAGATACCTTACTTAATTGAATTGGTCGTTGAAGTGCGGGGTGTGTCTGAAGTGTGCATGTTTGTGTGTGTAGGAATTTGGAGTATTTGTCAGTTTCTATCTTGGTATAGGGAGCCCTAATGATATTGGTTGCCATAACCTGTTTACAACATACTGTAGTTTGATCAGTGTGTAATTGGAGACATCTGATTAGCCTTCTGCAAATGTGTTGTGGCCAAGGTGCTACAGTGTAACATACTACTACAGATGAATGCATTACACTTTGAGCAGTCCCAAAATTATATCTGTCAGTATCAGAATCACTTTATTTTCCCTGCACAAAGAAATGTTCATCAATTTGTCCGGGTGACGTTGGTGTAGAGATGTTCCGACAACTTCCAGTGTCACAGTACATGGTGACATCCATGGACAACAGGACCTCACATACGGGACAAAGGGCTGCTGGTATCATTTTTTCATCATTCTCTAGTCCTCACACAGAACATTCACAGGCACACACCAAGGAACTTGTGCCTAATCACCTTTTCATGTCTGTCCATAGTTCTACAAAGGCATGCTGTGGTAGAGATGTCCGCAAATATTGGAGTTCACATGCATGTTTGCACGATGTAAAGCACACGGCCCCTAGCAGACTGGAATCTGCTGCCTCCCTATACTGCTTCCTTTTCAATTCATAGGGACAGAAGAAAGGCAAGGAAGACAAGTATCTGCAACGTCAGGATACTTTGAATAAAATGGAAGATTTCCTCCAATATGCAACTTGATTTGTAACCAGGGATTCTGCAGAGCAGCAGAATACCCAATTTGGAGAGATGTAATTTTTTTTCCCTCTAAGAAACAAATTGCAGTTTGCAAATTGCAGTAGTTAGTATTGCAATTTCAATATATTTTTGGATTATTTCAACTAATTCTGCAGCTTGTTTGTATATCATGTGGTTCGTGTGAGTGAGAGCGCATGTGTGTCTTTCCATGCATGCATATGCCACGCTATTATAATTATGCTGTGATACAACATTACGGTGTAGCCTAGATCCCTGTTTGACATATTGAAGCACTACTGCTGTAAATAGTACTGTAGGTCTACTGGGAGGTATGGATGGGGGAAAAAAGAGAAGGGCTTTATACCAGTAGTGCTGACTAAGGAATAACACGCAACATGCCCACACACACACACACTCACACACCCACACACACTCACACACCTACACACACACACACACACACACACACACATACACACACACACACACTTACACACACACACACTTTCAGGATCATGTTGGTAGTCATTAGCATTTGCCCTCTAAGAGATAAGTAGGGCAACTCCATGCCAGAAACCCCCCACAATGTTACAGAATCAACATCATCCAGGGCAGACCTAAAGCTCGTGTTTCCATTTTCCCATCATCCCCTGTACATGCTATATTTTTGTTTGCTGGTTTGGGTACTAGATAGGTGGTGATTGCTCCACAGGACAACGCAATGCCAGCAAGTTTAGACAATAACATTATGTATTTGAAAGTCAGTAAAGTACTTTTGTATATACTACTTTACTAAATATACTACTTTATCTAAATTTGCCTGATGTAGTAAACACCTACCCAGCTGGTACTAGTAGGGTGAAACAAACACTAAGAACTCTTTTTGTTTAGATTTTTTTGATCCCGTTTTAGCATTAAAATGAGTGTGTACAGGCTGCAGTGAATTTCTCCCTGATCTGTTTGATCCTTCTATTTTTAGCAGTTGAGTTTTGTTGGTCAGTAGGCTTAGTCAGGCAGGCAAATCTGCAGCTTTCCTGGCATTTCCAAAATGAGATATTCAATTTTCCCCCTGCAGGAGAAAAGTACCTTCCCCACCTTCCCCAAAGTTCCCCATCTGCACTACACTGCTCCGAGTGGACTCTCGGAAGGGCCCTTGTGGGGTTTGACTATTCAATACACAATTTTTTAATTATTTTACTTTTTTTAATTATAACTCCCTCGTAATTTGAATTGAATCTGACTGAATAGCTCTGAATCCTCCCAAGGGAAAGTTGTCCCCTCCGTCTCCTAAACCTCCAGTGGTGAACGGTGTTGTGCATTGATCATCAGAAACAAGCAAGCATTGTCTGCACCGCATTCAGTATTCTTAAACAGACTGGGATTCCTGCAGCTTTGAAGTCTTGGTGTTTTGTCAAGTCTCGTTTAGGTTGCAGACAGCAGGGTTTTTAATGCTACGGTGTCAGTCCGTGCCATGCCATGGGGTGTTGTGCCCAAATAAAACGCCAGCCATGCAGAATGGTAATGTGATGTCATCAGGGCAGGCCGAGTCATGCCAGGCCGGGCCGACTCCACTGCTGAATAAGCTGTGGAACGGGAACAGAGAGAAGTGGAGAGGGTGCGCTGTTCGAACCCCCACAGTCCTGCCAAGGTGCTTACAGCTTTTTTTGGCTGAGTTTTTGATATAAAGACAATATGGCATTCGTTGTATGTGCAATTTGAGGCCGGAATGTCCACAAGTACGGGTGTTAACACTAGTGCTTATTTGCCATTGGTGAAGTGAAGTGACGCAACTTCTACAAGCCAAACTCTTCAACAACATAAGTGAAGATAACCAAGATTTTGATAAATGTCATTGTGATTAGAGTTTGTCGTCTGGATGCAAGAAATATAAAGAGATGGAAAGAGAGCAGAAAAAGTAACGCAGACACAGATTTGAGTAAATGCAGCCACATGAGATGCATAACAGCAATGTGATCTCACAGAATCTAATCTTTAGCATCAAATCCAAATGACAAGTGTAACTGTAACATATTATATAGATTGCTTTGTTATGTTACTTTAAATTGGAGCCTTTGACAAAAGCCAGCACCACCCTGCAGTATGGAGGGCGGTGCTTTGGTGGAGGATTTTCAGTGAATAGAATACTCTCTCTTTTGTTCATAGCCATTGAACAGGACTAAAAGACAGTTTTGTTACAGATGAACTGATTGATTAAAGAGGCCTCAGTGTTGGTAAGTTATTGACCGCACCAACTCTCTCCCAGGGGTGTCTCAGGTCTCATCCATCATTGTCTACAGCAGGGGGGGGGGCGGTGAACAATGTCCCCTTACAGGAGCACAAGGTTGGATATCCCAGGTGTTTCCAGGTAGTCATTAAGGACCATGGGAACCAGGGTCGGTGCCTTCTGATCAATGAGCAGAGCTGCCTGTCACACACACACACACACACACACCCATACACACACCTGCCTCCCAGGGATGCCATGGTAACCTTTTGTTACTGGGTGTTTGGGCAGTGAGTGATTTGTTTTTATTTTGTACAGGTGTGAATGTATTTGTGTGAAGCAGGGTGTTGCTGCCAGCCTTGCTTTGATAAATAACAGTTAAAAACTTCAGAAAAATCAGTAACAGTTTTTTCAAGAGAGAGCTTTTTCTTTTACAGCCATTTCCTTGTGGTGAGGACCGATGTCCTGCCAAAATGACTTGGATTGCGTTCAATACTATCTGACGTAAGATGACTTGTTACATAATAACATTTTTTGGCCAAAGTCATGGCCAAATATGAAATGTTACTGGATCCCCATTCCCCCAGGCTTTTTCCCTTATTTGTGTGACACGAGGACCAAGTCCAAACATTAAATAATATTACTTCTTCACGCCCCTTTAATTCTGACCCCAGGTCTGAATAGTCAAATCTCTTGAGCCCAAACATTACCTACAGTGAAATCTCCCATTTTCCCCTCTTGTTTAAACTGAACTGAATTTAAAGGCTGTTATATTCAATCGATAAAAATGTATAGAGAATGAAGGCTGACATTATTGCTATATGTGAATTTGAATTTGCTTTTTGATTTGAGTGGCCACAAGCCTGTTGTGTACTTACGTAGCTACATGTATCCATGTGGTTGCACATGCACACCGTGCCCTGTGATGCTGCCTCTCCTTTGTTGGGGTTGAAATATTTCAGCAGCTCAGGCTGACATCCTCTACCTCCATCAGCAGGCTGTTGTTAGAGGCGATCAACACAACACAGCCCTGGCACTCGCAACAAAGGTGTGCATTCAACCTGCTTTGCTTGAACTGGGTCTCATTATCCTGAGACGAGAGCGCACACACGGAAAGTGTACGTGTGTGTTTGTGACTTGACACAACCGGAGCAGATGTGATTGTACTGTAATGGCTACAGTTACACTTGTCCTTTCTTTCTTGCTTTCTTTCTTTCGTAGCCATTACTGTTAGTGCTGAATCCTTTTGATCTGCATCCCCCGTTATCAACTCTCCTCTCTCTCCGTGTCTACTCAGGCCTAGGGGTTATGAAAGCAATTAAAGTCAGCTAACATTTGCTGCCGTTCAGTTCTCCGGGCCACACTGAGCTCTAAATTCTGTTTAAATAAAGAGCAATTTTCTATGAGTATTCCTCCTGAGTATGGCTTATTAGATGTGCAGTTATTGAAAGTCATTACTTCATAATGTGAACAGCGAATCGGGGAATAGTCTATGCAGAGGTCAGTAGCCAGGTTGACGCCCCATGTTCTCAATGTTCTCAGCTTTTCATCTCTTGGCAAACATATGAAGATTAGTCCATCGACATTCAAGATAATAGCTGCGTCCATAGAAAATAATATTTCTCCACATATTGATACCTATTTGGAGGTATCTTATTATTTCTGTTTGCATTTGTTTTTCCTTGGATGTGTGATCGAGGTAGGTGACTCCGTTTCTACTGTAACAGTCACGTCACGGGCCGGAGACTACGACTTCTGTATCCTCGAATGCCCTTAAACCACGTTGAACCTCTCTGTTTTGGGTTTTATGTAGATGGTAATTAAATTTAGAAGTTCCAAAGAAATAATGAATTGTTTTTGTGTGTGTGTGTGTGTGTGTCCAGTGGGAGCTGCTGTGGTCCCTCATCCTCCTCTTTACTTTCTGTCTGTCGCTGATCTGGTTCTACTTCTGGTGGGAGGCACACAACGACTACAATGAGTTCAACTGGTGAGTACCCTGACCAACACGAGTGTGTTTGTGTGTGGTTAAGCCTTTCTTAGTGCATTTTTTTTTGGTTTTTATTTTATTTTTTTGTCCCTTTGCATCATGAACCATCATGTTTTTGAGCAGTCTTATACAAGAAGTGGAACTATGATGTTCCCTGTCCTTAGCGTATTATTTCAGCTGCACGTAAACGCACAACATCTCTCCACGCTTGTCGCTTGTTCATTTCCCAAGTCATAATAGTATAATCTGCCCTCTGCCTTAATCTGAACGGAAACCCTCCACAGATTACACTCCACACTGTCACGTAACAAACCCGATATCGCTCAGCCCCGTATCACTTTCACTTGACTGCTGTACACCAACACTGAGGTTTACTTGATTGAGGCAGCAGAAAAGGAGAGGACAACAGTGACTTTAGGCCTCGTGTGCACCCTCATATCTTTTAAGTTTCAAGAGGTCCTTTACCGCCCTGTGACAACATACACGAAGCCTTGAGACAATTGTGGCTTGGGTTAGATAAAAGGGCGTGCAACTCAAAATCTGTGAGGTCTTACTCGTGCTTTTATTTTGACACTCTGGTTGTAGCTTTTCGGGAATACAGTTACAAGGACATGAGGGACGGAAGCCTTGACAGAATATGGGGAAAGAAGCCTCGTGTGGTGCTGTATGTCATCACATGGAGTGTGTTTTCTCCCCCAAGGTCACTTTCTTCCATCTCCCCTCCTCCTCCCCCTCTCCGCCTGCTGTCAGCGGTCTCTACAATATCACCTTTTTTTCTTCTTTTGTCCGTTTTCTTCCTGCAGCTCTTGCACGTTGCTTTTCTCTGCTTTCTCTGTCCTTTCTTTCCTCCTCTTCCTCTCTTCTTTTATACACCAGTTTTCTTTTACCCTACTCCCACTCTTGGATAACATATTTTTCTCTTTCCCTATGTATTACCCTCTCCTTCCTCTTTCTCTGTATCTCCCAATTCCCATTAATGTCTACTGGGAAATTGCAGTTTTCTTTCATTTCTTTCAGATTTTTTTTTGTATTCTTGATCATATCACTGATCACATCCCTGCTGTTCTGTATTCCAGCGACTCAGCAGCAGTGAGGGTCTCAGTCCCCCTGCAGAATGAATGTATTCACAATGAGCTATTATCATCGACATTACGTGGCCCCGCTGTGGCTTTGTGCCGCTGGAATCACTGATACGGTTTTGAATGTAATAAGTGGTGCGGTGCCCTGTGGGCCCTGGATGTCATGTCTCTCACACACACACACACACACACACACACACACACACACACACACACACACTCCCTGTGCTCTGCATTAGTCAGCCCACCAGGCCACCTTTTCACACTTGATAGCTCAGGTGGGTGTGGGTGTGGCCATTAGGCAAGACTGTCCCCTCAGAAACCGGCCATCAATAATTTTGCCGCCCATCCGTTACAATGGCGCTTACAAACGTTTCTTCGCACCAACGGGAGGCGTGAGTCGGCGAATGTGCGTGAGAAATGTTTTTAACGCTCTTGTTCCTACAGGTTCCTCTACAACCGCTCTGGGGAGTGGAGTGACGGCACCGTTCCCATCCTGGCCACGACCGCCGCCGGCTTCACCTATATTGCATTTTTAATGGTCAGTCCTTCATCAAATATTCACCGAGGCGGCAACACCCGTGCTCTGCCAAAGATATTGCCTCGGTCGTTGTTAAAGCAGCTTGTGACTAGTCCGTGTGTGTTTGCCAGACATAACTGGTCCCACGGGGCCGCGAGCAAGTTGAGATTTGTGAGGCTGCAGACTTTCGTTTTTTTGGAAAATGTGATTGTGTGTGTGTGTGTGTCTTTCAGGTTTTAGCGCTTTGCCACATAGCAGTTGGGCAACAGCTGAATTTGCACTGGCTCCATAAGGTAATCTGACAAACGTGAGATTGAACAGGAGTGTGTGTGCGTGTGCGTGTGTGTGTGTGTGTGTGTGTGTGTGTGTGTGTGTGTGTGTGTGGGAGGGATTGGCTGGGGGAGGGGTTGTACATACATGCTTATCTCTGTGTGTGTGTGTGTGTGTGTGTGTGCATTTGTGTGTTTGCGGGAGTGGTGTATATATATATTTTCTTATCTGTTTTTATGGTGTGTGTGTGTTCATTCATTGGTGAGCAGCTGAACTTGTCCTGAACTTCGTGTTTACATGGTGTTGTCCTAAGAGGGTTGAAAGCCCAGTCAATGACCTGCCCTGTGATGCTATCAGCAAGCCAAACAGAAGAACAAAACTCTGCTTAGGGTGTGAAAGGGGGTCGGGGCTCGTGTGTGTGTGTGTGTGTGTGCGTGTGTGCGTGTGTGTGGTGACAGCCTCTTTCTTTCCTCTCTCTCGCTACACAGATTGGCGTGACTGCTGCTCTGCTCACCACCATCGCCGGGGTGATATCTGTCAATCAAACGTGGGGGAAGGAGTGGGACGTCATCCCCATATCGCTGCAGGTCAGTAGGCCGCTGCGTCGATCGATAAGTCTGAGGACTCAATTGAGCACCGCGATGACGAACCGTGGAGCCGGTCCATTACTTTTTACGCAACAGTCCAGACGTAGGCCGGGAGTTTGAGGTCACTGGAAAACAAATAATCGAGCAGTAATCCATTTTCCTCCATTAGAGAGACACAACGTTCCCTTATGTTTTGATATCAGATATTTTAGCACGGTGGAAATGATCAGATACCTTCGTTAGCCTGGTGTCAGCCTGATATCCAATACCAGTATCTGTGTTAATGAGTCCCTACTGCAACGGCTGCATCATGTAATGTTTTGGAACCTTATTTATGAATATGAACAATAATAGTAGTAATTTAATTGTTTATTAAGGTCCTTCAACTCCTTACCAAAAACCTCCTTGCCAAATAAACATTTTATATTTGTAAATGTTATTTAAAAAATATTCAAAATATTGAAATATTTTTTATTCTTGTAATGATATCTCTAACAGCACGTAGCTCATTTGCTACCGTGTTATGTGTTTTGTTTGTAATATAGTTTCCGCATTTGATATTGTCAGATTTCTTCATCTCCTAATATGTGTGGGGTCACACAGTAGAGCAAACTGTATATACAGTGACACTCAAAACACCTTTTAACTCGGTAACAGTGTTGGAACTCATTTAACAGAGAGGCAGCGCAGAAAGAGATGAGAAGCTTGTAATTAGCGTGTGTCCCTGCAGGATAATTGCACCACAAGAAGTGTGTGATTGAAGTGGACATGCAATTCCACTGAAACTGATTGGTTTTTGTGACAGTATGCCATTAAAGTTGAACAGCTCTGCAAATTATTGCCATTATCTCTGAATAGCTTTGCTAATGTCTTAGCACCAGATGATCTCAGTAATTCCAAGCCTCTTAATCCTCTTTATCTTCATCCCCCTTTCGATTCTCCTTTGCCGGCTTTCCTCCCCTAATGCCCCTTTCGTTTATCTCGCTCTGCCTTTTTTTCTCTCCTTTTGTCTCTATTTCTCCACATCTTCTTTCTCTCCTCCTCTCCTACCTTCACTCTCTGTCCAGGTTACAGGTCCTTTCCTCCACATAGGGGCTCTTGCTGCGGTCACAGCACTGTCTTGGATCGTGGCCGGGCAGGTCGCCCGTGCAGAGAAAACAAGTGAGTCTTACTGGTGTGAATAAAGTGTCCACCTTTATGACCAACATGCAACAAGCAACTCTTGACTCGACTGTCCACCACACCCACACACACACACACACACACACACACACACACACAGGAAGGGTGGTGAATGATTAACACCATGTAGACAGAGGCCAGGACCTCCACCCCAGGGTGTCGGAGATAATGAACATTCCTACGGGCTCATGTGATGTTTTCCGGCCAAGACACCTTGGATTGTTTTCTCTTCAAACACAGGATACTGTCTGAGGATTAGCCTCTGTGCTATCGAACTGCGTGTTCTTACCTCTTGCTACCACTGGTGTCTGTCATTTCTAAGTAGATTCGAATAGAAGAGAATAGTTTGGTCAAGTCAAGTTTATTTTATTATTATAGCTCTTTAAAACACAAAACCAGTTTGCAGTTTGGAGCTTGGTGAAAAGCAAGAAATACAGAATACTGTGTCCGGCAATAAAGCTGGACACAGTATAAAGCCGGACACAGTGAAAGGCCAGTGAATAAAAATACATTTCAAGTTTCAGTTTCAGTTGAATTGGCTAATCTGATGCCTTGGGAAAGGTTATTTTACAGTCTGTCGGGGCTAACCGGGACCCCGGGACCACCAGATGCCCCCGATTAGAGGACCTGAGGGTTATTGTTCGGGCACAGACGTTTGAAAAAATGTACACAGAATCAGAAAAATCAAAGAAGAGAAAAGGGGGTTTATTGTCTTCTGAAGAAATTCTTCATTTCAGTGGTCTTCTTCAGTGGTAATGCTTTGAATTCAATGGAAGTTTACATTCAAGCTAGAGAGCTTTACTCCCACTAAGTTACACAAGCACTATCTTTTTTTTTTTTATGGCTGTGTCATACTTTGCAAGGCACTGTGTAACGTGACAGATCTTTAAATTCCATAAAAGGGATGTTTTTTCTGCTTAGCTGCAATGGTCGCTTCGTCTGTAGAAGAGACTTACTGAGGTGAAAAGGTCTTGGCCGTATTTGTCTCACTTCAGCATCTCTGCTATAATGCAGAGCAGAGTCTGAATACCAAAGTGGGTGAGGGTGTGTGTGGGTGAGGGTGTGTGTGGGCGTGTGTGGGCAATGAGGGTATGCTGGTGTGTGTGTATGTGTTTCTGGGCTTTCAGTCTCCTGTCTGTAACAAGAGTTGTTCTGACGCATTCAACCTCGCCCCGGAGTTGACCTTGAAACAAATACTGTGTGTGTGTGTTGTGTGTGTGTGTGTGTGTGTGTGTGTGTGTGTGTGTGTGTGTGAAGATCTTTCATCACTCACTTACACTGAAATGGTGGCAGGTGAAAGTGTGTTTCCTTGACCCCTGAGGTCAGCGTTGTCGGTCATCATGCATCGCCATAAACAGCTCTGCAAACTGAAAAAAACGGGCCTAGACATTTTGGCAAGAAAGTTCTTTTATCAATCTTTAATCTTCTGCAGTGTATATTGCTGATTAAGCACACTGTATGTTTACATTACATTACATCAGAGTCATTTAGCAGAAGCTTTTATCACACACAGGTTCACACGGGTGAAACCGCTACCAATGTTGTCACACAACCGTAAAAAAACAGTTTATTTGCCCTATAAATTGTTAATCTGTCCCCTTTTAACAGGTATGATAAATGAGAGGAAAAGATGCTGTACTTGTATACATTTTGACATTTGAGCTTGTATTTATATCACTGTGATGAATAGTATCAATAAGGCCTCTCTGCTCCCAGGGTTCCAAGCGGCGGTGCTGCTGCTGTATCTGAGCGTGCTGCTGGGCCTCTACGTGGTCCCTCTGTCCATCACCTCCCCCTGCATCATGGACTCCGCCAACCTCAAACCACGCCCCGATGTTATTGGCCACCAGGGAGCCCCCATGGTGAGTCAGCTGACCACCCTCAACCAATCAGAATGTGGGGGTTTTGAAATTGCTCTTGCCTACACCTTTGGTAGCCTATCAGTGGGAATCAAACCCCAAACCTCAGCAGTGATAACGCCATGCTCTTACACACTGAGCTGCATGGGGATGAAACCCCGGCAGGTTAAAGGACCACCTAATTCTGATTTAGAGAAGGCAGAGGAAAAAAAACGCCCCTGAAGTTTTTCCTTCCTTGTTTTTCGTTCTCTCCTCCTCGACTACCCAGGGCTATTCTAGTCTATTAATGACCTTGTGGTCGTGGAACTGAAAATAACCCAGCAAGGGATAGGCGTGCTGTAGGCACTCACTGCCTGATGTATGGCGGAGAAAAAGGCTGCACTGTCTGCTGGGCTTTCTGTAGTCCTCCCTGGGAAAGAAGGAGAGGGAGGGACGTCACCCTGATATGAGAATCGATTGGAGATTTCTTTCAATCTGTTTGACTTCTGTCTTCTCGGTTGTCTCTGACAGATCATCTGTTAGACTTCATTGCAGTGTTTTGTTAAGAGCCTCTGGGAGCCTTTTAGATGAGTATGCGATTGAAGGACACACTATAAATATGATTTATGGGTACACTGGAGCACATTGCAGATTTGGATGTGTGCTGGGTTTAATTTTATTGTGTTTCTAAATGTTACCTGAAGGATTTATGTGTTAGGCATAACTTCCCATTATGTAACACTTGGGAAGGGAATTGACAGTGGATTCCCAGTTATTCATAACAGTTACTCACACACACACACACACACACACACACACTCTCACACACACTCTCTCACACCCTTCTCTTTACAGTTTGTATGAAGTGATCAATCAACACAGTGGAATCTAAGTAGGAGTGGCTCTGTGAGAAACTCCCATAGGGACAAGTCCCATGACTGGACTCCATTTCCCAAGAAGCACTATGCATTGATCACAACATGCAGCTGCATTCCTCTCCTGTGGTTTCACCTCTGGTGTCATTGACCATTATCAGCTTTACTCACAAGGCCTTATGGGAAACGGCTGATGGGAAAATGCCTTTGTACAAAGGGATGTTTAACTTGGTTTGCTATTTGTTCATAACCTTGACTTGAAGAGTTAAACAGCAATCCAGTGTATGTGTGTGTGTGTGTGTGTGTGTGTGTGTGTGTGTGTATTTGTGTGTATTGTGTGTGTGTGTGCTTCATGTGGGTGTGTTTTCAGCTTGCTCCAGAAAACACACTATTATCCTTCCAGCGAGCTCTGCAGATGAATGTTACCGGTTTGGAGGCTGACGTAGCCATCAGGTACACACACACACACACACACACACACACACACACACACACACACACACACAATACAGCAGCAGTGTGAGAGCAGCACACTGACCGAACAAACCCAGGGTCATCTCGTGTCTCACTACACTTTTTTATTAGGATCACCTTCATCAAATGATTCCATTGACACGTTTCAAGATTCAAAGGTTTGAGCAGCTTGAGTCGGACCCCAGCCCACACTCTCCCACAATCCGTCCAGACCACTTTTCACAGTAACTAGTAGTGTAATGTATTTCTATTTCTATTTCAGTAATATTAAAGCTACCATTCAAAATATAAGTAGGTACTTTTGTTATCACTCCCTCTAAATAGAGTGAAGTTGACTTATCAAAATACTAAACCTCGATCCAGTTGCCAATTTTGGGGGTGTAACAGAATAATATAACAAGTAGTCTAACGAGTAAGTAACTAATATTTTTTTTCGTAACAATCTCAACATATACTTAGGATTGTAAGTACAGCAGTCAGGATCGTAGCATCGGGCAGGCGAGAGCAGTGCATCACGAGATCACTTGATACTAGCTGGAGGTGGGCGGGGCATCTCCAACATAATGGAAGATGACAGGCTGAGCTAAGAGAGACACTCGGACAGAGAGGAAGTGGGGAGGGTGAACACTGTCATGGATGGATGGATGGATGGAGGGTGTGTGTGTGTATCTAGTCAAGCATGTACAATGACGTGTGCGTGTGTGTGTGTGTGTGTGTGTGTGTGTGTGTGCACACTGTTCCCCATGCAGTCCTAACAGAGATGAATTAGTGTGTGATTGGTGAGGGCCGCTGACAGGTGTACTCCTGGCTGAGCTGAGTAATTACACCTGATGACAACCAGAACAACAGTCAGCCTCCACTGTTGCACAAGACTGGACACACACACACATGTCCACACTAATATTATTCCTTTTCAACTATGGATTTGAGTAACAAAAACAACAATGTTTTCTCATTGATAACAAGCTGAGGAGAACTCAAAAAAAGGGGGAGTAAGTAGATGTTCAAATGTCGAGGAGCAGCATTATCAAAAAACAGACATTTGGCCCAACTCTCCTGTCCTCTTAAGCTCTTGTTTGGCATGATTTCAAGAGTTTACCCCTCTAACCAGCTCTTGTCTCTTCTGCTCTTATGTGATGTGATGTGATTGCGAAGAGCTTTTATTGCCCTACCGAGCATTTCCAAAGATGCAGGGCTTTGAAATGTGACAAATAAACTATAATGTTTTGTAGTATTTTCTGGGTCCGGGTGACCGTAACCCTACAGTTGACATCTGCCTGCTGTGAAATTATAATAATGATGTGAACCTACATTGCTGAATATTATTTCACAGCATTCTAAATCTATTCAATTCATTCTTGTTCTCTAATTCATTATATTCCTGTATTCTATCTCTACCTCTTTATCCTCTATCTCGCTCACGGTCTATCTGTCCATCTCCTCCTTCTTTCTTTCCTCCCTTCAAATTGAATACATACAACTATAACCCCCCTCTGGTGCTCAGTCTGGATGGTGTGCCTTTCCTGATGCGTGACCGCACCCTGCGGAGGACCACCAACTTGGAGAAGGTTTTCCCAGACAGAAAGATGGATGACGCCGCTCTCTTCAACTGGACAGATCTACGCAACCTCAACGCAGGACAGTGGTTCCTCAAGGTATAGCTCTTCTTTCTGCTTTGAGAGATAGGTTGACGGATTGTTCTTTTCTTCTCTGAGTGCATCAGATACGGTACCATGTACACCCCTGAAATGGAGAAATGGCCCAGTCCATTGTTATATTCATGATTATCTGCAGAAACTGCATGTATCTGCGTATTCTGCATTTGAGGAAGAGAATCTTTATAAATTTGCAGACATTGGTCATTTTGTTTTTACAACAACACTGTGGTTTTATGCTTTTAAAAATCCCCTTTTCAATTGAACAAATATCCTGCTGAAATTGTTTTGTTTTGATGGGTTAGTTTCAAATGGACTTGAGTTCAAGGCCTATCATCTGTCATTATAGAATAGTGTATTTATGGTAAGTCTTCAGTATGTACATGAAATATGTGAATATAGTGGCTTTTGTTAAAACTGACTACAGCAGCACTCATGATTACTGATATAGTTAAGACTAGAGTAGAATAGAGGGTAGAGTGTTCCAGATGCACTCTAATTCACTGTTCTACTGCTCTGCTTTATAATCGAGTAATTTTACTGGACTATCTAGTCAATATATTCTCTCTCTCTCTCTTAAAACTCTATATAATCTCCCTCCTTAATGTTGGATGACAGAAGTTGTTTCTGGATTTCCTCCATGCCCTTTCCTTGCCGTCTTCTGTAAGAATATTAAGAGACTTAATCTTTTAGATCTTTTGGCTACGGTTAAACTTGACATTTCAAAAGTATTAGACGTCATTCTGAAGACCGAATATTATGAGATCAGATTGCTGTGCAGCCACACTTTTCTGTCCTCCCCTTCCATCTCTTTACATTGCTTGTATGTGCATGCTGGCAATTTCATTTCGATCACAAAGCAAGCATGACCACTTCCATGTGTAGTTGTGAAAGTCCAAGAGCAATGTCCAAGTGTACGTACAGACCTGTCCCTTAATGCTTCCTCACATGAGTGCATAATAAAAGTTGCATTGAGACAAGTCGGGACTGAAATGCCTCAGGAGGAGTAAGTAAGGAACACCAGGTCTTTCTTCTTAGGATAAACATTCCCCATTATTCCCTGTAGGCTTGTTCAACGTATGCCATTTGATGAATGATTTTATTCAGAATTGAACTTCAATGACTGTGTTAGTACTCACTGAGCTACACGGGACAACACCTGTTTTTTTTAATTTACACAATCTCTTGATTTGTTTTATGGTTGTATGTTGAGATTTGTCCCCAAAACAAATCACATCCCTGCTAAGCGCATCCTCACTCTCCGCCCCCCCCCCCCCCCCCGTGCTCTCCTGTCCCCGTGCTCTAGGATGACCCCTTCTGGACGGTGCACGCCCTGTCCCAGCAGGAGAAGTATCGGGTGGCCAACCAGAGTGTGTGCAGCCTGGAGCAGCTTCTGGAGCTGGCCTCCTCCCATAACTGCACGGTGGTTTTCAGGCTGAGGAGACCCCCACCGCGGCACCCCTGCTACAACAGCTGGATCAACGACACACTGCAGGCCGTGCGGCTGTCGGGGGTGCCTCAGAGCCTGGTGAGTGGTTAGGAGTCACACAATGCGCCGCTATAGGAGATATAGTATCACATCACAAACTCCATATGAATGCAAAGATGTGCCGAGCTTGATCTATGATGTCTTTCTGGATCCATCATTTTGCCCCGACGTTCAACAATCATACAGGGGGGAAATCCATCACAGCAGAGGAAGAGACACTAATTTCTCCACCGATTTGAGTAATCGGCGCGACTCTCACTGCTATCGCCTATCTATCACTATTTCTCTATCTATCTACGCGTGTACAGCACAGAGCCCTCCGTTCTCTGGGGGTAGTCAAAAATCATACAACTAGGAAATCACCAACTGTAAGTAGAAGTAAACAAGACAAATAGAGGGAAAGCGAGTGCACATTTTTGAGATCACATCATCATATGTCCCACTGTTTTATGGCCATTTGCATTCTGTGGCTGTATAGCTATAAATCTGTCTGTATTCCTTTTCCTCTCTTCCTCTCTAGTAGTGAGAGGAAGTGGCTGGATTGTGTCCAGACATGTAGAATACATAGACTTCAGATCCCAATGCGAGCCGTATCTGGTTTTGAAGCAATGTCAATGTGTTGCGGCGTCATCGGATGATTTAAAAACTACATCGGAACAGCAAGTGTAGCCGCAAGTCACCCGGGTGTTTTTGTTCTGCGAAGGTGATGTGGACTCCAGACGAGGACAGAGCTCAGGTGAGACAGGCGGCTCCCGGTCTGGTCCAGACCTCCATGGAGAAGCAAAGTCCTCAGAGTCTCCATCAGCAAGGCATCGGGAGGCTGCTGCTCCGATACAACCAGGCCAACACACAGGACATCAGGTAGGAACAGGTTATAAACAGGCTGTAAATAGGTGGCCACGTTAACGTATTGGATTTGATTCACTGAAATAAAATCCTACATAGTTCGTAGCGTTTAAAACACATGAATCCATATCGCAGTTGATCCAGTCAGGCTTTACTGACCTCGTCTGTCTCGAATGCCTCCAGAGAGTTCTCTCAGAGCAACATCAGCCTCACCCTCTACACCGTCAACGAGCCGTGGCTGTACTCTGTGCTCTGGTGCAGCGGGGTGTCTGCTGTGTCCTCTGAGGCCCCACACATCCTCAAGAAGGTGCCTTACCCCATCTGGCTCATGGTAAGGACTCCCACAAAGTCCTCAACACCCATATGCAAGGATTGGATTTTTGTTTCGTTTTCTTTGGTGCCTCTCCCGCTCATGGATAAATTGTAAATTGCATTTTAATAGGCGATATCAACAAGCGATCTTAGCTTTCAGTCGGATTCATCTAGTCGGTGTATTTCACGGAGAGAGCAGGTGTTGCTACTATTTTCTACGCTCCACGTGGCCCCGAAACGTAGTATCGCGACACACTTCACCACTTCCCCTGTAGTGCGTGACTCATGGCTTTCCAGTTGAAGATCCTCTATAACCTCCCCACGGTGGCAGCACCCACACCGCGCCGCGCTGGTATCATTTCCCTGCCTCATCTGTGCAACGTGCCAACCTGGTGTCCCTGTCTGTGCTGCCATACGGGGGCACCGCGTGACAACCTGTGGGTGTGACCCCGCCACCCCGGGGTGTGGTTCAGGGAGAGTTCAGCTCAGCTGCCACGGCATCTGCCATCCTATCTTGTTAGTCTTAGTCGTGCATCCATGCCTCGCCACTTGGTATGATACACAACAATGATCGCACAAAGGATAGTGTTTAAATAAACTTCCAGAAAAATTGCAATTTAGTCTCTTCTCCCGCCAACATCACAGAAAATTCAAAGTGATTTTGGACATAAATGATTCATTACCCAACGGTGAATTGATTTGCAGGAACATTTTGGATATAGTCCTGCCTGATTTTCTTTTCATGATCTCAGACAGTTTTGATGCCACAGATGACCTGATACAGTCATTGCTTTGATTTGTCTTGACACATAGTGCCACCTGGTGGTGTGTCTTGCAGTAGTTGCCTCCTTTCACAGAAAGCGGGGTGGAGGCAGAGTCGAGACCTAACACCTACCATGACTCTTTTTATGTGTGTGTGTGTTTCCAGAGCCCAGATGAATACTGCCTGATGTGGGTGTTTGCAGACCTCATCTCCTTTGCTGTAGTCATAGGAATATTTATTTTCCAGAAGTAAGTATGGTTACTCAGTTATGCAACTATAGTCAAGTCATTATTGTGAGTTAAAGGAAGTAGTTAAAGGAAAAATCCACCCTTGGATACTCTTACACTGTTTGGATATCATCAGTTTGTGATGTTCAGTGCATTCAAGGAGTTATTTTGTGATGAAGTATCTTATATTTCCCAGAATGCCTTTCCAGCAACCTCCAGAGAACTGCCGTGAACATTCAGCTGTGACTTATATGTGCAGGTGGAGAGAGCAATAGCAGTAGCATAGTAACAGCAAAAAAAAAGCGAGAGTTTTTCCGTTGAGAGTCGCGCCCCCTCAAAATGTAAAATGCCTTGTGGCTGCATTGCATTCTGGTCTATTGAAGCTACTGTAGGTGGAGACGTTGCAATCTCTTTCTCGTCTACGAGGAATTTCTTCCTGTATTGTTTCTATGTCGGTGCAAAATAGTGAGTCTAGAAAGAAGCCGTGGCTCTTTGACACCAAAACCTGATGTTTACTGTTGATGTTTTAGATAGTTGAAAAACGTTCTGCTATTAAACTCCATGTCATCTACTTTTGACCAATTATCCAGGCGAATAATACACCACCAAACACAATGGACCCAGAAATGCAAGGTACATCTCCAGCAGCTCCAGCAAGTGTTTTAGGGTGGATTTTTCCTTTTAATTGTGCAGTAATTGTCTAATTATGTATGAGGAGGAAAGTAAACACTGTTCTTGTTTTCTCTAGGTTTTTCTCTTTGTTTTTCTCTCTCTCTCTCTCTCTCTCTCTCTCGCTCTCTCTCTTGCACACACAAACCCACATGAACACACATTGCATATTACGAATTACAAATCTCTACGTTCAAACGCACAATTAAGATAACCGTGCATAGATGATGTCGCTATATGCTTGAATTATCACTTGCGAATATCCAAGAAAGGGCTGGAAAGAACACGCAAATGTATTTCTCCACAGCTTTGTTGTTGTTTGCTTAAACGCGGGCGCCGTATTGTTGTCGTCCACTCCCCGAGCGCCTTTGTGTGACATTCAAAGGGTGCTGTCATATACCCAGTGGGAAGAGAGGATGTACTGAATATGAGCACATCTTCTCTTAGTCAAAGTGAGCACATCCCTTCACGTTCCTCCACTGTTTCTACGCCTTTGCTGGAGTGTGGTTGTTTGTCTGGCTGCTCCAGAGACGGACGTCCTCCCGTCATGCCGTCTCTGGGATGGAGGGCGATAGGCCTCTCGCGGGGCCGCCGCGGGTTTGCTCTGCTTAAGCCGAGTTCTTCAGTAGCTTCTGCTGGCTTCTCAACTGACCTCTCTTGTCTCCCGCCTTCTTTTGTCCTCTTTTTTCCTTCCTCCTCTTCCTCGTCCTCTCTTCCTCTGCCTGATGTGCATGCTCTTCTCCTCTGCTGCATTCTGGCATCTTCTCTCAGCTATCACATGATCAGGTAACTGGGTCACCTCTTCTGACCCGCAGTCTTCTCTCCTTTCACCCGCTCTCTCGCTCTTTTATTCTCTTTATCTCTCTCTCTCTCTCTGTGGCACTCTTGTTCTCTCTGTGTTTTCTTTTCCTCTTTCTCTCTGTCTTTGTACTCTTTATCTTTTGGCTACTCTCTATTTTCAGTGATATCAATCTCTGTTTCCTTTGTCCATCTGTCTACTTCTGTCTTTCTCTACACTTCTTCATTCTCTCACCTCTTTCTATCTCGCCTGAATCGTTGTACTGCACTGCTGCCACTTCTCCCCTTCCCCTCTAGAGGGAGTAGCTCATACAGCCACATCTTTATCCCCGTGGGCTAAAATGAATGCTTTCCACCTTACACAGCACAAATTATCATCAGCGCTTAGTCACCATTGAGATTTAAAATTTACTATCCATCTTATTAAGCGAATGACTAAAAGTCCCGAATGAGTTGCGGAACCGCGCTCATCACGGGGAGTGCTCAAAGAGTGACTTTTATTGATGCCGATTTGGACTAAAGCCTTGCTTGCTTGCATTTCTTGTTTTTAAATGCCTCTGTGCATTAGTCATGGTACATTGTGACTAATGTGCCTCAGTTAATTGAATTGAAATCCAGGATGTTTGTATTAAAGCGAGGACACTGCTTACAGGAAGTGAGCACCTCTGCCTTTTTTTTTTTCTGCCTCTGTTAAACACAAAGCCCAGCAAAACAAGAGACTCAGCAGTTTAGGAAGTGACCCTCTGTGTCGCTCACAAACGTTGATTAACTGATTACTGTGTCATTTCACAGCATGGGCCAAAACGTAGACTACTTCTTGGTGGTATTTTACTGATGTTTCATTCAGAAGCTATTTTCAACAGGAACATTTACTCTCCACATGAAGTCATTGTATTGCAAGAGAAATGCTGCAATACTCCACAATACATTGTTACAAATACATTACATACTAAATACATTCCATCAGGCATCTGAAATAGTTTAAGTTGATCTCAAAAAGCTATACTGTACGATACACACTTCATTGTGTAACCCTTGTTACATAGTTCAGTGGCTTGTTCAAAATGAAGATATTTCCAATAAAACCAGGAGCTGTGTAGCAATATTTTCTGCTTTCTCATATTGTTATTATTCTTAGGTATGTACACTATGTTGAATATAACCTTTTACACGACTCCACAATTCCATGCAAAAGTTAAGTATTGTCCCCCTGTGGACTCTCAGTATATCCTCCAGTGAGAGCAGAGGCAGCAGTACTTCCTGGTATGCCCTGTGTCCCAAGGCGACCTCTGACCTCTGACACATGTGACCCTGCAGGTTTAGGACGAGCGGCATGCGCAGCTACAACCCTGAACAGATCATGCTGAGCGCTGCGGTCAGGAGGTCCAGCCGAGACGTCAACATCATGAAGGAGAAACTCATCTTCTCCGGTAAGGAGACGAGAGGGGAGGGTGGACGTACAGGTTTCCTCCTCACTGCCCATCTTGTGTGTTTCGATCGTGTTGTTGTGTTCGTTTGGGTTCCGCTACTCAGAAATGGCTTGTGCTTTGTTTCACTGATTCACAAAATTCACATTTTTCACATTTGTCATAGAAAATGAGGAATGAAGAGAACCAGCCATTTCGAGTATTGGGCACCTAGCTAGCATGTCACTCTATCCCAGCATGCATCTTTCTGAGTGTGTGTGAACGTTCTTGCTCCTCCTCCTCCTCCTATTTTCCCTATTAAGGTCAGCCCCAGTAGCAGCGTGCCTCATCCATCCTACGTGTGTGATGTTACACCACCTCCTGTCCATCCTACCACCTCTCCATTCTAGGCCAGCGGTGACTCTTCCTTCGTTCCATCCCATCCCTTTGTTACCTGCCACTTCCGCCTACCTTGCCCCTCTTCCCTTCATTCAACCATCCATCCACCCCCCCCCCTCTATCCTCCCCTCCCTTCCCATCCCACACTGGAGACAACGTCATGTGTAGGGGAGCTTATAGACACTCTAGTGCTGGGGGGCAAAAGGTAAGCCGGATAGCCACGTCAGTGCCGAGTGTTTGGTCATTCATTCTTACATTCATTTACTCAGTTGATTTTTATCTTTTTGTTTTGGTGTCAGACAGGCTAAAGCTGTTTATCTTTGCTGGGTTTTTTTAGCAAACGCAGCAACTGGAAACAGGCTGCTCTGGTGTTTTCATACAAACCGATATGGGTTGAAATGCAATGACTTTAGATATTTTTCAATAGTAACGGAATGTGCCTCACTGACTTTTTTCCCCCTAATTCTTTGGCGCCCCCCAGAGGTGAGCAACGGCGTGGGCAGCGCTGAGGAGCTGTACATGGAGAATGGCTATGACTACTACACCAACCAGGGCATCACCCAGTGAGTCTGACTCACCCCGTGCGACTCGACCGAAAGGCGCTCGACCAGCACGTAGGAAACGGGGGGGGGGGGGGGGGGAATGACACTCTAGTGACGGGCTCATCTCGTGTTCAGATTGTTTTAGTCAGTGCATCCGGATTGTGTGATTTGTTCTCCTCCTCTGTGCTACTGATTGATTGACAAACTGCTGTATCGCTGGAGAGAAAATGTGGTTACCGCCCAGTTGCTTTGTGTACATTCTGTAAATAGGTTTTGTTTTTGCTTGTCAGATATATGGATGCGGGACTACAAGCACTTTTTATCAATAAAAATGATCCGCCAAATGTGGCAAACGTGGCCTCCTCTCTCACATCTAAAATGTTTGAGGGGCTCCCGAGTTACCGATGCCTGCTTCTTGAAAGATTCTTCTCTTTTAAGCTAATTTTCCAAAGCGGTCACTTTATTTTAAGCACTGTAGTCGACAGTCTAGTCTTAGCAGGTGGAAGCCGTTTAACAAGGTTATTTACAAGACGCAGTTACAGCATGAGACACAACGCTTGTAGCTCATATGCTCCTGCCTTCTGTCGGCACTCCCATGTGCTGTGTTGTTCTTAACATTAGCGACTTTAATATTTATATTTAAAAAAAAGGAAGGAAAAAAAAAAAAAAAAAAAAGGAACAAGCTGTTTACAGAGGTTGTACTTCTCCTCCGGGTTAAACATTTACAAGATGTATGTGAGACGATTATTTTAGTAGAGGTTGAATGAGCCCCCCCCCCGAACCCCCTCCCTTAATCAATGCATGTAACAGTGATGACCATATCAAGTGACTTGTGTGAGCTGTGCTCCCAGAGAAACCACAAGAACTCCTGAAAATGGCCCGGGGACGGAGATGTTTGTGCTGTCTTTTTATGGTTCATGTGGAAATGTTTGGTTTTTTTCTTTTTTTTTTTATAGATGTGTACAGTGTATTGTGTGCGTTCTGGCCGGGTAGACATTTTACCCCTTGTGTGCAGTGCTACCGTTGAGTGTGTCATTGTACATAAAAGGTGAACTGACATGTGAAATGCGCTCAACCCAGCTAAGAATTACATTTGAACAATGTGATCATGATTTCTAATAATAATGACAATAGCCTTTGACCTTTTATGGAAGTTGTTTCACTTCCTATACAACTTCTGAATTGTAATTAAACCTTCGGTATTATTGTTGGCAGAGGAAATGCATCTTAATGTTGGTTGATAGTGTAAACATGAATGCTGTTTGGTAAATGAAGTGGGGTGCTTTTAAATGTGAAAATAAAGCTATAAGCTGTTGAAGGGGATGCTAAGTATCACAATGGGCTGCACAGGATCAGGAAACGGATCGCCTTTTGTGTTCATTTACTTTCTTTGGGTTTTACTTGTCCCTCAGAGGTAAACATTAAAAACTCTTCTCACACCAGAGTTTTCTAAGATTGTGTCTCTTTCTTTTTTAATGTGGAATGTAGATACAGGGACAGTCGTTTTCATACGGGAGAAATTGGCACTAGCCATGTTAGCATTTTCTGACAGGTCTATGTTGCGTGAAGGTTTCTCTCGACCTTACGCCCTTTCAAACAGTTCCAGGCCATGGAAGTGTTGATTACTGGTCAGCAGGCCAGGCTTCTAAAAATCTAAAAACTTAAGTTGAACCATTCATTAAGGTCAGACATTGCCTTTTTTTTGCTTATTTTCATGCATTATAATAAAGTATAATATAGGAGGGTGAATCTACTGTTGTGAAAGCCATGCCACCTGTACACCCTGTAGTTATTAACCAGCTCACTAGAGAAACTTGATTTGTCCCCTGGAGGAATGAAGTGTTTTTCAAGCACTTGGTATGATGCGTGATCGTTAACTAGTAGTAAATGTCGGGCTCAAAGGGATTTCCTGTCTTCAAAATGGAGTAATTTGCAACCTGGTTGAAAAACCCTGGGTCTACTGTGAAGGCTTAATCATGAAATATGGTTAATTTGTCCTCGGAGAAGAATTTAAATCGCCTGCCATACGGAACAGTAATATCCCCGTAATAAACAGACATTCAAGAAGTTCAGGAACGGAATTTTAATGGATTGAAAAGTAGATCATAAGCAGTTTCACGTACTTGTAAATTACAAGACTCATATGCTGTAAAAATAGATCATCTCACATAGTTCTTTTCTCCCGATTTCCACAGGGAGTTAGGAATAATCAGTACAGTATCCAAGGCATAGAGCGTAGCGCGACAATTGCTTACACACCATTTGAAAAAAAAAGGCAGTTACAAAATGATTGATGGCAAAAGATTCTGTTAAGTTTGGTACTTGAAGGACTGCAGGTACCTTGAGTCCTTGGTCGAAAAAAAAAAAAAAAGAGGACACTCATACACACTGGAGCATCTACGTTCATCTACCGTTGAATAATGGTCTTCAGGTAGTTCTACGTTTTCCGAAGTGGATGTATCGTGTTTTGGAAGAAATGTCAGATTAATCTTCCACACTGGAATGTGTTATGGCAAAATGACAGCAGGTGAAACAGATCACTTCCTTGAATCCTTATAAAACAAACATGTTTTTTTCCCCCCCAATTCTAGGCACTCTCTTACAACCGCACCATGATTCAGGCCCGGTAACAGTAACACAGATTAACAAATTCACAAAGCACCGGTAAACTAATCCTTTGGTCCTTTTATGTAGCCTACTTGCCAAAAGCAGGCTGGTGTAGAGAACTCTATGTAACACAAATATTTAGCCCGTGTAATATTGATCAAAACAAACCATTATTGCACAAGAATGAAGTTGGCCAACAAATGGAAGTCCTTAAAGTGCAACACGAAGACTTTCCTTTATTTCTCTCCTATCATATGTAATTCAAAGTGTGTGTGGGGTGATGCTGATGAACATTTACAGCACTCTGTGTGAATATAACTTAAGGCTTTCTCCAACATCTACCCTCATTTCTGCACCTCACCAGAATACCTCTAAAAACACCTTTTGCAGTAGTCAATATTGCTTTAGTTTTTTCTGAACTGTGTGAACCTAAAGTCATGTTAGTGCTGAGATTTAGCCGGGACACCAAGCAAAGCGTTACAGGGCGGCAGTACATCCTGCTGTTTGGAGCACTTCTGATCACTTCCACACTTGAACACATCATAGCAGCTCTCTGAAAAGGCACAAGCACATTGTGTGTCAACCTTTGATGGAAAGATAGATAGAATAGAGGATAGAATTACAGGCATAAAGATAGAATTACAGGCATACAGTACACGCACGCACGCACACACACACTCATTTCATGGGAATAAATAAATAAATAGCTGGAGATGTACTGGCCAGTCAGTCCATTTAAAAAAAAAAGAAAAAAAGTTGTTCCCTGAATTAAACACCATTGTAAATCCTACAGTATCCGCCACAACTGGCCAACATCACTGAAGCTGAATGGCTGACACGTGATAAGAGATGGCGTCTTTCTTCTTCATATTCCATCAGTACCTCAGTCCAGTGTTCCTGCTGAAGGGGTACACAATGAAAGCACTTGATGAAATGAAAACAAAACCTTGAGATGCTTTTAACTGCTGGAGACAACGTTCTATCAGTTACTTCCTATAAGTCACTTGTTGAGGTCTGATGCCTTTCACAAACAAGTGACACGTGAGATGAGATTTTAACCTTTTGACAGTTAGCAAAACTGAATATCATGCATGTCTCCAGGGATTATGACGCCTCTCCAAAATGCATCTATAAATATGCAGGTGACAACAATGACTTTCGTTGCGCATTTCTTTTTGTTAACATCAGCAGACAGTAGATTTATGCAGGATAGAGAAGCATGAAACTGTTAAAAAAAAAAAAAAAAAAAATCACAGAGATTTGTGGCAAGTCTCTGTGGTATCTGTTTTGTCTTTACTGCATTTCCCTTGCAGCAGAAACGAGAAAAACAGATCAGTTGAAGTTCGTCTTGCGCAGGTGCCTGTTGGGGATTTCTATGGCGCTGACTTGTAAGGGCCAGGAGCCACCCATGATGCCAGCCTGAATGGCCACCCCTGTAACCACAGCCAGGTCCGGGTCTACAGATGTGTTGGGCTCCTTTCCAAAGTACTCACTGATCAGCCTCCTGATCCGTGGTATTCTCGTGGACCCTCCAACCAGAACGATCTCATCCACCTCCTCCTTCCCCAAGTGGCCTTCAACCAAAACGGTCTCAATAGGAGCCAGAATCTTCTGGAAAAGGTCCTGGTTGAGCTCCTCAAACAGCTCACGAGTAATCACGGTTTTAAAGAGTACGGGCACTGGAGCAGAGCCTTGGGGTGAACCAGAGCTGTCAGGGGCATGAAGGTGAAGGGGCACCTGAATGCTGACGCTGGGTTGAAGGGTGAGGTTGAGCTTGGCCGCCTCCACGGTCTGTCGAAGGCGGTGGATGTCCTCTTTGAGAGTGGGTGGGACGCCAAACTCCTGCTGGACTCGCTCCATCGTGTACTGGAGCAGCCTCTGGCTGAAGTCTTGGCCTCCCAGCTTGTTGTTTCCTGAGGCAAAGACCATCCATTTAAGATCAGTCCACTACTCCCTTCATCAAAGGTAGACTTAAAATTGGCAATGCTAAAATAATGGCATGGGAAATACTGGTCAATTACTGGGAAAAACACTTCCAATTTAGACAAAAGCTGCTATGTGACATCTCAGATTACTGAAATTAAAATCTAACAGATTTATTATTTATTCTAATATTAGAGACACCTGCTCTTTCCGTGAAATAGACTGACTAGGTGAAAGCTGTGACCCCACATTAACTTCAACTGTTAAATCCACTTTAATCATGAAGAGCACATTTTAAGCCCCGAGACAATTGCAACATGAATGGCGCAACAGGAAGTGCAGCTCATTACTAGGAAGCCGTTGCTGATATTTTGCGTTTATCAATTTCTGTCCCTTATTGCCGAAGCTGTCAAATGCCTACCTGCCATGGCCCTGGTGAGGAACATGCCTCCCTGTTTGTTGAGCAGGGACACATCCAGAGTCCCTCCCCCCAAATCGACCACCAGCACGTTAAACACGTCCACCTTGTGAAGGCCATACGCCATGGCAGCTGCCGTGGGCTCGTTGATCACGCGCAGGATCTCCAAGCCTGGCGGAGGGTAACAAGTGGTTACATTAGGCTGGTTACATCATACGCGTAATCTAAATGTAATGTAGCCTGTTCATTTAATGTTTCTGGTGAAAGCTTGTTATGCTTCTGAATTGAAATAAGTCAAGGCATGAAAGGCATCTATGTTTTTAAATCATTAAAGGAAATATGGTAGAGACAGAGACGGGACGACACTCGGGAACCCAGGACACCGTGGCCACGTGGCATGCAACTTAACAAACTGAACCACTAGGTGCTCCACATTAGCTTAATAATGAACATATACTGACCAGCCAGAGCGGCAGCCCTGACGGTGTAGTTCCTCTGCCTCTCGTCAAACTCTGCCGGCACTGAGATGACAGCTTTCTGGATGAGCACGCCCAGGTGTCGCTCTGCCATCTTCCTCATCTTCAGCAGCAGTCTGGAGCCGATGAACTCTGGGCTCACCGTGAAGGTATGATTGGTGGAGATGAGAAACTCTGCACTGCCATTGGTATTAATCACCTGCGAGAGGAAGGAGGAGGGAGGGAGCAAGCTGAGATGGAGAGAAGATACACAGCTAACGGCAAATAACATTATTGACTATTGTTGCCATTATTGTTGATCACCTGGGTAAAGGGTTAGAGTGTGTAAGAAAAAATATCATCAACCCCAACATGACCCACCTTGAACGGGTAACGAGCACTCTCCTGCACGAGAACCTCAGGTTCAAATATCTTCCCGATGAACCTCTTGGCATCATAGATGGTGTTTTGAGGGTTGCTGTCAGCCAGGTCCTGAGCTTCATGACCTGCCAGGACCTCAGACACAGTGAACGACACCGCGCTGGGGATGCTCTTCCTACCCTCCTTGTCTCCTATCACCTCAACGTCCCCGGTCCCCGCTTGGAACACGCCGACAGAGCAGAAGGTGGTTCCCAGATCCAGACCGATGACTTTGGGTTTCGGGGGCGGCAAGTACTGCTGGCCCAGATAGCCCGCCAGGAACAAAGCCAGGATGACCGAACCTGTAGCACGGCAACGTTAGAGACAATCGGGTTACACGTATGCTTCGGTCTATGCTGCCCGTAACGTTAGCGACAGGTGTCTGCCAAGTAAGTAACAGATCCAAAAAGGCTAAACTGAGCGGACTACCAACCCAACTAGACGTAGCTACGTTAGCTAGCTAACGCTGACAATCACTGGCCGGCGAATTACAAAAATGATGTGTCATCTAACTTACCAATCATGGACACTTCTCCGGCCATTGTCACACACTGTCATGAAATCACCCGAGAATCAAATGAAACAAAACGTAGTAAAAACCGATAAAGTTACGGAAAAAATGATGTCTGGTCCTGTCACGCTGTGCGTTTGGAATTTTTCAGGGTATCAACGAACTACACGTCAACATTGTGTCGCGTTTTGTTGATGCTGGGTAATGTAGTCTATATTAGATGGCATCACCATGTACAGCACAGCGAATGTTATGTTTTTACTACAGTTCCCATGAACACTAGCAATATTCTGACGTAAAAAACGTAAAGTGTCGTGACGTGTGCATTTAAATTGTGTTCTAGTAACAAGGTTGTGATGTGTTTAATGCATAACACATTTCTTTCACACCTGGAAAGACATTAATATTGGTCATATTAATTGAACAAGAGATTATATTTTATTTCTTTAATTGTATTTACAAAAGTTGTGAAAACAGATGCAGGGAGGCTGAACCCCCCCCCCACACACACACACACACACACAACCACACACGCGCACACACACACACACACACACACACAATGTTCATTCAGGAAACAATACTTGCACAATGTTTTCATGTACAATAAACCGTTAATACCAGATGTACTATGATTATTTGAACAAGGCCTGTCATTCAAACGCGGAAACTACATTTCAGAAATATCACTCTTCGTTACACCAAATATCACATCTTTCATAGAAAAACAACAAGTTGATGACACTAGTTCTTGAATTGAGATCAACCTCTGTTACGAGTAAGGTCAAAAAGATATAGTTATGATAAATAAAGGCTTTATATGCAGAAAACATGATTTAGAGAACAATAATTACATTTAATCAAATGTCACTCTGTCAGTGAAATACATACAATAAAAACTTAATAAGTAATCAAAGCTTATTATGAACAAATTGTTAATTATATGATAAAAGGATATGTTGACATTCATGAGTATTTGTTTTTGTTGTGATTGTCTATTTCCCCCCACTGTGCCCCATGACTGGAATGAGGAATGCTAACATGACGGCATTTTAGGAAAAAATAAAAGGACAATTGTAGAAACCATTTCCAGCAAGGTCACACGTATCTGGTGAGGAAAGATGACCAACTGGAACTCAAAATGTCAAGGTGTCCATCTGACAAACAGGCGTAACCACATTAAGTATCAACAGTGTCTGTGAGATGGTCCCCGTCCTCCTTGCTGTTGTCGGAGCATTCAGAGGGAATGAAGCAGCCCGAGTCCCTCGGACAGTCGCTGTCTTCTTCCTGCAGACTGTGGGAGGATTTGTCCTCCCCCTCCCTCACATCATCACCTGGGGGCACAAAAACATTTAATTTAATTCAATTAATAATTAAATCCAAAACAATGCAGTCAAGGAGAATTCATACATTTACATTTAGGCGTTTGGCAGATTCTTTCATCCAGAGCCACTTACAATAAGTGCAAACAGCAGAATAAATGAACATTTGGGTATTGCTCTGCTCTAATTGTTATCATATGTGCATCATATAGTAAGAGCAAAACAACCAATATTAAGAGTAAGACATAATATTGAACAATCTAATGTAGAGTCAGTGATTGATGTGAATGTGTTCTTGGGAAAACGAGGAAGGTGTTTGATTGGTCCCAATGACCTAGAATCACCTCTGCCAGTGTAAACCAACAAACATGTCTCATTATTGTTTTTGATTCAACCGAGGGACCAAAGCGTTGCTGTTTTCACCTTCTGGTTTTAACAAAGTAAATACTGAACATAGATGCACCGTTCCTCCTTTCTTTTGACTTTTTGGCCTTGTTGACTCAGGCTACTAATCCTCAGCTCCACCGGTGTAATTGGGTTGCCAAACTACTAACCTAATGGAGTTCAGCTTGATTAAATTACTGAAATCTCGTCTCAGTCAACAAGCTTGGCAAGGTCACGCTGCAGCCACGGCCATCTGTTTGGTCGCACGGTCAACCAAACATACAATTTACAGTGACCTTTAATCGGCCGCACACGCAGCTGGTTGGGTGAGAGGCAACAGAGCATCGGCAGATTAACACACCCTGCTGTGAGCGGTAGATGCAGAATCGGGCAGTGTCCCTGCTTCTGAATCTTGTGTTGGAAACTAGTTTTGCTTTCATTCATACAGAGCGCCACCATAATCAGCCTTCTGGTTCAAGACATCAGATTAGAAGAACACCTTCTGCCTCTCTAAGCAGTTTCTGTCTGAGTAACAGGAAGTCACTGATAAGCCTTTCAGGGCATGCAGGATGTATTTCTACTGTTTGCGGTACACATTTGTTAACCTTCAGGTGTTATTTCACACTAAAGAACGCAGTTGAAGTCTTGTTCTCTAACAGTAATGTGATGGTAAATACAAAACTACACTCTTCAGTCGGTCATCACCATCAGACCCAGCAATGAGTAGTATGAACTGAAATACAATTATATTGTCATTATGTTTATCTTTATGTTAGACTGAAAAGGATAAACTTTATTTCACAAATAAGAAGTAGGTTATGTTGGGTTGAGGTGGGTTTACCCTCCGCTACATGGTTGTCCCTCTGGGTTCATCTCACTTCTTAAAATTAGTTTTATAAACACGCTTTCATTTTATTCCTGTTGTTTCCTTTTTTCAACATGGTTTTATTTCATGTCTGACTTTTCCACTGTGTTTCGTATTGGCTTTACATATTTTTTTTGTCTCTAAACCACTGTTTCAAAAGATACTACACAATTATTATTATTATTGTTGTTGTTATACTTTACATTATGGTTCTCTGATTAATGCTTAATTAACTAGTGATTAAACATGAACTAACTAGTTTGAGGCTGCTGCAGAGGTAATAAATAACATGTTTAACAAATAATGAGTTACTGGCAGTTGGTTACATTTCACATGAAATGTCAATGATCAATGAAAATGAAAATAAAAACGACTTCCCCCAACCTTAGACCATCAATAAGAACAAGGAAATGAAATGAAAACCTCAAGTGTATTGGTATTGGTATTACTGTGAGATGTATCAGTATTATGAGAATTATTACTATTAGTAATGCTATTAGTATTTGTGCTATCATTGTCGTCATTATGCTCCTGACCTTCTGCGTAGCGGTAGTCGGCAGCAGCGAGAATCCTTTGTCTGTGCTCAGGGTCTTTGACGTTCAGCTCTATCAGGTGTTTCTCCTGCAGGTGCATCAGGTCCTCTACTGTCTGGTAGCCGTTCAGCAGCAAGGCAGAGGCATACTCCTGGAAGAGACGGCATCAAAACATGCTTGAATATAAACAACAATGGCAAAACTTACTTTCTTTCAAAGTGTCAGCTATTTTACCATTTTTATATACTGTATATATATATCTTTGAGGCTAAAGTATTGAAGCATTTCTTCATAATGAATGGTAATTTAGCAGTGGGAAACTTTTGATACTGAATTGAATGATTCTTTTTGGTCAATGAAAAGCAAAGAGTATAAAGAGATGTGTAAACTTGATGATATCCTGTCCAGATCTGAGTCACACAACGGTTGCTTGTGTGACTCAGATCTGTTTGTTTGTTGTTTGTTTTAACCTGTTAATTTGACTTTACATGACTAAAATACTAAAGGTCAGTGACTAGATTTTGTCCTCACCTCAAGTTGCAGTCGCTCCAGTAACTCCAGCAATGTTTTAGGCCGAGGTCTCTTGCATAGCTTCTGTTGTCTGATCTTTGGAGCCTCCTCTTCTTTCTCCTTCTCCACTATAACGTCTACATAGATGAACTTGAAGTTGCCCACTTTGTTGTTTAGCATGCCTGTCCAGATGCCCATAGGAGGCTTACTGATGATGCTGATAATGTCACCAACCTAGGAGGAAATTAATTATCAATAGGAGGAATTGAAGAATCATAGTGTTGAAATGCGGATTTGCTTACTGCCTTCTTGTCTTTCAATGCTATATGTCATTATATTACAGTTAGTTCACATAACAAGGTCATATAACAAAAACATATTGGGGAAGACCGTTGGTGTATCTATAGTGCTGTATTCATACAGCGTCATCTCTACCTTGAGTTTGAGGGAATCGGTGTCATATGGGCTGGGGACAAAGTCTGTGTGGACACGAGCTCTGCCACAAAACTGTCCTTGGTAGGAACCATCCTCTTCCAGCCTCAGACTGTCTCTCTGACTGGAACCATTGGACTCACTGGTCACTCCACCTGAACCAGCAAACACAACACAACATAGTAGGATTACACATTTAAGGTCAGGCTAAAACAGGTGTCTCGAGGTGATTCATTACATGGTGCAGGTTAACACTTCCACGAAGGAGGTTCTGTTTTGTTAGTTAGTTTGTTTGTCTGTCTGTCTGTAAAAGATGAGGCAGACATGGCAGGTTGTTTCAGAGCCCTTTGACTTCAGTCTGGATTTAGGGACTGAGAGAAGAGCCATATTTGCCCACATAAGGGTATGCTGAGTATATTGATGTATGAGCTTGGAGATGCAGGGTGGAGCTAAACCAAGTACTGCTTTGTGGGTGATCAATAAAATCTTAAAATCAATTCTAAATTTCATAGGAAGCCATTGCAGGGAAGCTAAAATCAGATTAATGTGGTTTCTTCCCCAGATATATATATATATACATATAGGGTTTTATATGAGAGCAGTGATCACCCAGGTCCTTCTATAGCAGAGCAGATCAGTGCCGTTTACACACAACATTTCTGAGACATCCAACACTTTATATTGGTGATTCAGTGATTGAGAGATAGGCTGGGTTGTTTGGTTTCACAGGCAGATCATATTTCTGGATTATATGGCCGAAGGGAAGCATATACAAAGAAGTGGACCCAAAATTGATCCCCGCGGCACACCACAAGTAACTTTCACAGCAGAGGAAGAGAAACCTAAACTAATGGATTAGGTTTGATTTGAAAGATATGATCTAAACCAGTCCAGTACAGACACATTGACACCGAACCAGTCTTACAGACAGTAGTAGGTTACTGTGGTCCACAGTGTCAAAGGCTGAGATCCAGAAGGACTAGGACTGAACTGAAGGAATTACCTGTTTAGGGGGTCCATACATTACAAGGCACAGGATTTTGAAATGACCCTGAATTGGGAAACTAAAATATCCAAAGGATGAGAAGTTCTCCTCCACTGCACCCAGTTAGCCTGGGCTGGTGAAAATAGGAGAAATTGGGAGGGTGGCTTTTGGCATAGTTGACTGAGCCCAAAAACAGTAGTCTGGGGTTGAAAGGTAGCTAGTGTTTTTAACCAACTTGCTAACCACAACACTACACAGAAAGCAGTCTCAGTCGCTCAAGTGGTAAACCATGACTGAAAACATAAAACGGATTCCAGTAAAACCACCGAGAGTTAAGATGGATTAAAGTGAAGCAAAGGCAGGATTTATGAAATCATAAATAAAAATAGGTATTAAAAAAGCAAAATAGTAAAGAGTAACTTTACTATCCACTGTGACAACACACTCTGCGGTGTGCAGCAGATATGACGTCAGTGGAAGTTTGTGGCCCAACCAGCAGTATGTCTGTACTTACTAGAGGAGCTCTGGCCGCTGTAGAGGCTCTCTAAGGAGTTGCTGGTCTTTGCAGAGCCTTTCTCTGTCGGAGGACCACTTCCTGTCTCTCCGTCTGGGTCTGTCTCATCACACTGGAAGGGAAAAAACATATACTGAGTGTACAAAATATCAGAAACACCTCCTCTGTTCATGACATGCCTTAACAGGCATCAAGATGGCACAACGTGGGTGCTAACCACACAGGGAGGTTTCACAAGATGCTTGGATGTACTGTTTTATGCATTATTTTATGCATTATAGAAAAAGTTGAAATTGTCCTCTGTGTTGGGAACATAGATTAAATATACATCAAGTGCGCAAACTGTAGACGAAGACGATGAAGGAGAGAAGACAGTTTAAAGATGGGGTTTGAGAGAAGGAGGTGTAGGTAGATTGTGAAAGATAAAGTGCTCAAGTTTATGTTACAATGAAGCCATAAAATTACAACATTTCTATGACTGAACGACGACAGCCAGCCAGTGGCGTCACTTTTTAGGATGTGCGTTCATGAGAGATAAAAGATATGATAGGTCTCTTAAGAAAACCACTAGTAGGCTTACAGTAATTGAGTAGTATGTTGGACTTCTTCTGTGTTAATGATGGAAAGATTCATATCTGCGAGTGTGAGTGTGTTTGCATGTGTGTGTGTGCGTGTGTTTGTGTGTCTGTGTGTCTGTGTGTGCCCGTGACTCACCATTTCCTCACAGAATGGCTTGCCGTGTTTTTTGCCAATCCGTCTGCGCATGGTCAGTGAAATAGCCTTCATCTTCTTCCCAAGTCCAGCTGATTTGTGTGGATCTAAACTCTCACATTCTTCTGTAACCTGTAAACAAACAGTGTGTCTCGTGTTACATTATATTATATTATATTATATTTTACATAAAAGCAAAACATCACATCTGCAAGTAATATATAGGCCAATTGTTGAACACTGTTATCCGAAGCATCTTACAGCGTGATGAGTGCATATATTTTTAGGATGCGTGGCCCGAATGTGGGAGTCGAATCCATAACCCTGGTATTGTTATTGTTCTCTCCACCCACTGAGTTATACAGGACTTAGTATGCTGGTTTCATTATTTCATTTGTACTACATCAGCATATTTCAACAGTTTATTTATATGTATATATTGATAATTAAATAATGACAAAATTGAAGACTTACAAGATCACAGCAATATAGAGTAACACAAAACACACCTATCTCCTTATAGCTATTAAGGCATTGTAGAGATATAACAAAACCACAAACCGTAGTTGTTCCATTTTCCTCCGGTTTGGCTGGTGATGGGTGATGTCGGAGACCCTCAAACCTGCCAAAGCTTGTGGAGCGCTGTGGGAAGAGATTAAAAGAGAGAGATTGAGAATACTTTCTCAGAAAACTAGTGTGGCACTGGGGTGATTTGTGTAGCAAGGTTTGAGCGTTACATAACATCTGTGCGTAATGGTGTCGGAAAAACTTCCTAGAAAAGCATTCTCCTTTACACAACCCATGTCTCAATTGTCTCAAGGCCTAAAAAAAACCCGTCTTTCACCAGCCTCCTGCGTGGCCTGGATGTCGCAGGTGAAATAAATGTCAGCGTCAGAGATTTAAAATGGTGAAACCCGTTTGTCTGTTTCCACACAGCTGAGAGGAAACTTTAGTCAAAAACACTCTGTGGGCATATATGTAAGGAATACACGTTATAAGACAGCTAGGACGTCTTATTGAATGGTTTTGTTATGACGGCACGCCAAATAATACATTTGTGGTCATGTTGAATAATGTAGCAGTTCAGTGGCAGCAGAAAGAAAACATATTTGTCTCCATACAGGTGCACTGGCAACCTCTTCAGTCTTAAAAAAAAAAACATGATTTATACAACATTGTGCTAGACAGTGTTGCTTTACTGCCTCTTTAAATCACATTTTTCAATTTTTCATAAAAATAAAAGCAGTTCTAATCTGTCCCCAAGCCCCTCCCCCGCCCTTCCCTTCATCTCCACTGCAGAACATCAAAATAATTATATAAATGAATAATCCCTGGAAATCCCGTTTAATATGAAGGCCGTGCTCCTAGAGCGCCCTGTCTGGCTTGATTTAATGCAACCTCTACAACTTTGACATGCTTGCATTTGCCCCGTTGTCCAGAAATATGGCAACAGAATTAAAGGGTTTCGTTCTAAAACTGTATTTTTTCCAATGTCCCTTATTTATCTCAAATGCCCTTATTATATGTTAAATATGTCCTATTAATGTGCAGTGTCTTTTTTTTAGATAAATAAATAAACAAAAATAAATATAAATATAAAATAATAATCAAGTCCTCATTCAGCAGTATACTCAGATTTTTTCACCTACCTTTGGTTTGCTGCTCTTTTGTTTGTCTGAGACGTTCGAAGCTGCCCTGTGTAACATTTTCTGTGCTGTTTTTAGGTTATTGTCAAATCTCAGTCCTGGCTCTTCTCTTTTCTCTGTGCCGCTCTACTGACAGTAAACTGTTAACTAACACCAAGGCAGACTGCCTGCCTGGGTGACTGGCTGGCTGACCCACTTCCTTAAAACGCACAGGATATGAGGCAATTGACATTCTGTCAATTATCGCAGAATCGGTTTCAAAGTGAAAAGCACAATGTGCTTCAGTGAGCGTTTTGTGGCCTGGTTTAAAAAACATCAAAAGCCACTTCCAGGAACAGCTTCATTTAGGTTTCTTCACGGTGACATTTGTCTTCGTGAGCTATTGGGTGTCTTAGTAAACACGTTACGCGTTTCCATTATTGTGTTTTTGTTCTGTAGTGTGACCTAATATGACCCAATCAAATAACATACTGTATTAGCCTAACTTGATTCATCCTGATGAAACTGATGAAATGATTTCTTGTGCTTTTAAGATGTGCCCACATAGAAACCTGTCTTGTAGCATGTTTTCATTTTTTACTACATGGCTAAATCATAAAGGAAACACGATGTTGAAACGTTTGATTCAAAGTCAATAGGTTGAGGCCGATATCTCTCCCAACAGCCATATTCCTCCAAAGATTTCCAGCTACAATGGGGAACTGTTATGGTAAATGATGCAGAAAGAATGACTCCTGCCTCCTTCTGCCCTCATTTCTTAATGTGGGGTGCACATTTTTGAGGAAGCGTGGAAGCTATGACAGAGCAACAGAGGAACAGCTGAAAGTGGCAACTCTGTTATGTTGAAATAGTTTCCGGTTTATCTCGGCTCTTAACATGCAACTGTAACATGTTTCAGTTTATTCCTTGAGATATTTATGCTAACCATTTACTGTTGAGCACATCAGGGTATCTGCTTCTTGCTACTTGTTAATAGTGTCTGCAACCTGTGAAAGTCAGAGAGTAATCACTTATCATCTCACTGTTGGACCTGGTGCTGATTCCAAATTACCGGCCCTTTACATTTTGATTTCAGCTTGAGGAAGTTTATCAGAAAGAAATGCACACAATAGGTAAATAAAATATTACTCTCACAAATAAGACTTGAACCTTCACCACCTCATCACCGCCAGTGAATGTGCTCGTCATTTGAACCGTTTAACCCCTGACAGGGTTGTGATCTTACATGTGAAGGGTCCTTCATTGCTCTGATGTCACCATGTGGGGATTTGCCGCTGTGTTTACCCTGAGTGAGGTTTCAATCGAGCAGTTGTGGAAAAGGGAACACTACGGACAAAAACATTGCTTAATCCTGCTGTTTGCAATCAGCGGTAAACTCCTCTCAATCCAGATTAAGGCTTCTAATCTATTACTACTTCGGACCCTCCAGACTCCCTGGAGAGGCAGTTGTTCATCTGAGGAGTTTTACTCCAAAATGAGATATCCACCATTTGAAAAATGACACCTACTCGCACAAACGATCTCAAAACATGATTGATGGCAGTTATTGATTGATTGATTGAAGTTAAAACAAATGATGACCCCTTTTGAAAGAATTGTGGTTCTTTTAAATCCTTAGTTGAGAACGGGAACACTGTTTTTAAACTGTTTATATAGGACTTGTTTTCCACAGATTTCCACAAATGAAATTGGAAATGAGGCGTTGGGGATGTGTAAAGGAAGGAAAGATGTCTAAAATACAGCACCCTTCATGTCCACACTACAAGCCCTAAAACTGAAGGTAGAGTTAGAGTAAATTGCTTGATTACAAGAGCCATGTAACAGCTACGTATGGGCTTAGAAAAATACTTTAGATGGCCACACTCTTAGGAATGGTGCCATTTGATGCAAAAGGTGAAGAAAATGATTTAAGGGGAGCAGAGTGAAGCAAATTTGGCAGTCAACTCAGTGGTTGTTTTCTTTCTTTAATGAAACAGTAGGAAAGCTACACAATCTCTGGCCACACTTTAAAGCGGCTCGATGTCAAATGGAAAGACATTTCCTCTCTAGGCACCAATTACACTATAGACTTATAGCATCAGGGACCTTGCAATCACTACACCGGATCATCTGCCTCATTTTAGACAATCTAATATCATGTAAAGCCTAAACAACTGCTTTGTGTCACACAGGGCTGCACGTGCTCACTGGGTGTCAGCTGAGGCTTTATGTACGAAACTGACCTCACAGTGCGTGCGAAGGCATTGACCTTTGGGGTCAATCTCTACCAGTGTCTTGATTTAACAGTGACCTTGATATACTGAACAGCAAGTGAATGAAATAGTCCACATGGGAAAGTCATAGTTTAAGTCGGCATTGACTAAAAATGCCGACGTGCACAATGCATCAACTTACATTTGGTTCTGACAGATCCACATCTGTGACGGACCGCGGCACCCTTGGGCGAATCTGGGGTTTAGACTCCGGTTTCAAACTGTCATCATGGGCTGTCGCCTGCGGTTGTCTTCCTTCCCAATCCTTCCCTCGGGATGTGGTGAAGTCGTGGGAGTAGACGCGGTATTCTGTGAGCGGCCTGCGGCAGGTGTGCTGGATGGTTCCCCAGGCAGGACTACACTCAGCCGGGTTGCTCCAGCGCTGGTGGTGGTTGTGGGTGGGGGTGGCTCCACCAGGCAGGGTCGACATGCCCTGGCCAGGGGTGGTGTTCTCCTGAGCGGGGAGGGTGGAGGGCCTCCTGTCTGGCCTGTATGGCACATCCAGATAGGGAGCACCCGGGGCTGGGCTCGCAGGGCCTGGCGGGGGGGGCACTGACAGAGAAGACAGAGAAACACATCACAAGCAAGATGACATTTCATTGACTGGCATACTCAAGAAACCAAGCAGCAAGTCACATTCTATGATGGGACAATGTTGACGGGTAGGTTGGCCATCAAGTTGCTAGTGGCGTGTACCACGGGGGAATCACAATCTTTACCTGTGGAGTTGAGACTTTTCTTGGTTCCCTCTTTCCCGCTCTTTCCACCTGGTTTCTTTCCAGCCTTCTGTCCTCTTTTGACAGCAGGTTTAGGCTCAGTCGTCGCTTCGTTAGCGTGGACACTCTGAAAAGATCCACAGAGAGCAGATACAAACATCCAGATAAAGAATTTCAATCCAAAAAGAGAAATTCACCACTTAAAATGTGTAAAATGTGACACCTCTGACAAAATGATTGCTCACTGTAAAGTAACACTCACTTGACTATTACTGAACATCATTTATTAAGTTATTAAAACTTAATAAATCCTTACAAAATAAGGATTACGATTTCAAAATTGTAGCAAAGTGTACATCTCCTTCTTTCTCAGTAAGCTCAGTCTTTTTCTATGGTGATACGATGGGACCACTGTAGGCGTCTTCCAAATCCCATTTCCCAGTCCCAGTCTCGTTAGCTGGACAGCCACTGTGCCAAGCTGCCAGCTGGTTGGACGGGGACACTGTGAGGTGCTGAAAGCTACTGTTGATCCACGTCGGGCAAGCCCCGCTTTGTTTGGTTTGTCACTACGATGGGCATTAGTGAGAATGGGCACTGGGTGACTGGGCAGACGGCCTCTAAACACACACACATACACACACACACACACACATCTCTTGTTTTTACATCTCTTTCTGCCATGTGGTCCAGAGATTATAGAGATATTGGTACCCGTCTCTGGACCATCTGCAGTGTATTAAAACCCAATCAGCATTTGTGTTAAACGATTGTGCCATTTAGGCCAAGAGAAGCTGGCAGCTGTAATACTGTTGTTGGTTACATGTTGTTGGTTACATATGTTGTTAAATGTTCATTTTAATACTGGGCGCATGGGTGATACAGAAATCTGTGTCTTATGAATCTGAAACACTTTGATTGTCTGGTACACTACATTTCCAGGTTTGGACATTTCTTGGTGGCATTGGTGCAGAGACATATTGACAACTTACAGACCTCAAATAAAGGTTCATGCTGTGCCACTCACCAGGTCTGTCTGGTTGCTGATAGGCCAGTGTGGATTTGGATTCCATCCCTCAAAGTTACCGATCTGTAAACCAGAATGTAGATGCGATGTGGTTTGGTTCTTAAACGTTTACTCACACTCACATCCTGAAGGTACAAGTATGGAAAACAGTAAGGAGTGCTTGAGTAGTTAACAGGCTTGCATTGTTGCAATGTGTTTGCAGGAAATCATCCATTGACTGAGACGTTCAGCATCTGAAACAGGATGGGAGGACTGGGAGACGCTGTCTTGTTCTAACCTGGCTAGGTGGCAGTTTCTCCTTCTTCTTAGTGCCAGACTGACGACCTCCTTTTCCTCCTTTGGTTTCTGCTGTGTGCTTAGTCTTCCCCATCTCTGAAACAATGACACCACGCACAGCTTAGAGGCAGGGAGGCCGAATAACAACAAAAAGGTTGTTGGTTTGAACCCACAGGAAGGCAAATTCCAACTTTAGGCTTGTGAATGGATGGTTAATTGTATAACATCTACATAACCAAGTAGCACAGTGGAGCTAAATGGACTTGGCACTAAGAAATTCAAGGATAGGGGTCAAATTCACACTCTCACTGTTATTACACGGTATTTATTTGGTGTGCATGTCTTGGAATCATGTCTGGCTAGCTAATAAGGTGGAGAACTAGCCTACAGTATTTCTTCAGATCTCACGCCGAGGGTCCAAATGAACGTAGGTACAAAGATCAGCTCAACCTATATATTTTCTATATACCTTCATTCTGGTTATCCGTGATGTGGGCTAAATCTTCTCGGCTGTTGGTGGGCTGCCAAAGTGGAGTATTACAGCTGGGGTTATCTGCTGTGAAGAGAGAGAAATCAGAAACATTGAGGGTTTTATTTAAAAACTCAGGATAAATGGAGGCCACAACGACAAATTCAAATTGAATGGAAGAGTTATCCAAGTCACAAAGCACCGGCAGCCTAGTGGGTTATAGTAGCTGGCAATCTAAATTTAAGCTTAAAATTTTATTTAAGCTTTCCAATTGTCTTTTTTTTTAAGCAGCTTCCAAAAAGGTAAAATATTTCACTCTTCAACATTTTGCTTTAGCACACAAAACTGCACAGGGGGAAAACACCAGCTCCTACATACCCAAGGCCTCATTATCCGAAGCAGATTTGGATATATGTGTCCTGAAAGTGGAAAAAAGATATAACATTAGGAACTTGTCTTTATAGTATGTTGTACTCAGTCACATCTGTAAACTTCATTATGTCCCAGTAGGTTCCCCAGCAACACGTCAAGTCAGCAACAAAAACTGCACACAATGCACACCAGTTTCTGCGTCATACATACATGAGGTTATACAGAGTGCATGCATATTGTGCAGGCATACTTTTTGTAATCTCACTGGTCAGGATCGGAAAAAGGCCACAATGTGACTAGAGAGTCCTGCTTTTGAAGCTTTCATTGTAAAGTCAGGGCCCGGGCGTAAAGGTGTTGAGTCGACTGGGGTCTGTAAGTAGGTGGGGCTTGAATCCGCTTAGTCCAACTAGCCCAAAGCCATAAGCTGCCTTCTGCTGGCCCACAGATTGCCCTGCTCCTCAAATATATTGTACATCAACCAAACAGAGTTACATTGCCACCAAAATAAAACCATATATTTAGTATATATAGTTGTATATAATGTGCTCTCAGTCCTTCTTAAAAGACAGTATTATATTATTGTATTAAATAGTCAGATGAAGTGGACACATAAGGAGAGAAGCAATGGTGAAGAGCAGCCTGGCCTGCTGCAGGAAGGATTTACAGTATTAACCCTCACTGAAGATAAATAGGCTGCCTTTCAAGCCATCGTATTACTCCATGGTAAAGCCCTTTCACTTGCAGAAGCTTTAGACTGCTGCACACACACACACACACACACACACACACACACACACACACACACACACACACACACACACACACACACACACACACACACACACACAATCCAGGTCCTTGTCAGGTTTAGTCCAGTCCAAGTCCAACCAATGGTATTAATACTTACCATGTTACAGTATGAGAGTATCAGAACAGGCAAACAAAAATAATAAACTAGACGTGTAAATGTGGTTCACCAATGAGCTAGAGAGAGGGGGACCGTTTAGTGGTGGGAACTGTGGGAGTGTGTTTTCTTGCTTCGTCTAACCTCTCCTTGTGCATCCATGGTGTTTGAGCTCACCTTCTCTTCTTCTTTTTGGAGTTGATCCCCTGCATTTGAGACATCTCCTGAAGGCAAAGAAAGTATTTTCAATTTTATTTCACTACTTTTTAATTTAATTTAACACAAGTTTGTACAAAAGAAAGAAGTGTCTCTCGTGTCAGAATGAATTTGATTACATACTGGTACACCTTCCATATACTGGTTGGTTTGTTGGCACGTTCTCATCGAGGTTCAGTAGTATAGCATCATTTATATAAACATGCTTGAATAAAAACAGATATGTTGATGATAAATGTTCATCAACGCCTGGTGCTCCTAATAGTCTGGCTTTAACACCAGCTGTCAACTGGCGATGTTCCTTTTCCATGTTTCCATAATCAGCTTTGTTATCTGGGTACAAGCTGGTCAGTGGGAGCCCACGAGCCCCAATTCCACTGAGAACTGATCCCATAGGATTTGGTCGTGTTTGTTCACATGGCTGCACCATTCACACTCGATGACATGCCTGTGTGCCAGTGTGTGCGTGTATATGTGCGCATGACTATGTGTACCTGTATATGCACATTATCGTGTAACCTGCATGTGTGTGCAGCCTGTGTAAGTATTAGAGTGTGCATGAGTACATGCAATGTGTACATGTATGCAAGGGTGGAAGTAACTAATTATATTTACTCTCTACTATAACTGCAATTTTTGTGTACTTGTACTTTTTTGTCATTGTAATTACTTTTACTGAAGTATATTTTTACTGTAGTATTGTAGCTCACTACATTTTAAATTTAGCTTTGAAAGGAAAAAATCATATGTAACAGTGTTCACATTTGTCAAAAATAATTTATATAAAAAATAATCATTTTTACTCTGAGTAAATTTTGAAGGACTTACTTTTGTTTCTACTTAAGCCTAAGTAAAATTGCAGTAGAAGTAACAGTACTTCTACTTGAGAAGGATACTTTAGTACTCTTTCCACAACTGACTGTAGATATGCTGTGTGCATTTTGCATGTACCTGCATGTGTTTTGTACATGTGTGTTCCTCTCACCATAGAAATAGATCTTCCAGAGCCTCGCCACTTGGTGTTGTCGTCCAGCAGGACCGCCGGGCTACAGGAGCGACTACAGGAGCGGCTGGAGGAGCGGCTGGGGACGGGGTAGGCCGGGCCGTCACTGGAGCTCTGCACCGCCTCGTAGAGACTGTCCATAGACCCCTCCTGATTTCATGTGCACACACACACACACACACACACACACAATCCAATGTATGAGGATTGTCAAGTTGGTAACATGCATGATTTATGGATGGATTTCAAGGAAATTCCATATAGTCACTGCTGGGTAAAACATCTCACACTTCCAAAAAGGCCAGTGAGTTCTGAATATGTTTCGAGGGACCCAAGCTGATGAAATGTACTCAGTACGTAAATGTCCATGTTTTCATGTCAATTTTCAAATTTGGAGTTATGAGGTTTTGACATGACAGTAGAGATATGCTACTAATGCTGTTCACAATCAACCTCATTCACGAAACTTTGGCACTACTGTAATGGATTTATCATAAAGAATAAGCCGTTCTAAGAGCCTTCTCGCATGTTCCCAAACACACGAACAAATTCTGGCATGTTTTCAAACACGTGTAGGTTTTGATCGTACCAACGAACAAATTCAGATACAAACAAAATGATGAATCAGACTATCTTCGTAGAAACGTTCGTATGAACGCTTTGCGATCAAATCTGATTTTACGTATGTTCTGTGAATGAGGCCCAATCTTTTTTAAATGTGCTTGTCCACCGTGGCTGTCAGGAAGGATTTGAAATTGCTCAGACCAGATATCAGTATGGATTAAAATCTCATTCAGCTTGTTTGGATTCCCTCTAGGAAAATATTACGCATAACCACTTTCTCTCTTCATCCCTCTCTCCTCGACATCTTGTCAACGACGTCAACAGAGGCTGAAAGGAGGCTGTTTTCACTGAAGTTGGTAGTTACCACTTATCGTCATTCTTTTTCACTCATGATGTGTCCAAATGCATTAAATTCTATTAATTTCTTCAGTGATCTAGTAGAGATATAAAGATCCACTACACATTCACACACACACACATACACCTTCCCACTCACTATCACAATCCTATCCTGAATCAGGGATATTCATTCATTTATTTGTTTTTAATTCCCTTCATTGTCCCTTCACATTCCCTTCATGCTTTTTCATTTTGTATTATCATTTTCCTACTTGCTTAGTTACCTAAACTGAACGACGTGTATCTGTGAATGGGTTTGTGATCGGCGTACACGTGATGTGGAAGAGCAGCAACAATCAGGACAATCAGGAAGCGTAATCACTGTTCGGCCTTCTTTTACTGTAGGAGGACGTCGTCAATAATCCTGATTACTGCTCAACATCTCCGACATCTGTCCAAGGAGAAGTTCCTGTGGGTCTCTGTGTGTGCACGTGTCCTTGTGCACCACGTGTACGCATGACAGCTGTAGCGACATTCGAATGACCCTATGTTTTTGTTGTGTGTGTGTGTGTGTTTATATGGGTGCTTTTGTGTTTGCTGCCCACTACACACACCTCTTAGCTGCCCTTCCTTCTCCCTGCTCCTAGGAATATTTGCTTTCTATGAAACACTTTGAAATCCCTAAATACATGAATAACATATAAAAGTGTACAATAGTACTACACTATATGTAGACAGTGACGCCATTCTGTGCATGAAACACATTGAAGAGCACCGATGAGTCGTAGTGACTATATTTCACCAGCAGGCCACAAACAGCTATTTCTCATAGCAGTAGGAATCACAGCAGAACAACATAACTTCTATTGGTGCACCTTTCTGTTCATGCACCGTTTTACCTGCACTTTACACAGCACGTTATGGTTTACATACATGTTAACCTCTCATTTCTATCAATCTGCGGGTTTCCCTTCAGTTTCCCCCAACAATTAAGCACAGCCAAAAACATTAAAAAGATGGAGTAAGCATCAAAGCGTGTCCCTTACCAGTGAAAAGCAGAAAAGGTTCATGATGGAGGACTGGTCTCTGGCTCGTTCTGTGGTGTCGGTGCGCTTAATGCAGGACAGTGTGCTGAGTGACAGCCAGAGACTAAGAGAGACAACAGCCCAGGTCGCCTGCTGTCTTCTCAGATTAATACCACAGTGAAATCCCTCCCCTAATCCAATAGATGGACCACCATTACTCGACGAGCTGGAGCAGACCTCACTCATGTCAACAAGCCCATGAGTGAGGTCTGCAACAGATTCAGCCTTTGCTTTTAACCTTGATGTTTTTGTACGGGGGAGGTTTGCTGAGCAGCCACGCTCTTTGTCACCAACACTCGGCTCCACAGTTCAGCTCAGTTCAACCAGTCACTTCTCCACCTTCAGGGTACCATCGGCCCTAATGTAAGGTGTAGTGAGTACTTGGGTGAAGGATGTTTGTCCTTTTGGGATACTTTTTCCCCCCAAAGTTTTCCATGTAGCCTCGTATTTGCTCAGCAAATTAAGCTCAGAATTTTTATAGTTGAATTCAATACATTGAATTTAAGACAGATTGTTCCTATTTGAATGGCTTTTGAATGATGAATCCTTCAACATAGTGATTTTCTATATTTGATAAGAATCAATCAATCAAATATGGCATTGCCTCAACACGATCATTTTAAAAGCACCATTTAAACAAACCCTGGAAAGCACCTTGTTCAATTGGGATTGAATATAAGCCATTATCACTTGGCCGACTGAGTTCCAGGTACAGACCAATAAATAACAGAGGATTTGAACCAGTCTGATGAACGTATTATCAGCACTGTGACAGTATTACCTCAGTGGTAGGACCAGACTAGTTTGTAAATCGGGGAAAAATAGACCATCGCCCCCAACCTGTCCCACTCACCAGAGTAGTGGGAGAACAAAACAACCAAGAACTGGGGGAAATACAAAGAGCTTTGATCGTTTGTGGAAAAGACACTACCGAGGGCACCGTGGCTTCACCTACACTGCCACCACCGTGCCACTACTGCCGCGTGTAGTCCTCATACAGAGCACACATCCACACATTTACGCACCACAGCAGGGGGCGTACTCAGCCACAACTTTTTCCTGTGTGGGTTTAGTGCTGATGAGTGTATACTTTTTCCCTCTAGCTCTAAATGTGTCGTTATGTAACCTCTAGCTTCATCAGTGACCAAAAACAAACTGGTAATGCTAAACATCCAAATGTTGTATATATTTCAATCTCAATATTTCAATTATGTATGAAGAAATTACAAAAGTAAAATGCTGACAGTGGAATATTGCTACAGTGTAAGAACGTGTGAGTGTGTGTGTGTGTGTGTGGGTGTGTGGGTGTGGAGACAATGTCTTTGTGTATTTAACCTCTTCACACATGTAAGTGTGAAGGTTACGTATAATGCTCTAGCTGGTTATTAATACTGCACCCACAAATCATCCACCTCTAATGTAGAGACGAAACAGGCAGAGAGATTAACACGTATGACCTATATTCACATGACATTATGCTACGCCATTAGAGGAATTATTTGTGGTATTAAAAAGTATTTTGATGCCACACTGTGCCTCCGTTTTAGTCGATTCATTGGGTTTATATTTCTATTTCTATTTGAATGAAAAAAGCCGAGGACCTGTAATATCATATTCATGTTAATACACTGAGAACATAATATGTCTCCTCTCTTATGCAGCCCTTCATCAATGAAGTAGATATAATTGATTAAATAAATAAGGGATGTCAAATGGATTTACCTGCTCACTCTATTTCATGGAGGATTGGCACCAAAATCATCTCTGTGTTCCTATTTTTTGTCCACTCAGAGTGTGTGTCCTGTTTTCTCAATTTACTACACGACTTACAGCACTTTTCCAGTGAGGCTGCACTGCTTTTTTTTTCTTCAACCCGCAACAAATTGTCAGTCTTGCATACACAAGGCTAGCGTTCTCTTTAAAGTGACCCAACCGAGTAGTCATCATAATAGATTTACACTTAGTCAGTGTGTCGTGCAATGCGCTCGTGCAAACTATTCTTCTTAACATTACATTCATTTAGCAGACGCTTTTGTCCAAAGCGACTTACAAAGGTGATAGTTGACACTATGTGGGGATCGAACCCACGACCCTGAGAGTCTCATGCTCTCAACCTCTGAATGAGATTGGCCTACAAAGTTTCTGGTTGCTGGGTACATGGCTGCGAGTGACAGGATATGACAAGGTGGGACATGGGATACGATCACTCCTGCCCCTCTAGATGCACATGGAAGCATCAGGTCATCAGCAGCGATAGCACAGTCAATCATTTATATTGCACTATAAACATTTTAAATCTTGTTTCATGTATTTCCCTCCCCCGCCTGCACATTGGGTAACTGAAACAAATACACAAGTTGTTTTTTTCTGCTGAATGAGTTCTAAAGCTTTCCATCACAACTGTGACAGTCTGGCGACCCACATACCATTAGGCTGTTGCAGTGACCCACTCAGGAACATCAGGAGGGGATTAAGTGCGTGTGTGTGTGTGTGTGTGTGTGTGTGCGCATGTGTGTGTGTGTCCTGATTCTAGCTCTAATTCATAAAAACAAAAATCCACATCAACTCATTTGTGCAATACCATCTTTATGCAGCCCGTTCCTAGTTACAGTTACATGAAGTAATACACTGTAATTTCATACGATAAATGAAGTGAAACAGGAGGAAGAACTTGTGTGACTAAGGGTTTAGGGGTGAGGTGGTGGATGGGCATATGCACTAGCCTTCAACTCTGATTACCTGGGTTCAATTCCCAACTCATGCAAAGAATATTATTGATCTGAGTGAAGTTTTTTTATTTAACCATGACCAAGTTGCCTAAACCCATCCCTAACCTTAACCTTAATCTTAGTTGCCCAACCTCAACTGAAGTAGTTTCAAATGATTGAAAGGCAAAGCATTTCAAAAATGATGATTGGTGATGGTGAAAGTAAAAATGAATCAAAGGCGTTCAAATCACATCTCCGTAATATTGTGATCTCAAATATATTTCAATCTATGTTTTCATACTATGTTGATTAAACAGAAAGGGAAAGCGAAAGCTGTGTGAGGCTGTCTCTCAGTCTTCACACAGGTCTTCTTGGCAGCAGTAGACATTGATTCCAGGGGTGCACAACTCCTCGCAGGTTCGAGAGATACTCTCAGCTGTTGAAGAAAGGCATATGCAGTGATTCAACTATTGTGTTGCTGTAATAATCTCAAAAGGTGAAAAAAAGCATAATATTTTCAGAAATAGGTAAAGAGATGGCTACACATGCATATACACACACACACACACACACGTATATATATATAGCCTGTGTTGTTCCTGTTAAGACTGAATGGAGCAGATAAAGTGGAATATTTACTGGTAACAGCTGTCCTGCAGTACACGGCTGTAGATGAACATTCAGTGTCCTCCTTGCAGATCTCGTCATTCTCATCCCTGCAGGTGAGGCATCTGAGTGTGTGCACTGAAGAAAACACAACGTCCATCAGAACAGGTTCCTAGTCATTGTGTTGGTCACGCCCTCTATAGGACTTCTCTGGCCCGTACCCAATATGTGGCGAGAGGAGTGGCGACTTTAATGTCTTGTGTTTTACCAATCCCCTAAACAAGCCCGGCAAGTTTTGATGTGCCCTCCCAATAAACCACCCAGTCTGAGATCAGCGGCAAGTTCTCATTTTATCACTTTCAGGACAATGCAATGTTACTTAAGATACTGTATGCTGAAGCGTTAGCATGCACACCGTACAGAGCTACCGGAGACACAGAGATGATTTGGGCACCAATCCTTTTGTCACATACGAGGGAACCAATTTGACAAAATCTCAAAAGTCGATGTAGTCTTTTAAATACAAAGTTATTAAGGTATGTAGGCAATTACGTAGCCCCTTAAGGGACCTGCAAAGAAAGAAAAAAATGAAGGATGGAAAGTGCGGTGAAAAAAAACTGGTGGGTGAAAAAAAAAAAATCTGCAGAGTGAAAAAAAAAAATCTGCGGAGTGAAAGAAAAAAATCTGCGGAGTGAAAAAAAAAAAAAATCTGCGGAGTGAAAAAAAAGCTGCCGGGTTTTTTTCTGCATATGGCATGTAGCTAACGATTAGCCAGCTAGCGAACGTGAACATTGTCAGTCCTAGAAGGATGGAGGAACTAAAGCCTAACAATGACTTGATTTTTTTATATTTGAGGCCAAGCTCAAAGTAGAACTCAATGAATCGCTCCATGTCGTTCCGTTGAGCTCTTGTTTGTGGGAGAAAAGTAAAAAAAAAAAAAAAGCATATCTTGCAAAACCTTTTTTTTTTTTCACTCCGGAGAATTTTTTTTTCACCCAGCAGTTTTTTTTTCACTTTGCAGATTTTGTTTTTCATCCAATTTTTTTGTTTTCTCTTCGTTTTTCTTTTCCCCTTAAGGGGCTCCGTACCGTAGTACGGGCAATATCAACTTTGAGTAGAAAATTGGGTAGAGTAGTTGAAGCCTACATGCAATTTCATAAATGACATGATGCATCGTGTAGTGTGCTTCCATAATGTATCATTGTTAAAATCTGATCTGATCAAATCAAAACAAAAGATTCGTAATGAAACTATCCAAACCCCATTCTGGTCTATAAACACGTTCTGAAATGTCCTAAGTAAAAGATGCAACACTTTAAATACAGGTGTAATGAGAGTTCCCTCACCTTGAGTGCTACACAGCAGCATCAGCAGCAGCGTGGCAAGCAGGATTTTCATGTTGTCGGGTGTATGCGGACGAATCCCGTTGTCACTTTTATACTGGCACTGCTGCATACCAAGCTACAGTTGGGTTGTTCACTTCCTTGTTTATCATCTTATAATAAATACTTTACATACCTTTCAAATCTATTGTTCCAACGCAATGAGGAAAGTCAAGTTAATCTGCCTCATGCATGTGCAGACAAACAAGCTGGTGCATTGCAATTGCTTTGAGGATCAGATTGTTTTTAAGCCTCTTCTTATGTTTCGCTGGTTCGATTTTATGACAGAGTGAATGTCCTTTGAGTTTCTGAGGTTGGCTAATAAGGGGTTTCTACCTAATAACTAACTTGAATGCATCTAATTATTTGAACTAATTTGTCATGGGTTCGTGCCAGTCAGTAGTGTTCAACACCCTGTTCCTGTAGAAGTAGGGCTTAAAGGAAAATTCCACCCTTGGATACTCTTACACTGTTATACATCGTTACTCTGTGATGTTTAATGCATTCCAGGAGTTATTTTGTGATCAAGTGTTGTAATTTACAGTTTTGTTCTGTCCACTTTCCTTCAACCTGCCTCGTCTACTTCTACTTCAGTTCGTGATTTCCTATGTTTCCCAGAAGGCCTTTTGACACACCCCTAGAAGACAGGTGTATGGAACTTGTCCCATTTAGCTGGAACCTGAGTATGTGACTGGTATTGTGTACGAGGCCGGTGTAAAGTTACCTTGGAATTGGATACTCTGTGGAGTTTCCGCCTTCAATAACTTGTAAAGAAAACAAGTAAAAGCACATTAATTAATATGTTTGTGATTATTGGAAGAGGAACAACAATTTACAACCACTTTTTTGAAAAAAAAAAACATTTCTCATGCAATCTCCAGGTGATATAGGAAACAAGCTATTGAACTTCGATAGATCTCAGGGAACTTCCCTTACAATCTAATCAGCCTATAATAATCACTCATTTGAACACGATGGCGATGATGCCAACAGCATTCAAACAGTGGTGAAAATCATTACAAATCAGGAGAGGTCACTGTCACCCACCAGAAAAAAAGGCACAATGATTTTGGTAAGCCACTGCATGAGAAATGTAGTTCCGTAACTTTAACTTTATAAGTACACAATCTTGTAGCAAAGCCTTTTCCTCAAAAGTTACAAAAATCTGTGCATCTCTTGATTGCATTACTGGGGGTACCTCAAGATGATTTTCAACACAATCTATTGCTTTGTGTTGGCTCCCTATTGTTTGTATAGCGTTCAAGTGTTTTACAGTGTACTTTTACTTTCATTTTCCCTGGTTTTACTGGTGAGACAGCGTTCCTCCTACAGCAGAGCAACACGTTACATAAGACTAAAATAAATAGTCCCTTCAATTTAGGCACCTTGAAAATCAAAAGAAGATAATCAGGAGGAGTCTTTAATGATAGGCACTTTATACAGCGCAAAAGACATCCAGAAGCTTTGTGTCAAAGAAACATCACCGTGTTCTTCAACAAAAAAATGTTTGTGTGTGACACTGCATACCGAGTACAAACATCACATCATCAGAATCACTTTAATCGCCAAATGTAATAAGGGCGCAGGAATTTGCCTTGGTGACAGAACTAGTGTTGCAGTTAACATTATGACAAATTATATCATACCCCAACTGTCTAACCCTCAGTCACGTATGTCTTAATGAAGCTGCAAAAATAATCACTTTTAAACGGTACCCCCCATTGGCAATTTTGTCAAATAAGAGGAAATTACATTTCGATCTGCGCTCTGCAATCTATACCCCCCTACTCTCCTCTGTTGTGAAATTTCAGAAAAAGCATCTTGGGAAATTCCAACCAGACCAGGAGTGACAACAGGATAAAAGCTTGGCCGTCCTTCAGTGACATCTACAGGCGGTGAAAGGCAACCGCAGGATGATTCTGCATGGTTGCGTGACTTTGCAGTTGCTTTGCTGTTGTGCGAAAAATTTTTAGTGATGCATGCAATCCATATTCACGTGATCACAGAAAGCCAGAAGGTCTACTTGTTTACCATATCTGTAGGTAGACGGTTTCCCCTACAGATTAAGCAAAGGGGAGTAACAGAGGTGAAGGTGACATGTGAGGTGAATGTTCAATTTACAGTTTCCTCTTAAGCATTCACAATTCCAGTAAGTGCCAAAAAGCTTACAGTCATCCCTAGGGCTTGTTTAACTGGTTTAACTGGTTTAACTATCAAACTGAAGCACAACTAGGAGTAGTAAACTGTATCACTGGTAGCGGCCCTCTTATGTATTATTGTGCCAGTCAACTCATACTGTACACCATGTTTCTTATCAAAATCTTTAAATTATTTGCACATGTACTCAGGTTACAATCAGATCGCTTTGTTCGGTAATAAATAAAAGATTTGTTGATTGGATACATAATACAGAATGAAAAACACTAACTTACAACTTTATAAAACAAATATGTGGAAGCAAACTTGGCACTTGTTTGATTCTTTTATGAGGTATACCCCATTATTAACCTTACTGAAATAATGGTTAAATTAACGTAATACACAATATTAAATTACAAAAAAAAATGTGGAGACGGGTTACACTGTCATATCAGATGATGCTTTAGGACAGCAGAGTCGCTGCCCAAACCCACCTCTTCAAGAAACACGACCCTGACCCTTCCTCTTACCACTTGCTTATTTGCTTCACTTATTTGTTTCTTTTCTTTAAATAAAAAGTAGGTAGCTAACTTATTGCACTTTACCACTGGTTCTGCTCTTAGAAATGCACTTACGATTTCTGGTGACTAGTAGTTCTCTTACCTACCTATGTTGAATGCACTTACTGTAAGTCGCTTTGGATAAAAGCGTCTGCTAAATGACTGTAATGTAATGTAAGGTAATGTAAAAAAAAATGTAATGAAAATAACTGAAGTACCATAAAACTGAATTAATAAACGTCAATAACAACACATTTCAATCCTATGGCCTGTGACAGTTTAATCACTGTTTGTGATCGTGAACAACTATTCCTCCTGAGAAGAAATCTGTGATGTGACATAAAGCCTGAAGCTGCACAATGAAACTTTGTGGATTCATAAAAATAAAAAAAAAGTTTAAACTATCACATTCCAACCATGTTTAAATAATAACAACAACAATACAAACAATACTAATAGGCCAGCAGCAATTAAAGCTCTGGTGACAGGTCAGTCAGTTGTTGCTGCTCCAAGTCATCCTGTTTGTCTCCCATGCTGTTGTTTTGACATGGATCTTTGTTGTTTCTGTGGAAAGGAGACAAGTCATAGAATTCATATCAAACTCAGCATTAAATACACTTAAAGACTAAATAACAAAACACAAAATGAATTTGAGTCCTATGTGGTAATAACATTAGATTTTAAAAAAATGCTTCTTAGAAATGTAGTGTGAGTGTGAGTGCTACTCCCTTTTATTTTCCCCTTCTGTATCAGAAAATAGAACTATTCTACTACTCATAATATTTCATTGGTACAACTTTGTGTCTTTTTTTTCTGACAGTGTGTCCTGTATCGGACAGCAAGCACGTGACAAACTGCTACTTGGAAATATTCACTCAAAACATAAAAAAGTGTCTTCATTGTCATTTTTAAAATGTCCTTATCTTGTGACCGTGGGTTGAAAAGCTCCTTTTGATAGATCAATGCTAAACAAATTCAAGCTGTATCGAGCTCAAAGGTCACTCAATGATTAATTGAGTAATGTTTGGATCTGTACTCTTATCAGCCGACCTAATAAAGTACTTGGCACCTTTATCAGTTTGGAACGTTTTTTATCGATGCAGCTGTGTCACTATAGAGATATTTACATCTTGCTTGCCTGGTGCGTGGCTCTGCAATATCTTTTAAAAAGTTACACAAGCCAAGAATAACGTTAGATTTGTTCAAATGCTGCTTAGAAATGAAGTGAGTGCTACTCCCTTTTATTTTCCCTTTTATTTTATCTGAAAATAGAACAATTGTATCTGTATGCTAAATGTATGTCATGCATATTCTTTATCAGCTGTTCATAATATTTCATCAACAGTGTATTATTTCTGACAGTGTATCCCGTAACAGACAGGAGGCTAACCCTCTCTCCCATCTTTCTCATCACCCCCAACTACTCTATATTACCTGATAAAGCGTAAAGTGTGGTTATCATACCTGGATGATTCAAATTTCCTCTCCCTATAAAAGGTGCTCTTCTTCATCAGGTAGAGAAGGACCATGTCACAGAGGAAAACTCCCTGGTGAATAATGTTTCGTTAAGTGATGTAATTGGTGCACTATCACTGCTTGATACTACAAATCACATGGGTCACATGTCATTCCTTCCCTGGTAGGGGATAAGATCACAACTAACAGGTTTATCTTATCCGTGTTTCTGAAGGAGATTCATTTTGGGGTCTCCTGTTTATGACTTTTGTTCATAGAATGACATAAGAGCCCCATGTCAGAAACAGTGGTTTTATCCAAGTGTTCAAAATCAATGTTACTTACAGCACCCATCAGAGCCAGTCCTGAGCCTATGTTGATTAAAGTTGGGATGATACTGAACTTCCCAGCCTACGAAGTGACAGGCAAAAACACAAGTGATGTGGATTAAAAAGAGTAACAAAAAATCTGTAACGTTCAGTTCACTGTAATCTCGGATAATTCCCAAAACCCTAGAAGCAGTTATCAGTTTGTTACGATGTGTTATGTTTTTGGACCACTTGGACCTTAGATTTCTGTCAGAAGACAACACTTTTGCAGGGTACATTTCATGCATTGAGACCTTTCCGTGCACCATGATGGTAAATCGCACGCCGTAGACTTTGAAAAGGGTTCGGTAGCTCTCCCCAGCAGTATTCTTGTAATAGCGAGCGTGCCTGTAGAGAAAACAGTGAAATGCTGCTTCAGATCTGGAGGCAGCACAAGGATAAAACAACTGCAATATTTTATCTAGACAAAATGTGCCAAAACAAAGACATACTGATGTTCGCAAAATTTACTGTGTCACTGCCTGAAGTGTCGGTCACCTGAAGTTAAATCCAGGTTGTGATGGACTTGTTGGAGGCGCTGATGTCCAGGCGAGTGAAGTGGTACTGTGGGTGGCAGTTAGAATAGCCTTTGTCCAGGTCACAGTTCCACTCTATCAGAATCCCAATGGAGCCACCCTGGGAAACAACAACAACAAGCACGTGACAAACCGCTACTTGGAAATATTCACTCAAAACATAAAAAAGTGTTTTTCCTATCTTGACTCATTTTTACAACAAATTCAAGCTGTCTCAAGGTCAAATGTCACTCGATGATTAGTTGAGTAGTGTTTGGATCTGTACTCTTATCAGCCGACCTACTTAATAAAGTACTTGGTACCTTTATCAGTTTGGACATTTTTTTATCGATGCAGCTGTTTCACTACAGAGCTATTTACATGTTGCTTGCCTGGTGTGTGGCTCTCCAATACAGTCAATATCAACCCCAATTATAACAAATTGATTGCTCACTCTGTAATGTTGGTAAAAAGATGTCAATGAAAGTTGTCTGTAGTCACGACTTTCTTGTACAGTTTATTTAGATTTTGGTCAGAGGGGTTCAATGGAAAATGATGGGAAAATAGGGTCGGGTAGAGGAAGATTTGTTTAAGGTTTAAAGTGACGTAAAATGCAAGAGATGTAACTAATTTTAGATGAAGCTCCTGAGCAGGGTGTAAAACTAACTAGTGTGGCCATGTCCTGAAATCTGAATCCGGCTCGACTAGCAATGTCTCCCAGACGGAATATGGGGCAGTAGGGGTAGAGGTCCTCATCGTAGCCACACTTCTTCAAATAGGAGTCATCGGTCGTGTCAAGGACGTTGGACCTGAAACGTTAGAAAAGCGCAGTATTTGTACACAGCTTGCATACTGCTTACTGTATACAGCTGCTGAGGGAGTAGCCAACTCCTTCAGGATTTGATTCAATCAAGCATTTACATGGCGAGTCTGTGGTGACTGTTTAATACAGAAGATGACTTACTTTGAAAATGCAAATTTGGGAAATCGGATGAAATTCTTGATGTAGATGGTGAAGTTCTCTGCATTTTTCAACAGAGGCCCTCTGGAAAACAACGAGTTTTATAGGAAATTAAAGCTGAAATTGAGATATTCTTTGAGGAACAAGTCATTCTTTTCTTCTGTATAGGGAAATAAATTTGTCACTGACGCTTTTATTCCAGTATCTATCTATCTATCTATCTATCTATTTATCTATCTATCTATCTATCTATCTATCTATCTATCTATCTAGATAATCTACCTTGTATTCTCAGGTTGACTGGCCGGCCCTGTCCATTCATACTTATTCATTGCTACAGTTTTACCTATAAGGCCGTTCTGGGTCTGCATCTCGAATATTTATTTCTCTCAAAAAGGAGGTGGAAATTACTATTAGGATCCCAGGATTTGTTCTTGGTCTCTCTTGTTGAGTTAATGAAGGATCTCATGGCACACTCAATAAGAAACTGTGTTTGATTTGTTTTTCGAAAAAAAATGTAAATAGTCAAAACGTGTTCCTTACTGTGGTTTAGAGCTTCTTTCAAGGGGACACCAGCCATATATCTCACAGGTACCAGTCGAGTTTTGGTCTTTTCTCAAACATCGGCCGCTCATAACTCCTTCAGAAAACAACAGAATAAAACACCATAAAAGCACCTTGGTCATTACTAGCGAAAGACATTTACAAGTACATTGTAAATGTTGGTGGAGAGATTGACAAAAAGATGAATTGGTTCAAATACACATTCTGCATTGAAATTCTGCATTGAAGTCTGAAGGTCAGTGTTATTAAGTATATCTTTTATCCTTTATCCTTTATTGCACAATGTTGTCTTGTTGCACTGTTTTTGTTTGGAAGGCACCATGACCCCAATAACGTTTTTCTTTTCACTGTGCACGTGTGTCAGTTTAAGTGCCAATAATCTCAAACTGAAATTGAATCCAGGCAGATGAATTCAGACCCAGTTCATCTGAAACGTTGACCAATTTATTTGAGTATTCAAGTAAAATCAGTGTTTCTTTCATACCGTGGCCAGCCACCACCGTCTCTCCCGCCTCACAGTCCTGGTTGCCTCTACAGTGGCCGCCCGGCACTTTGGAGTTCTGGGAACAAACACAGGATGGCTGAGGTTTGACTAACACTGACATCTGCCACTTACCATAGTATACCTTGTTCAGCTGGTCTTCTTTAAGACATGTAAACAAAACCTTATCCCAGCTAAATGACTGAAAGACAGGGTTTCTTGCTGGATTTGAAACAATGGGGTCCAGTGAGCATCCAAAAATATAGATCTATATATATCTATCTATACTATCTATCTATACTTCTAGAAGTCACTGCAATGAAAATTGTTTCAAATCGATGATAAGAGGTTTGATACCTAAACATGTGCATTTTGGAGTGACATAACTACATAACATAACATTACTCCAAAATCACCCTGTGGTAAAAGGTGCTATTTGTAGCATCTCAAAATTAAGATCACATTTCCCATAAACCCTGTTGCTTCCCGTCTTCTGCTCCCTGGCGGCGCCCTGCAAGCGTTTGTTTTGGAGAGCAAGAAGAAGGATAAGAGCCAATAATAGCCCTCGACAACAGTGACTATGCATTCCAACAATGTAAGCTAGCGTGAGGTTGAAACTATGCAGTTAGAATAGTGGAACTGCAATAAAGCAAAACAGTTCCCGTTTTGTGCCGTAAAGCAATCCAGCAAATCCCGCCGGGTGGTAAAATGTTGCCAATCTTCTCTGTGATGGTCTTGTTTATGACAATCACACTAATGTCTCAAATCAATGTGGTAATGATTCATCGATGTTGAAATGCTACAGCACCTTTCATAATTACTAATGCAGTGGGATTGTTTTAAGGCGTCTGTGATGCTGTCAGAATAGCTGTGGCTGGCCGGCACCTGATACATGGCAGTACAGGCTCCCGGCAAGTGTGGGCATGGACACTGCAATGTTAAGTACTTCAATGTATACAAGAGTATTTTATGGCTGTGACTTGTATAGGCTTGTTATTCTGCTGGGCTGCTAAAGTGAGCTGTCAGGCAGCAGACCAAGAGCAGCAGAGTTTACATACCAGAGAGCCTCTGGAAATATGCAGCTATGGATGTAGCTGAAGGAAATTATGAAGCAAATGATTCTCTCACACACACACAGAATCCAGTCCAGTGGTCTGCTGGTTGTTTGAGGTTTCTGTGTAGGTGATGGGAAGCTCCAGGGATGGCAGGCTACCTCAGCTGGATCACAATTAATATGGAGCCTATAACTTAAATATGAGCCAAAAGTCTTCTGGGGACGATGGGAGCAAAGTGCCTATATGATGATGTAACATGGAAGTGTATTTGAGTTCACCTGTATGATCAAACATTTAGGCCTAGAGCTGTTTCTGCCTAATTGTCTTTTTCCTCCAGGACAAGATCAACAAGCTTAAAAAAAAAACATTTGGCAAAGTTACACAGTCAAGGGGACATAGTATCGAGATGATCAGACTTCAAGCTGCAGGGTGTCAATAAACAAACTTTAAAGTAAACGCAGTTAGGCTCAGGCAGCAGTTGAAAGCCGTGAAAGACAGAGACACCGAATGTTTAGCCCAGGAGATGCTGTATCTAGACGACGAACACTCAAAGGGCTTGCAAAACAGCACACATACTCAGCTGCACTTTACAGTTTGATCAAGCTCACTGGTATCCTTGTATCAGACAAAACGGGACACCTGGTTTAGACACATCATGTACCCGTCTTTAGCTACGTTCACTACATCCATTCAGTCCAGCTTCAGTGTCATGATAATTGTACATCGCTAGACAGAAGCAAACCCACTGATAGATCTACACCCAGAAAAGAGGGTTCCAAAAGGGTTCTCCACAGAGAGATGGGGTTCTGCCCGTCACCGTTTGCCTCTAAGAAACCCTTTTCTCCTGGCAAGCGTCCAGAAGGGTTGTTAGGCAGGCAAACGGTTACATCAACAACCCTTTCATCTTAAAGAACCCTTCAATGAGTTCTATGAGGAACCTTTGGAAGGTAAATTCGCAACAAATAATTCCATTATATTGTTTGGTAACTTTGATTTGAGATTAAATCTGACTGTAGTTAATTACAAATCAATAGCAGCTCTTGTAATGACAACTATCTCGGATGCTATTCTAACTAGTTGTATATGTTCTATGATTGAACCAGATTTGAACCCTGACATTAAATGTCCACAGAGTAATGTCTTAACAAACTGAGGTACAGTAGCTCACTAGAAAGTCATATACTATGAAACCATAAAGGGGTCTTTGTATAACCCTCGGGATAGGATCTAGGTGAAACCATAAAGGGGTCTTTGTATAACCCCCAGGGCGGGGTTATAGGTGTAACCCTTCATGTAGGGTTCTTGGAAGAACGTTTCATGCAGGGTTCTTGGAAGAACATTTCATGCAGGGTTCTTGGTAAAACCTTTATAAAGGGTTCTACTTGGAACTAAAAAGGGTCCCCCCATAGGGACAAGCCAAAGAACCTATAATGGTTCTACTTGGCACTCATTTTTCTAAGAGTGCATGTCTCTGACAGGAGTCAAATGAAGATGCAATACTCTGTGACCGGAGCAACAGGCGGGGAGATTGCCTGCAACTGATCAGATAAATCAATGAGATAAAAAAATAGAGAGGCATCCTGTGAAGGCATCCATGTGCTATTGCTCTGTCTCTTCTATCACAGATCAGTTTGTGATCAGTTTGCATCCATCCTACTGTATTATTCTACCAGAATAGTCAATCGAGTCTATCCTACGAAAATGTCCTTACCTCGGCACAGTATCCCAGCTTCTGGTTTGGCGTCTCAATGAAAGTGGTTACAATGAAAAGAACAGCTTCGCCCTATAACAGGAGAGACCACCGTAAGATAACTGAACTTTATAGTGCCACCAGGTACTTCTGGTGCACTGCACTGATGCCTGTTAGTGCTCCAGTTAACACCTGTTTCATTTAGGGCTTGGAATTGGCACAAGCAATCAAGGAAATACTTTTTTATTGATATGTTATTTTCTACTAGCCAGTTTGGCAGGCAATCAACTTGGTTTGACTCAGTCTCTTAACTAATTTGGTGGCTAATCAATTCAACTGGCTGTTCAGATTATGAAACCACCTGCCACTGCTGCCAGTACGTGAAAAAAAGTTACCTTCACGCCCTGGTGATAGTATCATTAGGAAAGGCTGAAAACAGAGTGTACATTTTCACCTGTGGTGGGATGACATAGTCCTCCGGACCCCACACCAGCAGGCCAGACTCAGTGGTGTTAGTGACCGATACGCCCTTCAGTTTAGATATAACGGAGCTCTGGATGGCCTCATCCGTCTCCTGGTAACCCTTCTTGATCAAGAACACCCACCTGTGAGAGGAAGCAACGCTCAAAATACATGTGCTGTCCCTGACCACCAAAAAAAGGAATGCATTGAGTCTTGCATTGAAATTGAAGTGAGGTGTTTAATTTCAACGTGTTTAAGATATAGTGTGTCACTTTTAATATGTTCTCTTGTGCTTATTTCTGTTGTTTTGACCAAGAAAGCAACATTCCCATAATGTTCCTATTGGAGTTATAGTGCGTCAGTGATACATAATAGTGAATTTATACTGTCTTTATGGTATTTTTATCTCCTACGGTATCACTATGGTATTCCTGTAGAGACAAGTTATAGTCATAGTATAACTTCATTTGGTTTTGGCTGAACATCAATGAGCAAAGGACTTTTAGAGATTGAACATTAGAAAACGTTTGTGTGACATTAATTTAGGGTACTTACAGTAGGCTATACAACTTGTCAATGTGTGTCAACGTAGAATGTTTCATATAATATTTAATATAGGTCTAAAATCAGATCCATCTTGGAGAACCCATCCCACCCCCTCTATGATGAGATGAACGAGCTGAGAAGCTCCTTCAGCCACCGTCTCATCCAACCTAAGTGCACGAGGGAGCGCGTCAAATACTGTTTTGTGCCAACAGCCATCCGCCTGTACAACGTCAACCCTTAAGCCTGGTCAATGACAGTTTGCCCTGCCCTATTATAACACTAACAGTCTGCCTTTTCCAGTACAGTAAGCCTATAACACATTTTAGGACACTATACAAATAGCAAAAGTATGAACTGTATATAATATCCTATATAGGAATAGTATTTTTTTCTTTACATATAATGACGTGCAGTACAATTAGGTCACCATAAACTTACCATTGAGTCGGACTGATTCCCTGTCGGAAAATGATGGGCTTTTCTAGCTATGGACATTTTGCCAAGTCTGTAGAACAACATGTGGTATGAAATGCTGGTACTAGAAAGTGAGTGTTGCTACTTACCCAATAATGTACCCGATGATAGATAACTGGACAAGTCTATACAAGACCCCAACTTTCTTGTTATCGGCGACAACGTATTTCTCAGTTTTGTAGTTGAATAAGGAGAGGAAGACGCCTTTCCAGTGGCTCCCGGCCATCCTACAGTTAGGTTGGGACAGTCAGTCGTCTCAGTCAGCCTCGCATACTGGACACTACACACGCGGGAGAAACAGCACTTTACAATCCAGCCACCGAGTCTCCATGAGAGTATAACCGCCTCTCGTTTCAGCTGTGTGAAAACTGCTCTCCTGTCACCTGTAATCATCCTGATGCTCTCTGTAGGCTCACTGTGCACGTGGCCCCCCGGTGCTGATAACTGATCCCCCGCGGCTTTCCACACGACAAATTTATTTGGTAAACGTGATGCTTTTATTTTGAAGTCAGAATATCCCATTTTCCGGTATCATCTTGGCAATCTCTGGCTAACTTGACTATGCTTCCCTTACCGTGTTGCAAAAAATATGCATTTGACCCGTGCCACAGAAGACGATACGGCCGTGCTTGCAGTGTTTTTTTAATGCCGTGATCTCGAGATAACAAGGCTCGTTTTCTCGTGATAACAGGTTAATTTATCTCGTTATCTCGAGAAAACAAAAGGCCGATTTCCATTACAACACGGGCCTGTACACGTAGCCTACTGGACACGAGCTGCGGAAGAGTAGATATGTAGTCTAACAGGCAAAAATGAGTCAAATTGACTGACTGACAGCAACTAACATTAGTTTGCTAACGTGTTTTCCACACAGTGTAATTCATACATTTAAGTAGTTTGGATGCCACCATTCTGTTTAAATTCGCAAGAGTGGACCATGACAAACACTACTCTGTGGGGTGGGTTTGGGAGTTGATCAATGGGAGTGATGCGATAATGGGTACTCCTTGATCTGACATTTTCAGTTTAAATCAGTTGCTACATTTGTCAAGACGCCATCTGTGCATGCTGGCATGACACTCCTGATCTCTGATGAACAATATAAGTAATAAGAGAATAAGAATCCAATGACAGCAATGCTGTCATTGGATCAACCAAGAGCAATGAAAGAAATACAAGATGAAAGAAATACAAAACAGAACATTGTTGTAATCAAGATATGAATTGATACATCTTGTGATTTAAAAAGTGTGATAGTCAATATGACAATTTTTATTGTTTTTGCAGCCTGAGAATAGTCACATTGGTGTGCATCTGCCTGACATGATCTTAGATGGATGTAATGTATCGTGACTGAAATCTGACTCACTTAAGCTTTGAATCTGATATGATATCTGATATGCTTTCAACACATATTTTTGCTACAGCTCACTCATTTTGAAATTGTATCACAGTAGGAATTGATTGAATTGAACATTTTCAAAATTGTAACACATCTATAATATTCATCAGCCAAGAAGTTAAATGAAAACCACAAAAGAAAACATTTGTTATAAATTTAAACTAAAAGTAGTGGGCATAGACACTGCAATGTTAAGTACAATGTATAAGAGTATTTTATGGCTGTGACTTGTATAGGCTTGTTATTCTGCTGGGCTGCTAAAGTGGGACGATGGGAGCAAAGTGCTTATATGATGATGTAACATGGAGGTGTATTTGAGTTCACCTGTATGATCAAACATTTAGGCCTAGAGCTGTTTCTGTCTAATTGTCTTTTTCCTCCAGGACAAGATAAACAAGCTTTAAAAAATTATTTTGGCACAGTTACACAGCCAAGTAGCCAGTAGAAAAAGCAATGCTTTATTTTGTTCTTTAGGCAAAACACAATGAACGCAACCTACCTTCTGTTAACACGTTGGGTGTGAATGGAGGTTTGGAAGGAGAGGGTGAAGAGAAGGTTAATCTCACCATAATTGGTGAGAAACAATCACAGCAGCCCTTACAGAGATGAAGAAAATTGTGTTTTAATGCCGTGTAATTGCCGTTTGTCTTTGAGTCAGGCTATGAATTTGTTGCAACGACCATGAGACAGGCATGTGAGCCTTATCTATCTATAAAAGCTGTTGGACTATGGTCGAATGACAGTTTGCCCTGCCATAACACTAACCATCTCCACTATACAAATATCAAGTATAAACTGTATATAATAGTTCAGTGTAAACAGTGTTAATATAGTGTAATATAATTGTGGAGTGTACATCAGTAGCCATGTGAAAGCTGAATCCAGCCTCACAGGGCTAGAATGTCAAACCTTCTCCCTGGTCAATTCAAGTCTGTTATGGCATCCAAAACACATCAAATGAGTTACTTTAAGCACAACATAATGTGGATTATGAAAACTTCTAAAAACATTTCCGGTTTACCCGCAATTTCATCACTGATACTTGTTTCCAATATGGAGAGAATACCATCCAAAGCTTTGTTGTCATCGGTTCATTTCCAGCAGCGCTCACCAGTTCCTTAATCTGAGACATTTTCATCTCCAACCAGTATTTTATGTTATGGGATGTAAGATGCCATGTTAAACTCAACTTCCCATGCGTCATTATTCTCTGGATATTTAATTCTCTTTGACTGATCAACAACTGAGTTAGATGGGATTACTTGTGAAACTGGTTGTACTTCTTTAATTTAATCTTTTATTGAAAATATTAATAGAGAGAGTCAAAACAAAAAACTTACCCCAACAGCAAATCTTGTCAATTTCTTTTCCCTTTTCTTGGCTTCTGGTTTTTATCATTCATTCTCAGGAATAAAGGTGTGATTTACAATGATTAACATCATTGTCCACAATGCCAACAACTGTTCAATTAGTGCTTGGATCGTTTTTGATAAAGTTTTTAAAATTAGTACTTACAAATTCAGTAGAAAGCAAAGTAAGAGAAAGTAGAAAGTAAAAGTAAAGCTGATTGGTGATTGGTGAGTTCTTTTCTACAGTTTCTCTGTGGGTCCCCAAGCCATGCTATCTCTTGTAAAGCATCAACGCTATTCCAGTGGTTAAGTGCAATTGATTATAGGCTCTGATTACAAAGTGCAGTAAAGCACTGCTTGTCTGGTTGAAAGTGTTCTGACACTCAAAATGTGGTTGAGTGTACAGTTACCTAGCTTTTCTCAGCCAGCTTAACTCGGCATCACCCTCCTCTGCATCACCCTCCTCGGCATCACCCTCCTCCTCTGTGCTGGTTTCTTTTTAGGCTACAGGATCTGGCACAGTTGTGGTAGAGAGAAACAGCAGCTGTATCAAAACATTTGAAACAGGCAGACATACAATGAGCCAAATAAACCCTGTTTCATTTATCATCTTACATTACTGTTTTACTGCGCAAGAAAGTGTTTCACACATGAATACTTCTTTTTGAAATGTGAGTGGCCAGGTGTGACTAAATAGATGTTGAGAGGTAGCTTGATCAACTACGTCATTTGTTCCTCCATTGGCCATGTTTCCCTTCTGTTTAGTTGTCTCTTTACCACTTTCTCTGCAAATGTCAACAGGTTTCAACAGGAAGCTACTGTGGTCTGTGGAGACGACTGCTATTTCAAGCCCATCGGAAAGCTGTTGTATTTGCTGCTGCTACAGCTAATGACACTTTGTGAAAGGGTTGAATATTCACGAGGGAACATTTGAACAACTGAGTTTGTGAACAGCTCAGGTGATCATATAGAGCAATTTGGGGAGTTTTCTGTACTTTAAGGTTCTCAACACAGGTCTTGAGTGTCGCTGTGCTGTATATGCTGCACGCTGCTGTGTGGCAACATGTTTACTGCAATCAAATAATCAGATGCATACATAAGATAAAATAGCAGTCCATCCATGCGCACTATCTTCAGGTAACAATCATTTCAAATATTCAGCTGCTGTTCATGTAAAGGTGGAGTGCAATGCATTTGCGGAAATCACCAAATGACTTGTCATGGGTCTTGTGGTTTTGTCCAGTGACGCTTGAAACGGTTCACATACAGTTCTTACAGTCCTTACCCACCATGCTGTTCACATCGTACAAAATGCTAGCCGTACATGCTGACAGATATTATATTTTTTGCATAGCGCTGTGCTGTATGTGTGTGTCTTCAAATGGTAAGTCCTTTATGGAATAGATGTCATTTATATGAAAGAGCTAACCAAATAGACAGATATTCATTACACTGTGCAGATTGAATTGTTCAATTGTTCGGTTTTTTTTTTTTTCTTTGGATAAAAAAAAAAACTCAGTAACTTAAGCCGATCACTTTTAATTATCTTTGAAATAATAAATAGTACTAACAAATAGTCAGTTTATTTGAATTCACAGTCTGTTATTTTAATAGTTATAACAACCCTGAAAAAACAGAAGTTGTTAAAATGTATATTTGTACAATCTATTGCCTGTAGACAATAACCTCACATGTATAATTCATCTTTTCTTTGAAACATGTGTTTTAGTAGTCCAACAAGTAATGTGCCTACAGAATTTTGTTGAAATAAATATATATTTTTATTTATTGGATTTTTCAGTTTTGTTTATTAGCTCACTGTTATCCTATTACATGTCAACTTTATTTATATCACCCTTTATCACAAACAAGCATGAAAGGACTTTACAGGTCTAACTAGGTCTAACTAGACTGATAGACAATTAGATTTATGACATAATCGATTATCAATTACCAATCAATTATGACAAGTAAGATGTTTACAGAATACGATCAAAACAAAAGTACATAAAAACAGGGTAACAGACTGAAGACTGAAAGGACCTAACATTTATTAATTTATTCCCAACCCCGACTGTTTGACATCTTTTGTCCCGTTTTGGTTTTGACTTTCTAAAAATGAAAAGTTCATTATCTTGATGCAAAGGAAAGCAATGTCTTAACCATTGATTATATAGCACCACTGGTTATTTGAGCATGAGATTAATCTATACTGTAAACATCTGCTTGTATTTCAACCTCCCTGTTTAGGTGAACAATACTGTGATATTGATTCCTGTGAGACATCCACACTCAACGCCTCACTTGGCTCCAGTGTATTGCTCCCATGCCCCTTTGGAAATGCTCTCCAGAGCTTCAGCCTTGACTGGGTGTTGTGGGACCAAAATCCTGGTTCCGGCCTGGTCTACCTCACGTCCAACGGGAGTATTCAATTTCTGGATCCCAGGCATGGCCGAGTGAAAGCCTTCCCCAACCGCGGAGGGGACTACGGCATCCGCATCGATGAGCTTCAGGAGTCTGACCTGGGATGTTATCGCTGTCAGCAGGCTGATGGCTGTCACCAAGTGAAAGTTTCTGAGCAAGGTGAGGAAATATATGCTTTGTGTAACATGAGGAGTACACTTTTGAGCTGCTACGTCTGAGTAAAAGTGTATCTTGTAAGAGCTTGTTGAACACAGCAGGCGAGGCATCATCTTAGCGTTAAAGACCCAAAAAAAAAGAGTCTTACACCGGCTACTGAGAAGCGGTATGTCTTCCTTTCCATGGTCACGAACCCTAAAGGCCACCGTGTTTTTTCGTATGAGAAAGGGCACGCTACCGAGCCAGCATTTCCTGTGTGATGCATCTACATAAAACCAGACTTTCCATTTACAGTAGGTGGAAGGAGCACAAACGTGAGGCTACTTCTTTACATCATTGGTGGCGTGGTCGCTCTCGTCTTGCTCCTGGGCGCTTGCACCTATTACTGTCTGAAATGTGAGTTCCTCCATTTCCTCTCTGTCTGGCACATTCAGTCTAAACTTTAGTAGTAATAGAAGTAAACTGCTTGTTGGTAGTTGAAGGATGGATGGAGGGAGGGATGAATAGATACTCATGTCAAAGTAATATAAATTGTATTCTATTTCAGGGCTTTGGAGCCCTGAAAGCCCACCAGACTATGTGAACACAGGTAAGGTACAGAATGAAATGTAGAATTTACTTCAGGTCCACCTAGACTGTTGTCCAGCGCAATTTTAATTTACTGTATATAAATACCTTTCATCACTTCCCGCTGCTCGTAGGATCCCATTCATTTTTAAAGTTCATCAAGGGTAAATGGAGTGTGAAGTTGCTTTCCCACTATGATTAAACGTGGCAGTGAAGTAGTATTTAAATCAGCACTGACAGACAGCAGCAGTCCCTGAGCGAAGGCATGTGGATCGGCATGGAACTCATTAGCAAAGATTGATTTTGGTTGTCAGATTATTCATCCACATTTCTTTAGGGCAGGGGTCGGCGACGTGGTGGTATAGCTGTAACAGTAGCAGTAAAATAATTGAGCTTTTTTAAAAAAAAACTTTAGCTTTAACTTAAACTATTAAAATATAAAATTATTTTTTAAGCAATAGATACACCCCTTACTCTCTAACACAAGCCTTTAATTCGGTTTTCAAGCAGGCACTCGAGGTGTCCTCTTCCGCCTGCAGCAGGACCGATTATTTTCCACACAGCATGCCGTTTTAAGCTAGGCTAGGCTACGCAATTCATATTTCAACAGAGATAGAAAGAGAAAGAAAGATTGAAGGAGAAACAATTAAAAGTGGATTGAGGCTTGTAAAATTAAACTAACGAACTAATACGAGTCAATGGCAAAAAATGGAAAAAAGGAATGAATGGACCAAATCTTTTGTGAAAAGAGGGAAGCCGTTTATGGACGGTGATATAGTTGAACAGTTCAGAGAGTCCTTCATCAAAGTTTGGGAGCAGTTGTATGCGGATTTCAAAAACGAAGATGCTTAGTAGCCTACTATCGTTTATTGATTTCAACCATAGTTTTTGAAGCTATTTTAAATAAGCATGAGAAAATGAAAATGCAGATAGTTCCGTTTTATTAATATCTGCTCTAAAGCACTAATATAAGCACTAATATGGCCTACTTTTAGAAATAATTACCTACTGCGTATATTCCCAGGCATACTCGCTTGACGGGGGTGTGAGAGAGTGAGAGAGTAGTAGATGAGAGGCTGTGGGACAGAGCTTCGACTACAGACTACCAGACACAAAATAGCCTTGTGTTGTGACACCGGTGGTCATCTTAAAATCAAAATGTTAAATCATTTTTTTCATATACCATCTCTTAGAATTGTTTGAAAACTTTTTTTAAATGTATGTAATTCATATCAGTAAACGTCAGAATTTTGTGTTAAAATCAGCAAGCTTCTTTGTTCATTATTATTTTTTTGTCCATCGCGGCTCCCAAAGGGCTGGGCTATTGAGAGAATTATTGAGAACATGGCTCTTCAAGTCACTTAGGTTGTCGATCCCTGCTTCAGGGCAATAGGGTAAAATGCGAAAGAGACACCTCGCGTATTGTACACTGACACCACGTGCTGCCACACTGCTTCCTATTGGATACGTGTTTAGAGGTGTTTTATACCAGTCATATTATGGGATAAAACTATAATAAGCATTATTTTCCTCTCTATTGATTTGTGTAATTTCACACTGTAGGCAATATTATATCTGTGGAAACAGGCAGAGAGAACATTGAGAGAGAAGATGAACAGGAGAGAGGTAATCTATCTCAGTCTCTCTCACACACACACACACCTATATACTGTACATGTGATGCAAAAATGCACAAATCAGTGAAGACAAATATTTCAGTAGTAGTTTCAACTACCCTCTCAGACATGCAAAAACATTGACTCAATAGCTTGAAAACACACTGGCATAAGGATATGTATATGGGATTGGTAGAATATCTACAGCATGCTAAATGTTTGGGATTCAACAAGTCACTGTGACAGAGCTCTTGATTGCAATTAGTAGCTACAGTATGGTTTCAAATCAAAGCCTATTTTATTTGATGATAATTGATGTTTTTTAATTAGCATGTCATTATCCACAATGTGTTATATTTCCTCTTCCTTTAGGGGCCAACACAAATCAAGTTGTTTATGGTACGTTCACACAGCTTCCATTGTTTTCACTACATTGTATCTTTTACCATTTATCCTTTCCATCTATGAACAGTGTCCTGGATTAAAACAATAGCTTGTTTCCCATCTTAATTCAACTAATTGTTCAGCTAATGTCTTTGTATTTCCCGCCAAAATTCATGAATGGCCTGTGAAAAACAAAAATCAGTGGCAGTTTTTTTTAATTTCCCTTTCTTCAATAGAAAATGACGAACATGACCCAGCCAATCATCAAGGCGACCTAACAAGAAATCACTGCGATTTCACTGGAATTCGACATGATCTACACGGAAATCAACCCACGCCAAGTGGCAATGTGCCTGATCCAACCAGGAATCCACATTACTTTGCCCGGGGGGAAAGTCAGAGAAGACGGCAGGGATTCCACATAGGTGTTTAATCTTCATAACTCTTACAGATTGAATCCTTATCAGCATAATGTAATCAGAAAACAACTGGAGTGACTCAATCTTCTTTCCCCTCCTCAGAACTCCTCAGCCGACTACGGCAAGCAAGTTTCACTCGACGTTATTATGGTAATATAAACACACGTAAGTTACATGACTGCGACTTTTATTATGAAGTTCGCTGATTCTTTTTACTTTTTACAGTTAACCAGACCGAGCTGAACCAGCAAGCCATGTCATCTCAAATGGAGAATCGCCACAGAGGTAGTGAATCATGAGCCATGCCCTCCTGGGGACAGGGAATACATGCTGTAAACATCAGTCTCATTCATCACTGAGGTGTTTTCTGTCTTCTATTGCAGCGAGCTTTTGGAGGAAGAAAGTCAAGCAAAGTGAGTGGTAACTTCATCGTCGGGGTGTGTTCAGTGGGAGTGTTGAGTGTGTTGTACGGCCTTGTGTGTAGCACCGTGTATCCCGTAGTGTAATATTGTGTGGAATAAAACAGCGTAGTGTAGCACTGTGTGGCTGTATTTATGGGATTGTACTGTGTTGTACTGTGGTATTGAGGGGGGTCTGTACTGCTAGCTAGGGATACACACACACACACACACACACCCCTTTCCCTAACCTGGGAATAGTATCCTATCGGGGTTAACCCACCCCAACCCCCACCCCTTACCCTAAACAGGGTTTGAATCCTCCCACCCCCTTCACACTCACACACACTGTTTAGCTGTGTTGTGTAGTTGTGTTGTTGTATCACATAGACAGGCTTGTTGGCTAGGTTAATGCTAGGTCAAGGCTAGCCTCAAGACTAATGCTAGGTTGATGCCTGTCATCAACCTAGCATTAGTTGGCATTAGATGGCAAGGGTAAAGGGGAGTTGAGAGATGGTGGCATGGTGTTTCTGGAATACACAGTTGAGCCTTCTTGAAGTGCAGTGGGCCCAACTCAACGAAACATCAGTGAAGGAAGTTACCACTTGATAACCCCAATGACGCATACTGCTGTTGGCTAGGGTAGGTAACTGGCGAATGGTGCCATCTGACGTATTATTTTTCGTATTTTCTTTTTAATCCGAATTGGACTTCTACAAGTGTTTACCTTGGATTATGGCACAAGGGAGAGTAACATCTTGTCCTGTGTATTAATGGATACGCTCTCATGTATCTGTTCTCTCCCTCTCAGGATATGAACATGAAAACCCGATTTACAACAACAGCAGAGACCATCTCAATAAACTGTAGAGGACAAAGGACAAAGTAGAAACGGGTGAAGAAATTTCCAGTATGAGGACCTAATTACAAAGTAATTTATTGATAATTCATTTTGCAATTGAGAATGATTTTAAACTAGATAATGATTACTGTATTGCTCTGTTGTGATATAACTGTAATGTATTTCACAGCTTGCACAACGTTGATGTTAAATGAGGAAATATGTAATAGCTATGTAATGTTTTTTCTGTGTGGCATCAAATAAATATCTTCATATCCAAAAATATCAAAATGATTAGCATCCTTACAGCATTATCCATTCCAAAAGGTCTATCAAAATCCTCAATTTTCAAATAATATAGTGATGGTAGTGATGGTCATTATCCTTCATGAAGGATAATTCATGAAGGCTGGTCAGTGATACGTTATTGGCACTGATATCAGAGATCTCTGAGATCTATCAATTTTTTCCAAAACATCATATTGGATTGCAGAATTACATTTAGACTAGGATTAATAGAAACGCACCAGCCCATTCTACTGAGCTGACCGAAGCAGCTTTCCAGTCTGCCCCCTAGTGTTTATCCTTAACAGAGAACGGTGTAGGTAAGGTAATGTAAATGGTCAATATGAGATTGCTTCTTTCATAAAGTTATTTGTTACACATTACTCAACAATTCTTTCAAATCACTTATTCCAGGATTCATTTATTCTGTAACTCTACCACACTGTAACTGTTGGAAGAAATTAAGGATTTCATTCCAAAAAGGTGTATAAATAAAAAAATTTAAAAAGTAAATAAAGTTACACTAATGTTACTTGATGTTCTCTGCTCAATTAAAAGAAAAAAACACGCACACACTAAAATGTTACTTTATAGCTAATAACCTCAACAGTATTCAAAAGGAAGTTTTAACTTTCATGATTATTATATAATCTACATGGCGAATAACTCATTTTGGATTGAAACTTCAAATTCTGCTATAATTTAATTAAGCCGCTGTAAAATCGTACTTGTGGTGGTAGAGGAGAAGAAATAAAGAGATCATTTTAAAGAGAATGCCACCTTGGGAATCATGTTATGCCAATTAGGCCAAATGAGAAACAGCTGGTTCACCCGTGGCATCCACAGTGACCTTCAGTAACCCAACATGAAGACCTACAGTAGAGACTTCTTCATGGTGGCATTTATTTCACTCTCACTGTTCTTTATGAAATGTGACGTACACGCCCCTCCGAAGCTATTCCAGGCTACGGTTTATCAGGATATTAATAACAACACACTGATTTGTCACGAAGGGTTCATGTCTGTTTACATACCAAAGGTGCAAGTTGCCAATCTTCCATTCACCATTTATGTTCAAGGTAAGTGCGACAGAGCGGAGTCGTTACCAACGTTATAGTGATATCCACAATGCCCCGTACTTTAAAAGATAATTTGCTTTTGCTGCGTTCTTGTCTGTATCCAAATCCACACCTAGATGAACAAGGCAGATATTACCAAGCCATGGCCATTGCACAACAGTGCCACTACTTCATTGGAGAAACTGAGACCTTTGTCATTTTCACCGTTGCTTTTCATGGCTGTTTTGTGAGAAAACAAGTAAGCCAAGCACTTTCTCCTATCTCTTTGTTTTTAACATACACAAACACCCATGTTCATAAACTAGAAAGATTAGTTGCTTTTTCATTTATTAGAAATACATCACAAGTTTGGCCGTTGTCATCATGGCAATTGCGGACGAGGGCAGAGTTGAGATTGCCAAGCTGGTACCTCTGATCTGCAAAAGGGAAATGAAAGGTACCAATTCTAAGGCATATTGATTAAAATCTGTTATATTGATGTGATCATCTGAATTCATCTGTGTATTATTAAGCATTTAGTGTTTCCTACAGAGGAAATCAAAAAGGCTAATCCACCAGTAAGTCAAATTCTCTGCAACAAGGATGGATTCAACATTACCATCTCCCAGAATGCCACAGTCCCGCCTCTGAACATGGACACGCTATGGATCCGTTCCAGCCAGAGCCAGAATTGTAAACCTCAAAGTAGATCCAATGACACGGTCACTTTCAGCTTTCCATTCACTGATTGTGGCACCCAGTCTGTGGTAAATGCAGATACATTGTCCATCATTTAATTACTGACCACAATCACCAGATAGTTTTGTATGAATGGATAAACTGTCTCTTTCAGATAGCAGATGGGATTATTACCTACTGGGTCAACGTTGAGGCGAAACGACCTCTGCAGAAAGGATCTATATTTCGAGAAACCCCTTTCCAGTAAGAATGAAAACTTTTTCCAGTGCTTTTGTTGTATTGAAGCTTAATGGACACCCGATGCAGTTCTAATTTTTCTTTCGTTAGACTAACTGTGCGTTGTAGCTTCGTGCTGGCCAGAATGTCTCAGCTGGGCATCAAGATTCAGGGAGAAAAATCACATTACCCATCAGCACTGACGAGTGAGGGAATACTGAGGGCTGAACTGAGGTTTGCTAAAGGTCAGGTTTATAGTTTTGCTTTCCAGCATTTCAAGTTTTCACATTTACATCCTGTTTCTGTTTGTGATTCTCTTGTTTCTTCTTTCCACCAAAATATCTGTATAACCACAGGAGGTAGAGCCATGTAACCAAAAAGATAAAAATTAATCTGTCACCTTGAGGGACATTTTCAGCCATGAAGGACATTGCAGTCCTCCCACAGCCATGTGTGTATTGATCAATACATTCAGAAAACAATGTCTTTTAAAATTATATTTCCTCTCCAGATTCCTCCTACCAGTCCTTCTACAACTCTCGTGATCCTCCACTGGTTACTGAGCTGGGCCAGCCTGTCTATGTGGAGGTATTTGTTCTCAAACTTGAGGACAAGGAGCTGGTGCTGCTGTTGAAGGACTGCTGGGCCACACCAACCGAAGACCCACATGACCTGCGAAGATGGCGCCTGCTCATTAAAGGGTAGGTCCACTCTAAATTAATTTGGCAGACTTTTCTAATTCAGAAAAAAATACATGAACGACTTCAACTGTACTTCAGAAAGAACCAGGGTCCATTGAGGCTAATCTTTGTATCCACTCCAGGTGTCCTTTTAGTGGTGATAGCCACAGGACAGTTTTATTACCGGTTGTCTCCGGTAAGGACTTGAAGTATCCCGCTCTCCACAAATGGTTTGTGGTCAAGCTGTTCTCATTTGTGAAGCCCCCTGGGTTTCAAAGCCTGGTATGTAACAAGAAAGAGTCAGTATCAAAAGATATTCAGTGTAAGGCCTATGTAAGCCCACTAATATAATGAAAGCAAATACTCATTTTTAGCGTTGGTGATTTTGATTGCCTGCTCATACAGGTATACTTCCACTGTGATATAGAGATCTGTAAAGGAGCCGACTGCTCACAACCCTGTAGCAATAGTAAGTGGGTCTATATTTTCAACTTTTGAAGCTACTCTTTAGGTATTTAGGTATATTTGATTCTCGAGTTAAATGTTTGATTTATATATGATTTTATATAACTTTTAATGTTGTCCAATATGATGTCCATGAAAGCCTTGTTTCATTTCCTTTTAGGAAGTCGGAGAGTGGGCGGAATCAGAACAAGGCCAAGAATTCTTTACAATGAAGTCTCTGGTGGACCTCTCATTCATCTGGTGTAAATAACCTGAGAAACATCTGCAGCTATATTATATTTAAAATATATACTTCAACCTCCTTTTCATTCAAACAACTTGGCTTCAGTATTTTCTCACTTCATCAAATAAATAAACTTTGAATAAACTGTGTTGAATGCAAGTTAAGGGTGTCGGTTTTTGCTGTGGGGGAGGGGCTTACAGTCATGTGCTCATTACTCAGCCAATAGAAAAACAGAGTGGGTTGTTTTGCGGAAGTCAATACATGCTTTTGTCGTTTTCTGAACGAAATTAATACAAGTGAAGAAAATAGCAGTTTTTATACCTACTAGTTATTTTAAAGCCATGTTGTACAGACACGAAGACGTTGTTGGCATGCTTAGTGTTGCTCTTGTCTGAAACTTACACTCGGCCATCATCTCCTGGAGAAGCGGCACAGGCTCCATAATGTCAAAAACAACCAAGTGGGACCCGAAAAAAGACGATGACTCGAAAAACCTGCCGATCTATCGGCACAAAGCTAGTCTTATTCAGGCTGTCAAGGACAGTGCATTCCTAGTTGTCACTGGAGAGACTGGCAGTGGGAAAACCACACAACTTCCACAATACTTGCAACAAGCAGGTAAGTTGTAAACAGTCCAGTAATAATATTATCAGGTGGGTAAACTATAAACCCCAGGCGGTGATCGTCACAAGGCAAACAGACACCATTATAAACAACATAGAAATTTATTTTGAGAAAATAATTTATGCAGGTTGGTGCTCTTACTACGATTTATACCATTAATTTATTTCCTAAAGATTTTGTCATAAAAATGTGGGTAAACTATTCTGCAAATATAAAGACTACGCCCTGAATATAATTCACCTTTAAATATCCATGTAAATTTAGTCAAATGAATTGTTATGGAGTGTTGACGACTTCCCTCTTCGGTAGGTTTTTGGAAAGATGGCAAAATTGGCATCACCCAGCCCCGACGAGTGGCAGCCATCACAGTAGCCCAGAGAGTAGCCCACGAGATGCAATGCACTCTTGGTAGAGAAGTTGGCTACCAAGTACGCTTTGATGACTGCACATCACAGGTGGGAGACAAAAGATCCAAAACTGACAAAAACATAGATGTCTTCTTTATGTGAAACACTTCATGTGAATATGCTGATGTGACTGTGTTTCATCCAGGACACTGTCGTGAAGTACATGACAGACGGCTGTTTGCTCAGAGAGGTCCTGGCGGACCCTGGTCTTTCTCAGTACAGTATTGTGATTTTGGATGAAGCCCATGAACGGAGCCTCAACACAGTAAGTCTATTGCGAAGACAAAATACTATATTGACGCTATGTCTGCAGTCCACCATGATATGCAGAAAGTATGTCAGTCTCCACGATTGATTCCTCCTTGATTGATTCTTTATGTCCATCATTCCTGAACCATGCCATCCAATTAATGGCTACACACACCAATTAATTAATCATGCAATGGAGTGTGTATGAGGGCTTCAACACGGGTCCTCTGGTTGAAGCATGGTCTCCCTACTCACTGTGTCACCCTGCTGCTGAATTTTCTGCGTTTGTAAAAAAAAAACAACAACAACAAATTTGTACTTATTTGACTTTTCATGTTGCAGGATATTCTCCTGGGTTTATTGAAGAAAATCTTCTCCGACCCTGATAAGGCCACCAGCGGCCGATCACTCCCACTGAGGGTGGTGGTGATGTCAGCCACCTTGGAAACTGACAAGCTTTCGGCCTTCCTTGGCCACTGCCCTGTCTTCACTATTCCTGGGAGGATGTTTCCTGTCACTTGCAAGTTTGGCTCCGCTGTGGGACCCAAAGACACGGACAGCTCCAGCTATGCCAAAGAGGTTGGTAGTGAATCATGAAGGTAACACGCTGATGAAGCAGCGTGGATATCTCTTTGCATTTAATTGAATATTGCATCTTTTTTCTTAACAGGTTGTGAAGGTGGCCCTTGACGTGCACACCAGTGAAATGGCTGGGGATATTCTTGTGTTCTTGACAGGCAAGGCACCTTATCATGTTCAAAGTTGAGAGCATACATTAAGTCTGACTGAGTTAATGTTAACTCATCCATGTTTGACAGGTCAGTCAGAGATTGAGAAGGCCTGTGACATGCTGTATGAAAAGGCTGAGTCCATAGACTACCGCTATGACGTAGAGGACCAAACCGTGGAGGGCCTCCTTATTTTGCCCCTTTATGGATCCATGCCCACCGGTAACTAGACGACATTTGGCGTGTTTTCCTAACCGAAATGAGCTCATTGTCAACTTTCTTTGCACCACCACCTTGATACTATGAAACAAAAAACACAACTGCTGTGTGAAAGGCATGAACAATTTGTGCCCTCTTCACAGATCAGCAAAGGCAGATCTTCCAGGCGCCCCCTCCAGGCATAAGGAAGTGTGTGGTGGCCACCAACATTGCGGCAACATCTCTCACCATCAATGGCATAAAGTGAGTCAGGCCTGTGGTTATTGGCTTATCACTGAGCTGCATATATCACATCTCACAAGAACTCCTACAGTTGATGTTGTTATGTCAACAGCACTATTAAAAAGTTCCACTTATGTTTGTGCAAAACACATCAAACTGCATTCCTGTTTTCCATGCAGGTACATCATAGACAGTGGGTTTGTGAAACAACTCAACCACAACTCCAGGGTAGGCATGGATATCTTGGAGGTGGTGCCTATTTCAAAGTGAGTTTTGGAATAAATTAGAAATCATGATAGTAGCATCCCTGCCAGAAAGAAACCATGCCTAGATGGATTGGGTTTGCGTCTCCTGTGTTTAGGAGTGAGGCCCAGCAGAGAGCAGGGCGGGCCGGAAGAACCTCGGCCGGGAAATGCTTTCGAATCTATACCAAGGAATTCTGGGAAAAGTGCATGCCTGAGTACACGGTTCCTGAGATCCAGAGGACGAGCCTCACTGCAGTAATACTCACACTCAAGTGCCTGGGGGTTCACGATGTCATTAGGTACATGGGTATCCATTTCATGTTTGGAGATGAATGTCATATTTAATGTTCAACGCACTGTGTCCCCTTATGGTTAATATTCACCTTTACTGAATTTCTTTTAAGGTTCCCTTACCTGGACCGTCCAGAGGAGAGGTTTATTCTAGAAGCACTAAAACAACTCTACCAATGTGATGCCATTGACAGGTGAGCAGTTGTTGTACAGTCACAGTAGTAGTCAGTTAATGTAGGAGACTGTAAAATGTCACGACCTCCTTCTGTCCGGTGTGTTGGCTGTAGGAGAGGCAGAGTGACCCAGCTGGGGGAGCTGATGGTGGAGTTCCCCCTCCACCCGGGGCTCACCAGGGCCTTGCTTAAAGCTGCCTCTTTTGGCTGCCAGGACCTGCTCCTCCCTGTGGCCGCCATGCTGTCCGTAGAGAACATTTTCATCCGACCAGGTTAGCTCCTGTCTGTTTTATGAAGGGTTGCAAAGGGTTGTGTTTTTGGTTTTAGTTTTTTTTCACTAACCATACCAAAAAAGTAGAATGAATAAAAAGACATTCCTGTGTCATCTGAAATATTCATGTTGTATCTTTAAGGAAATTGTCAATTGTAACAAGAAAGAGGAATCTTGTCCGAGAAGAAGGAGTGACAGTAATATAGAGCACAGTTTGGTTTGGTTGTGTTAAAAATATGAGGGGCAAGGCAAAAGCAAGGGCACGTGCAATTAGAGGAGAAAGGTAGAGGTAAAGAGATGTGTTTTCAGTGGATTTTGACTGATCTCATACTCCCTCCAGGCCACCCTGAGAAACAGAAAGAAGCAGATATGAAGCACAGGCAGCTGGCTGCCAAGGCGGGCAGTATTAATGACTTTGCCACGCTTCTGAGTGTGTTTCAATGGTGTAAAGCCAGGTACAGTACTAAGCTAACTTTTTTCTTCTTTAAATATGTTTTAAAATGTTAAAGTTTATTACTTGCTACGGAGTCATTACTTTTGCTCGATGATGTGACAACTTAATGTGAAGCTTTTCTTGCGTTTCTGCAGCGGCAGCCCCTCAACGTGGTGTAAAGATAATTGGATCCACTGGAGGGCACTGAAGTCGGCCTTCAGCGTGGAGACTCAGCTACGAGAGATCCTCCTCCGGCTTCAGCAGGTAGTTGACGGATCTCATCAGCAAATAACTGGAAGCCTGTCATGTATCCATGCTCTAAACATAATGACTATGATGAACAATTGTGTCTTTTTGGGCACTAGCTGTGGTAGATAATTCTATCTCTCTATCTTTCTGTTGTTTTGGCTTGGCCCAATGTAAGCAGACCACACTTCTGTCATTTATTTTCAATCAAACACCTGTTTTTCTATTATAATTGATATTACCTTGGACATGACACACCCTGTTGCCTTGCAGAGGAGAGATTTCCCCTCCGAAACGTTCAAGGGCAATAAGAACGAACTCTTCAGACGATGCCTCTGCACAGGATACTTCGCTAACGTTGCCAGAAGGTATCATCAGTGTTCATAATCTTTTGAAATGATCCACATTTAATTCTTATTCCTCTACTCACTCTTTTTGTTGTGAATACTGATTCATTGAAATTTCCTTCCTCCCACTTAGGTCTGTTGGAAAGGCGTTTTGCACAATGGATGGTCATGGATCCATAGTTCAGATTCATCCATCATCATCGGTAAATGTATTTTTGAATTCATTTATTTAGAAAATCGCTAATAAAACTCCATGCAAGACATATATGAAAATCCATCCACTGTTATGGATAACAACCCATGTCCTTACATTGCATAGTAATTGTGAATCAGCAACCACAAAATCTCCATTTCCGCTCCGATTTCTCCTTTTGATCTTTTTTCTGTGACGCTCCCAAGCTATTTGACCAGGAGGCGGAGCTGCACTGGGTCATCTTCCATGATGTGCTGGTGACCTCGCGGGTGTACATCCGGACAGTGTGTCCCATTCGTTACGAGTGGGTGAAGGACCTATTGCCTAAGCTCCACGAGGTGGACGTCTATGAGCTGAGCAACGTGGCAAGAGAGGAAGTGACTGACGAGGAGATGGCAAAATGGGAGGCCAAGGAGGCGGCAAAAAGACAAACAGGTTTGGGAATTATTAAATATTCATTTGGGAATGGCAGTTCTGTATAATTCAATGGTTAGGCTTCAGGATAAGTGGCTGGATTCGCACTGGGGCCACATGTATGTACTGTAAAGGTCTTCAGATAAAAGCATCCACCAAATGACCATTCATGTGTGATGATCTTAAGGGTTTTATACGGTGTATGAAGTTAAGACACAGATAAGCTCTGCCGCGCTATATTACAAGCTAATATGAGTTTGTTCTCTTGTCAGAGGGGTCTGCCGAGGATGTCACGAAGAAGCTGGAGAAGCGAAACAACGAAACCACTGTCAGTGATGCTCGCGCTCGGTACCTGCAACGAAAGCAACAACGACAACAAAGCAAAGCACTATGAGATGAGAACACATGACCCCCACCATCAGAAAGCAAAGCCTTGGCCAGCTGTTAAGAGGACATATACCACATCAAAAAGGAACATTTTGAGAGGGTTCATCTGAATAAAATTTTTTATAAGTTTGTTACATTGCTTATTTTCTAATTCATCCCTCCCCCTGACACAAGACATTATAGCAGTGGTTCCCAAAGGGGGTCCCCAGCAGTTTAATTTCTCTATCCTTTGCAATGAGCACAATGAAGAGTATTTTGTCAGTTATGCAATTCTGTAAGTAATATCTGATAAAGACATAAATATTCTTGGATAGGATTCCTTGGGGCAAAATCGTATAGTGCTTATCAATATGGGGATCCTAAACATGAAAAAAACAGGAACCTATGGTTTATAAGGCTGGTATAATAGCTCAAAAAAGAAAACACATTTTGGATATCTGAATAATAACCATTTAATTCTTGTTTTATACACTGCAGGTCTCTTAGTTAACCCTCCCTGAACACAGTACAGCTAGAGTATAGTACTTGATGTTCTTTTACACTTTTCAGGTGCAGTGGACCCTCTCGCCGCACGTCATTTCCTGTTTGTGTGCGTCTGTGGGGCTGCTGTTCTGTCTGGCTTGGACGGAGGGCCTACGCCAAGCAGGCGACTAACCACAAAAAAAGGGATAAAGAGGCTACATTACATATTTTTTTCACCGATTTTGAAATTGTTTATAGTTACGTGGAACATAACTACTTCTCAAGTTTGACCTCATTCGACTTACTCGCTTGCAAACGCCTTTAGTTAACCACTGCACCAACAACAGAACAAGCACGCCGCCGTTGTGTGGAAGAAAACAAGCTCGGCGAGCAGTTAGCTAAGCTGTGTGATCATTGACAGAGTTCAATACACACACGCCTGAACGGATAACTCGTGGAAGTTTTCTGTAGCGTGCCCGTGTTCCCCCGAGAAACGTCAGTTGGAAAGGTTTTGTCACACAAGTCGAGGTAAGGAATGCCGCGACAATGAGAAGAACTAGCCTAAGTTGCTAACTAGCATGCTAGCTAGGTATTAGCTTGAACGCTACCCTGGCTTGCTGCCTTGCTCGATCGTGATGCAGTCATGGTCAGTGTCCTGACTCGCCACTTGGCCATACTGCCCATGGGTAACGTTGAAGATACAACATAACTTGTTTACGTATGCTATGATAGTATAGTAAACGATCAGTTTTGGACTAATTAAGTAAACGTTGCTGAGTTAAGAATGAAGATTGGTTAAAGCCATCTAAACGTTGGCAACTGACGTTAACCTAAAGTAAACTAGACAAAAACACATCTGCTGTTAGCTAGAGTGGCTGTGTTGAGCAAGGTTTCTTCTTTAATGATGAAACCGCGGTGACGTTATATATACATATACATATATATCATAATTTAGCTTACTATCGTGGCAACTATTTATTCGATTCGTTTTTATACACATCAGAGTTGCACGTACATTTACACCGTAACACTTGACTCCAGGTTACACTTGCTGTCTGTTGAAAACATGATTGAAGTTTTAAGCAATTAATGCCAAGTTGTCATGCCTCCTTAATTATTGACCACAATGATGTAGATGTAGAGTATTGAACCAGTTTGGATGTCATTTTTACGCCCCCAAACAGATTTGAAGTCAGCCTTATTGATTTGTCTTTGTAAACAAAGCAGTTCAAATGGACTTTTGTGACTTTATGCACTGTAATATTCAGGCCCATCACTTTTATTTAAATGCTTTAAAATCCTAGTAATGCCTCTCTATGTTCAGCTGTTGATTCAGAGGTGACCCTGGTCCACCAAGGCCAGTCCACAGTCAGTCAGCTGGAGCTGCAGGAGGCCCTTAGCCCCAAGGTTTCAGATCTCACACTGTAGTTCAGACATTTTGTTGATTGTTGGATCAATAAAAAGTCCAATATCTAACATCTACCTGGCATTACCAGAATATCAGTATCAGTGCCATATGTCATGAAAATGACACTAGATGCAGGGTTCCCATGGTCATGGAAAAGTCACGGAGTTCAAAAAATATGTTTTTCCAGACCTGGAAAGATATGGAAAATGGAACATGTGCTTATAGTTTTGGAAAAGTCATGGAAAAGTTGTTATTTTTTTCCAAGCAGTGAAATATTTAATGTCAAGCTTGACTGTTTGTTGATCCACTTACATTTGAGGAATAAAAACTAAAAACAAAATCCCCATAGTATCGGTCGTAAGTGATAGCTGTAGCCAGAAATAAGACCTGGGACCTTTAGATCAGCTTTTCAGTGTTTTTCTTTTTCTTTTCTTTTTAAAAAAAAAAGTGACATTTGCAACATAGACTGACAAATATTTTAAAAGGTTTAGGATCCCTGTAGATGGGTGGGCCAAGCTGCCTGGAATTTTAGCACCAAACCTAAGGTCATGACCATAATTATGTTTGTCTCGCACCTTTGAACCTCACTGCCATAAGTGTCAAATGTTCAGAGATAAGGTGGGTAGGAGGGGTAGGTAGATATCATGCAGCAGGTTTATTTGTTGTGTTACATGGCAACAGAGTGCATCACAAGATGAGGATTTTATTCAAACACAGTGCCAAAGAGGTCTACCGGATCATGGCCCAGACCCTCAGGCTTGGTGGCCAGTCTTGTTGGGACAGACCTGGATAAAGAGACAGTAAAGTTGGAAACGCCATTATATAATTTAAGCTGAGCATGGAATCAAGACTTTCAAAGCTAGCTACGGACAGCAATGCACTGAACCTTTGCTTTGGGAAATTCACCTGCCCGGCTGTAGTTTTTATGCCCTTTTTTTCATCCAAAAAGGCAAACATGCTACATGCCCTAATAACTAGGCCTATGTTTTCGTGCCAGTATTTTAACTGAGGCATTGACATTTTGTGAAGCAAAAGTCATACAGCTGTTTTTGCACACAGCTTTGTGGGTCACTGGGAGATCTTTTGTTTTGTCTTGACATTTCTAAAAGCGTAAGAGTAACAGCACACTCCTGATGGTCCCTGTAATGTCAAGTTTACATTTGACACATTTTGAAAAGTTGACATTTATTTAATTGTTAATGTCCAATGTCATACATAATGCCGATGGCATTAGGAGTTTATAGCCTTTCTGACAAGACCGAGTTTTAGAACCACTGTTTTTGTCTCCATTAATTCTGATTATATCATGAAGATATTCTAGGCAAAGATGAGGTTTTATGGAAAATCTGTGATGTCTTGTGCACACTGAATAAACAGGTTTTTTTCTGTTCTTTCCGTAGGTATTGTCTAAATATTTGTATCTGAGACACTCGTCTGACGCTTCACCAATAGGAACAGTTGCACCCCTTTCCCCTGCCTCCCTACAGCCCCACCCTAAACCCAGACAGTCGTCCGCCCCAGCATGAACGAAGTCAGTGTTGTGAGAGAGGGATGGCTCCACAAGAGAGGTACGGCCAATTTTATTAACCATCCATCGCCTGTAGAAATAGTGGATGTGTAACCACACCAGTGTGATTTTCCAACACTGAATGCATATGTTGATCACTCAAGCCAAATGTACCAGGAATCAGTCAAACATAAACCCTCCTTTGGCTCACATATCGTCCCCTGTCCATTTTTCCAGGTGAATACATTAAAACATGGAGGCCACGCTACTTCATCCTAAAGAGCAATGGTTCCTTCATCGGCTACAAGGAGAAGCCTGAAGTTTCCAGCGATCACAGCCTCCCGCCACTCAACAACTTCTCCGTTGCAGGTCAGCTTTCCCACCTGGATGGCAAATGTCAGGAAATGCCGTGGCTGACTGTACTGTGAGAAGCATTTGTGTTGTGATAGTGTCTTCAGCTGCTTGCTCATAGCGGATGCCTCTGTGCCCTGCAGAATGCCAGCTGATGAAGACAGAACGACCCAGGCCCAACACATTTGTCATCCGCTGCCTACAGTGGACCTCAGTCATCGAGCGCACTTTCCACGTGGACAGCAATGACGAGAGGTGAGAGAAGTGTGAGGTTACGTTTTTGTTTTTTTTAGGTGTTAACTCAAATCCTGTTTCCTATTTCTTAGGAAATGTTTTAAAGGATGTTGTCACCTTCAATTTTAGTTCTCGGCCCGTTGTGATATTTGAAAAGATGCAGGGTTCATTTTGGCTATTATCACAAAATCCCTACGATGAGCAGGGCACTTGTTTGCTTTTGAAATTGAAGAGTAATTTGAAGTGAAGTCAATCCCATTCATAAAGTACTTTTAGCAAACATGTTTGTGCTTTACAGAGTGACAAAGGACAAATACAAGTACTAGTATAGGGAGCAACAAGCTGTGATTGTGACATTTATGAATTTGTCAGTTGAGGTTTTTTTAATTCACAAACTTCCGACATTGAGTAGTTGTTTTTATAAACAGGCCTCTGCCTTTTCACTACAAGCTCATTGTTATGAGCTTGGTCATATTGCTTGTTCACATTGCAGGCCCTATATCTGTTCATATCTATTGTAGGATGTAACCCATATCCGGTAACTATGAACTGACCAATGTTGAAAAAATGCGCGTGCACAGTAAAAATAACAGAAGACTACACACTAATTTTGTACCTGTGCATCTACTGCTTTTTTTCCCAGCACATTTTAGTTACGGTATGTGCCTTTTGAGTTGTGGCTGAATTGAGGCGTCTCCCCAAATCTAATTTTGTAATACAGTTGGAAAAAATGTGACTTCACTCACCTTTTTACTGTTCACACTAATTAGAAAATGCATTTCAGTCTTGTTAGATAGGGCCATACCCGTGTGCTCCAACTTGAATTGAGAGCCAGATTCCAGTATTATAAAGATCCATGTTAGACCTAATTATCCTCCCTTAACCCCAAGTAACCGAACGAGCTCCACCAAGAACCAAATGCCAACAGCCCCTAGTATGAGTAGCATGCAGATTGTCTTCTACCTTTCAAAATTGATTTACTAGACCGCTGTATTTTGATTTGGCTTTTAGGCTTTATTTTTGGCACAACTGCTGTATCACCTTTGGGATTATACTAAAGCCAAAGAACTGTTTGTAATTGCATCGCACCGTCATTATAATTTGTCAAAACTGCTTTGTTATTTGCTTTGTTATTGCAGATTCCTAATAATTAGCTTAGGCTGAAGCTAATAAAGGTTACTTGTGTTTTCTGCTGCTTCAGGGAGGAATGGATGCGATCCATCCAGGCAGTGGCCAATGGCCTGAAGAGTCAGCAGCAGGATGAAGAGCCCATGGAGATCAAATTTGGCTCACCAAGTGACAGCAGCGGCGCAGAAGAGATGGAGGTGGCCATGTCCAAGTGCCGCACCAAAGTGGTCAGTATTTGCTGAGATAGTGCCTGGCAGGTGGATCATTTCTCATGTGTTTGTTAAGCACATCTTTATTTAGCATGGTGTCAAAGCTTTGTTGTTAATGCAACTTTGAAGCGATTAGGAAGTAAATTGTTGTCGTCTCCTTAAAATGGTTATACATGCATGTCTGTGGCTACAGGGATTGCATTTGTCTGCTGTCATCCAATGTTAAATGTAGGTTGAAAGTACTTTAATTTTGATGGTGTACATTCAGTGTTGAAAAAGGTATGTGTTTATTTTCTTTTGTGAGAATAATGGTGTTGCCGTTCCCAACTACCTTTTAGACAAATTGCATAACGAAGTACTAATTGGAGCCCATATTTTGTGACATGTCATTTAGAATTAGCCCAGCAGTACATAACAAAATATTGATCATATTTCGAGTAAATGTATTAGTAATTCCAATAATTCAATTCAAGTGGTGCCTTTTCCACTCACAAAACTTTGTAAAGCTGAATTTGGCTCTTTGTTTGTTTTTATAGATATTTATCAATCTGATCTGATCTGACTGTCCTTGGTGAGCACCTATGCAGAAACCTGACTTTTTCGACCTAACCATAGCACTCCACCATATCATGTTCTAATACAAAACAGCCTGTATTATCTCTTCATGTGGTCTTCCATTTCAAAAATAGACAAGCCCAAATCAGGAACAATCGTGTGTCGCTTTAGAAAAGACTAAATGTTGCTTTAGTTGTGTTTCTCAGAGAAATGCGAATCAAAGATTTTGCCACTGGTATGGGGGGATATCTCTAGGCTGGAGGTGCCCCTAATGGATAAGCTTCAGCTACAAGTGGTGTTTCCACTGTTGGGATTGGTTAGAACTGTTTTACTCTCCAAGCTAAACAGACGTCTAGTGTACTAGACTAACTATCCAGCACTAATACACAAAGCGCTAAGGTACAACCACTTTGGCCCCATATGTGACATACATTTAAGCTGTATTTATGGCACTTAAGCCGGTTGAGACCATAAATAATTGTCTTGAGTGACTTCTTTAGTGCCCGTAATGTTTAAAACCCTGTCTGGCAGTCTGCCCTACGTCAGTTGTCTTTGTGACAACAATTACATTGGGTGTATCAAATGGTATTCTGTTATTATTTAATATAATTAAGAGATTTACACCTTTTCCGTGTCATCAAAAGGCATTGTGCAGGTTTTACGGTCTTGGCAACCTTCATAAAAGCCAAGTGTGAGTACGTCAGTTTGGTGTCAGTGCACCACTAGATGCAGACATTATCAAGGCTTATCTCTGCTGTTGTCCCTACAGACCATGAGTGATTTTGACTACTTGAAGCTGCTGGGCAAGGGGACATTCGGAAAAGTGATCCTCGTCAAGGAGAAAGCCACGGGGATGTACTATGCCATGAAAATCCTCCGCAAAGAAGTCATCATTGCCAAAGTTGGTGACCATCACACCATAATGAGATCCATACACTTTGTTTTGGTACAATGTCTCCATCTATTGGTATGTGTGGACTTCCTCTCATTGCGTGTTTGTGTGTGTGTATTCCTTTAGGACGAGGTGGCACACACGGTTACAGAAAGCAGAGTTCTCCAGAATACAAAGCATCCCTTCCTAACGGTGAGCTACCGACGACTGGACAATTACCTCAGTTTGTGCTGTCTAAAAGTCACCCTGCCACAATAAGTGTTCAATAATTTTGTTTTGCTTCCTCCACAGACACTAAAATATGCGTTCCAAACACATGACCGGCTATGCTTCGTGATGGAGTATGCAAATGGAGGAGAAGTGAGTTTTTTTCTTTCAGCTGACTCTTGGTCATGTCTGTTGTGTTCACATGTATAACTGTACACTTTTGGAAAAACAGTCACTCTAGGGCTGCAACCATCGATTAATTGGGTAATTGAATATTTTATTGAATTTACTGATGGTTAATCAAGTAATCTGATAAAAACAGTACTTTTAAAAATGCTCATTTCAAAAACGTCTAGGCAGGTTTAGCCTAAGTAGCTAAGCATCAGTACATTTTCCCCTTTGTGCCATCTGCTACACTATAAAATAAACTGTGCATCATATATAAAATGCCCAGTGCATCATTACTGTGCATGCTGTCTTTTTAATTAAAACAAGAAAGAGAAGCTAGGTAAGACAGGACACTTGGGCAGGAAAGGAGTTACTAGCTACCCTAGCTACTACTACTCTAGCTTGCTCACTCACCCCTCTGCGTACTTCTCTCTTCTTTCTGCAGCTGTTCTTTCATTTATCCCGGGACCGAGTGTTCACGGAAGACAGGGCACGATTCTATGGTGCAGAGATCGTATCGGCACTGGAATACCTACACTCACGCAATGTAGTTTACAGGGACCTAAAGGTAAGGCGTCCTCTCACTCTAAACCTTATAATATTGTATATAATACCACTGTTAAGGTTCCCCAGGCTGGAGGTATACTGCCAAGTTAGTTATGTCCCATTATACAGGCTAAGGCTACAGCAAGACATTGGAGTAGAGTTTTGTAAAAGTAGTACAGTTTTGTAAGAAGGTACAAGGGTACTTCTTTACTGAGCTACATTTTCAGTTAAGTCATTTCTTTGAGATGCATTGTTACTCCTGAAGTTTCAACGAAGTGACCATGCTAACACTTTTACCTTGGCTGCTGTGTAATGTGATGCTCTTGTTCTCCTTTCAGCTAGAGAACCTTATGCTAGACAAGGATGGCCACATAAAGATAACAGACTTTGGTCTGTGTAAAGAGGGCATCACAGACGGTGCCACCATGAAAACCTTCTGTGGAACCCCAGAGTACCTGGCACCAGAGGTAACTGCACACGGGCGGTGGGCGCCGACAGATACATGTGTATATAGTTGTACACTGATTGTCACAGGGCCTGGATGAGTGCATGAAATTACTTTGTGCTGGCTTGACTTGTCTGAGATGTTGGGTGAAGTTAAGAAGCATTTTTTGCTTCTTCTGTCAATTATTCTCCTTCATTTGTAGAACCTGAATTAAGAAGTTTTCCATTGGAAAGTAAATGATTTATCAGAAGGTCTCACCAAGCAGTTGCAAGTCATTATCTACATGGCAAGGGTTGCTGAATGGTGCTTTCCATAAGCAGCATTTTTGTGTTTTATTTTGGCTTCGACAATATAATTGACAATATAATTCTTGTTTCCATAAGAGCTAGATGTGGATTCACTTAGAAAACATGTATGGAGGCTATGAGGCTCTGGTGTCAAAAGGTCGGCTCTAGGTTTTGTTGAAAAACCAGATGGCTGAAGGCAGAGCTCTATCTAGGGAGCAAGGGCATTATCTTGCTGCACAACATGTCTATTTCCAATTCACCTTTTATGCAAAGTAAAAGTAAAAAACCTTTACGGTCTTGTATTATCTACAGTTGGATTGTGTCAGTCAAGTCATATTCTCAGTTGGCCTTGTATCTGTAAAGAGCACGTATCTGATAGAGATGAGCAGATGAAGCCTTATGAAGCTTTTGAGGCTTCTTCCTGATTGTACCGAAAAAAGATTCGAAGCTTCAAAGCCTCAAAGACAGACCCTACCAGTGACATCTAGTGGTCAGCTGCAATTATAGCAGCCACAAACTTCCAAATGATTCACACATCTTGTTGATTCCAGTTCCAACACAAAAGCAATAAAGTCAGTCTTAAGCAGCTGTCTTCATTCTGACAATCATTGTCCACACATGAAAGTGTTACAACATTTTGAAATGTCAATTTACTAATAAAATGTTTAAATGTGTTGTCCTGTCCTGAACTTGAAACATGATTTAGATTGATATGGCAGGTTTGTGCTGTGAAGTGAGATGACAGGTATTTCAACATCAGTGTTTTGGAGGTATGACTGAAGGTTTGTGAGAAGTTCTTATGCAATTCAGTGGAAAGCACTTATGGTGGTAATGATCATAAGGACATCCCTGGATTTGGATCATATACCTTTTCCTCATTAAGAGAACATGATTGTAATGTAACACATAATATGAAAAAATTCAAATTCAACACTGTAGAAGTACTTTTGTGGGTACCTTATAACGAATGAAGCGGTGCCAAAGATTCGAATCAGTCACCTCACTTCCGGTGTTTCATTGTGACGTATGAAGCTTCAAACGTCATCGGTCACGTGATCACAGAGATTTGATACAAGCCTCGACACAGCGTTTCGAACCAGTCTGCTGCAATAGAGTGAAACAGGCTTCGGAGCCTCAGTGTCAAACGTCCCATCTCTAGTATCTGAAGAAGTTGCAGTATGTTAAAGGGTTTTCTGATAGAGGGACTGCAGAGTGCTTTGCTTTAGCACAAGCTGCTTGACTTTCCTTTCTACTGGCAACTATGAATGGATAAGTAAGTGAATTTAACATACAACTTAAAAGAAATGTGTATATGAGTCATTTGAAGCAGTATATGGCCTGCTGTTGCTCTGTTAAATTATGTTAGAAGTTGAGGTTGTCAGTGTTACAGTTGGACGATGGTATTGGGACATAAATGTGTAGGGCCAAAAGTGAATTCAATATCTGTCAGTATAAGGTTTCTCTCTAAATTCCCTCTATTTCTACCCTGCCAGGTGCTAGAAGACAATGACTACGGACGGGCGGTGGACTGGTGGGGCCTGGGCGTGGTCATGTATGAGATGATGTGCGGGCGGTTGCCTTTCTACAACCAGGACCACGAGCGTCTCTTTGAGCTCATCCTCATGGAGGAGATCCGCTTCCCCAAGAACCTGGCCCCGGAGGCCAAGGCCCTGCTGGCTGGCCTGCTTAAGAAGGACCCCAAGCAGAGGTGCGTGATGGGTAGTTGCTTGTATGTGTTTGTGGTTAATCGAGCACAAATTAGTGGATGAGTGAGAGTCTTTGGAGATAACAGAATATTCCAATCATGAGTAGGAGTGGGGGTAAAACCTCATTAGCGAATGTCCCTAACTCACTGAGTCACACTCATGTCCATAGAAACCAATGGCCACACACACACACACACACACACACACACACGACTACACACAGCAGCACATGCAGCACAGGCCTGGTTGGCTTACACCAAGTTGAGGTCCATCATAGATTGACAGTCTTGTGCAAAGTTTCATTTGAATTGGCAAATATTGAGGACATTGTGCAGGTGAAGTAACAAATGTTATGCATTTTCAACAAAACTGTCTTCTAAATGGACCGGGGGAAATTAAATGCCATCCTGAACTGATGTCAGTTTGTGAGCAGGATGTCACACTTGAGCACGTACTCACACTTGTGTCGGTTGGTTTTGCACCAACTGCATGTTAACCTAAAGGTAATGAGTTGCCACGTGGCAAGAATCAGTTTGTCTAGGACATGGCAAATACTCAAATAGTAGGTTAGGAGAGAACATGTACCTTTTTGTAATTTTGTAATGCGTAATAATGTGTGTAAGAGGAGTGAAATCAGTCGTTTTCACCTGTTTTTCATTTGTTGTTTTTAATGCTTAGCAGAGAAGGTCAGTAAATGTTTGGGTGCTGACGTCATTCTGTTTTCAGGCTTGGAGGCGGGGCAGACGATGCCAAAGAAGTGATGACCCACAAGTTCTTCACCGCCATCAACTGGCAGGATGTCACTGAGAAAAAGGTGAGGGAGAAAAGTGATGGATGGATGAAGGGCTGAGGCTGATTTAGGCTTCTTCGTACATGCACGGGTGACGCCTGCAGTCGTCCGCATGGGTGTTCGCCGACATACTTGCACGTCACGTTAACGCGTACACAAGGAGGCACTGTCGCATTTACTAAAACTACCAGTACAGCTACGCGGAGACGTTCACTTGTATCTTCGCAGAAGCATAACTCGGCCTTTAGAGAGATGGTAGGGGAGGACAAACGGAAGACGTCCTAAAGCTATGATTACATGTGTACCACTGGTTTCTTGTCTGTCCACAGCTTATTCCACCCTTCAAGCCTCAGGTGACATCGGAGACAGACACACGTTACTTCGACGACGAGTTCACTGCACAGACCATTACAGTAACACCTCCAGACAAGTGTAAGTAGATCTGTTTTTCTGAGCCGGAGTGTGAATTAGTATGAGCATTTCTATACGATACCCTGTCTGTTTTGAACTTGTGTTTTTCTCTCTCCTTCTGTGTTTACTGCAGATGACAGCTTAGATGCAGAGGACTCAGATCAGCGTACGCACTTCCCTCAGTTCTCCTACTCCGCCAGCATACGGGAATGACCGCTCAAACTCTTGAACAAGCAGGCAGGCTAACACACGCTCACAATCTCTCTCTCACACACACTCTCTCTCTCTCACACACACACACACACACACACACACACACACACACACACTCTTGCACTGCTGGGGAATTGGAATGACGCAAACAAAAACTGGCACAAGACACATTTTCATTCAGTTTTTCCACACACAAACACCAACACACTAGCAGATCAGTGTGAAGACAAGACATGGATCATAGAGCATGACAAGAAAACAAGCCGTGGATGACCTCAGCAGGTTTGTGTGGATAGACTGGCAGCTTTGTCTCTGTGTGTCCTGACAGGGTCGGCTTTAGCCTTGCCTGCAGGACCTCTGCTGCACTACACTGGGCACCACATCAAAGCCTTGACACTTCACCGTGACCAGGTTATGCCAGCAAAGTACCACCTTACCACCAGCTGTGAACCCATGCTATACACACACACACGCGCACACACACACACACACACACACACACACACACACACACAAAGCCAACCCATGCATAGACTGCATATGTACAAACCTACTTGATAGAATTTTAAAAAGTAGAATCAAATTAAGGAAAATGGAAAAGATTTGGGGAAAAAACTATTTTTTTTCAGTGATTGTTACGGTTTTAAATATAAAGCCATATTTCTGCAATTTTTTTATTTTATTTTTTATTTTTTACAAGTGCTCTTTCTGGAACTTGCTGTTACAAATCAAGTGTGGGACTGTTCCTACAGTGGGGAAAAATGGGGAGGAGGGTCAATGGGGAGAAGGTGGTGTAAACCTCAAGGAGGGTTGCCATTTCTGTGTTTGCACTGTGTGTGTGTGTGTCCGTGTGAATGAATGTCTGAATGTATGCGTGTGTGCATAGGAGTGCAAGAGAATGTATGAACAACCATTTGAATCTCAACCATCCATTTGTGTCTGTTTATGCATGTTTTTCAATTCTGAACTTTTGCTGGAAGTATTGACAAGAGAGAGACACTACGCAGCGCAGTCATTGGCCTTTTTAAAGGGAAAAAGAGGGTGAGAGGAGATGAATAAAGGCCTGCTGCCATGGTGTTAATAACGGTGAGAAAGGAAGGATGAGAGTAGACGCTTGACCACAGCACCAGGCAAGTCAGCCCCCCCTGTCTTGAGAGACGAATCTAGATGACCACAGCCACACACCACCCTCGGTCCAGTAGTTGTCACTCCCTAGCTGAAGCAGGACTATCCTGAAGAGTTAGTAATCAATCATTTGTTCACTTTTTATTTGTAATATATCAGTTTAATGATTTTTAATATTTTAAAAGTAAGCATTTGAATGTTCCCGTATTTAAAGAATGCACAGTGTTTCAATCATTGGTAAATGTTTGTGATGAGGCCAAAATTTGACTGACTTAGCGGAAGTTCAACACTTCAAATGATTCCACATTTGATGTTTAGGGTCTTTGCTATGTGTTTTCTCTAATGCTGTATTTCGAGTACTTAAATCCAAATAGTCCTCCGTCTGGAGAATATACCAGGGCCACTAGTGAATCATTGTGTACTCAAGAATGTGAGCTCTAGGCCAGTGGGTCTCAGCGATGTGCCCGACAGTATGCGGGTTTACTTTCCACCCAAACGCTACACCAGCAGATTACACCTTCACCCAGAGAGGGGGAACCAATCGGTCAAATCAGCTGCCGTAGCGTTTGCTTGGACCGGAAACCTGTAGACTCCTGGGTCACGGTGGCACATCGTTGAGAACCACTGCTCTAGATAGCAAATTGAAAAGTGCTCATGTTGACGCAAGCATATTATATTCCATATTGCTGGAAGAGATGTCGGTTGCTCTCTGAGCTTCACTAAAGGAACATCAAGACCTTTTTGTTTCATTGTTTTTGTTTCAATTCACTTTCTCCCTTTTTTTGTCCATCTATTCCTTAAATTTTGGAAGACGCATTGTTTAAGTATATATTATATAAAAAATATATATATATTAAAAAGTTTCAAAACATGTTTGCTTTTTAAGTTCTTCATTTCTGAGGTTTGCTTGTCACCTAACAGAGTTAGTCAGATGTAACTTTTAATGTAGTTATTTTGACTTGGCAGTTGAGTTCTGGTAGTATCAGCTCCCTCAGTAAATCCATAATTAACTGTTCCCACAAAATAAAATTTAAATGGGGGTGTTGGGAAGGCAGTGGTGCAACCAGTGTGCTTGCAATGTCATGAGTTTGAGTCTGGCTCACAGCATTTGTCATGTTATCCTCTTTCTTTTCCATCATTCCTGTCTCTCCCCACTGCATACTCGGTAACATGAAAATGTTGTTTATAAAAACTTAGATAATAGTAAATTACAAAAACTGACATTGCAGCAGAATTCGACATCAAAACGACACAGAAAAGGAGTTCCCAAAGCAATTATCGGCTTTTTGTAGCTGGAACTAAACTTCCTTTAAAGTGTTGATAATGATTACATTACTGGGAGAAATTATACAGCTCTCCTTTGAGAATTGTTTCTACTTTCCCGATGGTACTTGTAAATTCAGGTTCCTCCAATGCATTTCTATGAGCTCTCAAAGTAGATTCCACACTTGTCTTTTGGTTTGCTGAAAGTTTGACTAAAATGTTCACATCCTCACCTAACAAGCCCCAAACATTTCCCAGATCGTGTTAATATTTCTTCAGTTTAAATTAAAAGAATGTATTGTTTGTTCTGTAGTGTTTAGAATAAGTATAATGAAGGTGAAAACTGTTGGATACCTTTTTTTAAGCATTTTTTCTACCATTTCTTTCAGATGTGAACTGCACAGCAGTGATTCAAGACCATTTTTTAAATGGTGACTAAATTATTGATCTGGCGTTCTCTGGAATACCCCTCATGTCACATCTACAGTTGTTTGTGTGTGTGCGTGTGTGTGTGTGTGTGTGTCAGAGTGAGAGCGAGGGGGAGAGTGTGGAAGTGAGTGAGATGTTTCAGAGTGTAAGTGGGTGATACGGACACAGAAAAAACAACAGGTTCCGACACAATTGTCTCATCATTGGCCCCGGTTCTTGCAGATGGTAATGTGATGCAATGGCTTTGACCTACAATTCACAACTTCAGCACCTCTTCTCACTGGCTCAGGCATAGCCAACATACTCTAGCCTAGTGTCTACTTTTGGAAACGGCAGGACCGGATATCAGAACCACTTCACTGATGGACTCTACTGTATATTTGCCTTCATTGTTATCATGGCCATACGGGGGTGCTGCAGAACTTTTGTAATATTGGTTGTGAAGCCATACACTAAACCTTGCTGCTGGCCATGCTTTGTAAAGTAGTGCTTTACAGCTGAACATGCAAGTAAATAACCCTGACCTCTCCTGTAGGCATACACAGGCACAATAAGCACCTCCTCACTATTATGTAAATACCAAAAAGGCTTGATGGTGAATGCAGAACTAGTAGAAGGGGAGGCCTGCAGCTTTGTAGACTTTGATTTGCAGCTTTACTATGGTTACCTTGCTTCTCTGTATATTTGAATGTGATCAACAGTCACGAATGTCACGCCTAATGCTGGTGTAACAGGACTTTCTTTGCTTGTTGCTATTAGTCGAGTTTCAGAGGGAAATGAGAAAAGCAATCTTTAAGGGGAGGACGTTGTCCTGGTAGACAGTTTCAGCCCCCCTTTGCAAAATTTTACAATGTAACGGGTGATACCTGCTACAGTATGGTAGCTTATAACATTTGCAATTACAATGTGCCAGTAAAGGTTTTTACTGAACAAAGTTGTGTGTGTCTCTTTTTTTTGCTATTTGTCATACTATTGCATGGACTTCAAGAGCCTATGAAGGTCATACGAGAACAGCACATGTAGATAAGATGGAATAAAAACAGAAGGTGAAGAAATTGAAGAGAAAAGTTCCACCTTTTGAAAATAAGTTATTTGTTTTAATCTTGTGTCTTAAGTCTTTGGTTGCCAACCCAGATGGCATCGGATGGCAGGGTGGTCTAGGGGTTAGAGAACCTGTCCTGATCCAAACAGTCCCAGGTTCATTTCCTCCAACAGCCATTTGTCCTGTTGAAGTGTCTATGAGCAAGACACTGAACCCACAGCTGCTCCCTCATTGCAAGGTGCTCTGTATAGTAGCATCACCTAGTGCCTAAATTGTAACAACTTTACAGACTGGACCCTCTTTATTTTAGATAATCATAGTCATGTTTATCCCCCAAAATTGATAAATAGCATTTTGGAAATTAACTGATATATTTTACAGCAGCATGTGTCATTGTTTTTTCTGTTGATGATTTTCACCCTTTAGCATGTCCAAGTCAAGTCATTTGCAGTGCACATGTCATACAATGATGCAACTCAAAAATGAAACATGATTTTAAAAAACGTCCAACCCTAACCTTCCATCAACACAACAGATAAACCCCTGCACCTCAACAATATTTTTAGGTGACTGGTGAAACTCGTGACTCGTCTTGAGGATCATGGAATACTTGCCTATGTGATTTTGGCCCAAGAAGAATTTCTGTTTCATCTCTATTGATTTATACAAAGTTTTGGGACTTCTAAAGTAAAATGTTTAATGCAGTTAATCAAGGTGTTCGTTGGACCCAACTCATCAGGCGATAAAGAAGTTGGACGTCATCAATATAGTTATGGAAATCAATGTTATGTCAAACGTGACTTTCGATGGCAAATACTATAATATTACTATGTCATTCTGTCATATTTGTATAGTTTCCATCTGAACTTTGTGCTACTTCTTAAGTGTGTGTCTATGCTTCCTTCAGCTTGAAAAGACCATGGCCAGCCTGGAATTAGTTCACCAGTTTGAGTAGCTGGCAATATAAATATCTGGTGTAAACCCTTATGGAAAAAACATAGTCATCTCACAATACATTTTTAGAAGGATACTATACAAATATCAGCAAAATGTATACGTCCTTGTGGGAATATAGGAGGAGATGGTAGCTTTTCACGCGCGATCTGTTTATCCAAATGCGAAAAATGTCCACACGTGCTGTATCAAGTTAGCAGAAATAGTCCGAATGGCGTGACTTCAAAATAAAAGTATAAAATTCGTCACTATTGAAAAACAGTATTTGAAGATTTGTTTTTTTTTCTTTCGAAAAAACGTTTCATTGACATTGACACGTATTCATAAAAAGCATACACTGTTTAAAGTCATAAAAACATGCACATCTTTGGCGAATAAAACAATCAAATAAATAAAACAGTCAAAAATATATATCGACATCTGTAAAACCATATTCTTCAGTTTAAAACAATAAAAGCATTTGTTTTAAAACGGCTTACAGATAAAAGGCATTGTTTTATTTGACAGTATTTGAAGATACAGAACAATAATTTGCATCAAAATATTCAATGGAATCATTCTAATAAATATTAGAAGTATAAAGTACAAAGTATATTGTATATATGTATGTATTATAGATGTGTTTCAGAATATGTCATGGACTGGTATATCCAAGGCCAAACATTAATAGATAGAACAGATTTCTCCTTATATATTTTACTTATTTTAAGTGCTGTACTTTGTATTGCTCAAGAGAAATCTGTTGCAACAAGTTGGTTAATATGGGGTTTATTTTTATTTATTATAAAGTTTTGACCGGAAGTGCTATTTTGTTTTTTGTTTTTTTCAATTCTGGTTAACTTGACACCGGTGTCCACACCCCAATCAGTGGCCCACCTGTCTTTATTAGCGTCTCTCTGGGCAGCATGGCGGTTCTCTCTGCCTTTCCCTTCCGCCGAGACTCGTGGATAAGTAGCTGCAGCGGCTCGGCCAGGAACTCTGTCTCCGGCTCTGACTATGGCCAAGACCGGCTTCTGCGACGCCAAGCCTCTGCTGGACTTACACAAGAAGGTGGGTGCAGTGATAAGATAACTGATGAACAGGCATGGAGACTGCAGCTAAACAAACGAATTTAACGAACTTCATTCAAACACGTGTTAGTTATGATGGTTTGTCTGGCTAACTACAAACATAAAATAAAGGTGCATCTGTATGCAAGTGTTTTCTCATCGCTGACTAACACAAAACTTGATTTTAATAAAAAAAATTAAATGCCTCCCATGTTGAGAATATGGTTATCATTGCGTCGTAATTCATAAGGCACAATTTTCTGACTTGATAATTTGAATGGTGTTCAAGTTTCCAAGTAGGGAATTAACTTTTCTGATCTATATCTGATCGAGACATTTGCTGTTCTCCTTCCAGGCGGAAGAGAGGCGTGCCCCCTTAAGAGCTTGGGCTAATGCCTGTGTGCCTAAAGACCGCCGGCAGCCCCTGGAGGGGGATGAGCCCAGGATGGCCCCTGTTAAGATGGAGCCAGAGCGCAGATGGGTACGCCTCCTATCCTCCTGCTACAGTCTGCTCTACTTCTCTCCCCACCTCCAGAAAGTTACTTGTAATTCACTCCTTAGCTTTTTAATTCTACTCATTTTCCTAGCACGTCTCTCTTAGATGATGGTTCTATAGGTCACAGGAATATTGTCAGGGCGCCTGGACTTCTGCACTCCTAATTGGTGGTTGTGTAGTTTGAAAATCTAGGAATTCTAGGAACAAGCTGTTGCATTCATTGTAAGATGCTTGGGATAAGAGCATCAGCTAAATGCCTAACGTGTAATTTCAGATGTCCCAACCCATACAGTCCCATTTATAAATAAACAAGCATGTTCCACTGATGACAGATTATGCTGATGTTTAAGGTGTTTGTGTCTGCAGGACAGGAGGCTATCTGTGTCGATGAGTGATGGCATCCTCATGGGGTTCCATGAAGACAGTCGGACACACTCAGCTGGTAGTGTACTCGATGCCAAAGGTTTTTCCACACCAGAGAGCCCTAAATAGATGCACATTTTGTGGGCGGGGGGGCTCCATTCCAACCCACTCTTACTAGGTACTGGGGAGCACCTTTTTCTAAGAGTCGGGCTCTGTGTGTTCATTTGTGCATGTGGGTGTAACACTTTTTTTTTTTTTTTCCCTCAATGTGCAGTGCTTAGGTGAATTACGGTATGCACTCTCGAGGCCAGGGGTGTCAAACCATGTGCCATGGAGGGCCGAGTATGCAGGTTTTCATTCCAACGAAACACTACACCAGGTGGCTTCACTGATTAGTTCCTCCTCTGTGGTTGAAGGTGTGATAATCACTGAAATCAACACTGGTGTAGTGTTTGGTTGGAATGAGAACCTGCATACTCTCGGCCCTCCATGGCACATGGTTTGACACTCCTGGCCTGCTCTAGGCTGCAGAGCCCTAGGAGTCCTGCATAAGGGAAATCTAGTGACCTGTACACCAGGCAGTACGGTAGAAGTCACAAGCATGAGCAGCTCTAGGTTGGTATGCGGTGTGTTCACATACCAGGAAGTACCTCTGTGATTTTTTATTTTTTATTTATTATTTTTCTCTCTAGAGTGGCTAAATCGACACATGAATAAAAAATGTTCAGCGATTCTCCAACAACTGCACTACCACAGTACACACAAATGAATTGCAATTTGTACCCTGTGTAGCAACAAAATATTTTGTCAGCCTAATGCTACTGAGCCCCATGTGCATTTAGACCTCCTAGTGTGCCATGCACAATCAAACAGTTTTCTGGCTTTCAGATGTCATTAGTGAGACTGTGGGAAATGAGAGCAAAATATCCGTATTGTTTCTGATGCTTTTAAAGAGGGAGGGGGGGATTAAATCTACTTTCATTTGGCGCTAATAGCTCTCCTTGTGTCTTATCCTGTGTAGCAGATGGGTGTGGGCAGGAACCAGTCCTCCTTTGCTCCCTTGGGTGTCAGGGCCTCCACAGCCTACATGCCTTGGTGCCCAGCCTGCTGCGCCATGAAGTGGAGGTAGCCATGGAGAGACTGGACCTCATCTGGGACCGGACCTACGCCTGGGACATCTTCTTGGACATGATTGTGAGACACCAGGAACTCTTACCCACTGCTCAGTATCCATGCTGTCATTTGTGGGTGGATGCTCACACAGTCGTGGAATGCTTCTTAAATACTTTATTTGCTGGGCCATGTTTAACAAGACCGTATGTTAGCGCTGGGTTTAATGGCTATGTGGCAGGTTGGTAAAATGGGCCTATGCTCTGTTATCCCCTCAACACCACTCAGAATAGGAATTGCAGATGAATATTTTTATCTCTAGAGAACAAACCTCCAGTGCTGGAACTTCGACAATACATAATTGATGCATAGTGGTTTTGGCTACAGGGCACCTCAATAGCTATACATGCTGTTGTCTTATCAGAGCATTCATTAAAACCTGGGTTTATTTGATGTCCTTTACACCTGGAAGTAGATTGGCTATCTAAACTACTTTGGAGGAGATTGTTTCTCCACAGCATCGACAGTTAACTCTTGGGTAACTACTGACTGTTTTCCTTCCTGCAGAGAAATCAGTTCCGCAACTCTTTTCCCAACGCTGACCTGCCCCGGCCTTTCACAGATACCACCCACACTATCTTGGTGGACTGGCTTATACAGGTTCATGTAAGTGCCATAGTGCATGAGGCCTTGAAGGCTTGTCTGAAAATCCACAACGTCAACTTGAGAGCACATGCTTGATTGTAGCAAAACAATGGGTGCATTTTTCACCAATGTCAGGCCGAAGAGTTGGATAGCAAGTCAGGGAAACTATTTATCATTTAACTCTTTAGGTTTGTTTGAGGATAGAAAATAGTTTCTTCCAAGTCTGTCTTTCAATCTTGAATGCCCTGTTTATGTCCCTCCCCAGGAGGTGTTGCAGTTCCAGGAGGAGACCCTCTATCTGGCCATACACCTCCTCAACCGCTCCTTCCGCCAGATCAAGGTGACCACACCCAACCTGCAGCTTCTCGGTGTGGTTTGCCTCTTCCTGGCTGCTAAGAAGGAAGAGTGTCTCCTCCCTGAGGTATGCTTAAAAACAGTTGGCTGAGGAGAGCAAACATTGTGAGTGTTTCAGTCTTCAGCGAACAACGGCCTGAAAGCCTGTGACTAAAATGTCTCTAGTTTGAAATGCCAAACCAGCTGAGTAAATCTGAGTGGGAGGGATAAATAAAGCAGATTCCTCAATGATGTTTTATTAATTTGTTTGCCCTTGAGCAAGTCTTGTAATTGAGTGTGAAGCAGGGTATTGCTGGGGAAAATGCACACGTGAGCTCCGTCAATCTGTACACATGGTTTTGTAAGCTACAACTAGCTGCCCAAAACAAGTTCAAAACATTGTAAAAGTGCAAATACCATCCATAACGTGTTGGATGATTCTCTTCAATCGTTCCCATTATTGTTCCTCATCTCCCAGGTGTCTGAGCTCTGCTACCTGATGGACAACAGCTACAGCAAGCATCAGCTGCTGCGGATGGAGCGCAAAGTCCTTTGCGGGCTCAAATTTGACTTGACCTACTGTCCCCCTCTGCACTTCCTCCTCCTCTCTGCCGCCATTGCACGCTGTAGTGCCAAAGTGGGTTGACATTAGTAGCCTGTTTTTGTTTTAAGTCAGATTTGTCAGCGTACATCAATATAAGCATCCTTGGCACAGCTGTCAATGAGACTCATGTTCCAATACATTAAGTCTGAAGTGTCCTCGCACTCCCTGTTTGCTACCAGGTGGTGTGGATGGCCCGCTATCTGCTGGGTCTCTCTCTCTTGGAGGCCCAGTGTGTGGTGTTCCTGCCTGTGCAGTTGGCAGGTGCTGCCCTCTGCTTGGCCCGTCGGGTACTGCAGGAGCCGCCCACACCAGAGGGGGAGACTGCCTGGTGTCTGGCCTCCAGCATCCATGTGGGCAGGTGTGTAGAAAACCCCATCAGCACTGGATGAATGCGGTGGTATAAGGAGGATGGCATCTACTTCACTCCATAAAATACATTTCCCACATCTCAACCATGACATTTGGTGATCACATTTTATCCATAGTGCCCTATCGGTATCATAAAAGCATACATTTTCTCTATGGCCCCAGTGAAATGAAACACCTAAACCTGACGGTATTGGTATTCATTGAGCTCTGTGCAAGGGCCTAGTTTAAATTTCATGATTAATGGCGTCAGTGATTTCACTGTGTGGCTTTTCTTTTCTTGACATGATCTTTTCACGAACATAGCGAGCATCCATAGCTAGTTAACGTCTAGAACCAACATATCATTAGCCTATATTAAGCTTTCTCTGCTGTGAGTTTACGTTACCATGCCTACAGATCCAACGGGTAGCCACATAATCCACATGGCCCTAAGAGTCACTTTTGTTCCTTTTGATGAAAGGAATCGACGCACACGGCTCTGGGTTCTCGAGGGCTACTTCACTGCTGCATTTTCTAAGTGTTGCTGAGTCCTTTGGCCAGAATTAATGCAGGTTATGAAATAATCTGTTCCTTGCTGTCGCTTTGACACCTATGTTTTCTGTGTCTTTCAGTGAGACTGCCCTCCTGAGGATCATGCACATCCTGGCAAGCGCAGCAGCCAAGGCCCAGAGCCGAGAGACCTGTGCTACTTTTATCAAATTCTCCTCCCCAGAGACCATGCACGTCAGCAGCCACCCTGTTCTTAAGAACGCCTCCTGTCTGCTGGGTCTACCTTCTTTCCACACCTGATGCCACCCAGGGGGAGAATCATATCCCAGAGCTCCAAGGCCGTGATATGAGGCCAGTATCACTTGAGACGATCAATCCCTTGTCAAAGTAATCTGAGCCTCAGGTATGCTGAGGATTTACAAGGCTATGGATCCTACGGAGTTACCTTGTACTCAATGCACCGTGGAGATGATGGTGAAGAAGCATGAAAGATTTGGTGCCAAAAAACTGTTGGGTCGGATTTCTTGTGTGTTGCACGCTTGCGGTATAGCCAGCCCTGTGGCACACCTGTTTTATGGTCTTATCTTGCAGCTGATTTAGAAAATATTTCAATTGTACTGAATGTTGGTCCTTGTCTTTATTTGTGGTGAGGACATGGGCTGTCTGTCAACTTATTTGAGAATTTTTAATGTAAAAATAAAGTGTCTGCTGCAAAATAGTGACTCTGAAATCGTACTTTTTACACCAAATTATCTGATCTGGAAATTGTAGCCAAGTCACATTTCTCCACGTGAAGCAGGACGTGCACCAAGAAGTCTTCCATGTGTGCCGAAGATGAACTACCAGATGTCAGTGACGCTGTACATCGTCTTGGTCCCAAGAAGTCTAATGATACCAAACCCAGAGGAATCTTTCAAGTCACCTCCCGGATCTACTGTGATGCCATTTGACGATCTGAGAAGGGCTCAGCCTTCCTGAAGAACAGCCTGAAGGTAACGGGACCGGTCAGCAGCAGCTAGAGAGAGGAATAAACTGGCTTGGAAAAAGCATGGAAAGAAAAACGGAAAGAGAACAAACCTGCATAATTTGTTTGAGGCTTGCCTTTGTGATTTGGGTCCAGTGAGGTGGTCTGGCACAGTACAAGTACTGAGACAATGATCACGTTTATCCTATGATGAAACATTTCTATCCTGATGGGAGTGGTCTCTTCCAGGATGACAATGCCCCCCATCCACAGGGCACGAGGCGTCACTGAACGGTTTGAGTATGACAATGATGTGAATCATATGCTATGGCCTTGTAGTCACCAGATCTCAACCCAATTGAACACCTATGGGAGATTTTGGACTGACGTGTTAGACAGCGCGCTCCACCGTCAAAACACCAAATGTAGAAATCTTTTGGAAGAATGGTGTTCCCTCCCTCCAGTAGAGTTCCAGAGTCATATAGAATTTATTCCAAGACGCATTGAAGCTGTTCTGACGGCTCGTGGTGGCCCAACACCTTACTAAGACAGTTATTTTTTCCTTTTTAATTTGTCACCCGTCTGTATATCCTAGCTATTATTGCATGCTATACTTTGTTGCTGAAACAACTCAATTGCCTCGCGGGGGTTGTACGTGTGATCTAAGCTGATAATGCTCCTATAGTTCAAGATAAGGTGGGTGTCAATCATGCCTTTGTGCCTACAAATCTTGACATTTAGATGGGCGTATCTGCCCGTGCTTGGTTTAGGCCATTTTAAACGTAGAGACGTCCCGAGAATTGTTACGGTTTTGAAGACAGTGCTTTTCGTTTAACTTCTGCTCCTACGGCTGTCCCGCCCCTACACGTGTACTCACTCATGATTCGCTGTCGGAGGCGGAAAGTTAACCAATGGGCGTTCAGCGTCACGAAGGGGAAGCGTAAGGTGGCCCAAGGCGACCCTAGGTTCATATGAGGTAAAACAACCTAAAACCCGACGGTTCATTTAGTCATCGATGGGTGACTTGGATTCGACGCTGGTCCTGCACGCGGGATCGCTTGACAAATTGTGTAGATCCTGAATTTTTTTTTAAATTAATTTTTTGCGCTTTTCAACATCCCGTCGTCAGGTCTCAGAGCAGTGTCAGACCAGCCAGTTAGCATAATACCGGAACATGGGCCATTCTACTTTCAAAATAAAAGCATACATTATATACTGTACTGCGGTGTATAAAACAATACGTTTCAAAGTAAAAGGTGTTTTGGAGAATGTGATATATTTTATATTGATTTTTTTATTTATCAGATTGCGCCTTAGGCCTTAATATTCACTGCTTATACTTGAGCCCTTTGCATTACTCAAACTTCTGAAAACATTTCAACACGTTTTCCTCAATATGGGTTTTATTTTGAAAACGATGGTCTGAACTGTCTTTTTTTCTTTCAGGCTTGATATTGGCAAATCTCACTCAATGCATGTATTACTATAGTCTACCACGCGCTTCACAAGGAAACCAGGATATGGATGAAAGAGGACAATGAACTGTTTTTATCGGGACTCCGACAAATAACAAAAATATAATTATGGACCTACAGTCTCCCCAGGCTTAGTCTTACTGCTCGGTGCCCTCCAGTTAGGCGAGAGGGAATAAACAACTACCTTTCGTTGGACATAAGTGGCTATTTTACATTTGGAGGTAGGTTTTCCATTCTTTATAATTCATCTAATAATCGAATGGCTTTATAATAAATCTAATCTATCCCTTTGAAAAGCGACACAGCTATGCCTTCTTAAAATATCACCTTGCTGATTAATTTCGTCGCTGTTAACTTTTCTATACGTGGAGACTTAATATGTATTCTCAACAGCCATGCAATGTCAGTTTCCATCCACTTTATTTTTGTGTGATTATTGTGCGTCCTTCTATGTGCTGTCTACGTGCAATGTGAGAGGAAGTGTATGTGTACTAGGGAGGGCTGGACTCAAAAGTTATGTGGTTACATAATGTGGGGGCAGGGGAGGACAGCCTGGGTGAATACAGCTGAGAGCTAGTAGCGCTGCCTTCAAATGCTGTCGCAAATATCGTATGTACGAATGAAACGTGACATACACCAGGGAAAGGCGGCTATCACATCAAAGAATGCCAAGTCAATACTCGTGTGCTTGTGGAGAAAGTTCTTCCCGAGTTGTTTTGGAGAGTTTGAGCTTGTCAAGTAAGCGAGCACAGTGCGCTGTCCTTGTTTGACATGGTCCGTGTGGTTGACGTCACGCACGACCAACTAGGACTCACAGCTGTTTTCTGTTCCGATCACCGCTGTTTGGGTGCGATGTGTCTTCCTGCAATGATTGTTGGGTCTTCCTATTCATTTTCCTCGGCTAAGTCCCCATCTGACCTTTATTAATTCCTAAAATTACCCTCCTCAGGCAATTTTCAACTCAACATCTGCAGGGTCGTATTTATTAAGAAGCACGCCAATTACTACCGGGTGCAACAAAACTTCATGGGCTCAGCTTTCTGCAGTTTAGCACCTGATTTTTATAATTCGAATATTTTAGGGGCAACCACAGTCCCACAGTCTGCAGCATTGCTGTCAAAGCAATAGACAGCCAGGTGAGAGAGCAGACTGGGATCTCTCCGCTGGAGCTGAGCCAGAGGAAGGAGGTGAAGGGTCGCGGCGACTCCTGGTCCGAGTTTTCACTTCGTTTTTTTATTTCGTTTAATCTCTTCCCCTTACATTTGAAAAGGTGATTCTCAGATCTAACACTAGTATTTCGTACTATTCTTTGTCATTTTCATTTCATTTGTCATTTGTCTCCGTGTTACAATAACGTCTTACCGGCTCCCTTTGGTTGTTAAATACCGTACAGTAGGCCTACATATTATGCGTGTTTTCGATGGGAGCGATCCATTTCAAAAATCTCAAAACATTTTTCATTGTCACTGGTCAAAATGTATTTCGTCAAACGTGCTAAAAGTTTTACGAGAGAAAGAACAGATTCCTGTAATAACATATCCCCTCTGAATCACTCAACACGAACTCTTCTCAAGATCATCGATAGTCTCTAGACTAGACTCTAGTGTTCTATTATAAACATCGCCTCATATTACATGACCTTACTTGTGACAGTCATGTTAATGTTCAGCCTACATGCATAGCTAGTTTATGTGTCTTGCAGTTTTTCTCAATTGCTAAGACACATTTCTTGAAACCTTCACCCATTTTCTCAAAACATCAAACACAAAACCAAATCTTCAAACTACAGTCACAAAACCTCTGACTCTTCTGGCAAAATCAAACAATCGCCTCAAAACCATTGAATCTGTGCTCAAAATCAAACAATGCTTTCAGATCATACACACAGCCAGTCAATATAGAAACACTAACAGAGCATTCCTTACACACAAAGTCAGAAAATTGAGAACACAGCGTCCAGGGCATGTAGTTACAGAAAAACATGTTTATTTTTTTATAAAGGCATCACAACTTAGTACAGTGAATATATTGTATACTGTAAGTACTGCAAGTAATACAGTATTGAATGTCTATATTCAGCAGCAAAAATACAGTAAGCCTAAAGAACAAAGAAAACTCTAAATGAAAAGCACATTACAGTAAACTCAAAATCAAAGTCAATGAGATTCATACTGCCTCAGCATCACGTCTCTGTGCTGGATCCGGCCAGAGGACTTTGTCCACATCACATGCAATGTTGTCCCTTGCCAAGCAACGTACCTGTGCCACCTGTGCTCTCTGATCTGGCTTATATTCTGTCCAATTGGTTTGATCACATCATTTGAAACAAGTGTGAACAATTTTGAGTTGTGTGTAAACGATGACAACTGTGCTGTAGTTGTGTTTAACTTTTGCCGCCCGTGTTTACCATTTTGCACACAAGTGCATCACAGTGCGAAATGTGTTTTAGTGAGTGAGAATGAGTTTAGAGTTTTGCCAAAAGAGTGATTGATTCAACAAATGGTTTTAGGCCACTGAGCATTTGGTTCAGAGAATGGGGTTTAGTGTTTTAGCAATTGAGAAAAACTGTAATGGGAGGCTGTAGGTGTGTGTGAAAGAAAGAGATGTAGATATTTCACTGGACTCAAAGTATGTCTTAGAAGTAGTTTTGTACTTGTATTGTTTGCTCTTTTGTCCCTTGTTTTTTTTCCTTGTGTTTTTACATTTGCATCCTCTTTTTCTGCGAAGCACTTTGTGACACACCTGTTTGCGTAAAGTACCTTTTTGACTCGACATGTAGAGGTGGAGCACTGGCTGCAGGCACAAGTCACTCATATCTAGAGTTCCTCTGATCAAGCAAAAACCTGTCTGCAGAATTATTTCTTTGATACCACATGTCTGCATGAGCGTCAAGGAGAGGCACTGGAACCATATGCATCTATTAGCTATTACCTACAACTTAGTGTGCGTCTTACTGAAGAATGACGTGGTCCACCATGGACTTGTATCAAAGTATCTGTACAATATGGCCATGTAAATACAAACCAGTTCAAACAGGGTGGGGCTAGTGTAGTAGCTCATTGTGTAGTAGCTCATTGGTGTTAGTGTCGGACCTTGAATTTGTTGAAGTTCATATGGTCTGTTAATTTATTCTCTTTTAATCTCTGTCCCAGTAATGATTGCCCACATATTTGAGAAACATGAAAAGGCAGGATGATGTTGATTTACCTCTGTAGCAGAAGGCATAACTAGTTTGGCAACTTTCCATGGAATTTTCTTTCTGCCATTATTTTGTAATTCACTTACATTTGTTCAACGAGTTATTTTATACGGCATGCATTTTCTTTAGTATTTTTACACATCTCTAACGGTAGCATATTATTAATATAGACAAAAGATATATAGTCTTAAGTTCTTGGTCTCAGACAAGGCTAAACTTGGCCTTGGGCTACAAACACAATACATGTGGACAATACTTTTACTACTTAATTTGTTTTTAGAACTGCATTGAATTAATGCAAATCATTTAAAAGTATTTATACACATAAGATAACATTCAATAAAGTACTCACTTTTGTTACGTAGTCTTAAGCAATGCCATCTTACAGTCTGAAACCCATGAACATCAGCCTGAGTGCATTTTGAAGTAGGCTACTTCTGTGCAGATTCAGATGTTTCTATGCTTGGCTCTCAAATACTGAAGCAGTGTGGAATGTATGGTTGAAAGATAGCAATCTGTATTGGTTTATTGGACTTCTTTGGAAATATTCCAGTAGAAGAAATGCTTTTACATGTCTGCCGCCATTCAGAAGCAGATTAAACATCATATATTGGTGTGGACTTTCTCATTAGGGCGCGGTATGCCTAAGGAACAGCCTTGCCTGAGTGAGCGTAGTCCTTGCCCATCCAGCAAGAATGCTAAGGATAAGAGCAACGGCACTACTCTGCAGGCCTCTCGTGGTACTGAAGACACAGATGACTCAAGCAGAAGGGGCTCCCACTGTAGCTCAGAAAAAGACTCTGGCTACTCTGGTAAGTTGAAATAAATGTAGCATAAATAATCAGGAGAGAACACATCAGAGTGGTAACTGTTATTCTCTCCACCTAACTCCCATATCATATCCCGTGATGTTGACCGCTATTTGTGGTGTGCTCATACAGTGCCTGTACAAGTCAGTACAGACCATGATAGTTAGAAAATCTGAATGGGATTTATGAATGTAGCCTTTCATGTGTATGACTTGGATCTAATAATAGCCACAGTGTAGGCTTCTCGACAAGGATGTGTGTGGACAATGCCCGTTTTCATGCCATCTATCGAATGTTGTATCCCCACCATGGGCTCACAAATGATCCCCCGAATCAGTGGAAGAAAATATGAAAGGACAGGTGACAGACAACAGCCTTGGCAGTGCCAGTGGACTTTTTCATAAGCCTACCTGATCCCTTTCTCTCTGTTCGGCCAATGCCATTTAAGAATGCTCTGTATTCCTCTCTGTATCAGTCAGCCTTTCTCAGTCCTGTTCTCTCTGCTCCTCTCCAGACAATGGCTCAGACTGGCAGCAAACAGATGTGGAGGACCAGCGTAGCAGCAAAAGCCAGCCTAGAGGCAGTGGCCGTGGGGAAGCTCCACAGCCGGGCCAGGGCCTTGGGCAAGGCAGGGCTGAGCAGCCCCCTTCACCCCCAGGGAATCGTAACCTGGAGTCAGGGAGCAATAAGCTCACCCCCATCTACATGATCAAGAACGTGGTGCTCAAGCAGGTAAGCTAGAATGGGAAAGTGAGGTCCTTCCCATACTCGTTTCCTTCTCTCACTCGCTTTAACCCTCTTCCTCTCTTTCTTACTAGCCGGACATGGTCCAGAATAGCGGTCAGCTACTCTGGAGAGATGGCAGAGGGGAGGCCAGTGGTTCTGGTGCCACCCATGTGATCCTGCTCCAGCAGCCTAGCGTGGCCCCAGGCTTGCCTGCCACATCTCAGCTCCACAAGCCCCAATCCTGGAAGACCAACAGCACAGGAAGGAAAACAAGTGGTACTTACCTACCCATTCTCAACTCCTACCCCCGCATTGCCCCACACCCCACCAAGAAGCCACTGGACAAGACTTCATCGAGCGAGGACTCCCACAACCTGAGCAAGAGGGTGTGCACCGAACACAAGAGTGATGACGCGTCTGCCACCAGCAGTCTACTCGAGCAGCACCTTCATAAGCAGCGCAAATTGGCAGTCTTGAGCTCTGGGTTGCCTAACATCCAGAGTTCATGTTCCTATTCAAACAGTGATAGCTGTTCCTCATCCAGCCCCACTACTGTCTCTTCCAGCCTGGGCTCCCCATCTGTCTCCAGTCTGGACACCTCCTCCTCTTCACCCTCTCCCTCCTCACAATACAACAGCACCTCTTCCTTCCTAGCAACCAGACAGCCTCATAGAATTACCCTGTCCAGTATCCGCCACCGCCGTTTCCTCAACACGGTAGAAATCCTCAGTCAATCAGGTCTGTTAGATATTACCCTTCGCACTCAGGAGCTGCTGCGCCAGAGCAAAGCCACTGAGCGTGACATTGTCCGACTGCGCCAGCACACCCAGCTACTGTGCCAGGCTGCCAGCAACCCCAACAGCGGCATGGATGGTAACCCAGCCTGGGAAAAGCTCCACCAAGCCATGGCAGAGTCCGGTGGTTACCCGAGCCTCAAAAACCTGCAAAATGAGCAAATCCCTTCTTGTCCAGATTCAGCAAGTCAACCAGAGAGTGGTCCTGTAGGAGACACCAGTGGGCCGGTTGCTGCTCAGAATGAAGGTGCGCTGTTATCTCTGCTTCGTTTCCCCATGCCAAACCCAAGCCAGAGGCGTCCTACACCGCAGCACTCTCACTCCGAACAAGGCAGGGAGCACAGGCCCAGTGGTAAACCCTCAGAGAAAGTCACCATTATGCCTCCTGATAGTTCCACTGGTTGGGATGTTCTTTAATGCCTTGGATGGGAGAGCGAGTACTCAAGGCTGCCCAGTGGATAACCAGAAACCCCATGGTTTTCGCAATTATGGGTTTTTTTGCATACTATGTTCAGTTTTAAAGGTTTATCACTGGTTATTTAAGATCACACAATTTCTCTGCAGGTCAATGGAAGTCCAATGATTATTCTAGTATTGGTATCCATCGTACATGTACGTGAGTAAAGTTGTCCAGTCTTGGTCCCCCATTGCACCTCACCGGTGTAAACCTAATGCCCAAGCCCCATCTGATATTACCATTGCAGTCTTTCTAGAAATCATTGAGGAACAGATGGTCCAGGCTTGTGAACCATTTAAAGGATTATGAGAAATCAAACTGTCAGAGTACTTTGGTTGCCATGTCAGACCGGCTTCATTCAGGGTAAAGATGAATAAAGCCATCTTTTAATTGAGGTTGAGTAATTGTTAGTTTCCCTGTCTCATGACGATAGAGCTAGCCATCCAAACAAGGTTACTATGAGGTGATAAATGTTGCAGAGGACCTCTCAATAATATAGACTGCACTACGTTGGATTTCTGCCAAGACTATCATCCAAATGCTTTTTGTCTAAGCCTTAAAAACTCATTTTTATCTTTTCACCTTTTCCATGACCAAGGCACATCTTCATACTGAAATTTATTTAACTCTGTTTCTGTATTCACTTCATAAAATTGTACACATCTCATGGGAATGGAAGCAATTCAATACAGTGTCTTGAAGATAATCATTTTTACTACTTCCTCTCATACACTGCAGCTTTGTTGTATTTATGTTGACTTTCATGATATTGTTTGCACCAAGTCTCAAATTGGTGGTGTTCTGCTAACTGGTCATCTGTTTTTTTTTCATAGATGGACCACAGTTTGCACTCTTAAGTTTGAGAGAGGAAAAAAAGCTTGTTTGATGATATTAAACTATAATTGTAGGGTAATTAAGTGCAATGTGCCTGTGCATACGTGTATGAATCTTTTTTTTTTCCTTGTGCTTTTTAATCTGAGACAGCACTGCCAACAATGCACCCATCTCTAAACAATAAAATGGTTTATACAATGTCCATGCATGTACTTTTCATTTATTTTAAGGTTTTTAAATAAAGTGTTATATAAAAATGCCCTTTCAGTATATCATATGCGATTTCTGAAATTGAGTAGTCATTGTGGTAATTTTCTCTACATACATGATACTGGCTGATGTTGACAGTAAACAACCTTGATTTACACCAACTGCTACCATGGAAATTGAAAGGAACCAGCAGGGTTTTAACGCACAACTGGGATTTATGGAGTTGACTCTACTGTGTCCTATTCCTGCCAGATGGAAATTGAGGACTTTTATGACTAACAAATATTGGTTCAGCCACTGACATTATTGCCTTTTTACTGGGATATCTAGCATCTAGAAGCAATCATTGTCGCTAGATCAGCCATAGACAGTGAGTCGTGTTCATTCTGTGTCAGAGTACACAAACACATTGTGGACTGGGTATTTGACACATGGATGACATTGAGTCTAGATCTTGAGATTTCAAAGAAGAAATAAATCAGAAATAAATACTGAATTTTGTGTCATCCAATAGATTTCTAGAATTTCCATTTAATTTCAATGGCATTTTTGCATAGATCAGTCTTTTAAAATTTTTGGTTTTTAAATGTTTTGCATTTATCAATAATTTTGTAGCAATAGGGGGGAAAGCAAGGGGGGGCAGTTATTATGATGTGACTATCAAAAACCTGCATTTTCTTTCCCTGCATAACATTTTGTCAAATGTAAAATATACTTGGATTATTGGATTATAATAAATAATAATAATAATATAGTAAATAATATTAAAATTAATACATAATATAATAAGCCAAATCTTGATTATCTCTGACTAATGGATTATCATACAAAGAACATCAAAAGAAACAATCTGCTTTCAGGTACAGGATCAGGTAAACTTTATTATTAATTGGTTATGAACCCTTCCAAATCTGCTCTGCTGCAGCTCAGCTCAGCCGCTCTGTTTTGGTTCAGTGAGTGGTCAGGCTGACACAGGTGGTGGTAACGCTGGATGAAAAGAAATATTCACGTTCACAACATTCAATGAAACATATCAAAACAAGATATGGTGGAAATATATCAACTAAACACCCACATAATTTGCTTGTTTTGATTTGGTTGCATATTGTGTGTTGTGTGCGTTCTTGTTCTAGTAGTTATGTAAGTAAGTATGTAAGTTTGAGCGTGTTTCGTTGGTCACGAAACTGGCTCATCACTTAAAGGGCCATATACATTTTAAATTCAAATAAGGACATGAATTAGCAGGTTTTCATAGTTTAACAGATACACCACATCATTTCTTTGATTGATGATAAATAATAAATACACATTTGTCCCACCTGACTGAGGGTTCCAGACCCAGTACACATCTTAATCAGTGCATGCACCGGTATGATTATAATGGAGGAGAGGGCCATTAGCCAGCCTAACGTGTATGCCCAGGTTGGGTACACGTACCAACGGTTGAAGGTCAGAGGCTTGTACTTAACTAAGGAACATATGAAAGATACCTGAGGAAATAGTAAAGAACAAGGTGAGAGACTGAACTATGGTTTGGTAGTTGGATTTGTGCAAATGCTGTACGTGGAAATTGTCTGTACTTTTCATTACAAAGGAATTGCCTGGGTTTACCCGACAAAAGGTTGTGAGGTGTGCATGATGAAGGCCTAACTCACCAATGACACCAGGGGGGTGAGGTAGAGCCAGCAGAGTTTAAAGAATGGGTTAGGGCGTACGCCTGTCATGTCCTCTATGATGCCGCACATACGCTCTGCCCCTTATTAGGAGAGGGGGGTTATATACAATGAATAGATGTCATTTTATATGTAACTTTTCAAGATTACCTGTGAATGATGTGTATGTGTACTTTTAAAATTAAATACCTACCATATATCCAGCCCAATGCCAGGGTTTCAAACACACAGAGGAAGAGAATGCAGGCTCCATTACAGGCATAGTAGTCAAACAACAGGAACACATACATTCCTCCCTGAAGACAAGAGGACAGAGGTATAATTGTGCTTTTGCTTTCTGTCGTTGTGGATGTCAGCCAATAAGTTTCGCTCTGCTATTTGGAGTTGCTTCCCCATCAGGTGTTGGTGTTCACTGGAATGGTAGCATCATTAAGTGGAATGTGAAACACTAGAAGTTTGTTCAGAAAGAGGTTTCAGATGCATGCAATTCTCAGTGGACACCCACAGGGGGTGTCATTGAGGACAGAACTTTGAAGAAGCTGTCAGAACTATAGAAGTTGAATCTCTCGGGAGGTCAATGCTTTGATTCATTTAGTTGTTGGACTGTGCCACCTCCCTTTGCTGCCATGTATTTCTCTCTCCTTCTTTTCCTGCCACATTTACACACACATAGTTTTTAATTTAATTTACTTTGTTGATGTCTTGGCTAGGTAAAAGGCATCCTTGATCTCATCTCTAGCCATAAAGATTAAATAAAAAATATATAACAACAAATACTGACCTCTGTGACCATGACAAGCTGACAGAAGAAGCAGGTGAGACAATGTAGGAGGAGGAGGCACTCTCGTCGTCCTGTCCTGCGCATTACTTTGGGAAACATATCTGTAAAGGATGTCATCACCACCTCCATGCAAACAAACTATACAGAACATGGACAACATGAGATAATAACTACATTAATAATAATGTAGTAATAATGTAATAATAACTACAACCTCAAAAACAGGTCATTTGTATGTACATCTTACTTGTGTATCCAGACCCAACAGAATGATCATGAGAAAGAAACAGATAGCCCACAGCTGAGGCAGGGGTATCATGGCTATTGCCTGGGGGTATGCAATGAATGCCAGGCCAGGACCTGAGGACAACATTGAAGGGGATGCCGCACAGGTTATCTTGTTCCTTTCTGCCTTATCCATTGTCTTTCTTTACCATTGTCTTATTTTTATACTTAACATAAACGTAACATAAAAAAGTAACTAAAACCTAACTTACTAACCAATCAAGCAACAACAACAAAGGTGAAATGTGCATAAAGACGGTTTGTTATGATGTTATGATGCAGTGCAGAATGGGTCTGGAAGAATGCATGACTTCAAACTAGGTGGCATCCTTCCGAACACCCTTATGTAGACGGTGACTTGCATTACCTGACTCTGCCACTTCCTCAATGGGAGTGCCTTGCTCGTGGGCCATGAATCCCAGCACTGAGAAGACAGCAAACCCAGCTACAAAACTGGTACAACTGTTCAGCAAACAGAGCTGCAGACAGTCTCTGCAACAAAAAAACAACAACAACATAATCTATGAACTCATTTTTACATACAATAATTTACTATTTTTGAATTCATAATGGATTACATCCTGTCCACTGGTACAAATTCTGTTTTCAATGGCCTCACTCCAGGCAGGTTAGAGTGCAGCATCAGCCACAGAACAGCCAATCTGAGGCTTGAACTTCAACTTGTCATCCAATTGAAGAACGGTCTTTCTAACCACTAAAGCCCAGACAGACTTACTTTGGCCATGACTTACTTGTAACAGTTGTTGTTGTAGGTGTTGTAGCTGCCTAGCGCAGTTAAGGAGCCAACACCCACACTGAAGGAGAAGAAGATCTGGGAACCAGCATCCATCCACACCTGTTCCAACCATCAGAGTTGCATGAGTGAGGCTCTTCACCTACACTGTACATTGTTATAAATGCTGTAATTACTACCTGTGGGTCTGTGAGACGTGAGGGGTCAGGGAGGAGATAGAACATAACTCCATTTAGAGCCCCAGGCAGAGTGAGTCCACGGATCAGTAGAACTAACAGCATTACGTAGGGGAAGGTGGCCGTGAAATATACCACCTGGGAGGGAAGAAAGGGCCATTTTGACATATATTTATGTGGGTTCTGTATCTGTATATGGGTTGTATACAAGTACCTTGCCTGTAGACTTAACCCCTTTCCAGATGCAAAAGTAGCTGATGACCCACATAGCAATGAGGCACAGCACCACCTCCCACCTGATGCTGCCCACCTCCTCAATACCTCCTGATATAGCCAGCACTCGTCGTCTAGATGGAAAAAGGACAAATGGGTACAAAATATTATAGGGAGATGGTTGGTCCATGAAAAAGGACCTAATTGACCAAGTTTATTGATATACATAGACATACTCCCAGAATTCTGTGGCGGAAGAGGTTGTGTTAGTCTGGTTTGTCCATTTGAAGGTGCTATTTTGTGTTGAAAACGCTACACAATGATCTGATGGGGAAGAGAAATAAAACATACTCAGACGATGAGGTGATTGTTTGCTCTCTAGCTTCTTTCCAATACATGTGATATTCCAGCCATTGCCTGTAGAAGGCTATTTTTTGCTCTACAAATGTAAAATTGTATGCCAAATTAAACACAAAGTTTAATCTTGCATTTTCTGAAGTATGTTGTGAAAATCAGCGCAATCATAGCAATGTTAGCCATCTGTGGTTATGAGTTGGTGAGAGGACTATTTCTTGCAATGCAGTGTGCGTATCTGAAGTCATAGATGCATGCCAGTTAGGTAGTAAGGGTGTCAGCATGTTTACTATTATTCTTTAATAGTTTAGAGAAAGATAAGACAGCCTACACACAAATGTGTCATCGAAGAAATCCTTGCACTTTACCTGTGTTCCAGTAGTTGGTGCAGCTAGCCCAGGGGAGCTGGGAGCTGAAGGAGAATACCAGGTACAACAACGCCCAGGCGAGGATAATAATGTAATACATGGAGCTGTATATGAGAATCAGCTGTCCACCGTAGCCTATACCTGCAGGGCAAGATTTGGTAACAAAAGAACAATATTGTGCCTGCATGTGATTAAATATTAATACCATTTTTAACTTCGAGTCTAGTCCATCTTAAGAGGCCATTTTTGTGCCATCTACTATTTTGTTAATGTTTGCCTTGTACTAACAACCAGGCCATAGCTCAGAAATGGAGAAACATCTTTCAGTATTTGGAAAATTCCACCCTCAGATATTTTTACATTTATATATGCCCAATCTGTCATGTTTAATGCATTCCAGGAGTTATTTTGTGATGAAGTGTAATTTTGTTTCAGTGTACCAACGTTGCCTCAACCTGCCTCGTGTACTTCTACTTTGGCTAATGATTTCCAATTTTTACCAGAATGACTTTCAACATTCCACCACTTGTTGCATGGTTTTACGTGTGGGTGGCGATAACAATAGTATAGTGATAGTAACAGCAAGAGAGTGACAGATTCCAGTTGATGGTTTATAATGTTGGCTAAAATTAGGCTACATAGAGTTTAAAAGAGAAAGTAGACATCTATGAAAAATGTATGCTTTATCTTGTACTTTTCTGGTGCACATTTATGATATTTACAGATGTTTATGCATTGTTTAAATATGTAATCATGTATTTATTAGTTGGTGTAAAACTGTAGATCTTGGGCAATATGAGAGCTAAAGCATAGACGTCACCACCAGCTACACCTGCAGGTAACCAATCATCATTTGAAAAATATGGCTGACTCACAAGTTACTAGTGAGTCTTGGGTCTGCTTGGGTCTCCAAGCAGAAATATTAGATGAAGTCATGAAGTACCTTCTGCCAGTGGGCAAAGCTTCCTCCAGCAGGTGATGCCCCCCTGTTGGGTGTACTGGCCCATGGCAGTCTCCAGCAGGAACAGGGGCAAAGCGCATAACACGGCAAACACCAGGTATGGCACTAGGAATGCACCTGAATGTACAAAGTGCACAAGAAAGCACGCCACTGCTATAGGCCCTGCAAATGGTTCAACTTTTTTGGTAACAAGTGGTTAGCAACTGACTTACCTCCTCCATTTTTGTAGCACAGGTAAGGAAATCTCCACACGTTGCCCAGGCCAATAACAGTGCCTGCTACAGCCAGGAGAAACTCTACCTTACTGCCCCACTGTCCTCTCTCCTTGAGCTTGTCTCCCATGTCCCTCTCTGCCCTGCACTCCAAGCTCTGTCCGGACCCCGTCTTCCTCTCCTCTTTTATTTGTGTCCAGGTTTTTCACTCTGGATGCTGGTTTCTCTCTGTGTGCCCAGTATGGATTAATTTTGAACTAAGGCTGTACTTATTGACTGAAAATGATTAATTTCTGTCACAGTGTAACCTGTAATTACCCAATTACAGAATTGTAACTTTAGAAAACCCCACTCTCTTTGCTTTACCTCATCTTTGCCCCAAGCTGCTAGAAGCACATCCTAAATATACATAATTATTTAAATTCTATACTTTATTATATTATATAGATATAGATTAGAATAGAATAGATATCGATTATTATATAGATTAACAGATATGGGCATCTTTAGGAGACCAGGGATTGGGATATGGATATAGCTCATTAGGCCATAGGAAGACATGGTAGATGAGGAAGCTTAGGTATATTGAGCTAACAGCTAAGGAGGAACAGTAGCTGGATCACAAATCCTTGACCTGGCCACTCACTGAATTAGGGATTTGTGGTCAGGCCATAAAGGCATGGCATAGCTGTAATAGCAGAAGTGGGTTCTCTACACTGTCCTTCCTTTTATTGCTAACGAAGACAATGAAATCGCTGTTTCTTTCAGGTTGGTAGAGTGAAGTCTGAAGTCTTTTGATTGCTTATGCAATGCGGTTTCTGCATTGGTGAGCAGGTTGTTTCTAGCCAGAGGTGTTGGTGCTGGTACAGCAAGGTTTCTAAATCGTTTGGATTGATGGTTGAAATTTGAGGGAACCTCTGGGAGTTTACTGTTGAGATGTCTGGAGGAGCCTAATTCAACCAAATATCTATATGGGATATTTGGTTGCTCAATAACATCAAGACATACCTGCTCTCACCTACTAACTACTACTAACAGGGCCAGCTTTCTATGGAGACTTTGATGGAACAAGGGATAGAACCGAGGTATCAAATCTAATGGATTGGTATGGTATGTTTTATTCTGTGTCTTTTTATTCACTACCGTAGTGAACAGCAAATGGAAGAACCAAAGTTAATCTGTCCTCTGTGGAAAGGTACATTATTTCCAGTTAGAGTGAATATGCATTTGTAAATGCTGCATTATTTTGTGTTCATGATTAGGGTCTCCCTTTGTCAGAACTTCCTCTTTGGTTACTAAAATATTTACTAACATATTACAAAGCATGCACAAAACTGTATGCATGTTTACTAGGTAATTTACAAATGCAATTTATAAACTCTAAATTTATGATGATTTACTTTCACAAAGGTGAGGAAAGTACTAATGGATTACTAGATGGCATTTGTTGATGTTAGATAATGCTTTACCAACTAGATTTACAGTACCTATTCTAAAATGGTCACTATTCCTGCCTTACCAATGGCTTTCTAGTGCTTGTAAACCATTACCTCAAGATTCACAGAAGATTAAGACTTTAAAAGAATTGTGATTGTGAAACCTGGAAAATTTGCAGAACTGTCTAAGTCAGCCTCTCCAACCAGACCCATGTTGTATGTATGCACTATAACGACTTTAACTGCTCTAGTCTGTTCTGTTGCCTATGTTGTCTCTTATGTTTGGAGTATGAGACTGTGTGACTCCAAGGAAGGTCAAGCATAATGGCAGCAGCCTGGGGGGCTTTGGATGGGTCGTGTGTTATCACCTAAAGCAGCTAGTATTGTTAGTTTCTTTTAGTTAGTTAGTTAGTCCCTCATTTTCTATTAGGGATTCTTTTTTGTCTATTAGTATTTTTATTTATTTATTAGTGACCATGTGACTCTGGGTGTGATGGAATGTGTGCCGAGGCCACAGAGCTCAGATTGGCTGAGACATAATGACATTCTGAGAGACACAATGGGCACCAGATGAAACTCAAGAGCTTCAGACTTCACTCTACCAACCTGAAAGAAACAGCGATTTCATTGTCTTCGTTAGCAAACCGTTACAATTTCATTAATTTAACAAAAGCAATTATGGAGGAGAATTTCTGTCCAGGTAAGACAAATCTACTTGATCTACTATCCTAAAACATTCTTGCCAGCCAGTTCCTTTACTGTCTGGTTAATTGTCTCTGTGTGATAAAAGATGAAGCTAAATGTTTTAGAACTGAAACTCTCTGTCAGCCTATGTTTTTGCTAACATGCTAACATACCTTGTCTCACTTCTTTCAGCGTGGATGGATCAAGTCATTCGCCTCAACGCCCTCAAAGGTGATGACGAATTCATGGCTTACATCTCAGCCAACAACCATGGGGAGAGATGCTATGCTTACGCTCCAGCCTCTATGTCTGGATATGCTGTTGAGCTCAACTCTGCCCTGTCTCCATTTGCTCAGCCCAACTCAGCTGAAGACCATTGGGAGGGACGATATGCTTATGCTCCAGCCTCTATCTCTGAATATGCTGTTGAGCTCAACTGTGCCCTGTCCCCATTTTCTCAGCCGACCGTAGGCTCCAGATCTACCTGTGGACTTGGGAGTCTCCATTTCTGGGAACCAGTAGTCAGCGCAGAGGAAGACGTACCTCTCGTAGCTAAGGAGGAGACTTCAGGAAATGCTGAACCATGCAGCCATCCAGCCCAGGACGCCAAGAGGCTTCATTCAGCATGGCGCAAACCATTGAGACCATAGAGCTCATTGGGAGGCTGCAGCAATCCTTAATTGGTGACCTAGAAGACCACGTGTATGAATACTGCAAGAATGTACTTGGTGAAAAGTACTTCTATGTTCCTTTATCTGATGTATCTGGATTTGTGGTTGACTGCTCTTCACCCTGTGGGCCGTATATAAACCAGCTTGATACATGGGAGCCAGTCGTCACAGCAGATTCTGATTCAATGCAGTTGCTCAGACTTGGAAAAAGAGGAAGAGGGCCAAGACCATGTGGTCCTCAAGGAAGACAAAGTCATGTTTTCTGCCAGTGATCCAATTGATGAAAGTGTCCATGAAGATGCAAATCCTGAGTGCGATGAGAAAAACAACGTCACTACTTTGCTCTGTGCTGGGCCTGACAGCAGTATCACTGCACAGGAGGAGGGAGACTTCGTCCAAGGGCTAGACCCTGCAGGACTTGATTGCTCCAAGATCACTGCTTCAAAACCAAAGAAAGAGAGGAAGAATTCTGGCTGCTTCTCTTGGCTCTTCCGTATCTTCAGGCGAAAGAAGAACAGCAAATCCTCTAATGAAAATCGTACTTGAATCATTATGCTTATTGTCATGTTCAAATAAACGTATTTACACTAAATACATTTAAACTACACTGTGAATTCTATCTGTACAAGTGTATTTGTATAAAGCAAGGAATCGACTATTCTTTGTTTTAATTTTGTGCCATCAAATCGTTTTAGAAGTGTGCATGTCATTTTCAAAACTTGTTGTTTTGGGGCTGATCCATTGGCTACCAAAGCAGGGAAGCTTCCACACTGCAGACCTTTTCAAAAACAAGGAGGCATCTGCAAGATGATGAGAATGCATGTTCATCAGCAGCCCACACCTGATTCCCTGTCATGTTACTTTACAGTTTAAAACAAAACAACTAAAATATTATTTTTCTTTTTGAATAAATGAATTACCATACAACTGATAGTGCTTGTAAAGTATGGAGTGATATCCACGCTACAACTTGAAAGCGTGAAGCTAACTTTTGAAAGCTTGAAGCTCAATTGTGCTATTTTTTGTAGGATTCCCTTTTTTCATGGTTAATGTGGAGAAGTATGGAGGGTTAAATGTGACAATATTAAATGAATAAATCATTAAATAAAAGGGGAAATATATGAACAATTAATTAATTGAAATAGGGAATATAATATATTTAATTGTTAATTTCCACATTTACTTAATTATTTCCATATTTAATTTTTCAACCTGGCCTCTATATTGTTATTCCCCATTTCAATTAATTAATTGTTCATACAGTGGTGGCCAAAATTGTTAGAACACCTGACAGACCTGAAAATATTGACCTTTTCTTGCCTCCAAAACATGATTTCATTTCATAATGTTCATGAAACATGCAGATGGTTGCTCTGAGCACAACAAATATCAGATGAAGTGAGTCCTACTGTTTTTATCCACTTTTAACTCTAATATTTGGTATGTCCACCTTTTGCAGCAATTCAAAAGAATCACACAGCTGTGTCCTAAGACTCTTGCATCACCATCAATTTAACCACGATCACACCTGACAATGATTACACAAGTAATTTGGCTTCTTCTGTGAAGGAACATGATTGTGTGACATTGACAGTGAAATAGGCCTAGCTTGTTTTTTGTAAGGAAAATGACGTAAATCTCTTTATGATGGCTCTATTCTATGGTTTATAGAGCATAATGATGACTTTGTATATATTTCATTCGTTTCATTCAGCTTTGCGGTTGTGCTGCCAGCTCTCTTTTGCGCTGCCTGACTTTTTGTTTGTAACTGAGACACAAACCTCTCACGTGGGCGGATTTTTTTCAGGGGTGCGTCCCCATTGGCTAATGAGTTTTTGAGTGACAGCTCACTGCCCTGGACATTGTTCAGTGCAGCAAGCGGTTTTGGTGGACTGACGCCCTAAACAGCAGCAGCTAACTTTGGATATATATATATATCCAAAGTTAGCTGCTATAGTACAATATAAGTATTGATCATATATCTTGTCTGTGCTTGCTGCAATAATAGATACATAATTTGTTTGCAAGTTATAAGTTTTAGTTTTTTTGCTTCAGTGAGTTTTATTCTCTCTCAAATTCTTATTGTTGTTTGATTTTTAAGAAGTTTTGTTTGATTATATTGGCACAAACCTGATTCCATACATTTTAATAAAACAGTGAAATATCAAACTGGTGTCAGCTATACAAAACAACCAAATATACTTCTTACAAAAGTAGAATCTTAGAATAGAAATGCTAAGGCTACAAAAGTTACATAGCCATAAAATTTTTATTTTTGACTTCTGTGCTGTGAAAATCTTTTGACAGTTAGAACACTACAAGAGAAGTTGAAAGGTGGATGCTTTATTCGGCAGAGCTTGTGTTGTTGTGCCGAGAAATGCAGAATGCAATGGATGTGATGTTGTATGATCAATTTTTGTTTCACAAAACATTATAGTGTCCAGTGACTGCTGGCTTGTAGTTAAATCAATGTTCCGCGCACGTGCATTGCAAAAAATGTTTTCTCAGGTGAATGCATTACACTTCCGTATATAGGCTATCACTGTAAAGCAAGTCATTAAATGCACATAAAACTCTGTATGTCAAACTCTGTCAATTTGTTTTTCAAATTTGGTCCTTCAGAGTCAGTTTCTGAAAAAAAATTAACAATGCCTGTTCAGAGCTGAGAGCTTTGTTTATGTCTTTGAGCACATAATTGGCTGTGACATCTGCTTTGTTTAGCTCCTAGTTGAGGCTGTTGGAATCCAGTAGTCAGCACACAGATGAGTTTGAGCTAAAGCAGAGGAGACCATAGCAAGCCCAACAACACACAAAAGAAGCTTGTGACTGCAATCTTGCCAGTTCCGTTGGTTTCTATGCTCCTGTCTCTTAGCTGCCTCTGCTGACGAGAGGTTAGATGGCAGCGCCTCATGTTTCCAGCCCCATCCCACACCAGGAGCTCCGCCTGAGGAGAGCAGCAGCTGGACGTGTACCTCACCCACAGAGGCTGAGATGAGCCAGCTACCCACTCAGACACATTCATAGGAGGGTCTCCTTTCTCTAATCTGGCGTTGTGGTGGTGCTGGCTCCCCCTGGTTGTTCTGTCCCCGTCTGCCTGGGCCTCTCCCAGGCTGTCCCCTGTAGGTGGTGGGCTGTGGAACAGAGTGAGAATGCCATCACCCGCGTGCAGCTGGAGGGCAGCGAGGCCAGAGCGCCCCCTGTCTGACACGGCCAGAGATACACTCCAGACGGAGTTGGTGCACTGGGCAGGGCAGGACCAGTCTACTCGTGTCGTGGAGCATGATGGAGGGGACATGTCAGGATCCTATAGGAAAAAGAGGAGGTGATATCAGAACCAAACACATGGCAAATTAATTGAATGAACAATGACGTACGTGCAAAAGACTTTAAGAGATTTCTATAACCGATATAAATAACACTAAAATTAGGCTCCAAAGGGTGTACATCACGTTAATGTTCAGTTACAGCTCAATGAAGGGTCTCACCGGGGGCACCACGGTCAGGTAGGCCACTGCATAGTTCGAGTCAGGGGAGTCAAGAGCGCGCACGGTGAGCGTCAAGGTGACAGTCCCTCCAGCCTCAGCTGTGGCAGGGGTGTGGAGGTCCACCTGACCACGGATAGACCCTCGTTCTGAAACAGGGAAGCTGGAGGGGTAGAAACACAAGCGTCGGCTACCTTTTCAGGAAACGGACACTATCTATTTCCGTAACAGAGCGTGATAGTAAAATGATGTCCCATAAGAAAAGAACGGCGGGATAAGTGACCCGCTGTTCACTAAACGGCTGAGTACTGAATTAAATTGATAGTTGGCTCAAAGTTGTACCTGTGAGGTCCTCTCTGATGAAGATATCCACAGTCATCATCAGCGGTCAGATTAAAGAGTCGGGCCGGGCCGTGGTTCAGGACATCAAAGTGTACCATGGTACTGTGACCGGGTACCAGCCGGGGGACAGACAGCACCTGGGAGACAGAGCGAGACAAACAGGAAGATTGAGAGAGAAGAGATTATGTTGCTATTGATGTACTATATTTTAAACTGATGGCACATCATTTAGCAACCCATTGCTTTTATGGCATGGGTATTATTTTTCACCAATAAACTCCAATTAAAGCATATTTCAATTGATATTAATTGAGATCTTATACTCCTTTTTGTCTGTAGTATGGTTGGTAATTCTAAATTGAGCAGTGTATATTTCATGTTCACCTGTATCTGAACATGAGTGGACTGTATCATCTCCGTGGAAACCCTCTCCAGCTTGTTTCCTCTCCCGTCTCGGCCAGATAGACGGACACAGAAGGGAACTCGGGGAACAGAGTCCACCCGACCCACCAGCTCCTCCCCAGAGTAGGAAGAGGAGGAGGAGGAAAAAGAGGACGAAGGAGACGAGGAGTTCAGCGACACCTGCTGGAGGCTCTCCCCGTCAGCTCCCAGCAGTGTGACGTGACTGAACGAGGCCTCCTCATTGGGAGCTAGGCCCTTAACGACCAGCACCAGGAAGGTAGGAACACCTGGGAAATTAAACAACATATATGGAACAAACTGGCCTTGCTAACCAATGCCACCTGTTCACCCTTTCACCTTTTATGCTGTCACCCGATACATGATCTGATTTATTACTTCTACTGAAATAAATATGAATCACTCACCTGCTATTGGACTGCCCTCCACTCTGACAAGACCTGGGTGTGTCTCATTGGCTACAGTGGCAAAGTAATACAGGAAATCCACGTTGCTGTCACCTACGGTCACAGAGGAATTATCATTATCACAGAGGAGCTGCTCAGCATCCAACCGTTCATGACTGAGGAATGATGGTTGTGCAAAGCAGCTTCAAGGTGTGAGTGTGTATGCACACGCGTTAGATTCACTACCCAAGCCATTTTTTAAAACAATAATATTGTCTCATTCAACTTAAGAAAATCCTTACAGAATTGTCTTACCTATGATATTGAATGTGAGGTGTCCGTCAGTCCTGGCTTGGAGGTTCCACTGGCCTGGCTCTATAGGAGAGAGCAGGCTGAAGCGGTACAGACCCTGGAAACGCTCCAGCTCTGCCAGGGGGCCTCGATCACTTGACAGAGACTGGCTACGGCCTGAGAGGAAGGAAAAGAGGAAAACATTGAGCGGATTCTTACTAATGTGTGTGTGTGTGTGTGTTCAGAGTTTTGCAATTTAGAGCAATTGCAAAATGCAAAGGTGATTCAATGTTATGAAAGTAAAATGAAAGTAAATGAAATAATGTGGTAGAGCACACAAAGGTGTGGGGGTGTGCGGGTGGATTGAGTTTGTACAGGCTTTGTATAGGCATGTCACACTTGTTTGCTCCAAAACCAGAGTTTTGTCAACTTGCCAGTGGCTCAGGGATTCAGAATTTCAACAACCAATTTGTAGCTTGCCATAGTAGTTTTCAGATTAGAAAAGAAAAAAATTAAAACAACCTGGCTGCCTTTTATAGATGCCACCATAGATGTTAAAATGTTCCATATGCTTGCTGAACTTCTGTTGCACCCTTTTGCTCCACGCCTACATCATTATTGGGAAAATTCTGTAGAATTAACACAGGAAGGAAGAGTGGGTGGACTGCAGGGTGCGGCCCAACAGGTACCTGAGGGATCAGTGAGGTTACAGTCTATCAGGTTGCCGGCGATGTGCAGGGTGACAGTCTTGACTGAGCTGTCAACCTTGAAGGAATGAGAGGACATCAAACCACTGTCACTCTCCACATGGAGGAGGTTCACCTGCGTGGGGAAGAGACAACGGCATGGCGCTCAGCATAGTTTTAAATGTATATGAAATGCACATGATTTAACTTGCAAGACATTTAAACAACTGTAAAAGTGACAACATCCCTAGAAGATGAAATAGAAGCTGCTCATGTTTGTTTTTCAAGCACTAAATCTATAAGCTATTCGGTCTTGGCTGGAAGCACAAGGTGTCCAGGGTTTGTCACTTCTGTGAAAGTCGTATTGTTTCAGCTATGGGAGACAAAATCAATCCAACAAAAAAAAACAAATTTGTACTTTCACTGGGCACATGTAAACATGTTAACACATGTTTCATGACTTAGCTGGAAAGTTGTTTGATTTGATTTCTCTGCGGGTGGCTCAAGGCGTTCCAGCTACTCTAGTGATAAGAGACAATACCATCAAAGGACCTTGCTGCAGTACCTTGTCAGGAGCAATGTTATCCTCCACGATGGTAGAGACTCTGTGGATGTCGGAGTTGGTGGTGAACACCGTCAGTCCCCCCGACACAGAAGACAGGGAGGAGTACAGGGAAAAACGGTCAGGGGACAGGGGCTCCTTGCTCCTCTTCCTCCTCCTCCTCCCTCTGCCCTTCATCGCCTGTCTGGGGTCTTCAGTCAGGAGGAAAGTCACCTGTGGGATAATAGACTCAGAATGAGTGCACTTGCCTGGGAAACTAGTCACTACAGTACTACAGTAGGACTTGTTTGAATGCAGCTCATGCCATAACACATTTCCTGTCCACAATCAATGCACAATATAAAAACTTAAAGAATACGGATGGATGAACTCTGCTTACACTCTCTCTGCTGACTCTCTCTTTCTGAGTTCAGTTTGCATCAAAAGTTACCTTGCATTGTTTCTCAAGTGTGAGGGCCTTCACCGAACTAAACAAGTGGGCATCTTTGGGGGAAGCATCAGTGAATACAAAGATCTCTGACAGTGGTGGGCTGTGAGTGAGGGCCAGCTGAAAACAACACATCATGTTAGCAAGTTAGTACCTACACATGCATGCATATACTGTACATACCCACACACACACACACACACACAAAATATAGTGTTACATTACCTCACAGTCAGACACAGTTATGCATTGGGGTTAGTATACCTACCTGAATGGCAGAGAGGCACATCTCTGGCTCGTCCCCTCCCCCCAGGGCCATTAGGTTATCCATGTAGTACATGAACTGGTCCGGGTCGTCTGTCTCATACACTGGTCCTACCGCTGCAACATAGGTTAGAAATGTCAGCTGTACCAAACATGTGGCTGATTTCAGAGCAAGAGTTACAATTGAGCTATTAAAATTTACTTGTGGGAAGTTTGAATTTAATTTCGAAGACATAGATATGCAGAAGGTCTTACAACCCATAGTTCGGTTGAAAAAAGGATGGCATTAGATAGTAGATAGATTAATAATGATAATAATGATATTTATTACACTGTTACAAAGCACTTTACAAAAGAGAAAATCATGATCAAAATCATAAAAAGTTGGACAAATACATACATTTACATATACGGAAGTCTATAGAAGTGAGTTTTAAGTGATTTAAAAGATGATACTTAATGAGCCAACCTCAGCCCTTTAGGCAAGTCATAGCCTTGATTGCCTCTTGTTTTCCAACCTAGCCTGTAACACATGGCCAAACCCTTACCTGGGTCATGGAAGGGCACAAGCAGAAAGGTGCGAGGCTGCCCGGGGGTGTCAGCGTGGCTCTGGATGATGGCGAAGGCCCGGCGGCGAGCTGCGGTGATCTCCTCAAACATGCTTCCTGTAGTGTCCATGACAAACACCAATGCAGGAGGCTGCTTCACACTGAAGAGCCTGCCAAGTGGAAGTTGAAGAAATGTAGACACTCAATAGCTTCAAATCATACAATAATATGTTGGAAAGTTGTCTCACTTCTCTTCTTCTCTGGCAAACCATATAAGTGTACCTACCTGAGGAAGCTCGTGTGGCCCACAGTGTCTCGGAGGTCTCTCAGGACAGTCACGGTGGCCTCGGTAGCCAGGCTGGCAGCTTCCGCATGGAGGTAATGGTGAGGGGAGAAGAGAGGTGAGGTGCTATCCTTGTTGATGCCCCCTTTGGCACCCTCGTGGCGGCTACTGTCCAGGATACCCCCATGACTACATTTGCCTGAAAAGGAAATAGTGTAGCAGGCTATGCTTGTTAGTGTCAGCAACGCCCGAGTTCACCTTTTGAGTTTGAAATGTTAAAAAGCCATCAGAAACATTCAGTAGAGAAAAATTCTAGTTTTTCCTTTGTGACTTTTGGCAGGGCTGATGCTGTTGGTGGCCAGTTACTGTGACATACCCTCAGGTTTGGGAGGGTAAGTGCTGAAGTAGCCAGTGGTGAGCATCGGGGAGTGTTGGTGTCTATGTGCCAGTCTCGGCAGGAGGTTGCCTCGACAGGTGGCACTGAAGCATTCCATACAGGTAGGAGTGTCATCTGTGGACATAGAGCATCTTCAGGTTAGTATATCTCAGACAAAGAGGGCAATTCAATTTCCAAACCATTATTGCAATATTAAGCCCTTGGTGATGGGGTGGATGGGTTATGAAGGGGTACTGACTTAAGTGAATGTGAATTACCCTTAGCCACAGGCAAGGCAGGCTCTTCAGGCTGCAGTAGGTGGAGGTAGATGGAGCGCTGGCCCATCTCCACCCAGTTACTATGGCTGTAGAAGTCCTGCCATAACACATGGAGTATGAGAGACAAAGAATTAGTTGCCTATTGATTTATTATAGTCTTCTGAGTAAACCAGTAGCCATTTGAGCCAATGAAAAATCAGAGGCTAACTACTAGCTAACTACCCACTGTTACTATGTACCTGCAGGGAGTGAAATAGCTGGCCCAAGCTGTGGCGGGCACTTTGGTACTCTTTGGCCCGTACAGAGAGCAGCGTCTGGGCCCAGAACCCCCGCAGCATCACCGCAGCGCTATCCACGCGCTCTGAATCAAAGTGGTACACTGGGTCGGACCTGGTGGAGCTCAGGAAGTCCATGGCCGCGTTGGACTTCACCACCTCCCCCACAGCTCGCCAGAAGCCACGACCCAGTCCGGTCTGGGAGGGAGACAGGTTGATTTTTACTGTCATTGGAATGCTTAAATCTTAGTATGGACAAAGGGGAAAGGCAAATCCTCTTTTCATTACAAAATCAATACAGATTTAGGTATGATCCACAAATCATCTGTCACTAGATGTGATACATCTTCAAAAAGGCAGGATTTTGTAACTCTAAGACACATCAGTAGCAGTATATTGATGCTGGTGTGTCACTACTCTCCTCAATGATCAGAGTGATCCAAATATATGTGAAATTAACTTTGATTCAATAAAATGTGTTGATCATGAAGAAGTATTTTTGTTTTTAATACTAAATATAAATTACCTGTTCCTCTGCATGGCTGTGCTGGTGTTTGTTGATGCCCGTCAGAGTCTCCAGGGTGACATTGAGGATGGCCTGCTCTGTGATGTACTGGTGCGTGCGCGAGTCCCAGGACAGGGTTAACACACGGGACCAAAAATTGGGGAGGAAGCCCATGCACGGTAAGGCCAGGAGAAGGTAAACAAGAGCCAACCAGTGCACCCGCTCCCCATTCCCTTCCCAAACTCTTCCGCTACCCTGTAACATCACTTCCTGGGAATAGGGTGGGCAGATAGCATCACGCCTGTGAAGAGGCAATCATGGGTAACATGGGTATTTGAAAGTATTTTTCATTGGTTTGTTATTCTTTTCACTACAAATAAGTGAAATGCAGAGGAAGCTTGTACTGTTGTCTTTGTCAAATTTGTCCATTTGAGAACTAAGTTAATTGGACCAGTTCATTTTCATTTGGAAGAATTAAGCCACAGGAAGGACTATTAGGGCTTTGTTTACGTCTCAGTCATGATATTACAAAGCTTTACGGGTCTTAATTTCCAATAACCATGGCAAATCGGGGAGAAGTGGATTACAATTTCCACTGCTGCTGTCTTTTTCATTTTCATAGATAATTATTAAATTAGTTATTAAGACATATTAAGATTAAGATATGCAGCAGGTCTCTGCTTTAAGGGGAAAAATGATGTACACAAAGACAATTCACCTTATATGTATGATGGGAAATATGGTAGTAAGTTAAATGAAATTTCAACTTTAAAACAGTTTATAAACGGTTCAGTAAATGCCTCACTGCCATTGGTTCAAACATTAAGATACATTTAAATGTATTGATTTATCATCACATTATTTCAATAACAGTGATTTTTGGGGAGTGTGAAGGGCATTCATTCTTCTTTTTCTGTTCACTTTCGTTTTCTGACTGAAACGAAAGTGAACTGGCCTCATCCCTATTGTCCAGGAGAGTGTTTTGTGTTCATTTGATCAGCTTGCTCCAATCAATCCTGTGTACTTTTCTGTCGTCACCCCACCCCGCATCACCCCACCCCGCCTCTGGCATTTCTCTCAGCCTTGTCTGTACAGAGGCTCCTATTGTTCTTTGTCATCTTTATGCAGATACACTTGGGTTTTGTTCCCATGCGCTGGGCCTTTTCAAGGGAGAGGCTGAAACAAAGCCTGTAGCCTAACAAAAAACTGTCCCCTCTATTCTGTCATCCTCCATTCAACAAATCAATTTTAATTGATTGGTGCTGGTCTCTTTCATTTGAGATCCTGCAGACTGCACAGACTCCTCCTTTTACTCATTCTGCAAAAGTTTCTGACCAGCATTGATTATAAAAAGTAATAACACTTTTTTTTTAAGTTTGCAAGTGTTCTGTAAAGATGACTTGGAGAAGCAATATTGTACTTTGCACTCGTGTGACGTGCGACTTGTGTACTAATGACAGCAACTGCTTATCTGTATCTTGTGCATACTTTGCCCATTAACAAACTGATGCATGTAAGCGTCCAAAGTAGAGCTTCATGTTACCCCAAACAATAACTGCCCTCCTCATCAAGGTATATGCTAACTTATTTTCATTGCTCACATCTTTTACCGCACAACATAATGTTACTTTGTTATTTCACTTACTGTGTCTACCTATTATCAGACATCCACAAAGTATTGCCTTAAAGTAGCATTTTGATAACTTATAGATAAATAATAATATTCTCTCACCTCAGTTCATCCTGTTAACAGGCTCTTACTTTTTCTTTACCCTTTGCACCACGGCATATAGCAGAGATGACAGTGTCAGGTGTTTTGCAGAGGAAATCCACACATGTACGTTTTATGAGCACACTACAGGAAACTGTAGCCAGTATCACACCATTCCTGTCTGTCCTTGGGCACTCGTCTCTGGCAAACCTCTCAGTATGAAAACACACAAACAAGTTATTAATGGAGGAAGCACGTCGTCGAGCTCGCGTGAGTGTCTGGTTGACACTGAGTGGTCTTGGGTGTGTGTCTGAGCAAGGGGGCCCATACGTGAGGCTGAAGACATCCCGTCATAGCTCCCCCACCGCCTTGTACCCCTCCTTACCCCCCATTATTGCATGGTGCATTGACTCACCACAATAGCACCGCATATATTACCAGCCATGGTGTTCAACTTAGGCCCTCCCCAACCCCCTGCACTCTATCCATCACGCTCCCTCTTTTTCTCACAAACACAAAAAAAACGTTTAAGCTGCTTTCCACAATGGCAAACACTACCACCCCATCCTTTCCCCCTGGTTACTCTCCTTTCTAATAGCATCTAAGGGCATCAGTTGCTAGCCAACGCTAGGCTCAGTGTTGCACTTCAGTTTGTTGTGAGAGGAGATGGGGTGAAGGTTTTGAGAGGAGATGGAGTGAAGGTTTTCTTTCATGGGACTTTTGTGTTTCAGGGGTTTGACCCTAGCTTTCTTAACTTCCTTGTAAGTGAAATAAAAGATGATGCTGCTGTCTAGACCAAAACATGTTTTTATGCTATTTTCAAGTGTAGGAGAGACAGACAGAGACAGGGAGAGAGAAGCAGTTGCTTTTTTGTGTGTGTGCTGTAGTTGTGTCTACGGTATGTTTCATCACAAACTACTCAGCAAGAGAATCAAAACAGTGGAACAACATGCACAAAGCCACAGGGAGTAGCCCAAGCTCTGGTATAAGTGAAAGTGAATCAATGGGAGGCTAGACCAGGCGGCTTCAGATGACTCATGGAGGAAGAAAGGGAGAGACACAATAAAAATGAGGATGATGAAAGAATGGAGGGAGGGGAAAAAAACGATTTGACAATATATAATACATGATACATTTAACCGTGGCTCTCCTGGCCAGATCTGTGTTTAGCCTGACAAGGCCTGAGGCAGAGTTGTTCTGCTACACCTACCCAGCATGTTAGGTTTCCTGTTTCCTGTACCTGAGCTGAACGGTATCCCAGTCTGTTTACCTTTACTGTGTCTTGTCTCAAGTTGCGCCAGCCTGTACATCACATGATCCACTTTATGCTTCCAGATCACTGTCTGTCACTTCAAATATACATTACCACATGTATTCATGCTGCTTTGGAAGAATACATATCCTCACCTGAATTCAAATTAGTTTGTGCAATAAATCCATTTTTGTGTTCTTCGTGTCTTCCTCGTAAGAACAGTTAAAGGAAAGGTTTTGGTTTGCTCTGTCCCTGATGCTATATTTAGAGCTCAGAGTGGGCACCCTAGCCAGTCTTTGGTACAGTGGTAAGTCTGCACCTGCTGCAGTCCCCTGGTGCTGCCAACCTTCCTGAATGCACACACACACACACACACACACACACACACACACACACGCACACGCACACACGCACGCACACACGTGGTATTTGTGGTGGCCTAGGTGAGATTTGCAATTGAATCACTGAATGTTGATGTTGATGATGCCAATATACAAGATTGGTGTAGCAGGTTATGGTGTTGCTGTAGGTAATACTGAAGTTTATGCATGGTAATTGAAATTAGCTAAGAAGTTAAAGTAATTTTCAATAAAAACTTCCAGGGAGATTTAAGGTGTCATTCTGCTGCCTAAGAGACTGTTTGTATTGCTAAAATTGCCTTTAAAATATCATTTGTGAAATTCTGTTCGTGTTAATATTTTAGTAGTAACAGAATACCACTAGTGTTTTCACATATAATCACCGTATTATTATTTTTAAGAAAAAATATGGTAAATTATCAAAACTTTAGCTACTTAAAATAGCTGGGTAGCTAGCTAACTGCTGTTCCCATGCCTGCAAATCATATCAAGTTTAGCTTTATTGATCAAAGAAATTTGAGATCTCTAACACCATGCATTCACTAAAATAAGAAGCCAAGATTTGTGGCTATCTGAAAGTATGCAACTTTGCAAACCTCTGGAATTTGAACGTTTAGAGTTTATTACGTTTCACAAGAAAGCAGCCAACACCAAAAATCTGAAAGTTGCATATGAATCTTTCCACAAAAATGCGCTACCCTTTTATTAATGTAAAAATGTGATCTAACTGTAACAGGTAGAGCTGTCTCCTTTAGGTTTTGCCACACCTCCTAATCACCCTGATTGCAAACAGGTGATGTGGTGTTTCCTATCTAGGCTGGGCCCATTTAAAGGCAGCCATGTGCAGCTAGTGGCAGGCTCACCTCACTGTTTTGACCCCGGTGCTGGTTTCAGGAGGAGATTAGGAAGAGAGAAGGTATGCGGTTTACTGGTTTTTATTGTAGCTGTTGTCTCTGTACATGTCTAAGTGTTCCCTTGGCGTCTTTGCAGGTGTCTGCAGTGGGACCGGAGCTAGCTGGAGGAGCTCTGTTGCTACTGCTTTTTGTCCTGTAGTTATTTTGCATAGTTTCTTGACCTTTGGTTACTGTTATTAGTCGGTTATTTGATTTATTTTCTGTACACTTATTTACCTGACTTTTTATCCTGGGTTATTGTTTTCCTTCTGTATTTGATTTAAGTGCTGGCTTTTACATGGTTGTCTGTTGTGATAGGGCTTTTTACTATTTTTTTTTCTTCTGATAAACCAACTCGTGTTTGTAAAGAAGGACTTGGTATGGCTGGGTCTCTTGCCAGGAACGGACGGTGGGGCTAGGATACACTTGCAGGTGGTGGGTTACGGGTGAGGGGTTTTCCCTTGGGTTTCTATTGCATGCTGTCTTTGCTGTGCCTTTTTTTTTTTTTAAAGAGAAAAAAAAATAAAAATATTTTTATATCTAGTGAGTGTGAACGACTGTTTTTGCTGCATGCTACTTTATAGTATATTCTAACCCGTGTGCTTATTGTTTTGCAGTGAGTGCAAACAATTGTGCGTGTGGTCCATATTGGTGGTGAAGCACTGTGACCCTCTTCCCCTCACTCCCTTGCCCCTGTGGGTCTCGCTTGGCACCCTCCTGTACTGGTAATGTGCCTGCATGTAGTGATATTTTAGACTGTCTATTTTGTAATAAAGAAATGCTGCTTTTCATCAGCCTCATTTACTACATCCAAATTACTCACTTTTAATAAAACATATCTATTATGGAACTGGAAACTCATGTCTCTGCTCCCTCTTTATTAAAGAACTGGCTTTATTGGGCATTCTCTGGGTGAAGTTCCCAGAGTGGCGTAGTCAGGTCCTTGTAGTCTGGGGTATAGGTGCCCCAGTCACATAACAAACCACTGGACTCAAATTCCAAGTGAAAGCCCCACCCATCCAGGGCTCCTCCTGGGGAAAAAAAAAACAAGTTTCTCCCATTAGCATTGACAGCTGAATATTATTAGGCATAGGTGAAAACAAACTGACTGGAAGTGACTGTCTGACACTTATTCTTGACATTTCTGGGCAAAGGTAGGCATTTCTTTTTTGGGAATTTTCATTAGCCCAAGATAGGTGTAATACTGATGGCTATAGAAAATGAGAAGGAAAATGATTATCAGGGTTATGAGAATTTTATTCTATCACAATACTATTTGAGAAATCCATATCTATTACGACTGTCACAAAGACTGTCAACATCTTAGTTTCTTAACTTTAGTGTATAACATACAATAAAAATATTTTCCTTATGACTTATCTCAATTTCTGAGCAGATGTCAAAGTTCCATCCCCTTCCACTTATTTAATCACACTTTTACCACACTAACTTCCTTGCTATCTGTTGCAGAGGCACGATGGTGAACTGCTGTGGTCTGCTTACTGCCAAGAAGGAACCAGGTACAGAGCTGTTTAAAACAGGAAACGCCAACAATGAGAACTAGGATAGCATCATTTCAAGAGCTTTTGGTCGTTTGTCTTGTGTTGACTATATTGTTTTTTTTCAACCCACTCTATTACTGTGTGTAACCTCTGTGGAATGTCTTGAATAATTGCTGAGCTGGTCAGGTTTGTAACAGGTTTATTCTGCCTTCATGACAAAGGACAGGTCATCTTTGGGGACAAAAGCATACTCCGTCTTGTCTTACAGCAAATCCTCCGTTACTATAAGGATTACCCATTGTTTAAATTTTTCATGTAATTAAAATAAATAAAACAGACTGCCACTCCCAAATCCACAAGGAGAAAATGGAGAAAATACAGACGATACAAATATATATATATATAGATCACACTGGACTGTTACCCTTTTTTTTTAATTTTAGTATTTTAGATTATGTAATGTAACTTAGTTGCATTACAAGACAAGGCAAAGGAACGATACCTCGTGGATATTTAAAACATTACCAAACATACCTGCATTCATGACAAAGGACAGTGTAGGTCATCTTTGTGGAGAAAAGCATACGTTAATGTTAGCTAGCTATTGGCAAGATCTTTCCTCCAGTGGTAAAACACATAAAAACGAATGGTTAGCTTAACAAAAACATGGCGAAATTACTCAATTAGTTTTTTACGATTGCTTTGACTCAATTTGCACAGCAGAATTTCAATGTGCAAAATGCAAAGTGCCAAACTGACTTTCAAAATTCATACTCCTATGCTCCTATGCATACATCCTATGCTGACATACAAAGTGCAAAACTGTTAATGCAAAGTGTCAAACTCTGAATCATCTGCTCCATCCTCAGAACACAGCCACCTAACATTACAACAATGTTGCAATGCTTATTACTACAACGCAGATCACTAAATCAATTCAACAGGTGTTTGTAATCATGTCCCATCACTTCCAGCAATGATCACAGTGGCTCTAATTTTATTTGACACAACTGCATGCCTTCTGACTGCTTGACCGCGACCTTGTCGACGACCCTGTCTTCAGGTTGTCAGAAACTGCCATTCAGGTTTCTAAGCAGCCTTTTATGTAGTGGTGAAGAGATTATCAATTGTGTTGTAATGCTACTCATCTGGCAAGGTTGCTGGAAGTGAAGAGACATCAAACAAACTCCTGTTGAATTGATTTAGTGATCTGTGTTTGTAGTAATAAGCATTGCAACAGTTGCAAAGTTTGGCACTTTGTATGAACAGTTTTGCACTTGAAATTCTGCTGTGCAAAATGAGTCAAAGCAATCGTAAAAAACTGTAAGACAAGCATAGTTCACACAGCAGCTCTTTGTGCTCAACATGTCTTTCTGTCAGTTCCTCTGAAGAGCGTTGAGGTGGAGGTCGAGGTGAGGGACCACGTGGCTACAGTGGTCTCTACTCTGCTCTATGAGAACAAGGAGGACAAACCGCTAGAGGCTGTGTTTGTCTTCCCTCTGCCCGGAGAAGCTGCTGTCTGTCATTTCAGTGCTAAGGTTGGACAGACGCTGGTTGTGGCTGAGGTGCAGGAAAAACAGAAGGTGAGCTGGACATGAAAGATGGGTGGGAGAGTCATGGACTTGCACTCATCCAAAGTATGCTGGGGCTTGAAAATCAGGTTTCACACCCACCTCTGTTCCTCAGGCTCGTGAGCAGTACGATGACGCATTGAGCTCCGGCCAGCAGGCCTTCCTGTTGGAGGAGAGCCAGCAGAGCCCAGACATATTCTCTCTGAGTGTGGGCAGTCTGCCTCCAGGAGAGAGCGCCTCCATCAGGCTGGACTACGTCACTGAGCTGGCTGTGCAGGCTGATGACGGGCTGAGGATCTGTCTGCCTGCTGTGCTCAACCCTCACTACCAACCTCAGGGTAGGAAAGACCAGCCAACACTTTCACCGTTTCATTCCACAATGAGAAATTGAAAACAGTCCTAAAAGTAATTATGACCTTTTAAAGTATAATATGTAACCTAATCCATTGGTAAACCAATAATTTCACTTTCACTTGGTTCTCTATATTTTAGAGATATTCAATGGTCAACATAAAATGAACCTCTGGCTGCCCAAACTCACATACAAGCTGTATCCCCAGTTCATATTAGCTTGGTAGCTAGCAGACACATTTCCTCCATCAGTGTTTTTATTCAACACATTGTATTTCTTTCTTAGGTAGTGAAGGTAGCAGTAAAGGTGTGGAGTACAGCCAGAAGAGCATGGATGAGGCTGTGAAGATGGTTGAGAAGATGATGGCCAATATGGGAGGAACAGAGATCCTCAAACATATCTACAGCCAATCATGCATTCCCAGTCAGCCTAAGACAAGTACCTCTCACAAACACACACACACAAATGAAGCAGTTACACAGGTTGTACAAGTACAGGCTTGTTTAAAGCTCATACTTACCACACCTTTGTTATTTACACTGTACCTATATGTCCATTGTGTGACTGGAGCAACATTCTCATAACCCTTTCACACACAAATCTCTGGACTTACAGAGGTGTGGTGGTGTGGTGGTGTTGTTTCAGAGTGTGTTGTTGTGTAACTCGTGGTGATGTGTAACCTCTCTCTGTCCTCCCTAGCTGTTTATTTTTACTGACGGCGAGGTGGGGAACACCAAAGAAGTTGTAAATCTGGTGAAGAAGAATTCAGGCTCCCACAGGTAGGAACACAAAAACACACATACAGACATTCACTCACCTCTTAGAATACATCCCACATCCTCATGCATAGTGTGTCTGTTTGTGTCTGTGTGTTTGTGTGCTGAAAACAAACCGTTCTTTAGGTGTTTCTCTTTTGGGATTGGAGAGGGGGCCAGCTCTGCTCTCATCACTGGGGTGGCCAAGGAAGGAGGAGGTCACGCCCAGTTCATCACAGGAGCTGACAGGATGCAGCCTAAAGTAAGACATGGTACAAGACAAGTAAGAAATGATTACAGATGGTCAGGTATGAGTGGAAAAACTCATTTGAAACGTTTTTCAAACGTTACTACCCTCCAGGTGATGCAGTCGCTGAGATTTGCCATGCAGCCGGCTGTGTTGGACATCTCGGTCACGTGGGATCTGCCAAAGGGAGTGTCTGTCACCCCTCTTTCCCCACCCATCACAACACTTTTCCAGGGTCAAAGGTCACTGCTTTATGCCCAGCTCACTGGAGAGGTAGGAGCAGCACCATCTGAGAGAGAAATGCCTATCTACTCTGATTCTTATAGTCGTTAACTAGCACAAAAATGTTTTTTGCCATACAGTCCTCTAAACCCATGACATGGTGGAATTACATTAGCATGACAGTTTGCTTGCAAACTAGTTATGAAGCTTCAAAACTAGTTCATTACATCAAACCAAGCAGGAAGGTCTTCATGGTCCATCGTAACGATATAACGAAAACATCAGTGTTCCAGTCCCAGGTATGACATTATATTGTCCAGGCTGGTTTCTAACACTTGTTGTCTGTATGTCGTCTCAGAGTTCAGGGGCCACCGAGGGCTGTGTGACAGTGAAGTACAGCCTGGCAGATCAGCCCTCTCAGAACCAACTGAACTTCAGTCTCAAACCCACAGAGGACACGGGGTAAAACAGGTTTTGGTCAGACAGCAGAAGTGTATCACATTGGGCAGTGATTTTACAGGATGTCAGCATATGAGTTTATGTGGGTAGTTTGGGGTCAGGAAGGGGTAGTAAATCTAATATTTTGTAACATATTACATCTCTCTACTCTCCACTCTGCAGACTGACAGTCCACAGGTTGGGGGCCCGGACCCTGATTCGCTCCCTGGAGATGGAGGAAGGAGAGAACAGGGGACAGCACAAAGACGGAGTGAAGGAGAAGGTGGTTGAACTCAGTGTTCAATCAGGAGTGAGCAGTGCCTTCACTGCTTTCATTGCTGTCAACAAAGCCAATGGGGAGGCTATACAAGGACCTCTGTTGCGGAGAAATGTCCCAACACCCAGTTGTAGATGACTATGACCCACTGGTTTTTGATTCACTCCAGCTGAGCATGAATGCAGTATCAGTGGTTTTCAAGTGGTACAGTGAAGCACAGTGGTGTACTGTTTGATTTAACGTTATGAAAATCATCAAATCTACAAAATCATTATCACATTTCTTCATACGTTTTAACACATAAAAGGCCAATATTATGAGAAATACTTTCATTACAGTTGTTTTTTTTTTTTTACAATTAGCACATCTGTTGGTTGTGGACCATACCATTACAGTTTTACATGTTCATCGTTGAAGTTTAATTATTGGTGCATTTTCAAATACAATGGCCATTATCAAATAATGCTGTCAAACACTAAATAATTGTCATCAAAAAAGACTATGCAAGGGTAATTAGTACTTCAAATGAAGTACAGCAAGCATCCCCTGTGATAGACTGCAGTATATAGCTTGTGTTTTTATGGAAGACAAACAAACTATTGGATTACAGTAGATTACTGCATATGAAGTTTAAGCGTTTAAAGAAATCATACAGTAATGCAGTAAACTAAAAGTACTTATTTTACAGTAAAAACAAAAACAACAGTAAGAGCAAAAACAACAGTTTCAGTAACAAAAAAAACATAAATGCATTTGAGTGCTTAAGCAGCATATTCCTCTCTGCTGCATTTGGCCACAGAATTTCATCTATGTCTCATCTGATATCTTCAAGGCAGCGTTGGTAAAATCTTAGTCCTCTGTTTACAACATGGTCGATCACAGTGGCTCTAATTTCATTTGACACAACTGCATGCGACCCCATCCTTCATTGCCAACCTCATTGGCCTGCTCCATGTTGTCAGAAACTGCCACTCAGGTTTCTGAGCAGCCTTTTATATAGTGGTAAAGAGATTATCAATTGTGTTGCAATGCACTGTTCCTTTCAAAAGGAACCATTCAAACTCTGTGTTTGGTCTATTTTACACAACTTAAATCAGCTATTTCTCAATGTTTCAGTGATCTGTTCATTCAGAAATGCTTATCAGCTGTGTCAAAGTTTTGAGCTGCTGTTGTTGCAGACGTAGAGGCTTTATACTGTATTTAAAGTTTTGAACATTAGGTTTTCATTTCTGGCATGCTGTGTGCAAGCATTTGTAAATAAGACAAGAAAGATCCATCATTTTGGTATTGAGTAAGCTTGCATGTAAAGAAAATGTCAGCATTTTAGAAACGTGTTAATTGACTACTTGTGTGAAAACAACATGAATGTTAATGGTATGGTCCACAACTGACGGATGTTGCGCTAATTGTGTTTAGAGTTTTGAAAATGTGACTACAGATTGGACAAATTATTGGTGTTAGCGACTGTAAAAAAACTGTATTATCATCGGTGAACGTTTTAACTACAAATCGCATTATCCAATTAAACTTGTTACAGCCCTGTGCACGTGTAGGCTACGTTAAGGGGCGTAGTCACGTAGCCAACTGGCAATGTAACGTTGAGTCAGCTAAACAAACGTTGTTCCAGCACGTAGCTAGCGACACAGCAAATGTGAAACACGGGTGATGATCGGGTAAACATCGACGAATTTGTAATTTAAAAAACCGAGAGATACCGAGTGTAAAGACAGTCAAAGTGAGGCATCCACCACCAGGGATGAATTTGTAGCAGAGCAGTGTTGCATTTCGTTTCGGTGTGTGTTTACATCCAACAGATGACAGTAGCCTGCACCATGGTAATTACTAAAGCAAGTGCAATAAAAGTGATTTTGTGACAATCTTGGTGGTATTCACTTCATTTGAGCACCCACTGGCAAAAACATGAATCGGCGCCTATGACTCAAACTGATTGCTAGAGCAAGCTCCACCCCTCCGGTGCTCCTCATACCCAAACCGAGGGTACCCCATAGGCGTGTTTTGGCGTTGACCGTGGACTGGAATATGACCAGCGTGGTTTTACAGGAAGAACAGAAACTACAGTAAAACTGCTTCAAACACAGATTACTGATCCTTATTGATTTCTGCGCAAAGGTAAGCATTTCTTCTGGTTACATTGCTAGACGACTACTAAACTAAGATTGCTAAATAGAAACCGAAAATGATACAGCATATATCTATTTATGTGTTAATGTGTGTATATATAATGTATATGATATATTGTGATATAAGTTTATTATACGAATGACCAACTTTTCTAAAATACTGAGCACGACCCCCTAACGAAAAGATGTAATCCCATAATATTTCTAAGGATACTTTACAATTATCACAGCGAAACATAATTTTTAGTACATTATAGTTATTTAGCAGACGCGTTTTATCCAAAGCGACTTACAAAGGTGATTGCTAAGTCTATGTGAGGCTTGAACCCACAACCCTGAGACTAAGAGCCTAATGATCTATCAATTAAGCTAAACAAGTCAAAACTTCAACTCCCTATAAGAATATCATAGTGATACCATAGGAAATGCAGAGATAAGGTCACTATGAACGCACCACAGACGCACTATAACTATTTGTAGGAATGTTATTATAAGAATATTATTTTCCTTCGGGTAAGACTAAACAATTCACCAGTTACGTTTTTTCAGACATTTGCCAGAACTTTACAGTACACATGTAAGATTTGGTTCGGTCCTTTTATCCAGCAACCGCGAACATTTTAAAACTAAAGGTTTAATGTCAACCAGTGTATGGGACATTCGTGTAACTTCTGGCGAGTCTATTAAACGAACAAGACTAGTATTTTAAGCAACGTTGACTTATCTGTACATTGTTATTATCACACCACTAGAAGTGGCTAAAATCATGACGCTTCTGTCCCTGTTCTGAATTGATCTGCAGGTACTTCCGTCTTTCAACAGCACCTGTTTCCTAACAAAAGTTCACTGTTTTTATTCCTCTGGTATCACTGTATTTCTGTAATATTCACACAGAGAGACTGACAGTATCAAGCTAGCAGCAGAATTTTTTTAACTTCTTACTAATCTTTTAAAATAATATTTATAATAATAGTCAAGATAATAACCCTGTGGGATTAGTAGAACTACGTTGATAATGTAAGCTATTACATTGCTTATTTGCATTACTTTATTACTCCCACAAATTCATCTGTGAGTTCCTCTGTGTCCTCTGTGTTGTTGTTATCTACTATATTACTATGATATTCTCATAAGTTATTATACATACTTTTTTGTTTTGAGTATTTGTAATACTTACCTTCTAAAATGCATTATAGGGCTATGATACTTTTTTGGGGTTTATATAAAACAACCCATTTACCACACATAATAGAGTTCACCTTTTGTTTGTTAACATTTAAGATATTTTGATTCTTATTAGAAACTAATTGATCTAAATTAACAATTGACAATATGCATTATAGTAAGTGGTATCAACCTCATGTGAGTTATATGAAAATAGAAACTTTTTAAATAAAAAAAACATACAATAAAAATATTATTTTCCTATAAAAGTCCTCTTTTTATGATTTATCTTGATGGTTGTTTGCTTTATCTTGATTTCTGAGCAGAATTCAAAGTCCCCATCCCCTTCCATTTTTATTTAATCACTACACTTCACTTTCACCACACTAACTTCCTTGCTATCTGTTGCAGAGGCACGATGGTGAACTGCTGTGGTCTGCTTACTGCCAAGAAGGAACCAGGTACAGAGCCGTTTAAAACAGGAAACACCAACAATGAGAAAACTAGGATAGTAGCATCATTAATTATTTAAAGATCTTTTGGTAGTTTGTCTTGTTGTAATTGTGTTTTTGTTTTGTGTATTTTGTTTTTTCAACCCACTCTATTACTGTGCATGTTTGGCTGTGGATGTGTGTGATGGTGACTCAGGGAGGAGCTTTTCCAATCAGCTTTAATCAGAACAAAAACAGAAATTGAATGCAGAAGAAATCGTAATCAAGCATAGTTCACACAGCAGGTCTTTGTGCTCAACATGTTTCTCTTTCTGTCAGTTCCTCTGAAGAGCGTTGAGGTGGAGGTCGAGGTGAGGGACCACGTGGCTACAGTGGTCTCTACTCTGCTCTATGAGAACAAGGAGGACAAACCGCTAGAGGCTGTGTTTGTCTTCCCTCTGCCCGGAGAAGCTGCTGTCTGTCATTTCAGTGCTAAGGTTGGACAGACGCTGGTTGTGGCTGAGGTGCAGGAAAAACAGAAGGTGAGCTGGACATGAAAGATGGGTGGGAGAGTCATGGACTTGCACTCATCCAAAGTATGCTGGGGCTTGAAAATCAGGTTTCACACCCACCTCTGTTCCTCAGGCTCGTGAGCAGTACGATGACGCATTGAGCTCCGGCCAGCAGGCCTTCCTGTTGGAGGAGAGCCAGCAGAGCCCAGACATATTCTCTCTGAGTGTGGGCAGTCTGCCTCCAGGAGAGAGCGCCTCCATCAGGCTGGACTACGTCACTGAGCTGGCTGTGCAGGCTGATGACGGGCTGAGGATCTGTCTGCCTGCTGTACTCAACCCTCGCTACCAACCTCAGGGTAGGAAAGACCAGCCAACACTTTCACCGTTTCATTCCACAATGAGAAATTGAAAACAGTCCTAAAAGTAATTATGACCTTTTAAAGTATAATATGTAACCTAATCCATTGGTAAACCAATAATTTCACTTTCACTTGGTTCTCTATATTTTAGAGATATTCAATGGTGAACATAAAATGAACCTCCTGCTGCCCAAACTCACATACAAGCTGTATCCCCAGTTCATATTAGCTTGGTAGCTAGCAGACACATTTCCTCCATCAGTGTTTTCATTCAGTGCATTTCTTTCTTAGGTAGTGAAGGTGGCAGCGTTCAGGTGAGCTCGGTGCCAGCTTCTCTTGTGCCCTACAGTCTGTCCTTCTCTGCCCGGGTGTCTTCTCCTCGTCCCATCTCTAAAGTAGAGTCCAACTGTTCCCTGGACCCTCTGCAGTACCTCAACACAGAGCAAACTCAGGCCACGGTAGTGTGCTAATGTGTGTGTGTCTGTGTGTGATGTGTTCCACGTCGCTAAAATATAACATATTTGACATATTGTTTATAACAAGTGAATATTTGGTGAACTGCAGGTCAAGCTGGCTGCAGGACACAAGTTTGACAGGGATGTTGAGCTGCTGATTTATTACAAAGATGCCCACCAGCCCACTGCTGTGGTGGAGGCAGGACAGGTCTCTGCCAAGCCTGGTAAGTGGGAATTAGTGACTGGTTGTTTCTTTCCATTGCCTTCATCCTCACACAGGTTTTATGAATTTCATGTAAGAGATGTATTTGTGATCATTTTGACTTTCTCTCCCCTGTCTTCCAGGCACTCTGATGGGTGACTCAATGGTGATGCTGAGCCTGTACCCCGAGTTCCCCCAGGCTGTGATGTCTTCAATGGCCTCATGCGGGGAGTTCCTGTTTGTAATGGATCGTTCTGGAAGTATGGATTGTCCCATGGACAGCAGAGAGCGTGGTCAGAGTCGTATTGACAGCGCCAGGGTATTTAGCGAGTGTTAATTCTCAATCCTATTCCTTTAACCTCCCTTTCTCTGCTAATCATTCATATTCTCCCTCTCACACTGTGAGCTTTACTGTCTTTTCTCCCTCCCTCCTAGGATACGTTGCTGCTCCTGCTGAAGAGCTTGCCAATGGGCTGCTATTTCAATATCTACAGTTTTGGCTCCAACTATGATCATATCTTCCCGTAAGTGACTCTCCCCCATTTCATCCAGTCGACAACATGTGTTGCTCTCTTTGGTGTAGATGTATGTACATGTGTCCATGTGTGTGTGTGCATGTGTGCATGTGTGTCTCCATGTATGTGACCATGTGTGTGTTTTTGATGCTAGTAAGAGTGTGGAGTACAGCCAGAAGAGCATGGATGAAGCTGTGAAGATGGTTGAGAAGATGATGGCCAATATGGGAGGAACAGAGATCCTCCTGCCCCTCAAACATATCTACAGCCAGCCATGCATTCCCAGTCAGCCAAGACAAGTAACTCACACACACACACACACACACACGCACACATACACACACACACACACACACACACACACACACACACACACACACACACACACACACACACACACACACACACACACACACACAAATGAAGCAGTTACACAGGTTGTACAAGCATCTCTTACCAGCAACAGCAGGCTTGTTTAAAGCTCATACTTACCACACCTTTGCTGTTATTTACACTGTACCTGTACAGTATGTCCACTTTTCAGAGTGTGGTGTTGTATCAGAGTGTGGTGGTGTTGTATCAGAGTGTGTTGTTGTTTCAGAGTGTGGTGTTGTTGTTTCAGAGTGTGGTGTTGTTGTTTCAGAGTGTGGTGTTGTTGTTTCAGAGTGTGGTGGTGTTGTTTCAGAGTGTGGTGGTGTTGTTTCAGAGTGTGGTGGTGTTGTATCAGAGTGTGGTGTTGTTTCAGAGTGTGGTGTTGTTTCAGAGTGTGGTGTTGTTTCAGAGTGTGGTGGTGTTTCAGAGGGTGGTGGTGTTGTTTCAGAGTGTGGTGGTGTTGTTTCAGAGTGTGTTGTTTCAGGGTGTGGTGGTGTTTCAGAGTGGTGTTGTATCAGAGTGTGGTGGTTTTGTTTCAGAGTGTCGTGGTGTTGTGTCAGAGTGTGGTGGTGTTGTGTCAGACTGTGGTGGTGTTGTTTCAGAGTGTGGTGGTGTTGTTTCAGAGTGTGGTGTTGTTGTTTCAGACTGTGGTGTTGTTGTTTCAGAGTGTGGTGGTGTTGTTGTTTCAGAGTGTGGTGGTGTTGTATCAGAGTGTGTTGTTGTTTCAGAGTGTGGTGTTGTTGTTTCAGAGTGTGGTGGTGTTGTATCAGAGTGTGGTGTTGTTTCAGAGTGTGGTGGTGTTTCAGAGTGTGGTGGTGTTGTTTCAGAGTGTGGTGGTGTTGTTTCAGAGTGTGTTGTTTCAGGGTGTGGTGGTGTTTCAGAGTGTGGTGGTGTTTCAGAGTGTGGTGGTGTTGTTTCAGAGTGTGGTGGTGTTGTGTCAGAGTGTGGTGGTGTTGTGTCAGACTGTGGTGGTGTTGTTTCAGAGTGTGGTGGTGTTGTATCAGAGTGTGGTGGTGTTGTTTCAGAGTGTGGTGGTGTGTCAGAGTGTGGTGGTGTTGTGTCAGAGTGTGGTGTTGTGTCAGAGTGTGGTGGTGTTGTTTCAGAGTGTGGTGGTGTTGTTTCAGAGTGTGGTGGTGGTGTTTCAGAGTGTGGTGGTGGTGTTTCAGGGTGGTGGTGTTTCAGAGTGTGGTGGTGTTTCAGAGTGTGGTGGTGTTGTATCAGAGTGCGGTGTTGTTTCAGAGTGTGGTGTTGTTGTATCAGAGTGTGGTGTTGTTTCAGAGTGTGGTGTTGTTTCAGGGTGTGGTGTTGTTGTTTTAGGGTGTGGTGGTGTGTGTGGTGTTGTTGTTTCAGAGTGTGTTGTTGTTTCAGAGTGTGGTGGTGTTGTATCAGAGTGTGGTTTTGTTTCAGAGTGTGGTGTTGTTTCAGAGTGTGGTGGTGTTGTTTCAGAGTGTGGTGGTGTTGTTTCAGAGTGTGGTGGTGGTGTTTCAGAGTGTGGTGTAGGGCTGTCAAAATTGCTCAAAAATGACGTTCGAATATTCCCTCTAAAAAAATCACATATATTCGAACTATTCGAATATCTGGTTGCGCATTTTGTCAATGACACGCATTACGTCAATAACAGGACAAATTAATACAAAGAGACATAACTAATTGTATAGGTAGTTTATTTAAGTTGAAACATACTTGACAACGCATTACGTAGACAAAAACAAGTAAATCAACTAATGGTCAAGACAGCAGACCTCACTCTCGCTCACTCGCACGCACGCACTCTTTCTCTCTCTCCCGCAGCCTCACGCTCTCTGCGCATAACGGTTTAAATGAACAACAACAATCAACAAATGTTGAGTGCTGATCAAGAGTTTTGTGCACGCAATTTAAGGTCGCGATTCTTGATTGAAACAAATATTATTAACATTAATTTAAGTTTTACAGTATAGGCCTACCGACATTGAACGCTCCGAGTGAGCTATGCGTTAAAGAAACGTAACGTTAAAGAAAATGAGGCACACAATTCCGAGAAATGTGACAAAGAACTTTTCCCCTGAGGTCCATAAAAAATAAAGTGCTATTAAAAACGAAAAAGGCTACTTACATTCTTGGTGCTTGTATAAAAAAAAGGGGGGGGGGGCGTCACCTTCGGGTTAAAATAACTTTCTCTGCTGCAGTCGAGTTGGGCTCTGCACTTTCTGCCATCTTCCATGTAAGTCAACTTTCAGCAGTGAAGCTGTAGACAGTGCGACTTCTGTGGCGTGACCAATCGAAAAGCAGACAGCCGCCTCTGCTACCGCGGGTGTTTTTTTCCACATTCGAATATACATTTTCACCTTCGAATTTCAGTTTTTTTAAACTATTCGAATATATATTCGAATTTAGAATATTCGTTGACAGCCCTAGTGTGGTGGTGTTGTATCAGAGTGCGGTCTTGTTTCAGAGTGTGGTGGTGTTGTATCAGAGTGTGGTGGTGTTGTTTTAGGGTGTGGTGGTGTTGTGTGTAGTGTTGTTGTTTCAGAGTGTGTTGTTTCAGAGTGTGGTGTTGTTTCAGAGTGTGTTGTTGTTTCAGGGTGTGGTGGTGTTGTTTCAGGGTGTGGTGGTGATGTTTCAGGGTATGGTGGTGTTGTGTGTGGTGGTGATGTTTCAGGGTATGGTGGTGTGTGTGGTGTTGTTGTTTCAGAGTGTTGTGGTGTTGTTTCAGAGTGTGGTGGTGTTGTTTCAGAGTGTGTTGTTTCAGGGTGTGGTGGTGTTTCAGAGTGGTGGTGTTTCAGAGTGTGGTGGTGTTGTGTCAGAGTGTGGTGGTGTTGTGTCAGACTGTGGTGGTGTTGTTTCAGAGTGTGGTGGTGTTGTATCAGAGTGTGGTGGTGTTGTTTCAGAGTGTGGTGTTGTGTCAGAGTGTGGTGGTGTTGTGTCAGAGTGTGGTGTTGTGTCAGAGTGTGGTGGTGTTGTTTCAGAGTGTGGTGGTGGTGTTTCAGAGTGTGGTGGTGGTGTTTCAGAGTGTGGTAGTGGTGTTTCAGAGTGTGGTGGTGTTGTTTCAGAGTGTGGTGGTGTTGTATCAGAGTGCGGTGTTGTTGTATCAGAGTGTGGTGTTGTTATTTTAGGGTGTGGTGGTGTTGTGTGTAGTGTTGTTGTTTCAGAGTGTGTTGTTGTTTCAGAGTGTGGTGTTGTTTCAGAGTGTGTTGTTGTTTCAGAGTGTGTTGTTCTAGTGTGTGGTGGTGTTGTTTCAGGGTGTGGTGGTGTTGTTTCAGGGTATGGTGGTGTTGTGTGTGTGGTGTTGTTGTTTCAGAGTGTGGTGGTGTTGTATCAGAGTGTGGTGTTGTTTCAGAGTGTGGTGTTGTTGTTTTAGGGTGTGGTGTTGTTGTTTCAGAGTGTGTTGTTGTTTCAGAGTGTGGTGGTGTTGTATCAGAGTGTGGTTTTGTTTCAGAGTGTGCTGGTGTTGTGTCAGAGTGTGGTGTTGTTTCAGAGTGTGGTGGTGTTGTTTCAGAGTGTGGTGGTGTTGTTTCAGAGTGTGGTGTTGTTTCAGAGTGTGGTGGTGTTGTTTCAGAGTGTGGTGGTGTTGTTTCAGAGTGTGGTGGTGGTGTTTCAGAGTGTGGTGGTGTTGTATCAGAGTGCGGTGTTGTTTCAGAGTGTGGTGGTGTTGTATCAGAGTGTGGTGGTGTTGTTTTAGGGTGTGGTGGTGTTGTGTGTAGTGTTGTTGTTTCAGAGTGTGTTGTTGTTTCAGAGTGTGTTGTTTCAGAGTGTGTTGTTGTTTCAGGGTGTGGTGGTGTTGTTTCAGGGTGTGGTGGTGATGTTTCAGGGTATGGTGGTGTTTTGTGTGGTGGTGATGTTTCAGGGTATGGTGGTATTGTGTGTGGTGTTGTTTCAGAGTGTTGTGGTGTTGTTTCAGAGTGTGGTGGTGTTGTATCAGAGTGTGGTGTTGTTGTTTTAGGGTGTGGTGGTGTTGTGTGTGGTGTTGTTGTTTCAGAGTGTGTTGTTGTTTCAGAGTGTGGTGGTGTTGTATCAGAGTGTGGTTTTGTTTCAGAGTGTGGTGGTGTTGTATCAGAGTGTGGTGTTGTATCAGAGTGTGGTGGTGTTGTATCAGAGTGTGGTGGTGGTGTTTCAGAGTGTGGTGTTGTTTCAGAGTGTGGTGTTGTATCAGAGTGTGGTGTTGTATCAGAGTGTGGTGGTGTTGTGTCAGAGTGTGGTGGTGTTGTTTCAGAGTGTGGTGGTGTTGTTTCAGAGTGTGGTGGTGTTGTATCAGAGTGCGGTGTTGTTTCAGAGTGTGGTGTTGTTTCAGAGTGTGTTGTTTCAGGGTGTGGTGGTGTTGTTTCAGGGTATGGTGTTGTTGTGTGTGGTGTTGTTGTTTCAGAGTGTGGTGTTGTGTAACTCGTGGTGATGTGTAACCTCTCTCTGTCCTCCCTAGCTGTTTATTTTTACTGACGGCGAGGTGGGGAACACCAAAGAAGTTGTAAATCTGGTGAAGAAGAATTCAGGCTCCCACAGGTAGGAACACAAAAACACACATACAGAAATTCACTCACCGCTTAGAATACATCCCACGTCCTCATGCATAGTGTGTCTGTTTGTGTCTGTTTGTTTGTGTGCTGAAAACAAACCGTCCTTTAGGTGTTTCTCTTTTGGGATTGGAGAGGGGGCCAGCTCTGCTCTCATCACTGGGGTGGCCAAGGAAGGAGGAGGTCACGCCCAGTTCATCACAGGAGCTGAAAGGATGCAGCCTAAAGTAAGACATGGTACAAGACAAGTAAGAAATGATTACAGATGGTCAGGTATGAGTGAAAAACTCATTTGAAACTTTTTTCAAACGTTACTACCCTCCAGGTGATGCAGTCGCTGCGATTTGCCATGCAGCCGGCTGTGTTGGACATCTCAGGTCATGTGGGATCTGCCAAAGGGAGTGTCTGTCACCCCTCTTTCCCCACCCATCACAACACTTTTCCAGGGTCAAAGGTCACTGCTTTATGCCCAGCTCACTGGAGAGGTAGGAGCAGCACCATCTGAGAGAGAAATGCCTATCTAGTCTGATTCTTATAGTCGTTAACTAGCACAAAAATGTTTTTTGCCATACAGTCCTCTAAACCCATGACATGGTGGAATTACATTAGCATGATAGTTTGCTTGCAAACTAGTTATGAAGCTTCAAAACTACTTCATTACATCAAACCAAGCAGGAAGGTCTTCATGGTCCATCGTAACGATATAACGAAAACATCAGTGTTCCAGTCCCAGGTATGACATTATATTGTCCAGGCTGGTTTCTAACACTTGTTGTCTGTATGTCGTCTCAGAGTTCAGGGGCCACCGAGGGCTGTGTGACAGTGAAGTACAGCCTGGCAGATCAGCCCTCTCAGAACCAACTGAACTTCAGTCTCAAACCCACAGAGGACACGGGGTAAAACAGGTTTTGGTCAGACAGCAGAAGTGTATTCACATTGGGCAGTGATTTTACAGGATGTCAGCATATGAGTTCATGTGGGTAGTTTGGGGTCAGGAAGGGGTAGTAAATCTAATATTTTGTAACATATTACATCTCTCTACTCTCCACTCTGCAGACTGACAGTCCACAGGTTGGGGGCCCGGACCCTGATTCGCTCCCTGGAGATGGAGGAAGGAGAGAACAGGGGACAGCACAAAGACGGAGTGAAGGAGAAGGTGGTTGAACTCAGTGTTCAATCAGGAGTGAGCAGTGCCTTCACTGCTTTCATTGCTGTCAACAAAGCCAATGGGGAGGCTATACAAGGACCTCTGTTGCGGAGAAATGTCCCAACACCCAGTAAGTGGGCATCTGTATGTCCGAGAGGGAAACTGCATTGTAGATGACTATGACCCACTGGTTTTTGATTCACTCCAGCTGAGCATGAATGCAGTATCAGTGGTTTTCAAGTGGTACAGTGAAGCACAGTGGTGTACTGTTTGATTTAACGTTATGAAAATCATCAAATCTACATCATATCTACATCTATATCACATTTCTTCATACGTTTTAATGCATAAAAGAGACCAATATTATGAGCAATACTTTTTAAAATATCCCAAGTGTACTAAATGGCCGCTTCATTTAATGTTAAACACTAGATATGGGCCATCGTTTGTACGATGTCCCAAGGACACGTTGACAACTTGGGTGTACCAAGTTGCCATTTAGTCCATTTATTTCAGATTGATATAGAAATGCATGCAACGTTAACAGTGTGTGTGTGTGTGTGTGTATGTGTGTGTGTGTGTGTGTGTGTGTGTGTGTGTGAGAGAGATCATTGACTGTTTTAATTAATTGCAATATCTATCTGACTTTTTACTTCTTCAGTGAGTTAATGCAATGTTTCTGTTGTTTATGTATTGTTTATACACTATGAATTAAGTCCTTTCTAATGCCTTCATGTAATGTCTTTTTGTCTTAAAGTGATGCTGAGCTGTGCAATGCAGAGAAGTTCCATTCCTCGTCTACCCACTAAGGCATTCTCAATGCCTATCTCCTTGTAAGTAACAAGCCAAAGGGGTTTTGCAACGTACATCTGTATAACTTTAGTCATTTTACCAAATGAATTCCCAAAGCTCAGTCACTTGGTGGATGGGTTAGGTACATTCTCAGCATACGTTGGTGTCTTTGGTGCCAAGTCTCTATACACTGGAATAGCAAGTAGCTTTAAAAGTGACGCAGTTTAAAAAATGGAAATTATATATTCATTTGTGAGGTTTCAGTTTGGCTATGTGTCACACCTGCATCAAAAAGTATTTGAAAAAAAGTTTTGGTTTGGTGCCAGAAAGTCGAGACAATCACACAAACTTTTCCTGTGAAGGAAGCTTCCTTTACTGTGGTTCCTTTCAGTATCTCATACAACCTCATTGAGGTCGTCGAAAATAGATGTAAAAATAGTTCCCCAATAGTCAGATCATGGTGTTTTCTTAAGACTGTTTGAAAGCTGTGTTTTATTACTTCATCTTCATCTTCAATTTCACAGAAAAAATTAAATGAACATATTTTCAAGTTTTTCATTGATTAATTTGTGCTCAGTCTCTCATCAAATGAACAGACCAAGTTCAAATCCAGGCTGGGTATGGTTTGGGAGGCAGACGGGCAGATAGCTAAAGCCTTCTCTCTCAAATTGCCTGTCCAAATCCCACTGCAGCACATTTTGAAATTAAAACCGCTTTTTACTAGGAATGTAAAAAATGAGTACTAATTTTTAATAACTTTACATGTGAACCATATGAGGGTTGTCTTAGCCAATATAACAGGATGTGTGTTATAAATCATTCCACATGTATGAACTTCTTCCATTTAGGTTACAGACAAATTTGAAAATGACTATATATAAAGGCAGGCTTTATATATAGCTCATACTCATGCTCATAATTAATAATGCTGATGTCATATTCTTCCTCTTTCAGCCTTTTTAGGAGCTTCCAGGACGAAGAAATTACAGATGAAATCAGGTATTTGTGTGTGTCACTTTTTCCAATAAATAAAATAGGTAACCAGTGCATTGTGTTATACATTTATACATAAAGGCAGGCTTTATATATAGCTCATACTCATGCTCATAATTAATAATGCTGATGTCATATTCTTCCTCTTTCAGCCTTTTCAGGAGTTTTTAATTTCATTCAGAAGAAATTACAGAGGAAATCAGGTATTTATGTGTGTCACTTTTTCCAATAAATAAAATAGGTAACCAGCGCATTGTGTTATACATTTATGACATTTTACTGCCTTTAATGTCTTTGTCTTATGTAACTACTTACATCACAGATACTTGGGATGCTCAAATGGACTTCGGTAAGTGTAACAAACATAATTACTCAACTTCTCTCTCTCTGCAGTAACATCTTCAGATTATGTACCCAGTCAAGGAGTCTATGAAAATGTATTAGTGTATTAATTAAAGACTCAGTACATAAAGTGTGTTTTGATGAAATACCGAATTCATCAAGGTGTTTAAAGTCCACATCTCTTTGGCCATGTACATGCATGGTGTTGTAGACTAAAGCTGAATGTATCCATAACTGCAATTCCTTCGGGGAAAAAGAGTAATGTATTCATGACATCCAAAATGGCTACCTCGGGGCCCATACACCAATCGTACACAAAATTGCTAACACCTAGTGTACGAGGCACCATATTGTTTCAACCCTTTGTTGCAATCAGGAACATTTCCATAGGATCTGCCCAATATTCCAGAAATCAAAGCAGAAAAGACAATGGGTGATCCTGTCATTCATCTTGTCAGTTTCTTTGGATTGAGACAGGCAATCATGGCGTTGTGCCTACCAAGACTTTAGATACCTTCTTTTGTGTGTTTGTACAAATCATTCATGATTTCTTATCAAAAAAGGCTTTCTTCCAGTCAAACTGGTGTTCCAGAAATCCAGGAAAAATCAAGTGAAAGGTTTAGCTGTAGGTTATAATTCAATTTGAATATTAGAGAGGTAAGCAGTGACATGATCTGGACAAATGAAGTGGTACTGTCATGACAATTTAAGTCAATTGCACTTTGTCTAGTTGGTGAGATCAGCTCAATGAAGCTATACCACAATATTCGTCAGAGACTTACATCTCTTAGGCCTTTAATGCTTGCAAGCAGAGCTGAAACCACACACACCGAGGTGTATGCAGAATGAGCTCCCGAATTCAGTTCCTCAGATACATTTATACACATGTAATGGGATGTTGCAAATCTCCTTCAGTCATGGGGTCTTTCTAGGACAATCCTGAGACCAGACTGCTGATAGAGCAGGTACAAACATGTTACAAGTTTTCCACTGACTGTGACCACACTTATACATACACATTATTATTATTCTTTTCCATTACAGTACACATTGACATCGACCTGGAAATACAATGTATATATATATATAACTCATGCAACAATTGAATTCCACAGTAACATTAGACATAGATACTATCTTTGATCTGTTTTCCTCAGATGATGAAGATGATATATGTAACGCAGCATATGAATGTGAGGTAGCAAAGCTGGAGCCCAGCCAGCCTCCCAGAGACCCCTTGCTGCAGTTGATCTCTCTCCAGAAGGCCCCTGGCTGCTGGATGCTAGAGCCAGCTCTGGCTACTGTACTGGGAAAGACCAGCAAGGAGGTGGAACAGCCAAAGCCTGCATCGGTGGGTCATTTCTGACAATAAAACAATAAAACAATAATATCATAGGCAACAAGTAGAGACTCAGACACTGGGGTGTGATGACTGCCGTGGTATTTGAACCACCGATGAAAACCTTCAAGTCCTTGCTTTCTTATTTTATGGCCAGTGACGTTATGACATTGTGAGGGAGTAAGATGACTCAAAACCACCCTGCAGCGTTTCCCTTGACATACTTTGTCGTCCTTGTTCTCTTTGCTCTGTTTCTCCTCCCGTTCCTTGTTTTTCTTGGATTTGGGGAATTAGGTGAACCAGGAGGTGTGGGCCACCATTTTGGCTCTGATCTGGCTTCATGGCTTCAAGATGGAGGCCCAGGAGGAGTGGGAGCTTCTGGCTATGAAGGCTGTGTCTTGGCTCCGTGCCCAGAAAGGTAATCATAATAAACGCTGATCTGCTGTTGTTGATAATGTTCTGGTTAATCAGTTGTTTGCTAAGATTCACAGTCGTCTTACACATACAGTACGTATCCTCTGGTGATGCTTGTGTCTTTTTTTTCAGCTCCAAGCGTGACTGAGTGTGTGGGAGCTGGAAATGCGTTGTTGGGTTGCAAGGTGCAGAAAGACGCCCTGGGGCTCTGAGAGGTTGCTTGTGCCTGGCTTCTCCTTCAGTCTGCTAACGGGGGTTTGCAGACAGAAGCACATCTATTCTGGCTTTGTCACCTCCTCCCAGCAACAGTTACTTCACTATCATCACGCTGTTTACAAACTGGCAAATTAATCCTGTCATTTGTTGCATAACTCCTTGGACATAGTCTGATATGTAAGAGCTAGCTTTGCACTATTTTGTAGAAATGTCCTTATTATAGTTGCACTGCACTCAAGGGACATGCACCTATTGTCATTCATGTAACGGAAAAATTAAAGAGAAACATTTTTCATTTGTGAAAATCAAACTGAATGGTAAAAATATGTTCATCAATCTTTCCATGCAGCGTGTGAGATTTATAAAATGTAAACTGTTTGAGATTGTGTTTTCTGAATGGTAAAGGTAGGCTAATACAATTTTTTTTTTTTTTTACATTTTTGGCCGTAATGACCTGTTTCAAAAAGGTTATGAACATGTTTAAATGTTGTTGATAACAATGTTTCAACAACAAAGTTGCAAATATTTGGTTGACCTACATGATGTTTGACATCTGTTCATGAATTAAAAATAATAATGGAAAAAACATCATCAACTCTTAAGTGCTGTTCACCTTTTAGGCCAATAGAGGGGGGTACAATTAAATAAGAATTGTGTGTGGCCCTTTTCCTTACAAACCCAAGTTGTCATCAAAGGTCCAATAATTTGAAATATGTTTTATAATATTTCATTCAAGAAAACAAAGCAGCACTTACAAGATAGAAAATAAAATAAAAAATACAGTATTTGAAATAATTCATAGTCGTTTCGATGCTCCTGCATGCTTTGCTGCTCCTAGACTGTCCCCCATATATTAATGACAAATTCTCAACTACATACAAAGCTCTTCTCAGGTGGCATTCCTTGGGGCAATGGACATGAAATGAGTTCCATGGTAAGTGATGTGAAAAAGTTTGGGAATTTAGTGGAATCTGCTTCAAAAAGTCAAATCCTGTCAATCCTGTCAAATCCTGTTTCCAAAGTGGAAAAAAAGGCCTGTCAAGCTCTGTTGGCCTGCCCATGTGTTTAGTGTGAAATCAATGTTGTTATGGTGCTTCATGTTGGCATGTAATGACAGGGACTGATTTCCTCTTCCTCTTATGGAGTAATACTTTGGTAATCCTATAATATAATTTTAGAGGTATACTATACAAATATCACATAGGAATATTATAGGTATATCATAGTGATACCATGTAAAAACTAAAGTACAATAAGGTCACAATACACTCACCCTATAGTGTTGGAGGACTATGGGATAGTGATGCTATAGCAGACTGTTGAGAAAATGTATCCAGTCATTTTGATTTTCTGCCGCTTGGTGGTAATGACCACATCACAATTTACCGTTGCCATTACCTCTGAGCTTTTGGAAAAAAATCTGAAAAACACAATACATGCAGGTTTTTCTGTGTTGTGAAATCTAGATGAGCAGAGCACTAAGTAAGTAACTTTTTAAGATGACTGTCTTGTTGACACAGCTTCAGCCTGGCCAAAGTGCCAAGAGTTATTGCTTGTTCAGCATAAGTGTTTGTCAAAATCAAGGGTCACTCTAAAGTGGGTGAATGATCCACTAGAGGGAGCATTGGATTTACAAATACACAGGATTTGATGTTAAATCCTTTGTGCCATTCATGCAGAAACCCAATTCAGAGATGAAAAGGAATTATGTTCTAACCCACAAACATGAGCTATATACAAACATAACAGATCAATGTCAAACATACTCCTAAGAAACAGCCATAGCAACCATGCTATTAGCAAGTAAGCTACCATGCTACAGACATACAGTACAGTCAGCGCTAACAAGCCAACATTTCAACCTGCTAACAAACCAATATACCAGCAATCATACTACAAACAAAAAGCACCAGCAGGCATGTTTCAAACAAATGGTTCAAATCCTATAACACTCAAGGGTGCCTACATTATCTGCTTTGTGCCCCCAGTCAGTGTTCACTTTTTTTGCCACTGACTGGCTCCCATTGCTGTTTCAGATATAGAATAAAAGCTCATGGAAAGCAGCGATAACACCCTACAGGTGTGTCGAGGAGAAGAATGGAAGTATTACAGAGTGAGACAGGGAAGGGGAAAAAGGTGATGAAGCAGTTGTTGTGCTAAATGGTGATGTTGAATAATACAGTTAACTTTAATATCCACAAGAGATCACTTCTGATTCTTTCACTATAGCACTTCAACACTATAATGCTATGCAATTGTTTTTTTTTGCCGTGAAAATGAGGCTTTTTAGCTTTTGTAGCTGAAATGACTTGCGATGCCGGTTAATCAACAATCCTATCAAACCCCTGCAAATATATTATGGTCATTTTGTGCTATGGGACTGTAAAAACAATGATTTACAACCAACTCTAACCCCTACAGTGAGGTCATCCAAATTTTGAAATTAAACGATTGTCTCTTTACTTCAATAGAACTTTAAGCTAAGTTTTTTTTTTAAACACCTTTTTATTGTCTCAGAGTTCAGGGGCCACCAAGGCTGTGTGATGATGAAGTGCAGCCAGGCGGATCGTCCCTCTCAGAACCAACTGCACTTCAGTCTCAAACCTGCAAGCGATATGGGATGAAACACATTTTGGTCAGGCAGCAGTAGTGCAGTCACAGGTGTAATCCTTTGCCATTTTGTTGATTTATTGTAATGTCATTTCTAAATGACGTAAAGCTGAAGACAGGCAGACGGGGGTGGCAAGTCTTATTAGCTTATTGGTTTCTGTATTTACATTCTGCAGAAGGCTGGGGTGGTGTGAGTGATGGGTGGTACAGAGGTTGGCGAGGCTCATTTCTCAACTCACTCCGACAGTCACAATGAGCAGCCTGCCAGCCGCCTGTGGTCTACGCACTAACAAGAAAGAGATTTACTTTCTCTCCCCCGCCCGCTCTTTGTGCACGCACTATATGTCTACTCATACTCATGTTTTAGTGTGTCTCCATGACCTTGACATGTTACAATGACACGTTTACACAGTAGAATTGTGTCCTGCTGTGCCATCACACACCTCCCTGCCAGCTACAAGTCCGTGACTGAGAATAAACTCAATACTATTAACACTATAAAGTCGCAAATACTAAAACTGACCTTCTTTCAATGATGCAGGATATGATATTATACCCCTTACGTGATACTTACGTGATACTCAAGTTGAGCCCTATCTGAGAAAACCTTGAGTTAATGGTCTTTCTCTGTATTATTAGTGTGATGCAGAAGAAGTGCAGAATGTTTATGGATGTGAAAGTAGAAAAGTAAAAAAATGCAGTCAATCCATCTTTCAAATGTAAGGTTAGGCTGAAGATGTAGGTGAAAGCATTTATACTACACTAATATTTTAGATGATATGCATCCATGCTCAGGCTCAAATAAAACATTTTCTAAAATAGTTTTCTTAAAAGTAACAAATTACAGGGGTAAGATAAATTAAACAGATTGCATTAAGGGCCCAATGTGTAAGAAGAAACAATAGGCAACAGCTAAACATGTCAATGTGTTTTGAAGCTGTAAAAGGGTTGTTTACATTTGTAATGTAAGTAATACATTTTGAGTTATGTGGAGTCAAGACAGTGGTGACAAGCATTATGTCCATCTTTAATTCTCTACAAGAATCCATGTATGGGAATGAAAATTGATATGGTCCAAAAACTTAACTTTCTCAAATTAAATCACCAGGCAAGGGCCATCAACGTGCACCCTGCCAGGGATTAATACGCGAAGCCCGGGGACAGATTTAGGGCTGTGTGGGACTTGTTACTATGGCAGACAGCACGCACATTGATACCCACTGTCACGAGTCAGCCGTCAACCCAGACTCCTCTGGTGCAGATGATGTGCCAGAAATCCTCCTCCTCTTCACAGCATAGTTGAGTTTGGACCAATTGCATTTTAATCATTCTCAAAGTGAACTTTTGCACTCTTATGCTCAACACGATACAAATATGATCCAACCTAGCCTGTTGATGAAATAAATGCAAGTACTCATTCAGTTCATTAGGGCTGGGGGCTTCATTTTCCTCAAAATGTCTTATTCTTGATCCTGAACTGAAACAGAAGTGACTAAAAACCCAAATCAGCAAAATGCTATAGTCTATATTAACATCTTTGTATTAGCTTCTATGGTACAGTGTTGGTTACAATAGCTCATTAAAGCCAATCTCATCTGAACCCTTGGCAGACCTCCAACCAACACTTTGTAAACTGGTTTCCAAGGCAACCCCAAGCAGCAGGACCAATTAGAACTGATAAAGGCTCCGTGAACATTAAACTGCCCGGAGATTAGAGGAAAAGAAGACGCGTCCTAAACAAGTATAGCAAATGAAAGGTGTGTGTGTGTGTGTGTGAGAGAGAGAGAGAGAGAGAGAGTAAGATAGAGTATGTGTGCATAAATGTGCACCTGTAGGCCTACTTGCATTGTATCTGCATGTGTCCATCCATTCGGAGGAAGAGATTTAATTAAACCTGGGCTCTCGCTCTCTCTCCCTTTCTCTCTCTCTCTCTCTCTCTCTCTCTCTCTCTCTCTCTCTCTCTCTCAGGACTGCTGTGTGTCCATGCATGCTATTATGGCCGAAGGCAGAAACCAGATCAATAAGAAATAGTTTAGAGTGGCTGATGTTTGTTCCTCTGTTTAGGCCATCAATGGAACACTGTGGCTATTCGCAGCACATACATATGATGCTCACATCAATCAAACAGAGTGTGTGTGTGTGTGTGTGTGTGTTTGATCTGATGACCTTTGTACTCTACCAGGACTCTGCTCTATTGAATAACTGACACCTACAATCCCCTGCTGTGTGTGTGTGTGTGTGTGTGTGTGTGTGTGTGTGTCTGCGCCATGTCCCCGAGCGAGTCGGCAGTGTGTGTGTCCAACATTGTTGTCACTGACATTTTATGAATCCTCCTTGCACACTGCTGTGTGAGGTGTGAGGGGATTTTAATCACTGTCAAACTCAGTGTGTTGGCTTGTTCTCTGCTATCAAATTTCATTTTTTTACAAATCCATTTTGAATCTTTGCTTTTTTTGTGTGCATGATATTGTGTTTTGTTGTGTTTGCGCTGGAAATAAAGTGAATGAATGTGGACTTGTGGTGCTGCTAAGCGCCAAGGTGATGCAGATGATTATGAGAGTGCTGCTATGATGGTAATAATGATGATAATGCTGCTCATGGTTGAGTGAAGAGCTCATCTTCACCCTGGTTCACCGTCTTTCACTTTTCCAATGCCCCCCTGCCCCCCTCTACTTCATACTCTGTCTCCCTATTCATTTCCTTTCTTCCGTTACTGTGTCGTTGCGCCCTTCGTTAATATCTCTATGCATTTCTACCTTTCGGTCTGACTCTTCTGGCTTCGTCCCTTTTTCCTTCCTTCTGTCCTAAAGGGCTTTAAAGGAGTTTAGGCGTAGCCCTCTCCATGGCAACACCATCCTCCCGCATTCTTGCACACACACACACACACACAAACACACACTCCCTCTCATCTCATAATTCTCCGTTACCCCGCGCTGTATCTCTGTACCCTCCTCCTATATGCCCTCCCCCTCCTTCCCTCTCTCTCTCTCTCTCTCTCTCTCTCTCACTCTCTCTCTTTCTCACTCCCATTCTCTCAATCTCTCCTGCTCTCCCAGCTGGTCTACTGCTAATGCTGCACCATCCACTGACTGCGAGATGTTCACCCCAGCTAGTAAAGGATCGGCGGGGGAGCCGAGGTAAGGCTTTCACACCCATTTCCTCTGGAGGAGAAATAGAGCAGGGATGTTACTGCTGTGGGCCAGTGTGGCAACTGATGACTGTAAGCCAAGAGACTGAGAAGAAGCGCATGTTCACAACAGTTGCTGTGTGTCTGCTAGCAGGTTAGAGAAACGATCCAGAGGTGCGTGTGTGTGTGTGTGTGTGTTTGATCTGTGTGAGAACTCTCCAGCTGGAGTGTGGAGGCTGTGTGAGTTGCAGGTCTGTCTGACACTTGTAATACACACACACACACACACACACACACACGCGCGCACACACACACACACACACACACACACACACACACACATATACAAGTAAGTGAAATGGGAATCAATTAATTACCACTTTCTTAGGGTTGCACCTTCTTTGCCGTCTCAATTTTTTTTTAAACTTAAAGAAAACATCACAGTCTTTGTATATGTGCACATATGTGTGTGTATGTGTGTATGTGTGTGTACATATATGTGCGCATATGTGTGTGTGTGTGTGTGTGTGTGTGTGTGTGAGGATGCACTGTGAAAGCCCCTTTGGGAGCTGAGTGGCACACTAAATTCTCTTTCGTATAATGCTGCAATGGTGCTGCAATGTCTGGTTATGAGTGCTACCTTCTCTGAGGGCATATGACACTGCGTGTATGTGTGTGTGTGTGTGTGTTTGTGTGTTTGTGTTTAATTGTGGGGGGATGGTGAGTAGGGGTATGGAGTTTTCTGCATATGTGAGTGGGTGGATAAGAACTGTGGCATGTTTCTTTTCTTAATGAAGATATTTTCATGGGTATGTGTGTTCAGGCACGTGTGTGTATCGTGGAGAAAGATAGAGCGTGTTTTTGTGTGTTGCGCATGAATTTCTTTGCATGCAAGTAAGTGCCACTGGGCAATAGCGCAATAAAAGTGCATGCACAAAGCATGTGATCCGTGAGTGTTATGTGTGTGTATGTCGTGCGTGCGTGTGTGTATAATGTTTGTAATATTGTGCAATGGCGCCGCAGAGCAAATCCCCTTTAGGAAATTTGGTCCCTATGCAGGAAATACTGTCTTCCAACGGCAATGGAGAGAAAAGACAAAGAGGGAGAGAGATGCTGTTTGATTTATGAGTCCATGTCCACAGATGAATGACTCCGCCATGTAATAATGTAATAATGGCATTCAACATATTTGAGAACGTCCAGTGAGCGGTGGATGATTTCACTTCTTCCTTTGCAGTGCTAAATGAATGCTGCTGAATTGGGCATAGTGTGGGTGTCTTTCCATATGTACTGAAGTATATTGGGATGACACCCACGAAGATGTTCCAGCTTGATTGGACACCACAATTCTATTCTATTCTATTCTATTCTATTCTAAATAGATTAAACGTAGCATAGTATTAAGAAAGGTTTTCAGACATAATTAACCCAATAAGCTTCAGGTATAGGTTTCTCTGATATTTTATCAAAGTATGGTTTTCATTTCCCCCACAGTGCTACTGCCATAGTGTTGTGGCCATCAAGAGATGAATTCAGTCAGTCAGGGGGGAGATACTTCACTCCTCTATCGTACATCATCACGCACTTTTACAGCACTTGACAAATCATTTTCTAAGTCACGTGTGTTCTTTATCAAGCGGTATATAATTAATGAAAAAGGAAGGAAAAGGAAGTAAAAGTTGTATTATCGTGAAAATCTATCAACTATGAATCTTCACACTGTAGCTGCTATTTTTCACACAACTCCCACAATTCCTGTGGGATTGTGCTCAAAGTGTCACAAAAAACCCCCCAAAAAAACACTTTCAATTGTTTTGTCAGTACTGCGGAGAGATGTTTCACTTGTGTCAGCTGTGAGTATGCGGAGCCCTGCCGTCGGCTAGACCCGTACTGGTAAAAGCATCCCTGTGAAACATTGCCGTTGATGCCCGGCTGTATCTGTTAAGCGCCCCGTGAGTGCTGACCTTTTTATTTAGGTTTTTAGACCCCATCCCCCATCACACACACAAGGCAAGGCTTTCAGAAAGGCTCGACACAGGCTAAGAGGCTTGACAAATACCAGTCCTGCAGTGTTGAGTGGATGGCGAGGTGTGCTGTCGCCGGCTCTGTGTACTATCATGCTGCTGATTCCAGCTGAATACAGTCGGGCTCGGCCTGTGGCTAATCTGGACCTCTCAGGTGGACGCAGAGTGTATTTGTCCCAGCTACACACACACACACACACACACATGCACAAAAACACTCTTACACATGAACATACACATACACATCTGTGTGGCCAGCATTAGTGGAAAAAACACACACATGCACCCTGGCATGCGGCTGTGTGGTGAACTACTTGTTTATTAATGTCTGCTGTTTTTCTTCTTTCATTACCATTTGAATTTGCTCATCATCGCACAACTTAGCTTTTATCTCATTTATTTGCATTTTTCTCTCCTCTATATGACTGCATTTTCAATTTTCACATCATTTCTCCCCACCTTCTCTGTCTCCCTCGTCCCATTTGTCACTTGAGTGGTTCAGTCGAGAGCTGGGAAAAATCAAATACCCATCAAACACTACACACACTGCCTTAGCCTCTCCTCTCCTCTCCCCTCCTCTCCTCCCTATTTCCCTTCCGCCCTATCTGCTTGTCATTTACCACTTCTCATTGATTCACCTTTCAATTTCTCACTTCTTACTCTGTCTCACTTTCTCACCTCTCTTCCCCTCTCCTTCCCTCTCTCGCCCTCTCTTCCTTTATTTATCCATTATCCATTACTCCATTATTTTTCTCTCTGCTTTTTCCTCTTACCTTATCACCTCTCATTTTTACTTTCAGTCCTCTTTTTCTCTTCCAATCTTTCATCTCCCTCTTCTTCCTATACCTCCACCCCCTTCTTCTGTCACATATGCCGCTACCCCACCCCTTCACCTCGATCTCTTTCTCCTTCGCTCTCTCGCTTCCTTTGGTGACAACATCAATGCAAACTTTGATACAGTGTCACATGAGTCACTGCAGCTGCAGAGGGGATTTGCTTTGAACTTTCACAGCTTGTGTGTGTGTGTGTGTGCGTGTGTGAAAGTTGGAAGTGTAAAGTGAGAGGAAATTGCCTTATCGCTACCTGATTGAATTGTTTTTGGGTGTGTTGAGCATTTGCGTCTGCCCCTGCGGGTGTTTTTTATTTTGCCGTTTTGCTGCTTATATCCTGGCGGTGAAGGAGAAGTGTGTGAATTAAATGCATGTTTTTTTTCTCCGATCAGTGCTGTTGTTCAGAAGAGTGAACAACGGGGGCGGAGAGGGCTGAAGGCGCTATGGAGACTGTGTGGGTGGAGGAGGTGCTGTGTGTGTGTGTGTGTGTGTGTGTGTGTAGTCTGTTCGTTGTATGTGCATGGATGTATACACGTGTCAGCGTGTGTGACTACACACGTGTCTGCGTGCTTGACTGCACACACTTGAGCATGTCTGTATATTTGCGTGTACATGTACACTCATATACGTGTGTGTGTGTGTGTGTGTGAGAGCGTGTGCATGTAGGGGTGGTTTTTTTTTTTGCTGTCACTTTTACTAAAATCCACCAACACAGAGAAGAGCTATGAGGGGTAAACGTAGGGGAAATATAAATAGAATGGAAACCAGGAGGTCCAATGAACAATGATAGAAAGAGGATTATGAGCGACAGGAAGGAAGGGAGGGGAGGAGATAAGCCTGAAAGAAAGACTTGATAGGAGAAAGTGAAATATAGGGACAGGTTGGAGGAAGAGGACAGAATTAGAAGGAAACAAGGAGGTTTAACTGAACTCATTAGCCACATCTGGATTAGTGTTAGCTATGCAAAGACAGGCCCCCGTAGGTGTTACATTGAAGGGTTTGGTTATAAACAGACAGCGGATTAACAAACCACAAGGCTCTGCTTTATTTACCTTCCAAACATGAAGGTGACGTTCAGGAAAAAAAACGTGTGTGGGAGTCTGTCGTATGAGATTTGATGAGATGATTTGATTTTTCCTCTTTCGCCTGCATAGAAACCTTCTGGTTTGCTTCGCTATAATAGATGCTGGGAATCGATTCAATTCCCGAAAAGGTGTTGAGTCCTTACTTCTGAAATGATGCGAGGACCCTAAACATGGTCAACCAAATACCCAGAAAAAATAAGAACTTATAGTTTGCAGTAATGTGTATATATGTGTGTGTGTGTGTGTCTGGATGTTCTTACTTTTGTGTGTGTATACATGTACGTGTGTGTGTATGTGAACCAAACCAAACCAAACCAAACACACTAAATTGACTCAAACACTTTCCTGTCATTGTCTAACCTTTTTGCTGCTCTAGCTGTATGCATTGTGCCTTTGTGAGTGTATAGGTGTATAGGTGTGTGTGTGTACTTGTGTGTGCATGTGTGGTTTATCTCTTTTCACTTAGATAGATGAGGATAGAGGTGGTCCAGACAGGAGTTAATGAAGCAGACCATCAAATCTGTCTCGAAATCAACAACCCCCCTGGAAAAGCTCATATGACTAAGTGACCTATTAGAGACACAGTGGGGAGACGGGAGGGAGGGAGGGAGGGAGGGATGGGTGGATGGATGGATGGATGGAAGAAGAGATAGATAGAGCGAAAGAGAAAGGTCTATCAGGTATGTCTGGGAGTGCACCAGCTCCTGGGAATCCCTCTGATGACTACATGCCTAATTACATGGTGGGGATAGAGATGGAACAGGGAGGGAAGGAGGGAGGAAGGGAGGAACAGGGAGCGAGAGAGAGGGAGGGGGAGACAGACAAAAGTAATAAAGATGGAAACATTGTGTCTCTATTGGAGTCTCACTAGCCCCTTGAAACCCATCTCATGATGATTGAATTCCTCATCATGGAGGTTGGGGTGGAGGGATAGCTCGCCTGTGATGACAGCGGGAAGCTTAGGGAGGATGAGAGACTGAGAGACAAAATGGAATAAGGGTGTAAGGGAGGAGTAGAAGGAAAAGTGGGGTGAGGGAGAGAAAAAAAGAAAGGAGTAATGGAGTAATGGATAGATGGGAGCATCATTCTTAATTTATGTTAGTGAGGCTGAGCAGGCCATGCATTTCACGCTTACTGCATTGTGCATGCCTATTGGCATTCACACAGTGTTACAACAGTATGTATGTGTATGTACCGGCTGCATAAAGCATTAAGAAAAGCTTCATAACAGATGGACCCGCTTTTGCACAACTCTTAGCTTTCATCTACATCTCCCCTTCAGGACTAATGTGGATTTAATAAAGGATCACATCTTATATGGACTCAGCTGATCAGTCTATTCCATCCATCCATCGATTTTCTTGTCACTTATCCAGGTCAGGTTGTGCTCATTGCAGCCACACTCAGATCTGGACGTCTGGTGAAGGTCTGGTAGAAAATGGCGATGATGCTGTGGGTCATTCAACCCTGTCAAACTTCATTTGGGCGGAGCTCTGTACTAGTGATGACAAATGGCAAGCTCACCAGTAATAACTCCATTTAAATAGCTGGAGATGGTTGGTTGCCTTCCCGACCAACAATATGGACTTTGAGGGGTTTTATGTGGCGATGTTGCTAAGAGACGGTCGGTCCTTGTTGAACAGCACCTTGGCACCATAGGCAGAGGGAGGCGGAGCAGCCTGATGCCTCGATAGTTGGCACAGGCCCAACACCAAAAAAACGAGACCAAATGGAAAGAGTACTGGTCCTAATATTTAGTACACTCAGAGTACATAAATACAGAAGTCAGGTCACCACTTGACAGGAGTAGCTTGGGAGAGTTGCTCCTCCCACAGATGGGATTTCAATTACATATACTGCATTTGAAATATGTATTTAATGAATTTGGCTTAAATTCATTATTTAGCTTGAGTTCAAAAATAAGATGTAATTTTAGAAGCAGTATTTTTACTCAAATAAAATACTCAAATTACAGTGTTTTCTAGAATCGAGCAGATTTCTATCAAATATCAAATTCTGATTTTGAGCTGCTTTCTTTTGGCTATAGCACAAAAACAATGAGTTTTCAGTTTCTCCATTGTATATTTTATATTTGAAAATACACACACACACACAGAAGGGGAAACCATAACCCTTCCTTTCCTGCGCCCTTCCCACTAGCTTCAGCGCTGTCGTGTTCTGTCTTACACACTCTTCACACTCTTCAGTCTTGAATCCATTTTGGCAGTAACACTCCAGCAGTGTTAGGAGAAAGATGTTTTAATAAAGTGCTGAGGCAGCACACGGTTGTGACATCTGACACAGATCAAGGACATACAAGAGAATATACTTGCCAGACTTAGATTGTGCTGCACTGTACACTGGCCTATTACACAAAGCTGGTCTCCCCGGGGGACAACCATCTCTTCATACTTGACGGCGCAACTGGAGTAGGAGCCAAGTCAAACGTCTGATGTCTTGAACTTGGCATATTTGTCTAAAACCTGTCTGATCCTGGTTCTGATTCAGAGCATTAGTGGCCACAACCTTTACTCTGGGTTAAGATCGCTAGTAATGCCACGATACTGTCAGCAATGATCAAATAAAAACTCCTACTGTTTCTTAGCAACATCTGACATGTACGTAGACACTTGTCCTTCTGACAAGCATAAAAAGTGATAGTTTGGTATTATAATGCCTTGAATTTCTTTCTTTCTTCATACATTTCTTGTTTCTTTCCAAACGTCTTTCTTTCATTCCTTTGTGTTTGAGAGGAAGGCTTGCCAGTCTGGCTTTTCATGGAAATTCTTCTTGAGATAGGAGGTTTTTGTCCAGACAGAAAGACAAACTTGAGTTGTCAACGCTGTGGACTTTGTCACAAATGTCCTGCGTGCCCCTATCCACACCACCAGGGGGCGAGAGTGAGGTCCTGCTTCACTCAGATGGTCCATCCATGTCTTGTCCCAGTCACAAATGTCTCATTCTGCCAGTAAGAGGCAGAGAGGCTTCCTTTTTTTGTTGAGCTGCCAGATAAAACAAAATGTGCTGTTGTCACCTTCTGGAAATCTCATTTCATTTTGTGAATGATATGATCCAGAAATGATACAGAATTGTTTTACATGATACTGGCATTTTCTTGTTTGCTGTTAAACTCATTTGGACCTTTGCTTATTCTATTCTATTCTATTCTTTGCTGTGCAGCCACTGTGTAAATGTAGAAAGAGCCGATCTGTAATTATAATGATTACTTCTGCTGATCCAGACTAAGTAAAGTTCATAACCCTACAGCGCATTCACACACACACACACACACTACATTACATCGCATCACACTACTGGAGTGTTTTATTGCTTTTAATCAGTGCGATGCCATCATGACAGAGATATGGGACTACATCCACACCGGCCGCAGGGAGGGAGGGGGAGGGAGAGAGAGAGAGAGAGAGAGAGAGAGAGAGAGAGAGAGAGAGAGAGAGAGAGAGAGAGAGAGAGAGAGAGAGAGAGAGAGAGAGAGAGAGAGAGAGAGAGAGAGAGAGAGAGAGAGAGAGAGAGAGAGAGAGAGGAGAGAGAGAGAGAGAGAGAGAGAGAGAGAGAGAGAGAGAGAGAGAGAGAGAGAGAAGGGTACAGAGAGATAAGAGGCAAGCTGCCACACCATATTGGTATTCTCATGACTGTAATCATTCTCAGGAGGCTACAGAGATGTGTGTGTGGTGCTTTGGACAAAGAGTGACGTTTCTGCTGTGATTTTAAATCTGACCAGCCACGAGTGTCTGTTCTAATATAATAGGTAGCCTAACCCCTCTCGGCTAAGCCTCTTTTCCTTTTCATTTTCTGTTAGATAGGCTGTCTATGGGTAGCCCTTGTACAGAAAGTATAGATGTTGCAGGTAAAAACAAAGAAAGTCTGAGTGGAATAATCCAATAAAAACCATTGATCAGATTTGTCCCCCTGAGGCAGTTTAGTCCAAATTAAAACAGAAGGTAAAGGATTTTTTTTTCTTCTGTTATTTCTGTTACCTAAATTCTTGGATTGCCCCGTGTTCCTACAGCAGATCTGAGGTCTGCGTGAACGTTAGCTCCCCGAGTCAACCGTGGAGTGTGGAGGAAGGAAGCCAGGAAGGACACTCCCTTCGGTCACAACGGGGGTTTCTCTCTGGGTTTCTCTCTACTGTCTCTCTACTACAGCGCAGCTCCTCCCTTTTCCTTATATAGAATACAATACATTAGGTTTCAGCATGAGCCCGTTCTCACGCTGCTGTCGGCCGTCAATGGACGATTTGCTGCTGAGCGTGGTTTCGGATCTCACAGCATAATGCAAACTTAAACTTCAATTAAAAAAGAACATCAGTCCAAGCCAAAAAGCATCACTGTTTTCATAGGATTGTGAATGGAGTGTGTGTGTGTGTGTGTGTGTCTGTTGTGAGAAGCAAATCATGATGGTCAGATGGGAGGTTATAGCCCCTCCCCAACTTGCTCCTCCCTTGCTGAATTGTGTGTGTGTGTGTGTGTGTGTGTGTGTGTGTGTGCCTACATGTACCTGTATGTGTCAGCGTGTGTCTGTGTATGTGTGTGCAATAGTGTGTGAAAGCCAAAGAGCGAGCAGCTTGTCTGGAAAGTAGTAGAGTGGTCAAGTGCCAAAGTGGAGAAAGCAGCTCTGGGGAGGCAGGTGGGAGAGAAACGAGAAGCAGATAAAGAGGCAAGAGAGAAAAAAAAAGGACGAGAAAAAAGGACAGAGAGAGCATAGACAAGCATCTCCTGAGAGAGAGAGAGAGAGAGAGAGAGAGAGACTCAGAGCAAGTATACACATCTCCCTTGAGAGACAGAAAGAGGGAGAGAGACAGAAAAGGAGAGAGACAGTGAGAGAGAGAGGGAGACACTGACAGCAATATATACATCTCCCCGGAGAGAGAGACAGAGAGCGAGAGAGGCTGCTGAGAAGTTCAGTCCGTCAAAATGCTGAGGAGGAGGAGAAGCGTGTCATTTGGTGGATTCGGATGGTAGGTTACCTTTTCACTGGATGCTGATGGGTGTGTGTGTGTTTGTGTTTGTGTGCTTATAATTGTGCCCATTATGGTTGTTAGTATAGTCTGCTAAATACTGTACATAGTATATGTGTATGCTCACGTATTGGTATGTATTGTATGTACTTGTATTCTGGGTGTGTCCGGTGAACAAGTAAACTATTTTTCTAAAAAGGAAGGATGGGTGGAGGACTCACACCTCTAACACCCTAACCTCTGACAACTTATTGTGTGTGTGTGTGTGTGAGAGTGTGTGTGTGTGTGAGTGTGTGTGGGGGGTTTAGTCTCACTCTGTACTGTCTCCGGGCTGGGAGGGATCACTGAGAATCAACAGGCTGCTTTGTCTTCAGTCTTCTCTCCCTGCTGTCTGTGTGCTCCTCCTCTGTCTGTTGTTGTTGCTGCTTGCTCCTATCTGTGTTATGGGACACACACACACACACACACACACACACACACACACACACACACACACACACACACACACACACACACACACACACACACACACACACACACACACACACACACACACACACACACACACACACACACTCTGGACTCCCAGCGTTCATGCTCCCCTGGTCTATTTGCCAAGAAGTGCTCCCATGATGCAGCACTAAAGAAGCTGCCAGAAAGCCCATTTTCAGCTGAATGCGCTGACACACACCGATGGAGTGTTTTGCGTCGGCTCTCCTGCTGGCCGTCACTCCGACAATGGAGCGCCGCTTCAAAGCACTTAACCTTCCCAGCTGGGTTGAGGGCCACGCGGCCACGCCAGGCAGGGCTGAAGCAGGTTGAAACAGACAGGGCTGGGGAGCAATGGGTTATATGGAACAGGATTAATTGGCGTCTGTCATCTAGAACAGTGATTTAAAAAAATAAAAATAAATAGGTGATTACTTGTCAGATTGCTCAGCAACATAATTAAAGAGACATACAATAATTTACACATCTTAAAATAGAGGTTCATTTTGGCTGGGGTGATAATTCTAATATATAAACCAATTACAGCTTGCAAAATGGAATAAATTGCTAGTTTAACTTCACATTTTCTAGATTTTGGAGGCAATCGAATCCAAATATCACTGAAAGTAATCAGATTATATTAGTGAGTTGGACTGGTTGGAATACTGTTTTCACTTTCCAGCAGGCGTATGTGACAGATTACTTTTCTTAGCGTCCTGACAGCCTTTCTTACATTTGGAGTGTAGAGAAACGATTCATTGTAAATCAAACAAAACCTTAACGTTTTTAAGTGAAGTTTTTCTATTGGAAAACAGTCTCATGTGGATTCTCATCTGAAGGCAGCAAGTGCCCGCTCACACGCGCCCTTTGTTAAATACTGAATAAAGTTGCGTCCTTGGATCGGGAGGGAGACGGATAGCTTAGACGCAGGAGAGATGCTTGAGCTCCTGCTTGATGTCGCAACAGTGGATGATGATGAAGATGTAGTAGCAAATGTGGAGCTGGGCTGCGAGGAGGCAGGTCATTTGCACACTATTTCTATAAATCACTTCATTATCCAGGCCATCTGGGAGACTTTCTGGAAAAGGAATGACTGCAGCACATCTGCTGCGAAGGTAGCGAACGCAGACGTACGGACACACCGAGAACAAACACGCGCACAAAGCGACACCGACTGACACGTTGTGTTGTTTAGTCACGCGGGTACACGAAAATGTGACGTTAACAAACGGGAGGTCATCTGATCGCACCCCCCCCCCCCCCCCCCCCCAATCAACAGCACCTGCTGCTACACGAACACACACAGGAAGCGGTGCCTTCACTGTGAAGATGTGGGTCGAGGAAAGCTTTCATACGAGTGAGGGTTTGATTTGTTCGATGAGTCAGCCCTGAGGTGGGTGGGTGTATTTCCTCAGCTGCTTAGAAGATAAGCCGTGTGACTTGCAGCTCCATTAAAATATCAAAGCGACTCACACACTCATCACGGTGCGGGGTCAGGTGCTTTTGAGGCAGGAAGCCGTTGTTGCTAGCGCGGCGAATGAACTGTGGAGAAGTAGACATAGGGAACCGGTGCGTTTTATTTGACTGAAATTCTATTGATTGAGGTCCGTCATTCATCAAGTGATCATCAAGTGCCACTGCCGCACGCAGCTGAAATTGAGACTATTCCACTAGCTGTTGCTAGAAGCTACTAGATCTTCAAACGTCAGACTAATGGCTTCATAGTGAGTCTGCACAGAGTAACACTAAACAACCCCAGTCCCGCCCCCGCCCCTCTCTGTCTCTGGGGATGTTGGTGCCCTGGATGCTGTTGTTGAACTCATTTGAACAAGCTGGAAAATAGTCAAATTATATTTAAAATATCAATGTTGGGTGGTAAGGAAGCTGGCACAGTGAGGATAGTGTGCATTGTGTGTGTGTGTGTGTGTGTGTGTGTGTGTGTGTGTGTGTGTGTGTGTGTGTGTGTGTGTGTGTGTGTGTGTGTGTGTGTGTGTGTGTGTGTGTGTATTAGCATGAGAGAGATCATCTACACGGTCACGGTTCAGTCTCCAAATTAATGGGAAAAGGATTAATGTCACAACATCTCCCTAAGAGAGGCATTTCAGAAAAAAACAACACACACACATATATGCAACCTCACGCGCACACAAGGAAGTAAAAATAAATCCATAATTTATCCCTTCACACATTTGTACACAGACCATTAACAAAAGCTCAAGGCTATATATCGCCACACAGAGGTGCAACAGATGACACTTGCTAGCATACGACCAGACCCAGCTGCTCAGATCGTTTGCTTTAAACATCATATTACAGCTGATGTTTTGACAGTGGGATGTTTTTAGTTTGTACACTATGTATTGAAGCGTGCACGACGCCCTCATAAACCCGAGTTGCCAACCTCTCATAACTGGTCTGAGCAGCTTGTGACAGAGAATGAGAGGTGACCTTGTTCTGTCAAGTCACTTGTCACAGGGCAAGCTGGACGTTTCAGACCGGGTCCTGTTCTTGAATCCAAGCCGCAGTTACCGCAGTTACACTCGGGGGGCGGGGGGGGGGGGGGGGGAAATACTGGTGCAGTGAGATCCTTCTTTGTCCCGCTGCAAGCCAAAAACACAGTCACGGTGTTGCAAGGAAACGCTGATAGTTGTGTTTGTCGTTCAGCGGGGCCACGTTTGCATATGTCAGGGTCCATAATAACAATCATGATAATACCAGATGACCCAGAGGAGCCATAACACTCATAACATCTCACCCCCGGCACATCCTGATTTGCCAGGGGTGAGATTTCATAACTTTCATGACAACACTTTAATCGCTGCCTATGATCAATAATCTGTTCTCTCTCTCTCTCTCTCTCTCTCTCTCTCTCCCTCTCTCTCCAGGATTGACAAGTCCAGTTTGTCTGTGCTGAAAGCCCGGTAAGTTGTTCTTCTGAACTTCTGATGTTAAATTTCCCAAATGTATCCTAACATCGTATTAATGTACAATCCAATACAAACTAGTCAGTGTAACATTTCTCAGTTGCAGATTGGAGACCGGCTCTGGCCACGTTAACCTTAACGGAAAGCGCATGAGTAATATTCTCCTTTCCCCTTTCAACTGCTACAGCAAGTAGAAGATTGTGGTTGTACTGGGCAGTTGCCAGATTGTGTGACTTTGTGTAACTATTAATATGAATCGGGGCGGTGCTGAAGACAACTGCATGTGTGCTTTCTAATGCACCAAGTAGTTTAAGGCTACCACAAGCGATGGGTGAGACTGGGGAGAACAAGGGTGAGAGCAGAAGGTAAATTGCCTTTTTTTCTTCTTACAGCTCGGATGTTACTGAGATCTATTTGAGCTTAACGACCTCATATAACTGTAGAAATGCTTAATCCATAAAAGGTTACGATGGAAGTGTTGACAGACTGATGGTGAAGACCCTCCCTGCACGTGTGTCTTTTTAGCGTGAGCACCGTCGGTACCCCTTGTCTGGCATCGTTCATTCACACACGCACGGGTGTGAACACGAAGGCGAACAGACGCACGCACGCACACACACACACACACACACACACACACACACACACACACACACACACACAACACACACACGCGCGCACTTAGAGTCCAGTCTCACTCTCTCTCTGTTGTCCCTGGCCAGGTGTCATTAGTCTGTCTGCTCTGGAGTGGTTCTGAATATGATTGAGTGAGTCGTGACTCTTGTTTGAGCTGCTACTCTGCCCAGATACTGGCTAGCACTGGCGTGTGTGTGTGTGTGTGTGTGTGTGTGTGTGTGTGTGTGTGTGTGTGTGTGTGCGTGTGTGTGTGTGTGTGTGCGTGTGTGTCTGTGTGTGTGTGTCTGTGTGTGCGTGTGTGTGTGCGTGCGGGCATGTTTTTGGTGCAGGCAGCAGTTAGATGTTAGCAAGCAGTGCTGAGCCAGGCTCCCTAGAGCTCAGAGAGAGAAACAGAGAGAGAGAGAGAGAGAGAGAAACAGAGAGAGAGAGGGAGAGAACCTTTGACCTTTCTCTGCAGAGTTGATGCAAGGAAGGAGATTTATATATATATATATATAAATCTCCTTCCTCTCCTGCTGATTTCACGGCTCTGCTTTACACCCAAACCTACGACACATGGCTCACAATTTTAATATATCATCCTACTACATTTCTTATTAAAGCCCTTTGAGATGAATCAGAGACGTGACGGAGGTGAAGGCTGGGGGATAGAACATATAGGACGAGTATAGGAAGAGTTTTCATTTAGTTTTCAGTTTGTGAAGTCTGGACACACAGACGGAGGGAGTGTTCTTGACGTGTTCTCGTCTCCCGGCGCGCCTCTCTTATAAGGCTGCCGGTCACGCTCGGCGGTATCACTTTATTGGTGCAATCTTTGTAAGTCGGTCTGCGTCAGAGCCTCTGCTAAACACACAAAGGTAAATAAAAAAAAAGGAGGTTGAGAGGACAGGCGAGGGGAGAGCAACGTGAGCGGAGGAGAGAGAAAAGGGAGGCAGCGGACGGAATAAAGAAAGCAGATGGACGGCTCACTTCAAAGTGTCTGGCTGCAGGGGCCACAGCAGGTGTGGGCTGTTTTTGTTCTCTCTCTCTCTCTCTCTCTCTCTCTCTCTCTCTCTCTCTCTCTCTCTCTCTCGTCTGGCCCGCCTGCCCTCTGGGTACAAAACTCCCGCTCGCTTTTCTTTTTTAATCCCACACTCTCTCCCCTCTCTTTTTCTCATCCGTCTCTCTCGTCCTCCAACTTTCTACTCCCTTTCTCTTCTCTGTCATTCATTCCCTCTCCCCCTCTCCCTCCTCTCCGCCCCGCGGCTCCTGCAATCTCTCTGCATTCACCTTGCCCACTGAACACAAGACCTCATTAATAGCGGCATAATCAGACCCGTGTGTCCGTGTGCGTCTGCTTGTGTGTGCTTTTGTCTTGAAGTGGTGAATGAATATTGTAAGGGGACTGATGGAGAGAATAGAGGAGAGAGAGGACTGACTACAGACACACACACACACACACACACACACACACACACACACACACACACACAGACACAGGGAGAAAGGTTGCGCCACAGAAGCTCCTTGATACTGTGTAACGATGCCTCGCAAACTGTGGTGAGTAACTGTTGCCTCCCGTGTCTGTCTTTACTCTGTCTGCATGCGTGGCATTCCAGATTGACTTTGCTGTCGACTTTGACGCCACAAGTATGTATTGTTTTGTATCAGGAGCTGTTTGTTGCGTCAGACCTGCAGATATTGCTTTGTAGATGAATTCCAAAGTGATCGTCTACGATCATGAAATGACTTGTGGGCTGCAAGTGGGCTATCGATATTATGAGTCACCTTAAGAACTTTGTCTGCAAAATAGTCGCAGTTTTGAAGAAATAATCTTATGTGTGGATATATGTGGATATATGTATATCCATTGCTATATACATATATATAGTTTGGAGAAAAAAACAATATTGCCAAACATGTCATAGACATATTATATGTATTTTAGAGTAGAGTAGAGCAGAGTAGAGTACAGTAGAGCAGAGTACAGTAGATTTGATTAGAGTAGAGTAGAGTGGGTCTGTGGAGGTGGAGGGTCAGTCTGTTGGTGTTGGTTCAGGCTGGACTGTGCTGCTCTCTGTCAGTGTTAAATATGATAAAAGTATTAATGACTGCTGCATATCAGCTTCTGATCGCTTCACAAGGACGCTGATCAATGTCACATTCGTGGCTTGATTGGCATCAATAGATGAATCATTTCTCAATCTATCTCCATAAGGAAAGATAACCTTATACGGCACACAGCGATATCACATCCCCGTTCTCCGGCCACGCTGTGCTGTGCCTGGTTTATTTCCTGACACGGCATCGGTGTATCGGTTACACAGGAAGGCCTCAGGTAGATCGGCATATCAATACATATTCATTACTGAAGTATCAGAGGGGATACAGATTCATTCATGGATAGGATTCCCTTTGGAGCGTCTGTCTGTCTAACTGTCTGCCTCAGTCCACCCCCTTGGTGTGTGCGTGTGTGTGTGTGTGTGTGTGTGTGTGTGTGTGTGTGTGTGTGAGTGAGTGTGTGACTATGGCCAGCTGCTGCCAATTAAACAGTGATGCCTGTCAGACATTATTTCCATCCCCCTCAAGCCCCTTCTCTTCTCTTCCCTTCCCTTCTCTTCTCTTCTCTTCTCTTCTCTTCTCTTCTCTTTATCTCCTCCTTATCTCCTCCCCTCTGTCACTCTCGGTTCAGTTCAAACAATACAGCTGTTCATATCCAAGGGTGTCATCTCCAACGGCACACTGTGTTCACGGAGCACCGGCCAGGGACGCAGCGCTCTGTCACGCAGCCTACTTTAGATTCAGAGACACCTCTGGCTTTTCTATCTGGACTGTTATTAAATCCTCTTCTCTCCTGCAACAAGTCCACCCTAGAATACCCTTCAATTTACCTGTTTACTGTCATCCTTTAACTCCTTTAACATCCTTTCAGATTAAGATCTATTTTAGCAAAGAAAAATAAAAGATGTCCACCAGAAATCGACCGTTGCGGGGGAGTGACAGGGCGGGATGTGTGACAGGGGCAGGCTGAGAGTGAAGAAGGGCACGAGAGAAATATCGCTGCAGGGAAAATATGGAAAACAGAGAGGCCCTTTTTGGGGGGAAAAAAGGCATCTACTCTTATCGTACCCTAACCTAGTTTTTGGTCCAGGTGTAAATGTTATCTGTCTGCTAGCATCATGGAAAAGAGCAAACGGGCCGCTGCTATTTCTGGAGCCTGGCATTTACTATCTCCCGGTTTCTATATTGCAGGGAGCGATGGCGAGTTGCGAGCCCCGAACAAACACGAGGCTAAACGTCCACTGGTATTATATTTACTTTAGCTGATGGCTTATTAAAGCTCTGGGCTACACGCTACAGCGAGGACTGATTAGTCACAGGGTGGCCGCATGCACTGATAATTAGCTGTCAGCTTTATTGTGTTTTGCTCATTCCCAGCAATCGTTGATGTAATGTACACAGTCACAGTTTGTTATCTAACCTAATACAACCTTATATGCACCAGCAGAGAGAGAGAGAGGGGGAAAGGAGAGCCAAACTATTAGGTGACAGATCCAGAGTCAGATTGGGTCAAGCTAATACACAAGGACCCCCCGGGGCCGATAAAACACTAAAGCTATAGGGTTCATTTGGGAGACGGGGTTCCTGTTTGAGTGGTGGGAAATCTTTTACATGAACACATACAAACAACAGACACGTACCACTATCTGAGTCACTCCTTGTTCCAGTAGAGTCAGTTCACTTTTCTATCGCAGGCAGCATTGTGGCCTCCAGCTTTGTGTATGGGTTTGTGTGCTTCTGTGTTTTGGTGAGAAATGGGTAGAGAAACCAGAGCGGAGGAGGTTGTGGTGATCGGCGTCGCAATGTGGGAAGTTGTAGAACCCCACCCATCCTCGTGAGCTCAGGTCAGGATGTTGTACTTCCTCTCCTCTCACATATCCACACCTACCAGACTTACCAGACAACTTAATGCAAGATACCATTTGTAATAGATTACAACTTTTTGTAAAAAAAAATATTACTTTTGGCCATTTTAAAATGGCAATCATGGTCAACTTTGAGATTGCAGCTTATCTGCACCCAGACAACATTGCCCTTTTAATGCTCTTTACGTTGACCTTCCCTGGATGAATTGAGGTTAAAAAGCAGGTTTTGGGTCATTTAATTCCGGCTTGCATTGTGTCTGTGTATTTGTTGCTCATTTTTTACAAAGCTCTATGAGTTACAGTACATGACTACCCAGCCACAGCACAGTGGACAGGTCAAACTAAGTATATCTGCACCTAGTGTAAAGAAAAGAAGAGAAAACTTGAGTCTGTCACATGTAAATGTGTCAAAAAGAGACCTACCAGAGTATTTTTGTGAAATAATTCCATGGGACCGTAGAGAGGAGATATCTGGGGAAAGGAGTTAATACAGTTCCACCTATTTCTGCAATGAACCACAAGAGGGCGCTGACTCCCTGTGTTTTTGATGAGCTGCCTCTTGGAGGAAATGTCAGTGCGCTGCAATGAAAGCAGCTGTAGTGAATTGAAATGGTCACTAGGGGGAGATGTTTCTCTGTTTCCCCCTCTATGCTCGGTGAATCAGTGTCCCTCTCTCTGCCACCTGTTACATCTCTACCTGTTGAAGCTGACATTATCACAGGGAACAGCTCCACGTGACTGCCTGTGATTTCAGGCTGTTTTTCACAGCATCTGAGCAGGTTTACTACTAACTACAGTGAGGCTAGGGCCTGGTCTTCATTCAGAAACTATTTTACACTCCAGAAAGGTGCTGCTTAAAATATGTGGTTGGTCTATTGAGAGGTTTGTTCCAAAATGACAAAAAATGACATGCACACTTATAAAACGATTTGATGGCACAAAATTAAAACAAAGAATAGTCGATCCCTTGGTTTATACAAATACACTTGTACAGATAGAATCCACAATGTATTTAGTTTAAACGTATTTAGTGTAAATACGTTTATTTGAACATGACAATAAGCATAATGATTCAAGTACGATTTGCATTAGAGGATTTGCTGTTCTTCTTTCGCCTGAAGAGACGGAAGAGCCAAGAGAAGCAGCCAGAATTCTTCCTCTCTTTCTTTGGTTTTGAAGCAGTGATCTTGGAGCAATCAAGTCCTGCAGGGTCTAGCCCTTGGACGAAGTCTCCCTCCTCCTGTGCAGTGATACTGCTGTCAGGCCCAGCACAGAGCAAAGTAGTGACGTTGTTTTTCTCATCGCACTCAGGATTTGCATCTTCATGGACACTTTCATCAATTGGATCACTGGCAGAAAACATGACTTTGTCTTCCTTGAGGACCACATGGTCTTGGCCCTCTTCCTCTTTTTCCAAGTCTGAGCAACTGCATTGAATCAGAATCTGCTGTGACGACTGGCTCCCATGTATCAAGCTGGTTTATATACGGCCCACAGGGTGAAGAGCAGTCAACCACAAATCCAGATACATCAGATAAAGGAACATAGAAGTACTTTTCACCAAGTACATTCTTGCAGTATTCATACACGTGGTCTTCTAGGTCACCAATGAAGGATTGCTGCAGCCTCCCAATGAGCTCTATGGTCTCAATGGTTTGCGCCATGCTGAATGAAGCCTCAGTATCTCTGAGCAGGTTGGATGGACTCTTGGCGTCCTGGGCTGGATGGCTGCATGGTTCAGCATTTCCTGAAGTCTCGTCCTTAGGTACGAGAGGTACGTCTTCCTCTGCGCTGACTACTGGTTCCCAGAAATGGAGACTCTCAAGTCCACAGGTAGATCTGGAGCCTACGGTCGGCTGAGAAAATGGGGACAGGGCAGAGTTGAGCTCAACAGCGTATCCAGAGATAGAGGCTGGAGCGTAAGCATAGCGTCTCTCTCCATGGTCGTTGGCTGAGATGTAAGCCATGAATTCGTCATCATCACCTTTCAGGGTTGGATGTGGGGAGTGGTGGGGCAGCACCAGCCGCCACTGCTACACACTCACAAATAAAGAGTTACTGAGCGCCGGCGACAAAATGTCTGTACCTTTTTGCGTGAGGCAGCCTATAGGGAGTCGAGGCTGTTGCCATGGCAGCGTGAACCGATGATCACCTAAAGGATGGTCCAGTATGGTCCATTACCATGGTGACAGGGCTCAGTTGTCTAGCCTTGCTACCAGTTGATCAAAACACAGGACCGGTGATGACTTGGGATGCTACTGGTTGCCCATAGCAACCATGGATCTATAGGGGACTGTATGTGCATGTATTGCGTGTGTATAGGAAAGTGCATTTGTGTGTGTGTGTGTGTTTATGAGGAACATTAGGGAGCTGAGCTGTGTGTTGACCTATAAGACTGTCAGTAGGGAGGTTTCATTTCATTCAAGACTCCTTTCATTAAAGGAGGCCAACCAGGTGCTCAGAGGTTTGTGACATCACAAGGGGAGAAAGCTTTATTCCAAGCCAAGTTCTGATGATTTGGTGGCCACCAACCGGGGACAGGAGTGTCAGCTTTGATCTCATTGTTGTTTAATTTGCTGCCGTGGACTGTTGAGATTATATTTGTTTTCTACTCAACCCGCTGTGATCAACCCGCTGTTAAAAACAACCCTTCCCAGATAACGGTTATAATGTGTGTGGCAGGAATCTGAAAACCATGACAACCTTAACAACCCCCCCTCCCCCCCGACATAAATACATATCACCACCAGTATCAGTGTGTGTGAGTGTTGACTGTTAAGCAGAGAGTCGCCTTACCCTGAAGCCCCCCAGACAACCAGCTGCCTCTTTGCTTTTGACAAATATTTACTTCTTGCCTTCTTCCTGATGCTGCACACACACACACACACACACACACACACACACACACACACACACACACACACACACACACACACACACAGTGGCTGATAAGCGCACCATCTGGCGTGTGTGTTGCTGTCAAGGGCTCATAAAACAGACCCTCACCTATTTAGAGGCAGAAGGTTCCCTGACCGGCAGTCTGCGGAGAACGGGTAAACAGCACACACACGTGCATCCATCGACGAGCATTGAGTGTTGTTGTCGTCTTCGCCCTCCTTAAAATCAAAGTAGTGGCATAAATCAAATAAATAAATGAAATTATTTGTATCATTACTGACACAAGCCCTGACTGGGGAGAGCACTAACATCACCACATGTCTCATCACTGATTGTTTGTGAATGTGTCTGCTCAGACCTTTTGACGCTACAGATGCTTGTTGTGGAACAACAGCTGATGTCTTTGTGCGTTGGTGTGCATCTCGTCTCCGTCTCTTGCATCTCTGTTGTGGCTCCGTGAGTGTTTGCCAAACTAACTAAGCCTGGCAGTGTTGCTGTTGGAAACCAGCTAAGAGCTTGTTGTGAGTTGTGTTCTGATATGGCTGCTGCTGCTGCTGCTGCTGCTGCTGCTGTTTTGGACACAAACACTTGACATAAGCTGGCGGCAAATTAGACCGCGTCTTCTTGGCGTCTGAAAGAAAACGGGTGAGAGGAAAGTGGCATTTGTGAGACTGTAGGAAGGGGGGGGGGGAAAAAAGAGAGAGAGATAGAAAGAGAGAAGGGCATAGTGGTAGTAGGAGAAAGAGGGGGAGGGGGAGGTGAAGAATGAGTGTGTGAGAGGGAGAGATCAAGGGAGACTTAGCTTGGCCGGGGAGACAAAAAAAAGGTAGCGAGGGACTGACTGGCGAGAGAAGGGGAGAAGGGGAGAAAGGAGAGCGGGCAAGGTGGCGATAATAGACCAGGGGAGACGGACAGATCCTCCACCGCGATTTAACATACGTAAAGAAGAGGCCTTTTCTTCCTCCCGGTCAATCTTTCTGCCGCCAGGACCCAGGAGAGGAGCTCTTAACATCTGAAAAGGAAGGAGAGAGTAGAGACGGGAGAGACAGAAGGAGAAGAAGAAGAAGACGAGGAGGAGGAGGAGTGGGTGGAGGTGGGGGGCTGGTCAGTAGAGGCACTGATAAAGGAACAGAAAGAGAAACGGAGACGGATTCTCCCGGGACCCAACGGGCCGAGGGAGAGAAAAAAGAGAGAGAGCAGAGGAGGGATAAAGGTCTTTGTCCTTTATCCCTCCTCTGCTCTCTCTCTCTTTTTCTCTCTCGGCGAGAGACGGTGTGGGAGGTTATGGAAGAATCTTTTTTTCTGCTTTGACCTCTGTGGGTAACGGTGTGTGAGAGAGAGAGAGAGACAGCAAGAGTCCATATAGATACAGTATAAATATATATATAAATATAAATATGTGTGTGTGTGTGTGAGTGTGTGTGTCCGTGCCCTGTTAGGTCAGGCTCCAACATCCACAGAGCCTATGGAGGCTGCGGCAGATGGCTGACGGCTCCGGTCACTAATACTATTCCTGTCCATCCGCTGCTTCCTAGTCGCTCTCTCACAACCCAAAACAACTTTCAGCTCCAAAGGTCCGTCGAGAAAACACGCTCTCGATGCAGAGCGAGTATCCGCGGGCTTGTCTCGCCCTTCCTTGTCTGTCTGTCTGTCTGTCTGTCTGTCTCCTTGTCTGTCTGCTGACCTTCCTGTTCTCATTCACACACACACACACACACACACACAGGCTCACATTAGGGCGGTGTGCTCTTAACATCTGTCATAAATAACGTGAAAAAAGAAAATCAATATTAAAGCTGCAGTAGGCACCTGCACACACACACACACACACACGCACTTTCTCTGTTCGCTACGTCATAGACAGGGAACAAGGCCTTGTCTCGCTCCGGCAGAGCTAAGCTCAAACCCAATTTGCTTTCAAAGGAATAATTCATCTCCATATGAGCGACCTGCAGATATGGCCTGAGCTCGTCCTCGCCTGCTGGGTCCGTACACCGCGGCTAGCTGCCGGCTGCCCTGTGACAATTTACACCCGGTCCAAATAAAACCCAACTGCGGCAGTAAATATGAAATAGCCGCCATAATAAAAAATAGTGAGGCATACATGATTCATAGCGCAGAAAAAAAACAAGTTACGACACTTGCATTAAATGATAGTACTGTTAAAATGACTGCAATTGTTTTGTTAACCCCGTCCTCTTTTTTCTTTGTAATTTCCTCTTCTTCGTCACCTCTCTCTATTTCTAAATCCCGTGTGTGTCTGTTTTGTACAGGCAGTGTGGGTGCACTTCTGTGCATCACACAGGAACACAGCACCTCACACCTGTGTGTGTGTGTGTGTGTGTGTGTGTGTGTGTGTGTTAGTGTGTGTGTGTGCACGGCTGAGGGTTAACCAGCTGCCAGCCCACATCCCAGTCAGCCAGACAAACAGAGAAAGCAGGAAATTGATTTGCCTCTCTGGTGTAATGCATGACATTTTGGCCCCAGCGAGAAAGAGAAAAGAAAACAGAAGGAGAAATAAAAAGGCAGAGAGGCTGACGCAGAAAGCATGAAACAGCCCGAGCCCAAACAGGGAGAGGGTAATTGAAAGCAGGAGGTGTGGCCGTGCGCGCGTGTCCCCGCACACGTGCACACGTGCGCACCTATTTGGCCTATTGTGTCCGACACGTCGCGTCTTCAAAAAACGGGAGAATAAACGGTCCATTTTTGTTCATTCCCACCCATGTGTTTTGACAAGTTAGAAACCCATTCGCAATAGTTTGGACTCCAGCGATCAATCACAGTCCCTTGCTTGTGTACCTTAATTGTGTGTGTGTGTGTGTGTGTGTGAGAGAGAGAGAGGTAGAATATCTTCAAAGCCCGTTCTGCCAACACATCACAAGCAGAGGAAAACAATCATGTACCAGATAGCCCGTAGAGTGTGAAAATAATTGTCTGATGACATTTGCGCTGCGGTGACATGGCGGCGCTGAGCGGAGGGCGAGCCGGCGCCTGTTTACCGGGTGATTAACAAAAGACGGCTGGAGATTTGACACCGCAATCAGCGCTCTTACAGGAACAGATGTATCTCCTATTCACCGTGGCCCCCGCTTCACTCTCTCGTCTCATTTCTCTTCCCTGACTCTGTCTCTTATCTCTCTCTCTCTCTCCCTCTCTGTTGCTTTCCTCTCTCTCTCCCCCCGTCTGCTTCATGCCTCTTGTTCCCTCTCTCTCTTGTTTCTTCTCTTTCCAGGGTTTGTTGTGATTTGATTTTCTTCCTCTTGCAGAGCACGGTTCCTTAAAGTTCCTTAATTTTCACTTTTGTTTACTTACTCTCCACTTAGACTTCACTGCCTTTTTTTTTTTTAAAGCACTTTATGTAATTCCTCTTGCTGCAGATATGAGAAGAGTCACCAATATTTACCAAAGGACTCAGTGAGGTGGAAGGACCTCCTCCTCCTCCTCTCTAGGTGGGGTGGAGTCAAGGAGAGGAGAGGGATGTCTTTTGCTGCCCTTTCCCTAATCCGTAGCTGAATAGTCTGAAAAAGACCATCCTTTTCTTCCTCCTAACCCCCCCCCTTCCTTCCTCTTCCTCAGTCTCAGATCTTTATGTGACTGGACAGGTGTAAGCTTACGTTTCTCTTCACAGTTGTTACCTGATCCAGGGGAGGTGAGGGTGACTGCATTATGGGTGAGGTTCAGAGTCAATGGAGGATTGATTTTTTTTTTTTTAATAAATGGAGAAACATTTATTCAAGGTTGCAATGCGTAACTAATATATTGAGGCAATATAGAGGCGGGTTTGCAAACGTGTGATAAACAATTTTGTCATCATGCTTAAAGCTAACCCTGATGAATACAATACTGCCCGTTTCCCTCTATCATCAATATATACAATCAATAAGGAAACAATTGAGAATTACCGTCAACCCCAGAGCTGAAGCTTGAGCCTGTATACTGCAAGAGTTACAGTGAAAGGGCTTCAGCGCGGGTCCTGACAGTCTGGGGGTGTCCGAGTCACAGCCTGTCTGGAGACCGGGCGGCATTAGGCCCTCTGATGGATCGTCCATCAGTTACCACTTTGGACACTCTGAGGGCAAGGGAGCAAGTTCTAATAGCTGTGGTCTGGGCTGTGGTGTGTGTGCTGTGTGTGCGTGCAGTATGTGTGTGTGTGTGTGTGTGTGTGTGTGTGTGTGTGTGTGTGTGCGTGCGTGCTGTGTGTGTGTGTGTGTGTGTGTAACCCTTGAGGACAGGCTGTTCTCTTCTGTACCTCGGTTCTGCTCTGAATCTCACAGGGCCACTCAGCAGCCCAGCCAGCACTTCATCACGCACGCACACACACACGCAATGCACACACGCACACACACACACACACACACACACACACACACACACACACACACACACACACGCACACACACACACACATCTCCCACAGACAGTTTTATCACTACTTCCTCTTTAGTTTATCACCCTTATTTCCCACAGCTGGGGCCCAAGGGAAGTAAACTGCTGTGTGTGTGTGTGTGTGTGTGTGTGTGTGTGTGTTGTGACCTCTTACCCCATTTGCAACTAAAGACAAGCCTCAGGGTGCCACCCCCTCCTGCATTGTGTCTGTGTGTGTGTGTGTGTGTTTCTTTCCTGAGTGACAATATCTCTCAAGGCCATCGGTGCTCCAGGTGAACACAGCCCTCTACTGTCCATCACCCCAAAGTATCATTACAAACGACTGCCACCACAGTTGAACGGTACACGAGATCCTCTCTTTATCCTCACCACAATGACCGCGATAAATACGGTTCATGAAGCGATGTTCCCCCCAGTTTTGGTCCGCAAACTTCACTCAAGCTTTGACTCGTGAGACACTGTTGCACTGACCTTGCACGGAGATAGATGGTCAATTCGGTCAGAGATTGAAATCCCAACCCCTTCGATTCAGGTTCCGCAAAATGGACGCGTCACAAAACTAGAGCCAGTCAAGCTCAATTTAATAGACACTTAGCACCAAAGATGTGGTCAAATGAGGATCTTGCGGATTACCACTTCCGTGTTAGCTTGGTGCAGTTCGGCCGTGATTTCTCTTTGGGTTCAGCAGTGTGAAACTACAACAGCTGAGTTTGAGTGAGCTCTTCTTCCAGCTGCCACCTAATCCCTCTATTTAAACTTAGGCCTGTGTGTGTGTGTGTGTGTGTGTGTGTGTGAGAGAGAGTATGTGTGTGCCCGTCAACCATTAGTACATCGCGGCCCAAACTTCCTGCTCCTCTCCTCCTTCTCTCTCCCTCTCTCTCCCTCTCTCTTCCTTCTCCATCTGTCGCCTCTTGACAAACACATGGTGTCTTGTTTGGCCGACTCAGCAAAGCCCCTGGCTCTGTGGGCTCCATGTCCATCTCTCTCTCTCTCTCTCTCTCTCTCTCTCTCTCTCTCTCTCTCTCTCTCGCTCTCTTGCTCTCTCATTCTGTAGGAGGAATGAGGAGACTGAGAGAGAAGGGGGAAAAAAAAGGCAGATAGAATCAAACAGACAGGCAGATGCATTATGGGGAACAGGCAGAATTTGTATTGACTGATTGACAAAAATGAAATGGAGACACGGTTTCTCAGTAATGGTAATGAGAGCGCGCTGCAGTCCGTGGAGGTGAGGCCTGACTCGGCTCCGGGGCTGTTAGCAGGTCTGCCCTGTGTGCCCCGACACTCCGCCAGAGTATTAGCACTGGTCAGACAGACAGACAGACAGACAGACAGACAGACAGACAGACAACGAGGGAGAGGAGGAGGAGGACACGTCGCAGAGAGCCGGAGACAGAAGGCTGTTGAGATGAGCAAACAGGCATAAATGCTGTTAATTATGGGGACGGAAATAAAAGACAAACACTGGCGCAGAGAAACAGAGGGATGGAAGACAGAGAGACAGATGAGTGAACGGGCTCATACTGTTAATTAAGGGTGAGCGAGAGAAAGAGAGCGAGAGAGAGAATGAGACATTGTACATTGTCATTATTGCCAGCCTGTTAGCACGGCTCCCATACTGTACACACCCACCCAGCACACAGCACGGGGAGCAGACAACAGATCTGAACTGCTAGGCTCACCACTGTTTCATAAAAAAAGGTTTTAGAAATCCCACGTTCACTGAATGCAACTACGCATCACTTCTGCATTGTGGAATTGCTTGTAAATTTCAAACGTTTAGAAGATTAGAAGATTAGCGATTAGAAGATGCAAGCAATGCAGCGTCCCCCGGTGTTGTGCTAGTAGTGCAGGATAGATGATGGGAGACGTCTAACCTGGCTACCACGGCATCATTCAGTATTTGACTTTACAAAGTGCCTGATACAAAGTGCAATTTCATTTGACCCACATGTGGTTCCATAAAGCCCTTAACATCCTCTTCACATGTCCACTGTACTGGAGTCCGTGCTGCTTCCTGTTAGTGTTTACATTATCAGAGATGACACTAGGCCATGTGACTTAAGGTGTTACAACTGTATTTGAAACACACACACTCACACACACACACACACACTTTGTGACATGGCAATTACAGTAGTTGCGGTAATGTGGGGTTGAGTCACGTGTCGATATGCTCGCTGCGCGCTGAAATGTTCCTCCATGCACGTGACACCATAATATCCAAGCAACGCCATGTGCACACACTTGCTCGATGCTTGAACCCTCCTGCAGAAATGTACGTAGGTGAGCGTTTGTGTGTGTGTGTGTGTGTGTGTGTGTGTGTGTGTGTGTGTGTGTGTGTGTGTGTGCGCACTGTGGGGCTGTCCTAAGTGCAGTCATTGTCCACTTGACTTGAGAGAAACAACTTCATTAGACGCTCACCGAAGGAGGCAAGGGGTAAGCTGTATAAGGAGAGACAGCGGGTACAGAGGAGACAGGCCTAGCGTTACCTGGAGGAAATACGATGACCTTAGTACAAATGGATACGCTGTCGTACCGCATGGCAACCTGGCACAGACGAGGACAGTTCCTAAAAGAAATCCAGTCCCCATTAATAACTTATCCTAGGTCAGATGGAGCTTCAGCACGGCTACCGCATTAGACAACGATGAGTCACACTTGCTTGTATCTGCGGGCTTTTTCTATTACATTTAAATGTCAAGGTGATTAAAGGCAGGAGAACAAAAAATAGAGCCAGTGCTGTTTTCACTTATGCTGTTCTTTACATCGCATTTGTATTTGTGTATACTGAGTGATCTGTGGTGATTACCGGAGAGCTC